>OU343225.1:15635950-15912415 GCA_910596185.1 Chrysanthemum makinoi | reverse complement strand
TAAAAATAAATGCTAGCTACCTGAGATTGAAGTGGAAGAAGTATATTCATAAGGGATTGGAAGCGCTCCCAGATGTTGTATCTGCAGCCACAAACGAATAAGAAACCTTTACACAGAACCATTTACATATCCTGTGCTCATCGATGAAAGCATGAGAACATCATGCTAAATAGCCATCGATTACCTCTGAGTGGTTGTTTCCCCTTCTTCCACACTGGTTAAGTACCTTGATTCTTCTCTCCATCTTTTTAGTCGCCAGCATGCACTCTTCATAGGCTGCAAGCACAGTGATATACAATCAAAATTGTGTGTGTTCATATTCAAAAGCTTTAATTGAATGACCTGGCCAAAGAAAATATTTCTCAAATACTGTCAAAGCAATCTGATTGGGTGTTTCCTTACCCGTTATAGCTGATAAGGAAGTTCACTATCTCATAGATGTGATTTGTTTAAGCCGTGTCAAGCGATACAAATATAAAAAAACCAAAGATTCAGGTTAAACCCCTAACCATATTAACATGCAGTACATAGAGCACATCGATTTTTATGTGTAAAAACCATGTAACCTCGTTGGTTGTTCATATCAGAAATCAATTTTTGACCTTCACGCCATCTGATAAGATTCCACTGATTCCAATATGCACTTTGAAATGCAAGAATATAAAACTGATTAAAGAGTTTAACTGTAAGTAATAGATAAACTATAATGGTCAACACAATTATATAGGACACTTTTGTCTCATACTAATAAATAAACTATAATGCACATGGCAACCAAAAAATGACTAAATGATTACCTGCAGCATGATAATCTACACTACATTAATAGATATACATCAAGATCATGTGAATGACTTAATAGTTCAACCCGTTAAATTGTAAACATAACCCGAATTGACCCATTTATATATTAATAATAGGATGAAGTTTTCCATATAATTAACAGTATTACAGTTTTATGGAACTGCATGAATGGCAAAACATAACTACATATCGTGCATTGATATTGAAATGGTGGTGCCACCAGTTACCCGATGTAGCCATGGAGCTTTCGTTCTTGAGTCAGACTTTTAAAAGATGAGAGAATGATGATGACACCGATTGCCTGAAACAATTACAGATAACAAAATCAAATGGAATAATATTATATTAGCGTAAAATAAGAAAATCTTTTACTTTTAAAAAACAATAAAATTTTATGACAATGCTCCACCAAAGAACAGAGACGATAGGAGTTTTATAACTTGCTGAATCTCAGATAATGCATCAAATAGAAATTTAGATAATGGAAAGCCTAAAATATCTAAAAATGACAAAAAGCCATAGAAATATGAATGGTCGAAACAGTTGAAATCATTGACAAATACATTATACTACAGACTATATATAGGATAGCAAGATATATTTTGCATACATCATAAACAATCACACTCGATATACACAAATGGCAATAAAAATTGTATTGTTTCAATATAACCATTAGGCTTGCTGAAGCAGAAGCTTCCAAACTGTTTGACATATAGGAGAAGCTTACCGTAAAATCAGTGCAGACCATACTTTAAAACATGCAATCAAGCTTACTGATATTATCAAAAAATTGTCATATATATCACTGCATCTCCATTACTCTAAATGCATATTAAGTCCAACCTTATGCTTAGCCATCCGAATCGTACTTGAAGAACTTTACTAATTAACACCAATACCTATGGTCTACGTTTTTTCATTTTTTTGTTGTGAAATTTTATAAACCGTGGTCAAAGGCCTAATCTACGACCAAGGCTTCGAACGCTTTGGTAAGTACCCTGTATCAGGAAGATTATTCAAGCACACCGAAACTTATAGCTACTGAAACTTTTATAACTACTGATAAGCGATAAATTGCAGGCGTACATGTATCCTGAAGCCATCGGGTATTGATTCCAGATGTTCCGAACCCAACCTTCCTATGCAGCTATCCAGAGAACTTGCCCAAAAAGTATTACCATTTCCTTGAAGAACTGCTCGTAAGCTGTTGACCGTGAATACTTGCAAAGCAGCTGTACCTGCCATTATCAACAACAGGCTTTTTAACACAACTTATGTTCTATATAATAGCCAATTGGATTGCTAAATGTAATAGCTTTTAATTATTAGAACTCATAATTTACAGGTGATTATCGTGTCCATAATTAGCATTCAAACTGCGCCAAGTTTTGAAATGGTTCATTTATACATCTGTAAATTCTACAGTCTCAAAGGTAAATAGGACATAAATAACGGACCCTAGAATACATAAAAGTAGCGAAACTAATAACCTCGAGGCATGGAGCGTTTCCGTCTATCATTATTGGTCGATCTGCTAACTCCTTGTGGTCCTTCATTTATACCTATAATAACAGCAGTCGTCGGTATATTAGTATAAGCTATTTACTTTCGATAATATATAATGGCCTCGATATTATTTAAATGATTAATAACATGGGCATTTTTCTGCAAGACCAACATGGCAAATTAATCGCACGAAAACCAAAAAGTAATTCATTTGATTTTTGATGCGCATCTTTTCTATATGGTTTGCAACAACATAATTTTCACTCTCGAGCACTTTTTTTTGTTCCTTCTAACATATGTTCTGAAACATTGTCTTGCTCGCACATGACTATCGGGATACCAAAAGCAGCCATGCGGCAGCCCAAGGTAAACCTTTATTACTAAAAAAAATAATATACAAACCATTAAAGCTAAACAATTGACAATAATATATCCGGTCCAGAAACAATAATTGCAAACGAAATTAAAGTAACTCATACCTTTTTTCTCACATGTAGATGATACCCTTTTGTTGCTGATAAAAAGCCTCTTCTGCACCCAAAATCATTAAAAGCAATGAAACATAAAAGTAGATGCAAACCAATGATTTTCATAATAACAAACATTTAGCATCAACCTGAACTAATATTAAAGTAAATAGATCTGCTCGAGAAACAATGATTGCAAATGAAGCTGAAGTAACTCATACCTTTCTTCTCAGATGTAGATAATTGAATAAAAATGTCAGTAACAAACAAAGTCTCGAAGGCTGAAATATAACAAAAAGAAAATCAATTAGTACAATAGATCATAATGGTTACTAATCACAAACAACTAATTCAATGAAATTTTTGGTTACTATTGTTTAAGGTTAACTTATGTTAACAAATACTACCTGGTATGCTCGACCTTTTGCCAAAGTAACACGAACAGACCACCTAAAAGACTAACTCAACACCCTGCTCAACTTTTCAAAACCAAAACAAAGCAGTTTCAATTTCGAAGCAGTTTCAAGGTGTGTATACAACTTTTCCACACTTTAATTCACTTTATTAACAATATAAATAAAAAAGATAACTAATAGAAGGTTTTTTTTCTTACCCTGTAATCTGCTTGGTTGACTTCAAGACCTTCCAAAATCAACTTCAATTTCCCCACAATAAAACGACCGATGTTCACTCTCCCCACGATAAAACGACAACACCTAAAAACCAAACCATTTAAAAAAAACGTGTTCATAAATTATACAATAATAAAACAATTAATTTCACAAATCAAAAATACAATATACCTTGAATAATCTTTGTTGGAGTGTTGAAGCTCAAACAACTACTCGTCGTGTTCTCACCTCTTGACATTTCTTCAAACTTTCAATGAACATCCCACATTAAAATAATAGGTTGAATCAGTTTTTTTTTATGACATGCCTGTATGTCTGTGTGTGTGTGTGTTTTGATATGGGGATGGGAGGTTCTGGAAAATTAAAACGCATAATAGTAATTATTGTAGTTAATTCGTGAAGTTTCTGGGGTTTTGGTTTTGTAGGTTTCGTGTAATAAGGAGCCAAGAGTGAGGCGGTGGTGATGGATGAGTGAGGCGGTGTTCTTCCAATCGGGTTTTTGCTTACCCGAAACGACAAAGAATCGCTTTTGTAACACCGGAAACGACAAAAATGGAAGTAACACTGTGAAGCCTCACTCACAATCTCCGGTTGAAACCGGTCTTAATCAGAGCACGACGTCGTTTAAGACATCGATTAAAAAAGATTATAATGACAAGCCAGTTTTGGTGGCATCACTGATCGTGCCTACCAAAAAGTTGACCATGTCGTTGTAACCTCATTAATGGAGAGATGGTATAACCTCATATTTTAGTTCAATGCTCTATTTTTTAAAAAGTCAAGAAATTCCGTTGACATATTGTCACATCCCGTGACGGTGGAAACACGAGGTGCAACAACGTAACACAAGGCACAACGCATAAGATATAGATAAACACCATACATAACTCCGAACGAAAATGTTGCATAATACAATAAGTTTAATACATAAGTTTCAAAAGATAAAGTCATTGTTTTCAAAAGATAACATTATTGGACAAATGTCCATGCATATGCCTTCCTATGGTCCACTTAAAGATGATCACCTGAAAAGCACACAAAAACCATGTCAACTATTGAAATAGTTGGTGAGTTCTTAGATTTTTAAGAACACAAACATTGTGTTAAGAAAAATGCTACCAGGATAGAAATTAAATTGATCATCAGAGTGAACGAGTAAATGATTACTTGCAAGTAGTAAATCGTTTATGGAGTAAAGTAATATCCATCATATTGTTACGAACCTATCCCATACTAAGCTCGTAGCAAATGAGTTTCAAAGCAAAATGATATGCATCCGAATAGTGGATTAACAAATGGTTAATTTTGCAAGAACAAAAATGTTCGTCAAAGTTAAATAATATAACCATACTCTTACAAACCCATCCCATACAAGGCCCGTAACAAATGAGTTTCAAAAAAAATTATGACAATCTTTTACACCCTACTAAAGCGGAAACACGATGTGAGACCGTGCGAGGCACTATGCGTAAAATATAGATAAACACCATACATAAATTACTCGAAAGTATTATTAGATAACAATAAGGTTTTGAAATGAGTTCCAAAATACAACTCGTCGTTTCCAAAAGATAACACTGTTTTTAAACAAAAAACATAAGTGAAAAAGCGTCCATGCTTAGGCTAGTCCCAATCGTAGATTTCAAATCGGTTGGGCAACCCTTTTTTCGACACTCGACCGATGTTCGATTGTGGACATCGGTTGCCACATCGGTTGAGGTGCATAGAAAACGCAAATCGGTTCAAATTTCGACCGAGGTTAAACCATACATATTCCATGCAATTTTGAACGTTGGGGATTTGAAATTTAAACATTTGACCGTTTGGTCATTACAAAAAAATAATAATAAAATAAAAATAAAAATAAAAATAAAAATTTAAACTATTTTACCACTCTATAAATACCAACTACACCTCAAACACAATTCAACACTAACCATTTCTCATCTATATTCATTTGAATCGAATTCTCATCCAAGTTCAAAATGTCAAAGAAAAATACCCCACAATCAAAAAACCGACGATCACGACTACCCTAAAATTCCCCGAATATGAATTTCTCGTCGGAAAACAACTTCGAGTTAACCGCCATAACACCACAACAAAACCGCCTATTCAGTTTCATCCACAAAGTTTGAATATCAATCACAACTAGCCCAATCATAACCGCCTTTTGTCCCACCGCAACGTTTCTACAATTGATTACCGGGTAAGAACCTAGTGGGTCGTTGTACCACCAAACATGGACTTCATTTATCCTTCTCAACCGTATCAACCTTATTCCCGATTCGAAGTACTAATCTTGACATGAATTTGGAAGATTATTTATGAGTATAATACACAAAGCGCCACAAGATGCTTTGATGGGCCAAGGTTCGGGTCACGGTTCGCACCACGGTTCATATCATGATTCCATTCTCGTCGAAGATTCGATGATGAAAAACCGCTTCCCGGAAGAAATGTCCCCATCAAACCAAAGCAGCCATCAAGTCGCGGCTTCAAAGGCCAAGGACAAAGGCAAGCGAAACAAGCAAGGGGAAAGCCGTTGAAGCATGGAAAAGCGCGAAGAGGTCGCGCTTGTAAAGCTTCGGGTTTATGTGTCTGGAAAACTGGCGAGAGGAAACGCTTGAACTGCTTCAAGTTTTGGGAGTTAGTGATGACTACTTTAAAAGAAGCGTTTTGACAGAACCTATGACTCATCATCACTACAAATGGAATAGTAGGATTCAAGTAATAGGGTTAGTAATTATTGTGCTATCATGGAGAATATCAAGAATACCCATGGAAGCGGTGAGAATGATATAGAGCGACACTCCAAAAGCTCTTAGAGAATACCAATGACGTCACGGTCATGATTTCACATTGGAGGAGTGTTGAGAGGTTTTAGCATCATTTGCTGGAAAAACCGAGATGCCGGCCCAAACGAATAGTCGGAAGAAAACAAAGGGTTCTACCACTACCTCTGGTTCAACCTAAGCTCGTGATCCTTTCGATGTCCAAGATGTTGATGATTCTCGATGAAGGGATTGAGAATCACAACGGTTGGTCGTGACAAAGCAAGGAAGAAACCATCCTCCTCTCACGGCGATGATGGACCATCGAATCATTTGTAAAATCGTTAACAAAACTTTCTTCAGACGCAAGCCATCAAAGGAGAGAAATGTAAGATTAAGGAGGGTTTAGAAGATGCTTGGATAATGGTTGAGGAAAAAGAGTGGAGATGAAAAAAGATAAACTTGAGCTCATGAGGCTATCAAAACGAGACCGACATAATCTTCTACAACACCCCAATTGACCTAACTTTGACCGGACGACAACTAGAAGAATTGATGAAAGTCAAGGAAACAATCAAGGCACGCTACGAAATAGATTATTAGTTTAAGTATTGTAGTGTTTATTTTAATTTCGTATTGTATTTTTTTTTATTTCGTATTGTAATTTTTTTTTATTTTAATGAATTTAAATTTAATGTTTAAAATGTTTGAATTAAAAAAATAAAATAAAATAAAAATAAAACCACCTTGGGTCATCGACTGTGGCATCCGGGTCATGTCTGGTCGCTGGAGAGAGAAAGCTGACGTGGCGCTGGTGACCTGGGTCATCTCCGGTCACGATTGGTAGGGTGGCAATTCTCGACACGATACGATAAACGAAACGAACACGACACGAAGTTAAACGGGTTTGGGTTGAGGATAAACGGGTTTGGGTAAAAATCTGGTCAACCCGTCTAACCCGTTTAATAAACGGGTTGTGTTTGAGTTAAGTAAATATTAAAATGGTTAACCCGTGACCCGTTTAAGTATAGAAGACTCAAAAAATAAAAAATATAACATAGTTTTTTTATGTTGGATGTGGATTAAATGTATTTTTTATGTACTTAATATAAGTGAATTACAATTAAACCTCATGAAATTGACACTTATAACTCTGAAAATTATCGTATAGTTATTTGTATGTTATTTTTATTATATTTTAGATCCTTATATCATTTTCGCATTTAAACTAGTTAAAATAACAAACCACCAACCTTATTCACTGCTTGACCTATTTAGTTAAACGGGTTAAACGGGTCACAAATGGGTTACATGTGTTATGCTGGTCTGGGTTACGGTTGAGTTTCTTGACACGATTAATAAATGGGTCGTGTTTGGGTAGAGGTTATACCAACCCGCCAAAACGCGAACCCGGATAGGTTAACACGAAAACGACTCGATTGCCACCCCAAACGATTGGGACTAGCCTTATACCTTTCTTATATACCACTTATTTTTTATCACTTGAAAAACATGACAAAAACATGCCAACTATTTTCCTATGTTTCACATTAATTGCATCTCTTCTACCACACCCCTAAACTTCTTTACACACCTATTCATGACTGAAATATCTCTTCAAATGTTAGGTGATGTGTTCTTAGTATTGGAGTTATATGTTATGGGTAAAAGTGTTTTTACATTAGTTTTTATACTTATAAGGTGAATCATATAAAAATACAATACGAAAAGTTACTGTTAACATGATGCTCTAGGTGTCAACAAAAACTTTAGGCTGCGGAGGGGATCGACTTTCATTTTACGTGCTACGTTAGCTTTCTCTCTCCGGCGATCTACAAGTGATTTTTTGCCACAGTAAGGGCGATCTTCATTTTTTTAAGACATTCTTAACAACAAACTTAAATTTTATAAATAAAAACATTACATAATAATTCAAATAAAATTAAAACATTACAATGCTATTTAAAAACTTATACTAAAAATCTAAATCGTCGTAGCGTGCCTTGATTACATCCTTGATCTCCAAATAAACCACACATTTCACCCTTCACAGTCACCATCTACCCCCGCCATTCGTACACAACCACTACTATCTTTGTCATGAATATATTTTCAAACATAAGCACGGGGGACATCCAAATTGTGCATGCTCACACCCATTTATGTTTCTACTTTTATTTTGTTGGTATTAGGGTGTGATAATTAAATATTACTTGGATAATTCTTGAATCGTGTAAAAGTCCGCTGATACAATATTTCTACTCTATTGATTGCTTTGGGTTTCAAATTTTTTTTAAGATAAAACAGGAATGAACACTCAAATTTTAGGTAAAATAAAGAAAGCAACACATGCAAAAATTGATGCATATGTTGTGATTGTTCATATTATAATGAAAGAACAAAATGATATCTATATATAATAGACAATGTGACTTTTATGAATAGTCACAACGCTTCATTAATGGTTGTACTTTTTGGTGGAAAGTAACAGCTTTCCGTATAAAATTTAGTGACATTTTATTAGCAATTGTTTTTTTATGTTACTATTTACAACTATCACATCTATTGAATGGCTGCAACGCATTTGTGACGAATTTTCTATCACAAACTTTGTCATTCTTCATATCTGGCCTACTTCCAGTTATTACTATTGTTGTACAACAATTTTTCATGATTTATTTACTTGGTACAATCACCACTATGGGAGCCGGTTAGGTTTTGTTTTTGCGTACATTTTAAACCCTAACTGTTTGTTAGGGTTTTCTTGTTCGATTATTGTCTTTGCTGCATGCTGTTCGATTATTGCTGTGGTTTACAATTGCTGTTAGTTTTTGTTTGTGGGTTATGAGAGATGGAAAAAGGTTTATTAAACATTAATAGTGCATCCAAAGAGATTAAGTCTGCGGGTAAATCGTTGCAATCTGATGGAGGTGTGTCGAGAACTGGTGTGAATTTGACTTCTAATAGTAATATTCTAACTCCAGTTTTTGAGTTTCTTGTACTCCCTTGAACGAACAGGTGGTTACTAATTTAAATCAGGGTCTTATCATTACTGATTGGACCTCTGATGATGGTGATGTTAACTTGACTACACGTGTGGATAATGCTACCTCTACAACACATAGTGCTAATACAACTAATGGAGATGGTAGTGTAAAATCTAATGAACATGTGGGTTCGGGATCGGTTCCAAAGGTAGATTCTCCTACTTCTTTTGCTAATTTCATTAATGCTACTCGTATGGTTCCGAAAGTGAAGTTTAGAGCATTAGTCAATGAGGATCGAGTGGCTAATCACGACACAATGTTGCCTATAGCTGCCATGAAGAAGGTTTTAAGTCGGTATGATAACACACTTGTTAGTTATTTTCTTGGTAAGACCATTGCGTTTTCTTTCGTTCAAAATTATGTTACTAATACATGGGGAAAATTTGGCTTGCAAAAGCTGATGAAGAATAGTGATGGTGTGTTTCTTTTTAAGTTTGCTACTAAAGAGGGTGTGGACCGTGTTATAGAACGAGGTCCTTGGATTATACGTAACTCGCCCATTATTCTAAACAAATGGACTCCCACTTTATCCCTTAATAGGAACGAGGTAAACAAAGTACCGCTTGGATTAAAATGCATAAGGTTCCTTCGGTTGCTTATTCTGAGGATGGTTTGAGCTTGATTGCTACGCAAAGTGGAAACCTATTATGTTAGATACTTTATAAGCTCTATGTGGGTCGAGTCTTGGGGCCGTATTAGCTTTGCTCTTGCTTTAGTTGAATTAAGCGCGGACTCAGAACTAAAAAGTCAGGTTACAATGGCAATTTCAAATGAAGACGATAATGGTTTTACTACTAAAATTATTAATATCGAATATGAATGGAAACCTCCTCATTATGGTGAATGTAAAAATTTTGGACATGCTTTGATTGAATGCCCAAATCGTGTTAAGGAGGTAGTTCGTAGTAATATTAATGTGGCAGCAAAGCCTTCTGAAGCTTCTTCTACTTTGGAAAAGATGGATGATTGTTTCATTGAGGTAAATAATCGTGTAGTGGGAAGAATGTGGTTGCTCTTCTCGGTCTATGGGGTATTCAAATTAATAAGCTAAACCAAAATTTTGGAGACCTGTCTCGAAGAAGCCGGTTGCTACTAAAGAGAAAATCACTAATGAGGCAAGTACGAGTGGGAAGGTTATTGCTACATTAAACCCATTTGATGCTCTTGATATGGCTGATAGTGATGATAATGGTATTCGTTGTGCAACAAGTGTTTCTCCTGAGGATGGGGCGGATTTAGAGGTTGGTAGTACAAAGGACACTAAAGTGGCTGAAGAGGATGGTGATTATGAGGTTCTTGCATCTAGTATTGCTAGTTCTTCTAAGGGTGGAAATGGAAGTACTACTCCTATTGTTCTTAGTGGTTAGTTTATCAGCTTTCGACGAAGAATCCTTGTTAAAAAACCCTTTCTCCATCTCTCTCACACGCACTTACAATAAACAATCTTAACCAAACAGTAGAACAAGTAATAACCTCCAACACGCAAGCAATACCAATCAAATAAAATAAACCCTAACTAAAAGTTAGGGTTTAATGCACCTTGAAGACTAGATTCAACCGTATCCCACCATGGTAATAGGATGCGATCAAGACACTAATATATTAATTGAATGCCAATAAGAATGGAACAGTAGGCCCTATTGCAATTGGTATTATATTATGATAAAAGAACATGCAATTGAATGACCAAAAGAGAATAAAAGCGTCACCGACCCACGATTTGTAAGATCAAAATTAATAATATACTAAACAAAAGGAAGATGTCAACAGTCACCGACCCACGATTAGTAAGAATTAAAAAGTTTTAGATCGGGTTGTTTAGGAATCGATGGTGTTTTTGTCAGAGAGTTTTCGTTTAGGGTTTTATCACACACAAAAAAATGTCTCTTTTCTCATCTGTTAAACGCTATCCTAAAAGTTAAACCCTTAGGCTAAACAAGCCAAGACTTAAATGAAACCTATTCTCTGAATCTGATGGACTATAACAAACGGACCCATGATATCAAGAAATGGTGGAATAGATAGGGAAGTAGTCGTTTGGGGTTAGGTTTCTTAAAATTTGCAACCATTAACTTTTAAAATGAAGTGAAAAAGGGAAGTAGTTTTATGGGGTTTGGTGCTTTAAATTTGAAACCATAAACTCTTGAAATGAGTGAAAATTTGCAGAGTTTCTAACGGAAAACAAACAAAACAAATACAGAGTTATAACACATTGTAGAAAGTTTATCAGATTTATATTAAAGGGCACGGTGCACTCTCCATAGCACCTCATTATAGTGTCAAAATGGCACCTATAACGCATCCCACCACCATCGACCTGTATGCCGCTTCCTAGGTTCCACCACCATTGTGGTAACGGGTAAAAGTGGAGTGAGTGTGGGTTTTGATTGTGCGTTATAAGAAATGTTATTGAGGAGAGTTTTTTTTACGTATAAGAATGTTATAGGGTAAAAGCTATACCCTATACCTATAACTCAGTGCACCTAGCCCTCTTAGTGATAGTGACCTCTTGAAAAAAAAACATCGAGTTCTAAGACTAAGAGTATATTGCATGTGGTAAAATAAGGTAACAAAACTAAAGTTTGAGACGTAAGCAAAAGTTGAAGCCACAATTGTCAGTTGGGAATTGTATTAGTGCTACACGCTAATAGAATCAACATGAATAAAAACGAAAACGTCAAATGATTGTCATGTATAAGTTGTGAAGATTTGTATATACTAGTAGGGATATGTTCTAGTGTACAGTTATATCGTTTTAATTTCTTTTCTCAACTTAAACTAGTAACTATAACATATATGTCACTTGAAATTCACTATATATCACTCATTATCTTCACTTTTCATTTCTCTATTTGTCATCGTCATACGGTTATAAAGGATTTTATGCACAAAAGGTAGAAACAAATATCATTTTCTTATGTTTAATGCATAAATTTCGATTGTAATAATTTGATGGTTAGATCCTTTGTAACACATGTATCTGAAAAAAATAATTATAAGTTAAAAAATCTTATAGTATGAGAGCCCTCTTTTTTTGTTGTCTACTAGACCAATTGTAATAGTGTTTGTATTTACCACCACCACATCACCTTTTCTCTTTATCACAAAACTCACCACCAAACGAGTATTGATCGGACAACCAGCTTCACCATCTAAAACGTATCTCACTTAAACAAAAAAGTTGTTGTAGCTCTTCACATAATCTGGTCATGTTCACCACCAAATTCTCAACAAAATAGGGGGACCATCGTAGTGGTGGGGAAGTGGTGTAATACCATAATATTATTTGAGGATGAATAGGCTTAAACCTGATATATGTGAATTTAATGTATCTATAGTTTTACCGTTATAAATAATGGTCAATAATAAAGTAATACTAACGGGGTTTACAATGTCTAACATGGATTTAATCCCCCGTCGGTATTAATTTATTATTGACCATTATTTATAATGGTAAAACCATAGATATCTTAAACCCACACACCGGGCTTGGACCTATTTATCCCCTAATAAATATGAGGTAGGCATCTACAAATGTGTGTAGCTCATGACGTGATCTCAGACGAGTTTTCTTTCTACTCACCAATTTATTGAAAAGCAAAAAGATGGAGTCATTTTTGATAAATTGAATGCTGAAACGAACTTGAAAAGACAACACCTTGAAGTTTAAGTTGTCAATGGTGTCAATGGCTTCGAAGGGTCAAGGAATTGGAATGGAACTTGAACATCAAATGAAGTTAAAGAACCAACGTTGAAGGTAGCCAACCATTAGAGATATAAATAATTTAAATTCAAATTTTAAATTATAATCGTCAATTTCGCATGTATAAATTCAAATAAAAATTTAAATAAAATTTAAAATCAAATAAATTCATAACTGCTATTTATTCAATTTCAAAATCAACTGCTTATATATACAATTTCTACCAGAGTTGTTTAGAAACATAATAACAAATATCAAGTTGCTAATAACACAACTCTACACAAAAAAATGTCTCGCAAAGATTTTTCAAGAATTCCCAAGTCCATAAAAGTTGCCGAAACCGTGCCACTCGAACTCCCAAATCACTTGCCGGAAACCACTTCCAACTTCTACCGAACTCCGAAGTTTTCAACACCACCGAAAATGTCTTTCCGGTGGTTTTGAAAACATCCGTACCTTCCAATTGTTCCAACTCCACATGAACAAGTCCACGTGGATTTTCAAAACACCACCGAAGTTAAGTGAGGCTTCCTCCGGACAACTAGAACAAGATGAAGAAAACGTTAGTGAGATTATGGAAGAGCAGACGCGAAGAGGGTCGCCATGAGCAAGAAGCACGGAAGCTCGTACCTCCAAGACAACTACTTTGACATAATGGAGTCCGATACATGAATGGGGAGTTTAATTCTCCGGCAACCGCTTAGAGTTGGGACTCAGTGATTCGCTTTTTAATTTTTAGTAGTTTTATTTTCACAAGATATCGTTGTATCTTTTATTTTTAATGTAATTCGTTTTAACGCTTAATGTACTTGGTGTTTAAATGTTATATGTGATATGTGTTTTAATAAATGAAGTGTTTGTTTTAGTTTAGAGGTTGAAATTGAAAATATTAAATGTTATTGATGTTATTGGGATGTTATTATTGTGGGTGTTTTTTGGGGATGTTAATGTTAAAAGATGTATGACGCGACAAGCAGTTATTGGTGTTATAACGTTATGGTTGTGCATCCTCTTCGATCAAAAAATTCATATGTGGCCATGTGGGGAGATGATTAACAGTTGAAATATTTGCCTTAAGTGATAAGATGATAGGTGTATAAGTCACCTTGTTCTTCAACTTTGTTCTCACTAGGAACATTCATAAAAGATGATACTAAAACTATAGTAAGATACTATATATATTTCATCCAAGTATATATCTTGGTTCAGTTTTAATAATCAACGATTCTTAATTTGTAACATGTTGAGTACTATTCCTATTTGAATTTTTTGCATTATCTAATTTGTAACCAGCTTTGCATTATCTAAAATGTGTTGCTTATGATCATTTTACTTTATATTCATATAAACGACGTTTATTTATTAACCCGATGTACAGTACTTATTTTTATTGATGAGAAGTTGGTGTTAGGTATTATCTAAAATGTGTTGCAAACAAAGAAGACGAGAAATTCAGTGTTAAGATTTCCACATATGCTCAAAATATAACATAAATAATCATATCTCACTACTAGCATATAACTTATACAAAAACACGCACATTACAAGTTACAACTTTAAAACTCTCACTTACGGTCAAATCCGTATAGTAGTAAAATAAATTCGGAATGTTTTGCTAAAAGGTGTTTTAAGATACGCCAATTTCAGTTGTAAATACCATACTCTGCCCAAAACTTCACCATCTATACATTATTTCTTCTCTCAAATATCCGGCTACCAGCACCACCATTTCTTTTTCTTCACAAAATTCTCCACCATGCAAAACCAAAAACATGATTCTTTTGAGAAGGGGCCAGATGTAATATTGGCACACATTTTAGCAAAAACATATTCGTTTCCTGATTTACCGAGGCGATAAGATTTCGGGTCACAAGTAAATCAATAAAAACAAATCATTACCCGAAACCTAGAGTTTACCGGTAACTTCAACAACAACCGGGCAAACTTGTTAGTCGACCCATTAGTATATTGGCCTAAGCCCGCCCTAGATTTATCTTTTTATCATATTTATTGTAGTGTACGCTCGATGATAATTAATTCACTGATTTACCGATTAATTCAAAAAACTCACCTGCATGGGGAAATTACATGACATGAGGTTATACTTCCGAGACCACCTATTTCAAAGGTTATACTTCCGAGACCACCTATTTCAATAATGAAAGAAAGGTTCGTTGCTTGTGTGTAGTAAAATAAAAGTAGAAACAAGATGAGGAATCATAAATTAATAAAAAAATGTGCAATCCCTAGTAACTCGACTTCAATGGAAAAAAAACCCTAAAACGACTCTCTCCTCTTTGGCGACAAAAAGTAAAATTCGAAACCCTATCATCCTGCAAATCGATCCTCTTTTAAACTCTAATTAGATTGTGTGTCACTATTTGATTACATTGGTAATTACTTTGTTAATTACTTTTATTTTTCGACGCTATAGGTGTTTTCTATTAGGGTTTTGTTAATCGCTTTTAGGGTTTCGCTTGGTTTTTTTGTTTCGCATGGTTTACTTGTTTGTGCACCTTCAAGACTCCTAATTAAGCATTCAAATTATCACCATACGATGGAGGTTGGTTAGTTTATTAAGGTGCAGATAAACCCCTAACTTTCGCTAGGGTTTTATCTTTTGCTTGGTTCGATTATATGGTTGTTCGTGTAAATTTATGCTTTCGGCCTATTGATTCATTGTTTGTGGGTTTCTTGTGATGGAGAGAGGGTTTTTTAACAAAGATGGTTCTTCGAGTAAGGCTAATTGTATAGCCACCAACGTGGATGGAAAGAGAACTGATCGCTGATGATTCGTCGATCTGACGGCAGGGGGCACTCAAGATGGTAACGGGTATGGAGAATTCGTTGAATCTGTATGGGTACCACCAATCCGGATAACACAAGTTGCGGGGATACGATTTTTGGTGGGTTGGATTCAACAGGAGCACTAGCCATGGTAAACCAATATTTTAAGTGAGGATCTTGCCCTAACGTGGTCAATGCTTCTAATTCGGTTTTACTGCTCACGGTTGATACGGTTTCGGCACGCCTAACATGGACCAAACTCACCCATGGGCGGAACCTAGGGTGGGGATTGAAAGTAATTACGGTCCCAACGTGAATGCTTCTACTTGTGTCCTAACGGATTGGTAGTGTAACTAAAGAAGTGAGGTCATTTGCTAATGTGTTAAACCCGGAACGTGTCTCTAGGAAAGTTAATTTTCGCGTTCTTGGTGAATGAGACGCCGCATCGATAATCATGATACGTAGGCTTCCGTCGCTATATGGAGGGTGTATTCAACCGCTACGAAAATACACTTGTTGGCTTTTTTGTTGGCAAGAATGTTGTTTTTCATTTGGTTAAGAACTACGTCTCCAACACGTGGGGTAAGTTTGGTTTTCGAAACTAATGAAGAATGATGATGGTGTTTTCATCTTTAAATTCGGTTCTAAAGAGGGTGTTGAGAATGTTCTTCAACGGGCCCTGGATATTCGCAATTCTCCTCTCATTCTCACTAGATGGACTCCTGATGTGCTATTGTCTAAAAGTGAGGTAACTAGAGTTCCCGCTTGGATTAAATTGCATAATGTGCCATTACTTGCATATTCGAAAGATGGGTTGAGCTTAATTGCTACTCAAGTGGGTAAGCCGATTATGTTAGATGCTTTTACAAGTTCCATGTGTGTTGATTCATGGGGTCGTATTAGTTTTGCACGTGCTCTTGTGGAATTATCATCCGATTTTGACCTTAAACATGTGGTGACTATGGCGATCCCTAATAAGGATGATAGTGGTTTTACCACGGCAAGTATAAAAGTGGAATATGAATGGAAGCCATAATCGCTCGGAATGTAAAGTGTTTGGGCATGATATCGCTTGTTGTCCTAAGAGTATTATGGAGAATAATGATTCTAAAGTGGATGAACCTGATGATGGTTTTAAGGTGGTGCAGAATCGGAAAGCCAAACCTAAAGGTACGAAGATGACCGGTGGTATATTATAGGGGTGGTCCTAGATTTGCACCTAGGAAGGTATATGTTGCAGATCTAAGACACCGGCAACTTGCTAGTGGTATTGCTAAAGATACACCAATTACTACGTCAAACTCTTTTGGGACTCTTGAGGTGGAAGATGACTCTGCATCCCAAGTATTGTGGTGATTCTTCATTCTAAAGCGGAAGACCGGGAAGTCCCCGGTACTAAGGAAGGTGTATTGATGGTTCTCTGGGAAGGACCTTGGTGAGGCGTCTAAGCCTCCGGAGAATGGGACTTCTTCTGCTGCCAAGCTTGTGAGTGATTCAATAGGATCAATGGATGTTGGTTCTACTCCCATAGTTGAGAAAATTGGTAAGCTTGAAAAGCTAATAATTGATGGGAAAGCTACTGTGGGATGATGATGGTCAACCTATTCCGCCTACCCTATACTAAGAGTCAACCCTTTTCTAAAGTGGGAGAGATTGTGGTGTCGATTCAAGATGAGGTTGTTTGCTAACCCATTTGATGAGTCTTAATATTTTGGTGGTGGCCACGAAGTTTGAAGATGAATATGATGACTATGACACTCGACGACTATGCTAAACAAAGTGATCTTCCGTGGAATTTTGATTCCTTTAATGCCATGTATGGCACAAAGTTTCAAGGTCCTAGGAAGTAATTTTATTTTGTTGTGTCATATGTTATCTTTTGAGTAGTGGTTTGTTTTCTTGTTTATAGAAGTATTTTGTTATGTAAGCTTTATGCCTATGTAACGGGTTGAGATATGGGACTTCACTCATATCCATTGTACTTAAACGTTTATTTGGTTAATATATTTACCAGGGTGCAGGATTACTCCCCTTTACCCAAAAAAATATAAAAGTAGAAACATAAATGGGTTTGAGCATGTGCGGTTTGGGTGTCGCCCGTGCTTACGTTTGAAAATACCATCGAAAAGACAAGTGGTAGTTAACCGTGCGAGGTAGATGTTGACTGTGAAGTGTGAAGTGTACGGCTTATTTGGAGATGAGAGGATTTGTATTTCAAATAATTACTGGACTACACTTTCGTGGTAGGTTTAGGTTTTCGCCACTTTAGCCTTCATGTGTGATGTTTGTGGGAAAAGTGGGTGTTGTTGATGGGAAAACTAGAAGCAGTGGTAGGTTTTGCATTAACACACAAGTACTATATGTTAGGTGTTGCATTTACAGTTTACAGAAAGGTGTTGCATCAACAAAACAAAACTGGTGAGACTGATGAGCAAGGATATTTTATGTAGAGGAAAAAATGTTTAACCTCTCAAAATATAATCTTTGTTGTACAAAAATATAATTTATTTGTTCATGGATAGAGACTACACTAAAAATAAAATTTCATTTTACCACACATTTTTACACACTTTTAAAAAGTGTGAACAATACTTATTGATGGGAAAGCTACTCTTGTGGATGATGCTGGTCAACCTATTCCGTCTACCTCTTCTACTAAGAGAGTTAACCCTTTTTCTAAAGTGGGAGATTGAGGGTCTGATTCTCGAAATTGAGGTTGTTGCTAACCCATTTGATGAGTTGCTAATATATTTTGGTGGCCAGAGTTTGAAGATGATTATGATGACTATGACTTCGGGATATGCTATGCAAATGGGGTTCGTGATCTTCCAGGAATTTGGATGCCTTTAATGCCATGCCATGTATGGCACAAAGTTTCAGGCCTAGGAAGTAATTTTATTTCTCGTCCTTATATTATCATTTGAGTAGTGGTTTGTTTTCTTGTTTAGAAAATAGGAAGTATCTTGTTATGTAAGCTTTATTAGGTTGGTAATAGATATGAGATTTCACTCATATCCTTTGTACTTAAACGTTTATTTGGTTAATATATTTACCAGGGTGCAGGATTACTCCCCTTTACCCAAAAAAAAATCTAGAATTTGTTCACATTTACAAATGTGTGTTTTAACTTATAACACTGATCAATTTCTCCTCATTTTTTCTGGCGTTGATAAATTGGGTGTTAACAAGTGTAAGTGTCGACAAATTATAATATCACAATGGTCATTATCTTTTCTACACAATTTATTCTAACATGTAGTAAAAAGTAAACAAATTAAAGACGGAGTCTTCGAGTCTTCTTTTGTACAAGACTGAAAACTTCGTGTGAGGTTGAGTTATACCAGTTGAAATACTCACAAATTCTAGATTTTAGAAAGACAACTAACTATCTCACAATAAATCAATCTCACATGTCCTAAGCAGCACTTGAACCCACAACCATTTAGTTGAGGAGCATTCTCACACATGGGATACCATTGAGATACAAGCCCTTTCGTTTGTTAAAGTAATGTGATACTTGACCCACCAAAACCTTACAATATAACCATCATCGATTGCTTCAGGCGATTGTGGCGTGATCAACTTGACGTGTAAGATGAACTTGAAAGAAGAAAAAAAAGTAGTTGTTGAGTGAAAAACTTAACATTTGAGGTAGCTTTGCTATATTGATATATTTTTTCCCAAAACTCTTTTGCCTATCCGTACGAATACCTAAAGAGATCTCTATATTCTTGACGTTATCAAATGTCGAGATATGCTCATTATGATCTTTTTTTTTTTCGGGTTCATCATCATACGAACCATCTTAACCGTCAATAGTCGCATGCTTCATCTTTTAACCTTTTAACTTTTTTTTACTGGGTAAAATATAAGTTTATGTATGTTAGAAGTAAATTCAATCTTTGCGCCTTTTTTTTTTCAATTTTGTAGACAACAATGTTCTTGTTTTAGTTTGATGTTCCCAAATTGTGCTTTTCCACTAAAAGACAAGAAAAAAAATATATTTATTATCGCTCTTTTTCTTTCTCATATTCTTTATTATTTCACTCCTTATACTTTTCTTTTCTCTCCCAATAAACATCTTTAAATAAAAAATAATATAATTTGATGTTTTTTTTCATTAAAATCAATACCTACTTTCTTTTAACGCATAATATATAACAAAAAAGGGTATGTAAACATATATTAAGCATGTTGAGATGTAAAAATTGAATCAAAACGTGGAAACGAACTTGATACCTAATTTCGGGTGTATATATACAAGAAGAATAACAAAACTTGCATTTGTGGGCAACCTTATTAGCTCATAACTAACTAGTGTGAGTACGAGAAATTATTTTGATGGATGAAAAAAATTGTCGATGTTGAGTCTAAATATAAGAAAATTGGGTAGTGTGAGTTTCAATATAAGAAACTTCATTAAATACAAATAATGTAATTGTTTATTTGGGTAGTTGAGACTAATATATGAAATTGGTATGTCATGTATAGAGATATGATAAAATTTATAGTTTTGAAAGATACATTTGTGTAAAAGAACTTGAGAGTAACAACATCATACTATATAAATTGATTGTCTGAAACATATTGAGTGCAATATTTACTTTGAACTCCTAACCACCATATTCAATGAAAGTTGATGTTAGTTATGTATTTTTTTGTTCTAAAGAAAGTTGGTACTTCTTGATATTAAACCCCAAATAAATACGTAGTATAATAAGAATAAAGGTGCATAAATGAATACTCCCTCCATCCCTAAACAAATGTCTACTATTGACTTTTAAAGTCTTTGTTTTTTAACTTTGATCTTAAATTATTTTATTCATGTTATGTATTACTTGATACAAAAACATATGAATATATTGGGTTTTAAAAGTACTTTCATTGGTATAATTTTCATCAAGTATTACATAACACAAATGAAATAATTTAAGGTCAAAATTTGGATAAAAATACTTCAAAAGTCAATAGTAGACATTTATTTAGGAACGCGGAAGGAGTATATTAAAAAGAAAGAAAAACAGAATAAACAACTAGCATGCATAAGAATGTTACCCGCGTAAAGCAACATATTCATGCGAATGTTGTTCAATGATTTTTTGATTTTGGGTTTTTTTTTTTTTTTTTTTTTTTTAAAAAAAGGCACATTATTGTCCACAAATTTGAAAAGCAACACAAAGATGGAATTTACTCGATTGTTTTAGGTATTTGACTATAAAATGAAAAAGACGTACTATATACAGTAAAAAAACTGTAGTAGATTTCAAAGTTATTGAGCTCGGTAGGGGGTTTCATTTTTATGGATTATTATTATTATTATTATTATTTCGTTATTGGTAAAGGATTTTATCCCAAATAAATTTATTACTCTAAAAACTAGTTAAGTACAAAAGATATGAATCTCGCATCTCAGCTTATTAAGGTGAAAACAAACGCAAATATTTTGTTACAAAATACAAACCATACATATCATAAAAATGACAAACCAAATTTTTGATCAACTACAATACATACCTATCTAATTTGACCACGAAAATTTATAACGAAAGCTTTAGAAAAAGCCGTATGATCTACGTGAGGCTAAGAGAATCGCAATCAACATCATGATACGGGTCATCTTCATAGGTCTTTTTCCATCATTCGTACCAACTCGAATTCCCACCTCCAGTGCCATTAGTGGAAGCTTTGTTAACTATTGAGTTAATTGTCATAAAGTTTGGCGTCTCATTATACACCTCTTCTACTTCGCTATCGCTATCCTCGTTATGCAAATCATTAACCTCCTTTCCATCAGAAGGGACCACTTTCTCAAGAATCCTATTTTCATTATTCAAAACATCAAATGAGTTTCTATGAGAAAAAAGATTAATATCATCAGGAGTCCTGGTCCCTTTTTACTCGATGTCGTGGTTGTATCTTGAGTATGCCTTGAAGTCAAGGCCTCAAGGCCTAGAACTATAATATTATAGGATTATATTATTAGAGGATTTGAATCCACAACTAGTAGCTGGTCCAAGCCTAGAACTATAAATTAATTATTTGCTGCATTTTAAGCCGGTCCAAGCCTAGAACTATAAATTAATAATAAATTAATATTATTACATACTCAAAAATTCTTGCATATTAAGGGATAAATCCTCACCTTTCATCTAGTTTAATCTAATGGTGATAATTAACCTAAGATTTAATATGTCTAAACCTAAGTCCATGTTTTTTTTCTTGTCTTTTTCTTTTCTTTTTATTTTTCTTATTTATTTTCTCATTATTTGTCTTTTGTTTAATCACCTTTTTTGATTTCACCTTTTTTTTCCCGTCAGTTTTCATACGTTTTTGTCTGTTTTTTTCCGCTTTTTATACGTTTTCGTCTGTTTTCATACGTTTTCTTATGTTTTCGTCCGTTTCCGTCTGTTTCTTACGTTTTCGTCCGTTTTCATACGTTTTCGTCCGTTTTCGTCCGTTTTCTTACGTTTTCGTCTGTTTTCTTACTTTTTCATCCGTTTTCTTACGTTTCTTCAGTCTTGTTACGTTTTCGTATGTTTTCTTACGTTTTTGTCCATTTTCATACGTTTTCGTCCATTTACATACGTTTTCGTCTGTTTTCTTACATTTTCTTCCGTCTTCATACATTTTTGTCTGTTTTCGTTCGTTTTCTTACGTTTTTGTCTGTTTTCTAACCTTTTTGTCCGTTTTCTTACGTTTTCGTCCGTTTTCATACGTTTTTGTCCGTTTTCTTACGTTTTTTATCCGTTTTCATACGTTTTCGTCCGTTTTCTTACGTTTTCTCCTGTTTTCTTACATTTTCATCCGTTTTCCTATGTTTTCATTCGTTTTCTTACGTTTTCGTCCGTTTTCTTACGTTGTTGTCCGTTTTCATACCTTTTCGTCTATTTTCTTACGTTTTTGTCCGTTTTAATACGTTTTCGTCTGTTTTCTTACATTTTTGTCCCTTTTCTTACATTTTCATAGGTTTATATACGCATTCGTCCGTTTTTTTACGTTTTCGTCCATTTTTGGACGCTTTCGTCTGTTTTTAGACGTTTTCGTCCGTTTTCATACGTTTTCGTCCATTTTTATACGTTTTCGTCCGTTTTCTGACTTTTTTTTTTCGTTTTCTTATGTTTTTATACGCTTTTCATTCGTTTTTATACGTTTTTGTTCGTTTTCATACGTTTTTGTCCGTTTTTTGTAGTTTTTATACATTTTCGTCTATTATCATACGTTTTCTTTCTTATTATTAAACTTTATTGTATTACATGTCTAATATCAATTGTGATATTTTATTAAAAAAAAAAGTTAATGTCTAATATCACTTGTGATATTTCATAAACAAACAAGTATGTTTTTTTAACCTTTAATATCACCTGAGATATTTCATTGCTCTGTATATTTTTATATATTATCACCTATGTGTTTTCTAATACTTTTATAATTTTCAGTTACAAGATAGTTTTTGTGCCTTTCATCGCAATTGACAAGCGCATATTTTTTTTAATGCAACCAATGTTATCTATCACTTGTGATATTATACTCTTAGTAGAAATAAAAGGGGTTAAAGTCTCTTTAGGTGAATTCTTATTTTGTTCAAAAAATGCTAATTTAATGCAACACTTGTTTGATTTTGAGAATATGTCAAGTCTCTATTTTCATAGTTTGCTTCCTTTTTATCCATTTTGATATTTTTAAGTGACACTTATTTATCTCTTGTGATATAACACTGTGAGAAAGATGAAGAGTATTACACTCTTCATCATGTATGTGTTATCAGTTGTGATACTCAACTAAGAATGTGAAATATTAAATTCATACCAAATGTGATAAGAATTTAGTATTTTACCAAGTACATATGAAAGAAATGATAATAAAAATCAATTATTATATTACTGTGATGATTCTGTTCATTTTTCTTATTTGTGTTTTTGAAAATATTTAAGAAGATTTTTGTGTTTTATGATAATATGAAATATTAGAAAATAACTGAAAACAAGAGATGTTATGAAACTTTTGTTAGACTTGTTGGATTTTCTATTTAATCGATATATTGTGCATGTTTGATAGGTTTTATAGCGGGATTTAAAATATCTATGGTTGAATCAAAGAAACTAAAGAAGCTATGGTTGAAAAAAGCACACATCTTTATAAACAAACTGAGTAAGCTCAAACACATGTGATATAACACATGATATCACAGGTGATATCACCTCACTTGTGATATCACATGATATCACAGGTGATATCTATGGTGATATCACAAATGATATAAACTATAATATCACACATGCTATCACCGGTAATATCACACATGATATCACAGATGATATCACCGGTGTTATCACACATGATATCACGAGTGATATCACAAGTGAGGTGATATCACTTGTGATATCAGAGGTGTTTGATCTTCCTCGGTTTGTTTATAAAGATGTGTGCTATCTTCAACCATAGCTTATTTAGTTTGCTAATTCAACCATAGATATTTTCAAATCCCGCTATAAAACCTATTGAAACATGCACAATGTATCAATTAAATAGAAAAATCCATCACAAGTCTAACAAAAGTCTCATAACATCTCTTATTTTCAGTTGAACAACTTTTCTAATATTTCATAATATCATAAAACACAAAAATCTTTCTAAATATTTTCAAAAACACAACCATCACATTTTTAGTTGAGTATCACAACTGATAACATCTACATGATGAAGAATGTAATACTTTTCATCTTCCTTACAGTGTTATATCACAAGAGATAAATAAGTGTCACTTATAAATATAAAAATTAAAACGTCTGAAAACGGACAAAAACGTATAAAATCGAATGAAAAACGTATAAAAATGCATTAAAATGGACAAAAAAGTCTGAAAACGGACAAAAATGTATAAAAGCGGATGAAAACGTATGAAAACGGACGAAAACGTATAAAAGTGAATGAAAACGTCTGAAAATAGACAAAAACGTCTAAAAATGGACGAAAACATAAAAAAAACGGATGACAATGTATGAAAACGTCTGAAAAGGGACGAAGACGTATAAAAACGGACGAAAATATATGAAAACGTAAAAATACAGACGAAAACATCTAAAAACGGACGAAAATACATGAAAACTTGAAAAAACAAACAAAAACGTATGAAAATGGCCAAAACGAAGAAAACGGACGGAAAACGTAGTGAAACGACGAAAACATATGAAAGCGTAAAAACACGTGTGAAAACGTATGAAAAATGAACCAAAACGAAAGAAAACGGATGAAAACGAACGAAAACATATGAAAACGAACGAAAACGTAAGAAAATGGACGAAAATGTATGAAAACAAACGAAAACGTAAGAAAACAGACGAAAACGTATGAAAACGGAAATAAACGGGCGAAAAAGTAAGAAAACAGACGAAAACGTATGAAAACGAACGAAAACGTATAAAAACGGACGAAAACAGACGAAAATGTCTATAAATGGAGGAAAACGTAAAAACGGACGAAAACGGATAAAAACGTCTGAAAACAGACGAAAACGTATATACGTATGAAAAAGTACAAAAACGTCAGACAACGGACGAAAACGTCAGAAACAAATGTAAACGTACGACAACGGATGAAAACAGACGAAACCGTCTGAAATCAGACGAAAACGTAAAAAAAGGGACGAAAACATATGAACACGGACGAAAACGTATAAAAACGTATGAATACAGATGAAAACGTATGAAAGCGAAAAAAAAAACTTGAATAAAAAAAACGTGAATTTAAAATTAAAAAAAATAATAATAATATAAACAAACGTGAGCTATAAAACAAGAAAAAAAAAAAGAAAGAATGAATTTTCAATATAAACGTGAATTCTAAAAAAAGGGAAAAAAAAAAGAAAAAAAAAATGTTAATAAATAAGAAAGACAAAAAGACAAAGAAAAAGGAGAAAAAAAACATGGACTTAGGTTTCCATATTAAATCTTAGGTTTATCCCCACCATTGGATCAAACTAGATGGATGGTAGGGATTTGTCCTTTGGTAAGCACCAAAATAAGAGTAACCATTTAAAAATTCCTCTATTATAGGATTATGTGTAGTTGTAGATATGTTTAGTTGTAGAAGACACTACAACAATCACTGGATTCGTAAGGGACATTTTGAGACTTTTGCCGAGGACATGTCCTCTACGAAACCTTTTCTCGGGAACATGTTCCAAGCGAAATTCTCCCGCCAATACCTTAGAAGGAATACTTTCCCAGGGGACAAAAATCCACTTCTCCCGGGGACATGTGGGTCACGCAGCCATTTTGAGCCGGTCAAAAATGTCCGACGTGGCACTACTTTTCGCCGGAGACATGTCCCCGGGGAAAGTGTCTTCAAATAATTAGCTAATTAGTTAATTACGTGATTAATGTAATTAATCCCACTTTTTGTCGGTGTGACAACTGGCAATTTAGGGAGTCTATTTAAGGTGACCGCATTACGTTAAACTAAACTGAGTTTTTGCCTTTAACACTATTTTTATCAACCATGACTTGATTTTATATCGTCTATTGGTTTTTATGGCTTATTTCATTATTGAACGAGTTATCATGTGAGTTTTAACTCTTTTTGGTAGGCACAATTCGATTCGGCACTAGAAAAGCCTAAAACGAGAAATATTGTAACTTTTAGACCGTAACTCGAAAATTGGCAAATAAATTGTCAAAACTCGTGGAAAACATAAATAACGATAATAGAAAGTCGAATGAACGTCGTGGGACACTCGGGGGACAACATATGAGCTCGGGAATGGGTAAACGGGACGTTTTACGAAAAATAACAACCACGGCCCCTCCTTTTTCTTTGGCCGGCCGCCCCTCCCCTCCCCTCTCTTTATTTTTAGGTCCCTAAGTCCCTATTATATAAGGCCTCACCCACCCTCATTTGGCTAGTTTGTTTCTCTCACTAAAAACACACACAAACACACTTTCTCTCACTCTCTCTCTCTCTCCCCCAAATCAAATAAACCCTAACCCTAGAACACCACCACCGCCGCCACCTTCCGGCCAAAATCCGGCTACTTTCCGGTGAGTGGTACTACACCTCCACCACCATCTTGTAGCTCTTCTCATCCTCTTTCTATCCATATATAATACTCTCACTAAAACCTTCATTAACACCTTCAAATCTTAAGATTAAGATTCGTACTTTTAGGGTTTTCATCAAATATTGTAGATCGGGCTTGAATAAGGTAAATGGAACATGGGTAACACTTGTTTGAGCTTTAATAAGCCATGTATGGCATTAATATGGTTCGACCATATTATAATTTTTAGGGCTTTTGGTTTAAACGTTGGATTAAATCTAATTAACACCTAAATAAACATGTAGCTAGTGTTTGGGAATCATGCGGTGCATCATATTGTTGGGTTTTCGCATTTTAGGTCTAGTTTCATGTTTTTAGTTAGAATAGATGTTGGGTTTGATGTTTGGTTTATGATTGGAGGTTGATTGGTTGTATTTGGATGTTGTGGTATTGATTTGGTAGTGTTTGGTTGGGATGGAAGTGGTGTACGAGCCACCTAGGGCACGTACGAGCCCCTTGGGTTGCGTACGTGACCCATATCGACCTTGGGTCCGGGTCGGGTCGTTTTGGTAGCTTGTTGGTTGATATTGTTGGTGTTTGGATGAGACGCGTGGGCCAGAAAAGCTTCTAGAGCTTGTTCGGTTCACGTGGTCTTAACCGTGACCGTGTCATGACCATTAGGGTCATAACATTGGTTTCGGGTATATTTGGTTGATTGATTGGTTGGCGAGATTGTTTTGAGTTGTTTTGGGTTTGAATTGCGCTATTATGACTTTTATTTGGACTTGATATATAAATTGTCAACTTTGAGCAACGTCGGTGTTACTTTGACTTTTTAGTCAATAGTTGACCCCGACAACGCCGTAACATGGACTTTAGTATAGTTTGGACTATTGAATGATTAAAAGCCGAGAAGTCATGACTCGTTGATATGCTTACACAGTGCGTTCGGGGTCAAAGGAACTTCTTTTTCGTCGAGCAAGTTTTTCAACACCCTAGGCAGTGAACCTAATCATTGTAGTGTAGTATTAGGGTAAGCCACGGGAATCGATATCGTTCTCTAGGGGAATAGGAATGCTAGTGAGAAGTTACTACGCTAAGGTTGGGGTTGAGCAAGATTATTTTTTATCTTTTTATGTTTTTTAGGAAATGGAAAGGTACGAATCTCGGGGTTTGGATTTGGGGGTTGGTATTTCTACCGATTACTTCTACTTATCTAATTATCTAAACTAAGGTGAGGGTAGTCTATGTCTATTGTTGTGTGCTCGTATGATGATTAAAAATGTATTTGCTTAGGCTTTATTACTCCCTAGTTATCTCCTATTGGTGGTTGAATTGTCACGTCCTTATTCTTAATCGCGTTGTGTCTCTAAGGTCGTAGGGTATGCGTTTATCCCTAACTCTTTGAAGCTACCAAATGTTAATGACTACAAAATCTCTAGGATTTATAAACTTAACACTAAGGTATTCTTTGGATGTATAGCCTACAATTACTCTAGGTGATTATAAACTAAGGTTCAACAAAGATTAATCAGGCATTAACAACACAACGAATGACCTATCACAATACTAGGTCAATCACAACTAAGATAAGAGACAACCAATCAATATTCAATAACTAAGTTTCATATTACCTAAGCAAACACACAAATAAATTAGTCGGACATGGGGGACATGCAAGCATACACACAATCAATTGAAGACATAATTGAATTAATGAAGTAAAACACTTATCTTGATGTAAGATAAGGTATGGAACCCTAAAATACTGTTCAAGACACCCTTGGTTCGGTTTAGGTTTTTACTCCACAAAACTACACATTGAAAACTAAAAAAATCATTTTCTATATATAAGGTTACAACTGCGACGGCGTCACCCTTTAGTTTGTGACGCCGTCGGGTCACCGTCATCAGGGTTTCGTCTTGGCCACGTTATCATTGTGACGGCGTCACCTTATGTTCGTGACGCCGTCGCCTTCAGTCTTTGACGTCGTCTGGATCAAATCTAGTCCGTCTGAGCTGCGACGCCCTACTCTTTTAAAACCTGATGCCGTCACTTGTAAATAAGCAATTTGGCTACTGAGTCGTCACAAAGCTTGTTCTGACGGCATCACAAGTATAACCTGACGCAGTCCCCTTCAGTTTCAGCATCTTGAGTGTCTCGATTCTTGACTTTGGCCATTTTCTTCATATATTCGCCTTTTAAGTCCGAATAAGTGTCATTCCAAAAATTTGCCTTCAAGATACCTAAAAAGTAAAAAGGAACGATATTAAGTAATAATGGATACAAAAGTGATCAAATAAGGTCTTAAACGACCCCTCAAAAAGGTACATTTTAAAACCTTATCAAATATCCCTACACTTGGTATTTGCTTGTCCTCAAGCAAATGTGCTTTTAGCCAATTAATTTATAAGTTAGAAGTCATGAAGCATTAGTTTAGAACGATCCACAACACATATAAGCCCCGCAAAAGTCATAACAAGCACGGAAGTTACATACTAGCACCTCACATGGGGTGTTTGGATACTCACATCTCTCGGGTGTATATGAAATATAACAAGCTGGAAATGGAAGATAAACACTCATTAACCGATCCTAGTACATAGATTACCATAGGCTTGAGACTAGATCAAACATCCATCGCTTTGGCGTAAGCACCTAGGAAAGACTATCCAAGAGATCTTTTAAAGGGTTGTAATGATAGGCTTACGGTAGGGAAACAAAGGGTTTGGTGGGATAGGCGATTTAGTGGTAGCAAGTCAAAAATCTTTATGTTGCAAGCATGCGAAGAATGGCGTTGATAAGCCAAGACTCGACACTCTAAACTCTAGATAACTGAAACAAACAAACATAAATTGAAAGATAGATATAGGATGGTAGCCCGTATGTTTTTTTTTTTTTTTTTTCAACACTCTATTTTTTTCTTTTTCTCTTTTTTCTATTTTTTTTCGATTTTTTTTCCCATACACTTTTACTCTACCTTTATCTACGATAACATCAAAATGATAGGGATTTATAGGCACATCCCTACACTTGAGTTTTTATTACTCTAACACTAATTTGACCCGAATTGAAAAGATCAAAACACTTGGAGTACATTATTAGGCAAATAAAGGGAATTTGAATTTAACGTTCCCTTCCCGTCATTCCATAAAGTTTAACTTTTCCCATGAGTCCCAATCGTCCCAAAACTGTATACAAAGGATATGACTCGACTTAGCAACTTATGCAAACAACTAGAAAATTAAACTAATGGTTTAGTGTGATAACAATAATGCACTAAAAGTGAGTGCATACAAGGTAGGCTAAGGCGATTTGGGTGTACATTTGGGGGTGGATTGTAAATAATGCTCTTCATTGATATTCCGAAAAACCGATACATCACTAGAACCGCGAAAAGGATAGGCTCTGAGGGATTAACTATGGGTATCGTGTACTAAAGATGAGTACAACGCAAGGGTGTGGGGGAATTACTCAACCGATGTGGAAGAAGTAATTATATTACAGGTATGAAACAAGGGTTATCCTAATGCCTCTTATCATTTAGTTATTCCTAACTACACAAGTGTAGTCATACTAGCGATCTCGGGATGCATCACAAAACAAGTTCTAGAATATATTATACTACCGGTTCACACTCTAAGCATTAAAGATGAATGCTTTAATTCTAACAAATCTAAGGGCGATCCTCACATTTTAGGTGGAATTTAAGTGGTAAAGGGTTTTTGTGCTAGTCATATAACTTCCTATCCATGAGACGCTTTATTAAGACTAATGGCCTACTCCTATATGTCATGAAAAATTTTAAATTTGGTGCCAAAATTACCCTAACCGATATTTCACATATTTTATTACACAAATGCAATTGGATAAGGCAAATAATCAAGGATAAGCATAGTTTCAAAGTTTCCGTTTTCTTTTCCCTCCCTACACTTAAACTGAACATTGTCCCCAATGTTCTCCGAAAGTATCAAAGTTATGATAATGGAAGGTAATAAAAGACGAAATAAACTAATACTCTCCTGATTAGCTCGGTAGGATCCGTGTGAAGTGGTGGTTACATCTTTCTTCAAGAAGAACATTTGCGTTAAAAGCTCCTTCTCATCTTATGTATTTTCTTCTTGGTAAATTAAACCTGCACACTTGAAGAAAACAAACGAAACCTTCGCGTAAAATCGGCGGTAAAAATATATATAAGACTCTACTAAACTAGGATATAATGCTTGTGGAATGGATGTTTACAAATTTTCTGGAAAATTAAGACCTGGAAAATTCCAAAAATTTAAAACCTTATCACTCGTGCTTGTGGACCGGAAACGAATAACGATATGAAACTAATATTGGAATTTGACGAAATATATATATATATATATATATATATATATATATATATATATATATATATATATATATATATATATATATATATATATATATATATATATATGAAAATGCTAATAGACTATGAAATGTAAATAATAAAAAGGGCTTTTATACTAAAAATATCGATAACAAGACTTATCTTGTTATTTACTATTTTTAAATGGAAACTAACGACTAAAAATGAAAATGTTTTGTAATAAATAAGTAATTAATGTTTCGAGTACACGTTTATCGATATATGCCAATTATGGGCATTTAATACTATTTTCAAGTATTTATTTACTTACGTTGTATGCATGGGTTACGGATAACCTAACATTAATAGTGTTAATCCACGTGGGTAGCGGACTTATTAGGTTGACGAATCTAATAAGAGCCCGCTAGGTACGTTGGGTAACCTTATTAATGGGTGAATTATCCTTATGACTCTTTAGGATGCGACCAATTTATGGGATAATAAGCGACACGAATAAATAAATGAGTTTATCGAGTTGACGAATTCGATAAAGTCTATTATTTATTCCGAAACTTATTGGACTATGAAGCTTATCGCTTAGATGTCTCATCGTGTTGCATTGAGTCACATATTAGTTGTTTGAGTGCATTCATAGCATCATATTGAGTCGATACACCCACATGAGGATACCAAACACTAGGATTAAATGGTGAAACGAGACATTTTTTGAAATAACGAAATGGAATACAATGGGGTAGATAACGTTGATTATGGAAATTATATGTTAAAATCGGTTTACATTAGTAGGTTGTGCCGAGTCGATAGTTGCTGTGCCGTGATTACCTGTTATCTTCTGCTAGTGTTTATTCGTACGTTGCTTGCTTGAGGTGAGTTTCATAGCCCCACTTTTATCTACGTTTTTAACTAAATTGGGAAGAGAATCATGCTACTGTTTTTGGACCTTTAAAACTATTTGGATTTGCTTATATGCTTGACTGTTTTGATAGATGTGCGGTAGTTGTTGCCTTAGACTAGGTTAAACCGTTGCCTAGCTAAGAATAGACTTCTACCTCGACCTAGTCCGGGGTTGGCAATTGTTCTAGATTTCGCCACGCATGGCTTTGGACTAGAGTCGCGGGCCCCGAGTAATCCCTGGATGCGGGATATGGTTGGTGATCCGGGTAGGATCGGTGTGCAAACGGTATTTATCTATCTTAGGTCTTGCATAGCAAATCAACTTCTACATGTCCACTATGATTTTATTAAATTTAAACCTATGAACTCACCAGCATAACCTGACCTTTTAGCATGTTTTCTCAGGTATTTAAATGACGTTTGGAATACGTGATCGGTGAAAGCTTGGAAAGAAGGCGGGGTTCAAGGATCATATTTGACTCTGATAAGCTTTGGGGACCTATTTTATTAAATCATGTTTTGGGCCTAATATTTATACTTTTGGATTAAATGTTTTGAATACTTAAATTTGGGATTGGTTTTGAATGTTAAATGACTATCGTTTTGCTATACTTATGTGAGATACCAATCCAATAGTAACGCCCCCAAAAACTTGATTAAGTCTTCCGTTGTACCTAGATTTGGGGGTGTTACAGTCGGGGATATATGTCCCTGGCGAAAAGTGTATAACACTGTTGAGCAAAGGCTTTTCTCCGGGGACCTATCACCGGCGAAAAGTATTATACACTGTTGAGCAAAAAGTTTTGTCGGGGACATGTCCCCGGGGAAAGTGAGGTAATAAATTATGATTTAGACTTTTGTCAGGGACATGTCCCCGGGGAAAGCTTCTAACCCATTTTGCAGCATATTGCTGCAAAATGGGTAATTTCCAGATTTTTTCCAGAAAAAATATACAATGTAACAACCTTTGGCAGGATAAAGTAAAACTTTGGTGGGATAAAGTTGCAATTTGGCGGGAAAATTTTGGCGGAAAATTATTGGCGGAAAAATATTGGCGGGAAAATATTTGGTGGGATAATTCGACAAGTAAACGAAACAACTCAAACGAAGCAACTCGAATGACACAATTGTTACCACCTCAATTATTTTTTTTTTACTTTTTATGGTTTGGATTTTGGCGGGATTTTTTTTACTTTTTAAGCCAAAATAATTTTTTAGCACAAATTGTTACCGCCTCAAGTTAAAAAAGTTGAATTTATGATTTTTTTATTTTTTATTTTTTTATTATTTTTTTTTTATATTAGTTGTGTGATAAATATTAATAGTTGGACAAAGAAATACATAAATTCAGATTTTTGTAAATATTACTTTTGCCGGGGACGTGTCCACGGGGAAAGTTTGGCGGGAATAAAGGCGGGAACAATTAGCAGGCTTAGGCTTAGGCTTTGGCTTTGGTCAAATGTTGGTAAAAATGGAATAAACTTTCGGCGGGGACATGTCCCTGGAAAAAGTTTCCGTTGAATTTTTACTAACCGGTCAGCGTATTCGTGTGCCATGTCAGATTCATTTTTGTCGTTTAGCGACTTTTGCCGGAGACACGGCGTCCCCGACGAAAGTCTCCTCGCCTGTCCACCTTATTGTTGTAGTGAGAATTTTCTTAACTTCTTTTTTTAGAAAAACCAATGGTTTTTTATCTCTAAAAAAGAATTAAATTTTTAAGAAACATGTTCAGATGATATTTTCTAAAAAACCTTAAAAGTGAATGGGATTAAAAAAAATTAAAAAAAAAATTGAGAAATGTAAATTGCTCTTTAAAATAATAATGAAAATGTGAAAGTTGAACTTTTCACCTTTTGAAAAAAAGATTGTAAAAAGTTAGCAATAAAACTATTTTCTTGCTTTTCCAAATTTTTGTCAAAACTTGTTTAAAAAAATAGGTCTCTTTTCTCATCTGTTAAACGCAACCTAAAAGTTAAACCCTTAGGCTAAACAAGCCTAGACTTAAATGAAACCTATTCTCTGAATCTGATGGACTATAACAAACGGACCCATGATATCAAGAAATGGTGAAATAGATAGGGAAGTAGTCGTTTGGGGTTAGGTTTCTTAAAATTTGCAACCATTAACTTTTAAAATGAGTCAAAAAGGGAAGTAGTTTTATGGAGTTTGGTGCTTTAAATTTGCAACCATAAACTCTTGAAATGAGTGAAAATTTGCAGAGTTTCTAAAGGAAAACAAACAAAACAAATACACAGTTATAACACAATGTAGAAAGTTTATCAGATTTATATTAGAGGGCACGGTGCACTCGCCATAGCACCTCATTATAGTGTCAAAATGGCACTTATAGCGCCCGCCATCCACCACCACTGCACCGTGCGCGCTCGTTATAGGTTCTACCACCATTGTGGTACCGGGTAAAAGTGGAGTGAGTGTGGGTTTTGATTGTGTGTTATAAGAAATGTTATTGAGGAGAGTTTTTTTTAGGTATAAAGATGTTATAGGGTAAAAGCTGACATGACGACGCCTATACCCTATACCTATAACTCAGTGCACCTAGCACTCTTAGTGATAGTGACCTCTTGAAAAAAACAACGAGTTCTAAGACTAAGAGTATATTGCATGTGGTAAAATAAGGTAACAAAACTAAAGTTTGAGACGTAAGCAAAAGTTGAAGCCACAATTGTCAGTTGGGAATTGTATTAGTGCTACATGCTAATAGAATCAACATGAATAAAAACGAAAACGTCAAATGATAGTCATGTATGAGTTGTGAAGATTTGTATATACTAGTAGGGATATGTTCTAGTTCTAGTGTTCAGTTATATCGTTTTAATTTCTTTTGTCAACTTAAACTCTTAACTATAACATATATGTCACTTGAAATTCACCATGTATCACTCATTATCTTCACTTTTCATTTCTCTATTTGTCATCGTCATATGGTTATAAAGGATTTTATGCACAAAAGGCGTAGAAGGGCAACTGATTTAAAAAAGTATCATACTTGCCACCATTTTCTTTGTGTAGCGAACAAATTTTTTTACTTTTATGGGTAATTTTCTTTCAAATTTATCCTTTTTAGGGTACTACTTTGCAAAATTTTTTGACATTTTTGCCCCTCTTAGCTAATAGAATTTTTTTTCCCCGAAGGGCAAAAATGTTACATATTACCCTAAAAAGGATGAATTTGAAAGAAGAGTATCCAGAAAAGGAAAAAAAATTGTCGCTACCCACAAAAAGAAATAGTGGCAAGTATGATACTTTTTTTAGTCATTTGCCCAAGGTAGAAACAAATATCATTTTCGTATGTTTAATGCATAAATTTCGATTGTAATAATTTGATGGTTAGATCCTTTGCAACACATATATCTGGAAAAAATAATTATAAGTTAAAAATCTTACAATATGAGAGCCCTCTTTTTTTATTGTCCGTATTTACCACCACCAGATCACCTTTTCTCCTTATCGCAAAATTCATCACCAAACAAGTATGATCGGACAACCAGCTTCACCACTTAAAACGTATCTCACCTTAAACAAAAAAATTGTTGTAGCTCTTCACATAATCTGGTCATGTTCACCACCAAATTCTTAACAAAATAGGGGGACCATCGTAGTGGTGGGGAAGTGGTGTAATACCATAATATTATTAGAGGATAAATAGGCTTAAACACGGTATATGTGGATTTAAGGTATCTAGAGTTTTACCGTTATAAATGATGGTCAATAATAAAGTAATAATAACGGGGTTTACAATGTCTAACATGGATTACAAAATCCTCCGTCGGTATTACTTTATTATTGACCATTATTTATAATGATAAAACCCTAGATATCTTAAACTCACAGACCGGGCTTGGACCTATTTATCCCCTAATAAATATGAGGTAGGCATCTACAAATGTGTGTAGCTCATGACATGAACTCAGACGAGTTTTCTTTTCTACTCAATCTATTTAATGTGAAAAGCAAAAAAGATGGAGTCATTTTTGATGAATTGAATGCTGAAACAAACTTGAAATGACAACACCTTGAAGTTTAAGTTGTCAATGGCTTCGAAGGGTCAGTACATAGCTTTTGGAATTGCATCAAGGTTTTCTTTTTCTTTTTCACTGTTTTCAATAGGTAAGTCACACATACACTGTCCATCTAATTTATTTTCGTTTAAGTTAAAACTTGAACTTTCAACCATGAATTAGTTAAGATCACCTTAATGTTTAAGACGGTAGGTCGGTAGCCAACCATTAGAAAAAATTCATATGTGGCCACATGGGGAAGATGCTTAACAGTTGAAATATTTGCCTTTTGTGATAAGATGATAGGTGTGTAAGTCACCTTGTTCTTCAACTTTGTTCTCAATAGGAACATTCATAAAAGATGATACTAAAACTATAGTAAGATACTATATATATTTCATCCAAGTATATATCTCGGTTCAGTTTTAATATTCAACGATTCTTAATTTGTAACATGTTGAGTACTATTCCTATTTAAATTTGCTGCATTATTTAATTTGTAACCAAGCTTTGCATCATCTAAAGTGTGTTGCTTATGATCATTTTACTTTATATTCATATAAACGACGTGTATTTATTAACCAGATGTACAGTACTTCTTTTTTTGGATGAGAAGTTGGTGTTAGGTATTCTCGTTGAAAACCAGACGGCCCGGCTAAATATGCCCCTAAACCCGATCTGATAACCTGATTGGCACCCCTAAACATAGAACGATAAAGAAACATAAGAAATAAAACGAATTCAAAAAGCAAGTGGTTACTGATTTGTTTCAAACAAAAATGAGAAACTCAGTGTTAAGATTTCTACATATGCTTAAATCTTCACAAATCATACAAAAGACGCACATTAGTAGTTACAACTTCAAAACTCTCACTTACGTCAAATCTGTATACTAGTAAAATAAATTTGGAATTTTTTGCTAAAAGGGTGTTTTTAGATAAGCAATTTCAGTTGTAAATACATACTTTGCCCAAAACTTCACCACTTGTACATTATTTATTCTCTCAAATATCCGTCTACCAGCACCACCATTTCTTTTTCTTCACATAACTCTCAACCATGCAAAACCAAAAACATGATCCTTTTGAGAAGGTGCCAGATGTAATATTGGCAGACATTTTAGCAAGAACAAATTCGTTTCCTGATTTACCGTAGGCGATAAGATTTCGGGTCACAAGTAGATCAAAAAAAAGAATTCATTACCCGAAACCTAGAGTTCGCCAGTAACTTCAACAACAACCAAGCAAACTCACATGGCGTGAGATTATACTTCCAAGACCACCTATTTCAATAATGAAAGAAACGTCTGTTGCTTGTGTGTCGTAAAATAAAAGTAGAAACATAAATAGGTTTGAGCATGTGCGGTTTGGGTTTCGCCCGTGCTTATGTTTAAAAATATTCATCAGTGTGAAGCGTGTGGCTTATATGGAACTGAGAGGATTTGTATTTCAAACAATTACGAGATTCTACACTTCGTGGTAGGCTTACGAGGTTTCAGGCATCTTTAGCCTTCATGTGTGATGTTTGTGGGAAAAGTGGGTGTTGTTGATGGGAAAACTATAAGCAAAGGTGACGTATTTATGTTTGCTTGTGTGTGGTAGGTTTTGCATTAACACACAAGTACTATATTTTAGGTGTTGCATTTACAGTTTACAAACAAAAATTAAAAAGGTGAAAGGTATTGCATTAACAAAACAAAACTGGTGAGATGACCAAGGATATTTTATGTAGAGGAAAAAATGTTTAACCTCTCAAAATATAATCTTTGTTGTACAAAATATAATTTATTTGTTCATGGATAGAGACTACACTAAAAAAATCGTCATTTTACCACACATTTTTACACACTTTTAAAAAGTGTGTACAATATCTAGAGTTTATTAAGATTTACAATATCTAGAGTTTATTAAGATTTAAGGATATGTAAAAAAATGTTTAGATAGACATGTGTGAGCAAATTTTGAGAGATGAACTAGATTCCACCATTATATTTGCTTTAAATAAAAAGTTGACACTAAAGTATGAAAAAATCTAGAATTTGTTCACATTTACAAATGTGTATGTTAACTTATAACACTCAATTTCTCTACACTTTTTCTTGCGTTGATAAATTGGGTGTTAACAAGTGTAAGTGTGGACAAATTATAATATCACAATGCGGTTATTATCTTTTCTACACAACTTATAATTTTAACATGTAGTAAAAAGTAAACAAACTAAAGATGGAGTCTTCTTTTGTACAAGACTGAAATGGCAACAAATTGATGGTAAAGCTGTCAAATTGTGAGGCTGGTTTAGGCGGATTAAACCCTTAACATATTACATCCTTTGTAGGATTAAGTGACAATTACCTTCATGAGGTACGTAACGTGTTAGAAATTTAACTTCATTGTGATGATACTAGCCAATATCGTCGACAGTAGATGGATCGTTCAAATTTTTACAAACCACATAATGAAAGCCCGAAAATATTATTTATGCACATATAAAAAGAGGTACTATAAAATAAACGATAAGAGGATAGTGTGCTTGCGTGTCTATTCGAACAGAATGGAAGTAACAATGGATCCAGCAAGAAGAATAAGTTGTCTTGCGAGATGAAGAATTCCGACCTGGAGAAATAGTACAAATCGTTAATGGATAAACTGAATGTGAGTTTCTATGACAAGAACAACAACCAACAGAGAAAAACAATAACACATAAGCTCTAAACTATATATCTATCTTGGACACAAACATAGAAGTAAACAACGGCTTCTCAAAACTTCGTGTGAGGTTGAGTTATGCGAGTTGAAATACTTACGGCAGTTTCATTACTTTTTTTTAGAAAGACAACTAACTATCTCACAATAAATCAATCTCACATGTCCCAAGCAGCACTTGAAACCACAACCATTTAGTTGAGGAGCATTCTCACACATGGGATACCATTGAGATACAAACGCTTTGGTTTGTTAGAGTAATGTGATACTTGACCCACCAAAACCTTACAATATTAACCATCATCGATTGCTTCAGGCGATTGTGGCGTGATCAACTCGACGTGTAAGATGAACTTGTAAGAAGAAACAAAAGTAGTTGTTGAGTGAAAAACATAACATTTGACGTAGCTTTGCTATATCGATATATTTTTTCCAAAAACTCTTTCGCCACCTATCCGTACGAATAGCTAAAGAGATCTCTATATTCTTGACATTATCAAATGTCGAGATACGGTCATTATCATCATTTTTTGTGGATTCATCATCATACGAACCATCTTAACCATCAACAGTCGCATGCCTCATCTTTTAACCTTTTAACTTTTTTTTTACTGGGTAAAATATATATAAGTTTATGTATGTTTCAAGTAAATTCAATCTTTGCGCCTTTATTTTTTCGATTTTTTCAATTTTGTAGACAACAATGTTCTTGTTTTAATTTGATGTTCCCAAATTGTGCTTTTCCACTAGAGACAAGAAATAATATATATTTATTATCGCTCTTTTTCTTTCTCTTATTCTTTATTATTTCACTCCTTATATTTTTCTTTTCTCTCCCAATAAACATTTCTAAATCCAAAAAATAATATAATTTGATGTTTTTTTTTTCATTAAAATCGATACCTACTACCTTTTAACGCTTAGTTTATAACAAAAAGGGTATGTAAACATATATTGCGCATGTTGAGATGTAAAAATTGACTCAAAACGTGGAAAAAAACTTGATACCTAATTTCGGGTGTATATATACAAGGAGAATAACAAAACTTGCAATTGTGGGCAACATTATTCGCTCACAACTAACTAGTGTGAGTATGAGAAATGATTTTAATGGAAGAAAAAAATTGTCGATGTTGAGTATAAATATAAGAAACTTGGGTAGTTTAGACTAAGAAACTTGGGTAGTGTCAGTTTCAATATAAGAAACTTCATTAAGGGTCCGTTTGGTTCCCATAAAAGGGAATGAAACTATGACTTTCAAAGTCATAGCAAGTGTTTGTTTTGTTTTGTTTTGTGGGCCCGGTAATGAAATGGGTATATCATAGTCATAGATTCATTACACACCAATTTGGTGTCTATGAAATCCATTCCCATGGGGCCATCTTTTTACCACTACAAAATTCAAATATCTATACACTTTTTCATACCATATTTTATCAACCAAACATAAACAATCGTAATCATACACTTTTTCATACCCATTATCATTCCATCTCATTCCAAATCCGATACCCATTGTCATTCCTAGCAACAAACCAAACGGGCCCTAAATACAAATAATGTAATTGTTTATTTGGGTAGTTGAGACTAGGATGAGCATTTCGAACTGAATCCCGAAATCGAATCGGAACCGTACAAAAACCGTACCGATTTCTTATATATCGTACGGTACCGGGACTACGAAATAAGGTGAAAAAAAAATTGGGACCACTAATTCGGTACGGGACCGGTACCAAATCGAGAAATTCCCCAAAAAACGGGAAAACTCGATTTTCCGGTACCGGTATCCGAATCCCGTTCGGTACGGAACCGCTACCACTAATTTATGCTCGGGTAAAAATCGGTACCACTAATTCGGTACGGGATCGGTACGGGAATGGTACCGTGCTCATCCCTAGTTGAGACTAATGTCTGAAATTGTTATGTCACGTATAGAGATATGATAAAATTTATAGTTTTGAAAGATACATTTGTGTAAAAGAACTTGAGAGTGACAACACTGTACTATATAAATTGATTGTCTAAAACCTATTAAGTGCAATATTTACTTTGAACTCTCAACCACCATATTCAATGAAAGCTGATGCTAAGTTATGTATTTTTTGTTCTAAGATAAAGAAAGTTAGTGGTTCTTGATATTAAACCCCTAATAAATATTTAGTATAATAAGAATAAGGGTCATAAATGAATATATTAAAAAGAAAGAAAAACAAAATAAACAACTAGCATGCATAAGCATGTTACCCGCGTAAAGCAACAAATTCAGATGTGAATGTTGTTTAATAATTTTTTGATTTTGGGTTTTTTTCTAATAATGATAAATCTTATACTACAGTTCCTTCTAGTTCGAACTCATTTGATGTATTAAACTTTATAGTGGATGTGGAGGATGGAGAGGCTCGTAAAGATTCGGCTTTTGGTAATAGGAATGGGAACATGGATAAAAAGGCGAGTGCACCTATTGATTCATTTGGAAGTACAAGTACTTCATCTCTCGTTGAAAAGATTAATAATCTAAAAAGTCAAACAATTGATGGAAAACTTGTGCTCTTGGGTGATGATTGGAAGCCACTTTCTTTGCAAAAGGAGGCTAATGTGACATTGGTCTGTAGACCTAGTACTACTATGGAACATCAAGGAGAAGACTTGGATAGTGATGAAGTCGAAGATGTATATAATGAGACTTGTCATTTTATGACCAGTGGAGGTGCATATGATGCTCGTTTACGCGATGATGAAGATTATGATCTATATGACATTTATGAACTTGAAGGTTTATGTTGGGTCTATTATAGATTTGATAATACAAAACAAGAAGAATGAAACATGAAGGACTAAAAGTGACAAGAAGGAAACTACAAAAAGATGGAGGATTTGGAAGATTCTAGAAGATATGCTTAAAAGAATATTTAGTTTCCTAATTGTATTGTTTCCTAATTATATTATGATTCCTCTTGTAAACCCTAGATGTCTCTAGTATATAAAGAGACATAGGGTCATTAGTTTTAGTACGCACGTACAAGATGTAGACGCTAAAGTGTGTGTGTGGGAACCTAGGCGTAGGGAAAACGTCTAGGGTTTAGTGGTTTAGTTAGTTAGTGTTAAAGATCAAGTCTTTGATCTTAATTATTGTTTAGTTAGAGATGGTGAATGAAAAACCTTGTTCATTATAACGTTAATTCTTATTGAATATTCCGCTTTCGTTATTATGTGTTCCTAGATATAATATTAGACCTCGTCTAAGAGCTTACAACGATCTTCACAAGTGGTATCAGAGCCAGGGGCTCGTGATATCTGGGATTACAAGGTTTTTCGAAGAAGAATGAAGAAAAAAATTCGTATTTAAAAATTTTCGTAACTCACTGCAGGTCAGTTTTCAAGAAGGTATAACTTTTTAATGAACCGTTGGATCGAGCTAAAATTTGAACTGGAGCTTCTTGGTATATCTATCTTTAATCTCACCGAAGGGATTGTTGATCTAAGCTCTCAATCAAAAGTTATTCAATGTCGAAGTGTTGCTGTTTTGAAAAATTTTCGTGATATATTGTAACGATCATAACTTTTTCGTTAACCGTTGGATCGTAACGAAATTTTGGGTGGATGTTCTTTATATATCAATCTAACTTTCCACCGGGGATCTTTGATCTGAGCTATTATGTGAAAGTACTGCTTAAAGTACTGCTGCATGTTCAAAGTACTGCAGATTTTATTGAAAGTACTACTCATGGCATTCTTGATACTGCTGCATGTATATGTTATGATTCAAAGTACTGCTGGTCAAATTTTTTTTAAAGTACTGCGCTTTAATGAAAGTACTGTTAATTCAAAGTACTGCTACTGCGTTTTTCTTCAAAGTGCTGCTCATCGACTTAAAGTACTGCTTGGCTGCAAAGTACTGTGTCAAGGTACTGCAGATTTTAAACGAAAGTACTGCTGAAGTTATTTGAAAGTACTGCTTCGTTTTTCAAAGTACTGTTTACGAAAGTACTGCTCCTTCTCCAAAGTACTGCTCATGGTTATTACGAGGCGATTTTGATTTAAGGGGAAGTCGAGCATGATATTTGTTATGGATTTTTGGCGACACACACATGGGATTTAGTTCACACACACAAGGAGTTTGGTTATTTGTTCTTAAAAGGATTTAAAAAGGCTCGTTTTGGAGATTTATTGAAGAATTGATTACGAAGAGGATTATTTATCACTTATTTGAAGGTGAAGTGGAATTGTTTGGTTTGTGTTCTTATCATCTAGCTTGTTGAATCTAGCAATGTGTGATTTTTCTTATGATGCTCTATGCACACATTGTCTATCACTTGAAGGAGTTACATTGTAGTGCTCAGTGTCTCATACTAGTTGAGGATTCTTTTCAAGGGATTGCGGTCTACTTATATTGGTGATAATACGTATAAGTATGGAGTTCCGTGGATAGTAAAGATTTAAGACACAAGTTTGGGAAATTCTACTCCTTCATCAAGTTCGTTATATTTGGTTTTCTTCACAAAGTGATCATTACAAGGAGCTTACAGATTTTGAAGAATTAAGAAGATGGTTAACATATGGTTTTTAAGGGAAGCTTATTGTTAAAAGTTTAACCATCTACATGCATCACTCAAGGGAAGTTTTTTGATTTTTACTATTGTTGATCATTATTACTACTCTAGTTGAAGTTTTCTATGTTTGGATCCATTTTTCCTATGATGCGTAATGGTGGGTGATTTGAAGCATTGGAAGTCTTAGATTGGAAGTATGATATTGGTTCGTGGTAGTCAAGATCATTATTTGCATACGTTCCCTATTTGGATAATAACAAAAAAGGGAAGAGATGTTTGAGTGACATGTTTTAGTCAAGGGGAAGATTGTTTCATTCATGGTGAGATTTAATTATCTCAACTTCTGCTACTGCGTCTAGGGAAGTTCGTACAAGAATCGTGTTTGTTTTGTCATCATCAAATAGGGGAAGATTGTTGGGTCTATTATAGATTTGATAATACAAAACAAGAAGAATGAAACATGAAGGACTAAAAGTGACAAGAAGGAAACTACAAAAAGATGGAGGATTTGGAAGATTCTAGAAGATATGCTTAAAAGAATATTTAGTTTCCTAATTGTATTGTTTCCTAATTATATTATGATTCCTCTTGTAAACCCTAGATGTCTCTAGTATATAAAGAGACATAGGGTCATTAGTTTTAGTACGTACGTACAAGATGTAGACGTCTAAAGGTGTGTGTGTGGGAACCTAGACGTAGGGAAAACGTCTAGGGTTTAGTGGTTTAGTTAGTTAGTGTTAAAGATCAAGTCTTTGATCTTTATTATTGTTTAGTTAGAGATGGTGAATGAAAAACCTTGTTCATTATAACGTTAATTCTTATTGAATATTCCGCTTTCGTTATTATGTGTTCCTAGATATAATATTAGACCTCGTCTAAGAGCTTACAACGATCTTCACAAGTGGTATCAGAGCCAGGGGCTCGTGATATCTGGGATTACAAGGTTTTTCGAAGAAGAATGAAGAAAAAAAATTCGTATTTAAAAATTTTCGTAACTCACTGCAGGTCAGTTTTCAAGAAGGTATAACTTTTTAATGAACCGTTGGATCGAGCTAAAATTTGAACTGGAGCTTCTTGGTATATCTATCTTTAATCTCACCGAAGGGATTGTTGATCTAAGCTCTCAATCAAAAGTTATTCAATGTCGAAGTCTGCTGCTGAAGCTGAAAATTTTCGTATATATTGTAACGATCATAACTTTTTCGTTAACCGTTGGATCGTAACGAAATTTTGGGTGGATGTTCTTTATATATCAATCTAACTTTCCACCGAAGGGATCTTTGATCTGAGCTATTATGTGAAAGTACTGCTTAAAGTACTGCTGCATGTTCAAAGTACTGCAGATTTTATTGAAAGTACTGCTCATGGAATTCTTGATACTGCTGCATGTATATGTTATGATTCAAAGTACTGCTGGTCGAATTTTTTTTAAAGTACTGCGCTTTAATGAAAGTACTGTTAATTCAAAGTACTGCTACGGCGTTTTTCTTCAAAGTGCTGCTCATCGACTTAAAGTACTGCTTGGATGCAAAGTACTGTGTCAAGGTACTGCAGATTTTAAACGAAAGTACTTCTGAAGTTATTTGAAAGTACGCTTGCTTTTCAAAGTACTGTTTACGAAAGTACTGCTCCTTCTCCAAAGTACTGCTCATGGTTATTACGAGGCGATTTTGATTTAAGGGGAAGTCGAGCATGATATTTGTTATGGATTTTTGGCGACACACACATGGGATTTAGTTCACACACACAAGGAGTTTGGTTATTTGTTCTTAAAAGGATTTAAAAAGGCTCGTTTTGGAGATTTATTGAAGAATTGATTACGAAGAGGATTATTTATCACTTATTTGAAGGTGAAGTGGAATTGTTTGGTTTGTGTTCTTATCATCTAGCTTGTTGAATCTAGCAATGTGTGATTTTTCTTATGATGCTCTATGCACACATTGTCTATCACTTGAAGGAGTTACATTGTAGTGCTCAGTGTCTCATACTAGTTGAGGATTCTTTTCAAGGGATTGCGGTCTACTTATATTTGGTGATACGTATAAGTATGGAGTTCCGTGGATAGTAAAGATTTAAGACACAAGTTTGGGAAATTCTACTCCTTCATCAAGTTCGTTATATTTGGTTTTCTTCACAAAGTGATCATTACAAGGAGCTTACAGATTTTGAAGAATTAAGAAGATGGTTAACATATGGTTTTTAGGGGAAGCTTATTGTTAAAAGTTTAACCATCTACATGCATCACTCAAGGGGAAGTTTTTTGATTTTTACTATTGTTGATCATTATTACTACTGCTAGTTGAAGTTTTCTACTGTTTTGGATCCATTTTTCTTATGATGCGTAATGGTGGGTGATTTGAAGCATTGGAAGTCTTAGATTGGAAGTATGATATTGGTTCGTGGTAGTCAAGATCATTATTTGCATACGTTCCCTATTTGGATAATAACAAAAAGGGGAAGAGATGTTTGAGTGACATGTTTTAGTCAAGGGGAAGATTGTTTCATTCATGGTGAGATTTAATTATCTCAACTTCTGCTACTTCGTCTAGGGAAGTTCGTACAAGAATCGTGTTTGTTTTGTCATCATCAAATAGGGGAAGATTGTTGGGTCTATTATAGATTTGATAATACAAAACAAGAAGAATGAAACATGAAGGACTAAAAGTGACAAGAAGGAAACTACAAAAAGATGGAGGATTTGGAAGATTCTAGAAGATATGCTTAAAAGAATATTTAGTTTCCTAATTGTATTGTTTCCTAATTATATTATGATTCCTCTTGTAAACCCTAGATGTCTCTAGTATATAAAGAGACATAGGGTCATTAGTTTTAAGTACGTACGCATACAAGATGTAGACGTCTAAAGGTGTGTGTGTGGGAACCTAGACGTAGGGAAAACGTCTAGGGTTTAGTGGTTTAGTTAGTTAGTGTTAAAGATCAAGTCTTTGATCTTTATTATTGTTTAGTTAGAGATGGTGAATGAAAAACCTTGTTCATTATAACGTTAATTCTTATTGAATATTCCGCTTTCGTTATTATGTGTTCCTAGATATAATATTAGACCTCGTCTAAGAGCTTACAACGATCTTCACAGTTTAACTCCAAAACATCGGGTGCTTTGTGAATTGAAGGACATTAATCATCGTGGTCAATTTAAACATTAGTTCTATTTCTTCTCCTAATATTAGTTTCATAAGTTTGGTTTGTCTTTGTTGTGATAGATTTAGTTCGAAGTAAAATTGGTGCGTTTGTTTTCTATTTTTGTAGCGGGTTTAGATGTAAGATTCACCCACATCCTGTGTACTTAAATATTTTTTTTAGTAATACATGTACCAGGGGTATCTATAATGGATGATAGTTTATAAACATTGCGTGTTTGTGCTGTGAGATTCTAAAAAAATAATGTCATAGTATGATATGCAAATTTAGAAAGTATTATTGTAAAATCCAATCTAATGTCATAATTTAATGTGCAATAAATGTATTTTTAATTTTTATTTCAATAATTACTAATAATAAAAGGTGTGTTAACTTCAATTTTTAAGGCTTCTAAAAGTAGAAGGTCTCAAATACATTATAAAAAGTAGAGAACAGACATAAATAAAGATATCTTAATGATTAATAATAGAATATGTGTTAGCTTATTTTTATTTTTTTTAAGTTTTATAAAGAAATTAGGTCTTAAAAACATTATAAGAATAAACAATATCACAAGTTTAAGGTTTATATAGAAACTTTACATTCTGGAAAGAAGCTTGATGGTCCAAAAATACTAAACAACCCCATATTTACATATACATATGGAGAAAAAACCAATACTTACAAGCAATATATAGTTAAAACAAAACCATCTGTGAGAGATGGAGATACATATAAGAGATGATATAGGGGAGAGATAAAAAATTTTGAAATTTTCAAGTTTTTTAATGAAAAAAAAACAATATGAGAACATCAAAGTAAAAAAGGCACATTATTGTCCAAAATTTTGAAAAACAACACAAAGGTTGAATTTACTTGTTTGTATTAGGTATTTGACCATAAAATGAAAAAGGCTTACTATATATGGTAAAAAAAAGTGTAGAAGATTTCAAAGTATTGAACTTGGTAGGGGGTTTAATTTATTTATTTATTTATTTATTTATTTTTTTTTTGGGGGGGAAAGGATTTTATACTAGATAAATTTATTACTCTAAAAAATAGTTAAGTACAAAATATGTGGGTGAATCTCACGTCTCAGCTTAAAAAGGTGAAAAACAAACGCAAATATTGTGTTTCCAAGCCATACATATCATAAGAATGACAAACCAAATTTACGAACAACTACAATACATACCTATCTAATTTGACCACGAAAATTTATAACGAAAGCTTTAGCAAAAGCCATATTATCTTACGTGAGGCTAGCAGAACCGCAATCGGCATCATGATATGGGTCATCTTCATAGGTCTTTTTCCATCATTCGTACCAACTCGAAATCCCACCTCCAGCGCCACTAGAAGAAGCTTTGTTAACTATTGAGTTAACTGTAGTAGAAGCTTTGTTAACTATTGAGTTAATTGTCATAAAGTTTGCGGTGTACTACTCCGCTATCGCTATCGTCGTTATCCAAATCATTGGCCTCCTTTCTATAAGTAGAAGTGACCACTTTCTCAAGAACCTTATTTTCATTATTCAAAACATCAAATGAGTTTCTATGAGAAAAAATATTAATATCATCAGAAGTCCCGGTGACCGGTCCCCTTTCCCTTTTTACTCGATGTCGTGGTTGTATCTTGAGTATGCCTTGAAGTCAAGGCCTCAAGGCCTAGAACTATAATATTATAGGATTTGAAGATCCATATTATTACAGGATTTGAATCTACAACTAGTAGCTGGTCCAAGCCTAGAACTATAAATTAATTATTTGCTGCATTTTGTAAAAGTAAAAAATACTCGTTGACACAAAAATTAGGACCAAGTATTTAATAAAAAAAAATCGGATATTTGACATTGTTGTACATTACTCAAGAGAAATTCATGTGGTTCACGAGCACACTCGGTGACCCGCTTCGATATGCCCCTGTCCACAATCATTTAAGTGGAGAACATTCTCAAACAACTAATGCATTGTTAGACTACAAACCCTTTTACGTGACAAGTTGTGATATACGGGTTCAATTGAATTTTTGGTAGTTTGAATATCCATATCCGGACTAACATCTTAATGTGGAGTTGCTATCTTGTTGCACCCTGTGGGGGATAAGCAAATCGGCATGAGGATTGTGTTTACTACATGTGTAGTATCTTGTTTTTTGGGATTTCATAACTCATTTTATCCTCTTTCTCACATCATGTCTCTAATGCCTTAAATTGTTTGTAGGATGAAAATATATAGCATTAATTTTATCACTGTGCCCATTTTACATCCACCATCAACATATCATGTTACCAAACGTACTACTATATATGTAGCATTAAACAACCTTGTTTCCTTGTATATAATGCACTAGCCCGGCTGAACACTGCTATATAGCACATTTATAGAACAACATTGATATATACTACTCATCGTTAACAATTATGGCTATAACTAGGAGACTAAACAACCTATCTATTTATCCTTTGTACATTGATGGTGGAAACGTAAGCTTTCAACTAATACTAGTCTAGCAAAATTTTACCCTCAAAATAAGCTTCCAAAAACCTAGCCATGCGGTTGGTATATAGGGGCATAGGGCAAGTTAGCTCTATTTAAAAGCCACTAAATCAATGACTGATGTAGTTATGACTGATGTAGTTAGGCCTCATAAATTTTAAAGCCCCAAATCTCATTTGAAAACAAAATATTAGCTGGCTTAGAAAAAATTTCGAGAACATCCCACAAATTTATCTTAATAATTTATTATATCTTTAGGAGAATTTGAGATATATATTAAACTAACTCTACAACCTTAACATCGATCATTTTATGATATATATACCAACTAGATATAATGCCCGCGCACGCGCGGAGTTTTTTCTAATCTTTGAAATAAATTATTATTATTGTGATATTTATCATCGTGTATACACGCGGGGTTTTTTCTAATCTTTTAAATAAATTATTATTATTAATTTCATGTTTTAATTATTTTTTGGATGACGTAGTTAGTAGTTATATAAGGTTTTATTTTAATAAGTTTTTAAACGAAATTTTATAAACCAAGATACACGATTAAGATAGCTCGAGTATGCGTTTTTAATATTCTCGTAAACTTACGATGTTTTTTTAATAAAATTTTATAATCCTGGTTGTGGTGAGTTATTTTTTAACTTTTTTTATTATTATTATTTTTTTAATAATGTAACCAAAATGTATTTTGTTTTTTTAGATTTGAATAAACTATTAGATGGTTTAGTGATTAAAACTTATGATGTGATTAAAAGTTGTTGTCCCAATCTTTTTATCACCAACAGATTCTATATGCGATTTTTTTTTATCTTTTATATAATAAAACAAAACCCCATCTTTAATGGGGATTCTAGTTAAACACGCAACCTTTAGTGGGGAAAGATGTATTTCAAGGAAACTAAATCTTCGGTATTATGCAATAATTTAAATCATTTTTTATTTTTTATAAAAAACATAAATTATAATAAATAAAGGTATTTCCTTATTTGATAAAATCTTTGGGAAAATTTTGTTTTAAATAACACGTCCTTAGTGTGGTTGCCTGCATGTTGCCGTGTGATTGCCTTGTTGATAGTGTCGATAGCACGCGTGTTGTTGCGGGAATGCCGTGTTGAAAACTTTTATGTAATCCTTAATGTACTTAAGATTACTTTGTGCCTACAATAATAATGAGCATTCTTTAAGTAACATTTTATGTCTCTCAAATAATCAGACTAATAACCAACCATTATAACCATGAGCATTATATCCAATCTCGTCTATCTTATTAGCACCCTTTCTAGTTTGGTTAACGGCAACTTTTAAACATACACTGAACCACACAATACGTAGTGCTAGATACATTGCACAATAAACCTATCTCTTGGCCATTCTAAACAGGCTATTATAGTCCCAATCATAGTTTTATACACCTAGGAAAATAAATGAACGTGCAGACTCCACTTTCACATATACGAACTTATACCTCGGTAGAAGCTCCATAATCAACACAATTGACGGTACCTCAATTGGTGTTTGTCGATTCAGTGCTCCTTTTGAAACCAAGAAGCATAACAGGAACAATAGAAACACAAAGACCATTTTTCACCCCAAACGCAAACCCCAATTGGCTGCAACAAACAAAATATATAAAACTATTAACAACCTCATACTCAAAGACAGTTTCGGGCTTTCGGCCCCTTGCCAAACACGCATGGCCCCTTTCCCATGATAAATCAAGAAGATTACATGATTTCCTAAAGCCATTACACTTACAGCTGCACCCTAAAGCCTATCGGATTTGTATGAAGAAAAAAAACATAATCATATGATCAACCTTAACACAACACAATTCAAGAGATAGTATTTTGATTTGCTTCTATTGTTCCCCATCACTAATTGACTATTCACTATTTTATAGCTGTTGTGAGTAATTTTTCATCTAAAACTTACATATATTTCTCTTACTTGAATGTGGCGAATCTGGTTTTGATCCTCTCAGCAGGGTCAAATGGAATTGTGGTGTTCAGTGCTACAGCTTCAGCTGCGATGTTGTTAATTCTGGCAGCAGCTATTGATTATAGTTCGCCTTGTTCACTGTTTCACCTGCAATTGGAAATTTAATCAATTAAAATGCGTATCAAGAGCTTGTTTTAGGAGGTCTTTGGGTCGTCTTATGTAAAAGTACTTATGCCTGTTAGCTTATAAGCTTCCATATATAATACCTCAAACATACCAATATTATGGTGTTGGTGATACTGTATATATGTATGTCGTAAAATATATGTACGATATTGTAAACTTATATTGACCTAGATTTCCCAAAAGTCGGTCAAGGCCAACACGAACATTACCTGCGTTAACTATTAGTGCTCGAAGTTCCTCACAAACGTCGAGAATTCCTGTTTCTTATGGTCGCGCGAGCTGGGCAGCATATTGTTCTTTTTTCTGGAGGCACCAATAGCTTAAAAAGGAAACAAATATGAAGTTAATATCCAAACACTATGTCGTGAATTATGAGTTGAGCAACTACGTTTAATCCCAGACACCCAAAAGATACGTTTAATCCTCGCAATTCAGATTTCTTGCACAAAAAAAAAAGTCTAAGCAATCTAAATACATGCCTACCAAGGATCATCAGAAATTTAAGTCATCATAATTATTATCGGCATATCCGCTATTTATATAAACCAACCTCACCACTTGCTTGAGATAATGGTTGCAAGTTTTGCAACTACTTATTTTACTCGCAAATAGTTAACACAATAAACGTATAAACAATACTTATACCATAAACTCATCTACATAATAACAGTTATTCACACATGACTTCTTAAAAAGTCAAAGTTAAACGTTGTACCTCCAATTTGCCAATAAGTTCAGAAGACGAAACTTTAAGCATTTCTTCCGAATACATTGTCCGGTACTATTGAAGGATATACGATCGTTACATCGATCGTCGCTGAGCAAGACTGCCAATAGTCGCAGCAGTATCACGCTGAAATCCTGATCAAATCCAACGAAATAAGAACTTTCAAAAGTAGAAAGTAAATAAAACCGAGAAAATCATAAATTCCCATAAATTTATTGAAGGTAAAATAAAAATAAAAGTCAAGAATGCAAAAAATGTAAGCAAGCATGCAACATGATGTATAATCTACGTACAAAATTCCGGATTGTCCAAGAATAGGTGTGATCCCATGTAACTCATTCCTCTTTGGCGTCCCTAGGAAAACAAATCAGCATGAAAAAAATCCAAATTACAAATTAGTACTCAATTGTAGTTAAATGATGTCCTCAGATTAGCGTTACACCTAAAGCTAACAAAATCAATGTAGACAAAAGGCATTAAAAACAGATCTCAACTTCCGTATACTTGAGTTATTCATTATCAGTTACCTACATGATCACGTTCACACGCATGACTAAACAAACCATTTAGAGTTCCACTAAAATATCACAGCTTGAGCTAACCCCATAATCAAAATCAAAAAAAAAAAAAAACAACAAATTTTGACAAAATCCCATGACTAAAAAAACAGAAAAAGAAAAAATTTGAGCAAACACCATTACCTACAGCTTAAATATATCAAATTCTAAGCAAACCCGTTACCCAAAACACAAAAGGATCATCAATAATTAATATGCAATCTAACAATACAAAGAAGCTGGTTCATATAGTGTTCATTAATTTAGATTCTTTATCATATATAACTTTAGGAAGATTATAACTTTAAAAAAAAATAAGCAAATTATATGTAGCTACATAAACACTTTGATTATTTAAATTAATAGTCCAAAAGAACACATAAAGATTGGAAAAACATAAGAAAATCAAATACCTTTTCTTGAACATAAACGAATTTGAGTTCCACTTCGTAGTTTTGTATCATCGCAAACAGATAATAGAATTATAGGTTTGATTATTTGAAAATCGAAATTAAAAGAAATTAGAGATTCAAGCCAAAAACATAGAATCAATTTTTTTTATTGATTATATTCAAATAATTTTGTTTTGGAAGAAAATAGAATGTGTAGATGAAATTAGGGATGAATATGTTGGTTATGACTGATGAGTGATAGACGGTCCATTATAATAAAAGCAATTACATTTTTCACCTACAACTATGAAACAATAGCATCTAAGCCCATGTGTATTTACATGTTTTTTGTACATATGTGATATAAAAACGTTTTTTAAACTTTTATAGCTAAATTAGGAAACAAATAGAGTTAATTATTTTTCAAAATTCAGAAAAAAAAAATCAATTTTAAAAAAATATTACCAAATAAGGTATGGTTTTATTTTTTTGAAATGAAAAATTCCCACTAGGGGTTTTGTTTTATTATATAAAAGATCAGGGCGCCCAAAGGATTATGGGGCTAAAGCAAGCTTTTTTTTTTCCTTTTTTTTTTTTTCTTCTTGTTTTAAAATACATGATTTTATTGTATATTTGTATAGGAATATAAATTTTCTAACCTTCTTTGGCTTAAATTCTTAAATAAAATCTTAAGATAAAGTGGGATGTTCTCGCAAACTTTTCCAAGCCAAACTAATATTTTGTTTTCAAATGAGATTTAGAGCTTTAAAATTTATGAGGCTAACGAACTAACTGAGTCGCTTGATTCATATTAAGTGGTTTTAAAGTAGAACTACTAGCTCTACTTTAAAGCCACTAAATCAATGACTTAGTTAGTTAGACCTCATAAACTTTGATGTCTCAAATCTCATCTGAAAAAAAAATATTAGTTGTCTTTATAAAGTTTTCGAGAACATCCCACTAATTTATCTTAACAGTTTATTCAAAAATGTGAGCCCTAAAGAAGGTTAGAAATCTTATACTCCTATATAGATATACAACAAAATCTGTGTATTTTAACCCAAACAAACAGCTCCCTTTAGCCTCTTAATCCTTTGTGCGCCCCTATTGGTATATGGTCACAAAATGATAGATGTTAACCTTGTAACTTCAAGTGATCTGCTACTTTTGAAACCACCATATCCAACCATATAGGGCTTGCCAAGAACTACAGATATTTACATTTTGAGTGATCTGGACTTGACCACATCCATGAACCCATTATGACTCGTGTTAGGACATATTTAGACTTGTAACTTGATTGATATTCAAACTAAGATTTTTGGTCTTTTTGAGAACCCATCGATATAATGAGGATGTATTCAAGTGTTTCAATTTCCAATTACACTTGCAGAATGAAAATAAAGCTAGCTTGTATTTTTTGGGTAAAGGGGAGTAATCATGCACCCTGGTAAATATATTAACCAAAAACGTTTAAGTACAATGGATATGAGTGAAATCCCATATCTCAGCCCGTTATATAGGCATAAAGCTTACATAACAAGATACTTCATATTTTCTAAACAAGAAAACAAACCACTACTCAAAAGATAACATAGGACATAACGAAAGAAATTACTTCCTAGGACCTTGAAGTTTGGTGCCATACATGGCATTAAAGGCATCCAAATTCCCTGGAAGATCATAAACCTGATTCGCATAGTCATCGTAGTCATAGTCATCATACTCATCTTCAAACTCTTGGCCACCACCGAATAGATTAGCAGACTCATCAAATGGGTTAGCAACCACCTCATCTTCAGAATCAGAAACCACGATCTCTCCCACTTTAGAAAAAGGGTTAACTCTCTTAGTAGAAGAGGCGGGCGAAGTACAAGAATCACTAGTTGTAGGAGCCACACCCACAAGGGGTTCTTGTGATGCAGTACCTGTCTTAGTAGACTTATCTTCATTAACTTCCTTTGTACGACCATAATCCACATCCTTGTTAGTGTCATTTGAAGGAATACCAAAAGCATCCGTATATTCCATATTAAGATCATCAAACTGGTTAGATGTAGAGATTTTTGTTCCACTCGAACTAGCCACATCAGAAGCATTCTTCTTAGTGACTTCCATTTTCTTAGGTTCAAGAGGAGTCTTTTTGGGTTGATATTGAAACTGCTTACCCACTACAGGTTTAGTAAACCCTCTTTGACCCAAAATAGTAGACCCACCTTGCTTTCCCTTCTTCTTGTTATTGACCGTCTTAAAACCATCATTAACACGCTTAGTAGGCTGATCAGGAGGTTCAACAACTTTAGGACATTCAATCAGAGTATGACCAAAAATCTTACATTTATCACAATGAGGTGGTTTCCACTCGTATTCAACCCATATCTTCTCAATAGTCGAACCCGACCCATCAAGTAACGGTATCTCAACAGTAAGGCTGTCCTTAAGCACTTTATCTGACTTCACTTCAATCATGCATCTAGCAAAACTACTACGGCCCCACGAGTCCTTGCACATTTGGCTAGTAAAAGCATCTAACCGTTTGGGCGTGCCTATCACTGTGGCAAGGAGACTAAGGCCATCATCGAAAAACATAGCAAGAGGAACATCATAGAATTTAACCCACACCGGGATGTTGGTCAAATCCTCTTTAAGTAAGTTGGTGTTCAATGTCCATGGTTTAAGAATAATAGGTACATTTCTAATCAGCCAAGGACCGTTTTCAAGAACATCATCAACACCTTCCTTCGAATTGAACTTAAAAAAAAAGAACCCCTTTGCATTCATCATTACCTTTTGTATACCAAACTTAGCCCACGCATTGCGTACAAAGTAATTAACAACGGGAAAAGCAAGGCGTTAACCAAGGAAATACCCATACAAAGTATTCTCAAACCTAGTGTTCACCTCTTCAACCACTTTCATCGGGACAGAAAGATCCACACCATTAACTTTCTTACTACACTCCAACCTACTAAAGTTTGACGTGTGTTTCTTAGGTTCATTAGAAGTAACACCAGCATACGATGTAGAAGGTTGTTTCAAAGCATACACACCAACCTTCTCAATACAAACAGCCCCATGTGCATTCATATCAACCTTATCAGAACTATGAGACTTGTTAGAATCCCCATGTGGACCATTCGGATCATTAACTAAAGGATCAAGTGAAACCGGCTTCACTTGATTATTCTTGTCCACAATTGTAGATAATTCAACATCTCCATCATCAACACTCCATTCAGTAATAATTGGACCAGATGACGCAAGTATAGGCTGAGTAGAATCCTCCAGCGGATTAGAGTTGTGTGGAACCGGCTCCACAACCAAATCATCACCACTAAGAACACCATGCGAACGACCAGCAGCATCTTTACCAAAGGAACATGACACAACTGGAATCGGCTCCACTGGTGTACCAGGTTTTAATGGTAACCCATCTTCACCCACTAATACAAGCTTCCCCTCTAAAATTTGTTTCTCAATGTCACTAATTTTACTAGCCAATGTAGACGAATATGTGACAGGTAGTTCCTGAGAAACATCAGTAGGTTGTTGTAGAATACCAGAATCATTTTTTGCATCAAACCTAGGGTCATGTCTAGGTTTGATCAATGCGTTATCAGATCCAGCAGAACCAACATCCAAATTCATCAAACGAGTACTACTCCCAACAGATGTAAACACAACGTTTGCATTCCCCTCAAAACCAGAATCCAAATTAGGGTTTTTCAAAATCCTAGTAACATAATTTGGCTGAGATACATCATCATTCCCAGCATCAATACCCTTTACGCGATTCATGCAAGCATTAAATTCATCACTATTGACCACAGGCTGTGGCAAAGTATCATTCTCCTCTTCCAACATCACCATTACAGCAACCAAGAACTCCCAAGATAATAATTCGCAATAGAAAACAATAAGAAAGTAACGTCTGATTCTTCAAACACAACGAGTAAAACCCTAGTTAAAACTAGGGTTTATAAGCCATAGACAAGTAGTCGAGATTACATGATTTGATGATGATTAAATCGATTCAATGAAGGAGTAATTAATTGGAAAAAGAATGGACCAACCGACTGGAAACCCTAACTAGCGATCAAACAGAAAGCCTAAACCAATCTTAAAACAAATCAACTTCAAGACAAACTAATAACAAAACGTACTAGTCAAGATTTAACACAAGTGTAAAATCAAGAACAATAACAGGACTGTTAGAAGAATGTTATGATGAATGATTTGCTGAAAAACGATTTAGGGTTTAGATTGAAGCTTGTAAGAACGTAAACTTAATGGAAGGATAAAGATTGTAGCATATACCTAACAAAATTAAATAAATGGATGAATAACAAGGAAAATAGAAGTATTATGTGAATGATATGGGTAGGCTCCAAGGGTTTTCTTTCACGGTTCAATTTCGTAGTTGTACAAGTCATATTTTATCGTCATGTATGCAGTATGCATATAGCATCAACTTTGAATGATTTTTTTTTTTGGTAAAGGGCATTCCATCTGATAAAATATATTACTCCAAAAAATCATTTAAGTACAATGGAATGTGGCTGAGGTACTACATTAACCGCAAGCAAACGCTTGACACAACCACTAATCATTTATGACATGTCATAAACGACAACTAGCTACAACCAACTAGACCTCCAAACCAAAAACCATCATAAAAGATACAATTTACGCAAACTATAAAGAAATCTAGTTAAGAAAAAAATCTTGAATTCCAACAGCCTTTAACTGAGCAAGAGAGAGGCCAAAATCATCATCATCATCATAATTGTTGCCATCACTCGTATCCGCTTTCCATTGTTTATAAAGATTATGCTCTTTACCTCCACTTCCAGAATACGACATCCCAATGTGATCATCAACAACTTTATCATTATCGCTGTTAGAAAGTATCACATTGCCCACCTTAGAGAATGGGTTGCTACCCACCTTAGTTGAAGAAATAGCCTTTTTAAGAGGTTTACTATCATTATCCACAAGGGTAGCTTTCCCATCAATAATAAGCTTTTCAAGCTTCCCAATTTTGTCAGTAATAGGAGTGTTCTTCATAGGCGATGGATACGTAATTTTGAAAGAACTGGGGATAACATCTGGAGTACACGTATTGCCAATCACAGGTTCCAAAGCCGCATCTTATTCCGTAAGCACATCAAAACCGTTCTTCAAATCAACAAGGTTGATATCATCCACCCAATTATTATTTATACATTAGTCATCCCGGGATGGAGTCATACTACTAGTAGGATCAGTAGTAGGTTTGTTACAAGAAGTAGAACCTACATTAACCATTGGAGAACCTGTATTCGACACCGATTCTTCTCCATTATTTGTCTTAGTAACAGGCCTATAGTAATACGATTAGGCTTTTGAAAACAAAACCCATCAACCTGACGATTAGTACCCTGAAGCTTACCTTTTCCTTTCTTCTTATAAGTTTCAACGAAACCCTCTTCATCAACCAACAATTTATCTTTCACAACCGGTTTCACTCTCTTAGGACATCCATCATCATTGTGATCAAATACTTTACAAGTCTCACATCTTGGAGGCTTCCACTCATATTCAATATCAAAATTTTCCAATGAATGACCTGACCCATTAGGGTAAGGGATCGCAACCACAAGAGAGTCAAGTAAGGCTTCCTTTGACGACACTTCCATAGGGGCCCTAGCATAAGAATTAAAACCCCACGACTTAAGGCACATCATACTCGTGTAGGAATCAAGCATGATAGGACGACCAATTTGCATTGTTATCAAACTAAGACCAACCTCAGAATACGCAACAACCGGAATATTATGGAGTTTAACCTAAACTGGAGCTAAAGTTATATCATCTTTTGTAAGTTTAGTGTTCGAAGTCCAAAATTCAAAAAGATAGGCACCAATCGTATCAACCATGGACCTTCTTCCAACACCCTTTTCATACCATCTTTTGTTTCAAATTGGAACATAAAAAAACCATTATTGAGCATAACCCTTTGTGAACCAAACTTTGCCCATGTATTTCTCACATAATTTTCAACAATCGGGAAAGCGAGTCTCTTACCACTAGTGAATCTAGACCTTACCTCATCGACTACTTCCAAAGGAATAGCAACATTAGCACCTTCCACACATTGCTCATTCCTCATCTCTGAAATTTTTACAATCTTCTTAGGCGTTTTATCCTTAAACATATCTGCAAATGAGGTAGTAGCCGAACCTGGTTGATTAGTTGGTTGATTCCTAACATCCGACTTCGAACCCTTATCTTTATCCATCTCTCTCAAAACCCACAAACAAAACGAAAACCAATAGCAAGAGTATGAATGGAAGCCTCCTCATTGTGAGGAGTGTAAAGTGTTTGGCCATGACCATACCAGTTGTCCTAAATGTGTTAAAGAGGTGGTTCGTAATGACATTAATGTGGCTGTGAAAGCTTCTAATACTTTGGAGAAGACGGATGATAGTTTCAATGAGGTACATAATCGTAAGGCTAAAGGGAAAAAGGTTGGGGTTCAAATGCCTCAGAAACAGCCGTCTCGTGGTATTGATGTGGGTAAAGGGGCTAAGTTTAAGCCTTCTAAGCCTAAGCAGGTGTATGTAGCTGTGTCGAAGAAGCCAGATGCTAATAAGGAGAAAATTAATAATGAGGCAAGTACGAGTGGGACGACAGTTGCTACATTAAACCCATTTGATGCTCTTGTTATGGATGATACTAATGAGAATGGTATTTCTTGTCCTACTCCTATTGTTGAGAAAATTGGAAAGCTTGAAAAGATAATTATTGATGGAAAAGCTACTCTTATAGATGATAATGGTCATCATCTAAAAAAGGTTGATTTTCCGTGTAATACAAAGGAAGCTAAGTTAGATTGGTCTCAAAATACTGGTAAGGATTCACAAGAGCAACTTGTGAGTGACTTGAAAGAGAAGGAGCAGGTTGCGGCTTCTAAGCCTAGTTCCTCTTCTTCTCCGTATGCTAAGGTGGGTAACCCATTTTCTAAGGTAGGGGAAGTGGTTGTTTCGGAAAGTGATGATGAGGAGGTGCTTCCACCGGATAATCCTATGGCTAATTTTCTCACTTCGACAGGCGGTGGGCACGAGCTTGAAGATTACTATGATGACTATACGGATCAGGTCTACGATTTACCAGGGCATTATGATATGTATGATATCAAGCTTCAAGGTCGTCGTAGGTAGTGATTTTGTTTTGGTAGGTGTCTTATGTAACCTAATGAGGAGTGGTTTGTTTTCTTGTTTAAATGATAGGAAGTGTCTTGTTATGTAAGCTTTTTTTTTGCCTATGTAACGGGCTGAGATATGAGACTTCACCCATATCCTTTGTACTTAAACGTTTTTTGGAGTAATATATTTACCGGGGAAACCCTTTACCCAAAAAAGAAAAGAAAGCCAGCATGCAGCACAAACAATTAGAGAAAGAAAATCCTAATCGCACGATTAGATTTTATACACATTAGGATCCAATCACTAACCGTATCCCATCATAATGATCGTTATGTAATATATGTTATAGCAATTGATAAATAGATAAACGATCAATCACTAGATCTATAACCTGGTAAAATTGATGAACTATGCAATGATAATACTTGATAATAAATGCGTTGCACCAAATCCAATAACAAAAGATGACAAAACCTAACACAAATAATTGAATCCTCACACCAAACCGTCAAAGAAACCCAATATAAGGTTTAATTAACAGTATTGAAGGAGAATATAATTAGAAAAAGGATGTAGGAATCGTCATGGTCGCCGCCGAGAGAGAATTTTATTTAGGGTTTAACATTAAATGTTTGAAAAGTATAAAAAGGAAACATGCTTGATGTAATTAGTGTTGAAAATAGAACGCTGGAAGTTTTGAGAGTATTGATTTGGGCTTGACCATGGACTCGTTATGGCTAGTGCTGATCTACAAAGAGGCCAGAAGTTGTGTTGATGAATCTGCAATCATTCGCGATCTGAAATACGTGTTAAAACGTGATATAACAAACATGCGCGTTGTAGCGGGTATGAAAACATTTTTTTTACAGTCGTTTAATGATAATATGTTTTTCCAATAAAGATTGTTACCAATCGTGCGTTGTAGCCAATGTTCTAAAAGGCGTGCGGCGTGGCATGGCGGCATAGCCACGTCTCAAGCCTTACAAGCCTTGCTAAGCCTTTATGCTCATCTTCATTAGGCGCGGCTTAAGGCGGCAAAAATATATTTATAGATTTATGTATTTATAATTTTGTATCATTTTTTAAGAGCAATTTCAATAACTAAAGCCCCAATCCCAAATAACCAGGCCCAAATATGAGGCCAAAATAGGAATTAAGTTTTGAAATAACGAGGCCCAAGAAGGAAATAGCCCAAATACTAGAAATTCAAGCCCAAATCCGTAAATCCCTTAAATTCTTCTAAAAATGGCGCCATCGCTTACTAAAACAAAAGGCGCTTTTCGCGCCTTATCTTACGCCTTTTCACACGACGCCTAGACCTCGCGCCTTGGTTCATTTCGTGGCGCCGAGGCCACGCCTCGCGCCTTGGCGACCCTTTTAGAACACTGGTTGTAGCAGATACAAAAACATTTACTTTATATCGAAAAAATAAACTTTAACAATAATAATATTTTCCAATAAGTATTGTTACAAATAATAGGTAAAAACGATGTGAAAAGTGCAAATATAAAGTATAATATGTTATGAATAATATTATGTGGATGACCATATAACCCATAAGAAGCCCATGACCAAATTAGCTATTAGGGTTTTACCTTAATGTATATATATACCCTTTTGTATCTCATACATTATGATGAATAGAAGAATACTTTCTTTCTCTCAATTCTTGTTTACAACACGTTATCAGCACGCTCTAAAGTTTTGATTTTAGTTTTTCTTTTTGATTCCTACGGTACGTCTTTAACCTCGTTTATTTTTTTTTCGTAGTTATTTTTCTAAGACATTAATTGCTATAATCAATGATGCACTGTATAAAGAATAATACTATTGGAGTAATTCATCGGCACACCATGCGATGTCTTATAGATTAGCTCAAGCGTAGGACTAGTAAATAAATCAATATAATATAACTACCGACTATTTGATGTTACTGTTTTCGTAAAATTGTTGTCCAATGTATGTTTCGATTTATTTATTGCCTTGATTTGTTTCGTGTATTATTATTTTTATAAATGTATGCATGATTTGATCCGTTTTAGTTTTACGGTTAAAGAATGAAAGATAGAGCAATGAATAATTATTTGCTGACTGTTACATATATGATTTGGCATGCAATTGTTGCTTAACATGCACACACACTCATTCAAATAATTTAATATGATACTTAAATCGTAACATAAGTTAAATTTACATTCGATAACTGTATCCCTCTTGCTATGACGTTTAAATGCTTGTGTAATCATTAGTATATTCGAAAATTACATGTTTTGCGAACTGATCGTATGAATATTCTTTCTTGTGGATTATATTTTGTTTTTGTGTAGAATGTTACTGTAATCATCCTCTTGAAATTTTCGAATCTATGTTTCTTATAATATTATGTATGCGCATTGATATGTATATTTACGCTCAATAAATATATGACAAACTTGTAATATATTATCATTCTATTATAATGAAGCTTCGATATTTACAGTTACACACACCTTCAAACATTGACACCTAAGCAATTCATAAGATGACATGTGTTTAATTAGTTTTTCATAATTGGGTAAAATTTAGTCATTAACTATTGTATTTAAGTGCTACTTAGTTTTAAAGGTTGTCTTGTTTGTCTTTGTATTTAATCATGCGTATGAGAGGTGTGCTATTTATCTTTTTATTTAACAATGCGTATGAGATTTTGATTTAATATTATTATTCTCGATCTTAATATATGTGTTTGCATGATGTTTAGTTCATATTATTAATTTTGTTTAGGTGTTTGTGTGAGAATCTAAATACACGTGGTTAACAATAATTTTGTCATAAGAAGCCCTGGAAGTTCATTCTTATATTAAGCATCATTAAAAAATAATAATAATAATAAAATAACGCTTGGTTTCTTCTTAAAAAGATTTTATCAACCTTCTAACTATGAGAAAATTTAAGATAATAATTTTAATATATACAAGTTATGTATTCACTTAAGCATTATGTGTTAATTGTCATTTGTCATGAAACAATGGATTTTAAGTAATGTAAATTAATATTTTATATAAATCAGCATTAACACTTTTGGGATCTTGGGCTATGCTTCACACAATCCACGTTAGTTAGTACAAGGAAAATATATAATTTTTTTATAAAGCTCGTGATTATCCTAAAGTTGTATATTTGGAGAACGAATTTAAGACATGCATGCAAATTGTCTATCGGTTCATATTATGTGAAAATAATACCAGTTAACAGTAAAAAAAAAAGGTGTGTTTTAACTTGGAGGTGTTTTGTATCTATAAGACTTTAATTGTTTATGATCGCATAAATTAACGAGTTTCATTCCCTGCTGTCTGAGAAGATAAATGAGAACTATTTTAATTTGAAAAGGACAAACGTGTCATTAAAAATATGCATTATAGTTATAAGTATGAGAATCATTATAATGAAACATTGTCACATAAGAGTAATGAAAATATCTAAATGTGAGAATATAATGACTTACTTAACTCAAATTGTGCCATTAACTTTTGACGTGGAGTATATGTTTTGACTAATCATATCATATGATTTTATTTGCTTGTGAGATACTTGATTCATTGATTAATGGCTACTTTACTCGTATAGATTATGCTTTATTATTTGATAACGCTATAAGCTAATGTGAATATTATATTAAACTATGTGTGAAAGACATAAAAGTGCTAATCAAAGAAATGTGAGCTCTCTATATTATTCGACTTTTATATAAAACAAGGCATGTGGTTATAAACTAGAATTTATGAGCCAGGATTATTTATTGGCATGACCAGTTGAACCATCCCGGATCAATAATGATGCGAACCATACACAAGAACCTTGAGTTCTTCAAAGGTTATTTGATTAGCTTTATTGTTCTCAATGGAAGTGCATTGTTCACTTATTATCACCAAATTAAAGTAAGGACTTTGTCCTATGAAGTTTTGAAAAAATATAAAGGGGGTGTATGTAGGCCTATACATCTGCCATGTGGATCATTTTGAATTTTTAAAATCGATGCATCGTCAAAATGTCATCAAATACGCAACTTAAGGTTAGCGTAATTAGTGGCTCAACTTATAAAATGAGAGCACGGTTTTCCACATTGTATTATTGAGAATGGTGGTGAAAACTTCTAATCGGGCGATTATTGGAATAAGTGTTGAACTTTATGTAGCCCAAGTTCATACCGAATTGCTTCTGTTGAAACGTTCATAAAACGCGGTTCAGTTGATTGCAAAGCCAATAATTATGAGAACAAAAATCATAGATTATGGGGCATGTTATAAAATATGAATATGAATTTGCATCATGCCAATAAGATTAATGGATACTCCCCAATAAAATGGTTTATGGTCACAAACCATATGTTTCCCATTAAAGTTTATGTAAATGTGCAAAACTTGTATTGAAAATCCACCACAACGCACAACAATGGGATGTTGTAATTGATAATTCATTCAGGGGGAGAACGAGCAGCGAGAGATATGGAATGAACTATAGTATAAATGTTGATCCTCATACCAATGAATATGAACTTGAACGGACAATTTACATTCCAGATCTAGTAATTGCCAGACTTGTTTAGTGACATAAAGAAGTGACTAGATCATATATACGCTGCTAGTGCTCCAATTATAATGTATTTCCCAAAATGAAAACCAATGATTGGTAGTAAGTCTATGGCACGTCTGCAACGTGATAGGCTAATCGATTCCAAATAAAAGTCCTCGAATGAATAGATAAAATGGAGCAAGAAAATTCAGATGGTCTAATCGAGGTAATAAAGACCCCATAATAATTCTCCTATAGAGACACTAGACATGAAGTAAATGAAAAACCCCGTACTTGAAAAACTATGAGATATCAATAAATGATATATTAAAATGTCTAGTAAAGTGTGGAATCGAAAATATAAATGAATCGACGTCGATGGTGATATTGTATACAATAATATATATGGTAATGATTATGTAAATAAGTAAGATAGCGCTATAATCATGGTGAGGATCATGGATACATGCATGAAATGCAGATGTATAATGAATGGCCAAAAGATGTAAAGACGCAAAGAAGTAATGAAAAGAGTGAAGTCTCTTGTAATGAGACATGGTTACTGGGACTTAAAGTCCGTACAAATGAATATTTAAACTTATTGGATATGCAACTGTCTTTATGATAAAGCGAAATTAAATTATGCATAATTTATAAGTGATGGCACACATGTATTTTCTCAGAGACTTATAAATGATCATGCATATGCATGTTCACATGTGGTGGATCCAATAATGTATTTTAATGTTGTATAAGTCTGGCAATGTGTAAAATAATTGATATGCGTCTAAAAGAAAATGAATAGAGCTCATTTGAAGTTGAGATTCCATGAGGGATATAAAAATGCATGAAGCATGTCTCGTGATTTAAAATGCTGAAAACATATAAGAAAGTTTTCAAGAATAACACTTGATCAAGTTGAATAAATCACTATATATGTGAAAGGCAATATTATATTGGTTAAAAATGAGCCATTGAAATAACAAAATTTGCCCATGTTAGTTTTAAAGATATTTGTATTTGAATATGGTATAAGTTACATATGGTTTGATGAGGTAAATGTGAATGGAACTCATGAGGAGATTTTCAAGACAGTTGAATACTTTGAAATGAAATACAAAGTTTTATCTTGTTTTATGAATTAAACATCTTAAAGATGAAAATCATTGCTCATAATGAAAGCTAAAGAAAGATGCTATATATCTTTATATGGATAAACGACGCTCACGTTCATGAGGTCAATTGATAAAGAAAGACCCCTTTACTTATAAAGATGATGATCACAATATTGATTTATGGGTGTCATAGTTATAAACATTGATTGTTCTCACTAGTGGTCATAAATGAAATAATGTATCATTTACTTTGCATTCGTTGATACTATATAACTTGTGAAGTACGAGGATGTACTCGTATAATGATAAGTATGACATAAGTTTAATCCTTCTTGGTATGTGAAGGTTAAGTGGAGAACACTTGTTTGTATGAGAATCAAATATATATTCTATCAAGACACCTACTATATTGACATTAAAGAAGTTGATTTATTATATTAGATTGCACCAACTAATAGATTTAAGTGATGTGATCATCAAGGGGAGAGAAGATACGCGTTGCACTCTTTTTCCCTTGACCATGGTTTTGTCCCCATAGGGTTTTCCGGCAAGGTTTTTAATGAGGCAACATCCTCAAGCGTATAAAGGAATTATGTATTTTTTTCCCTTCACTAGATTTTTGTCCCACTGGGTTTTTTCTAGTAAGGTTTTAACGAGGCATAATCCTCAAATGGACATCCAAAGGGGAGTGTTATGGATAATTATAATATGGATGTCCATATCCTATAGGATACTGATTAGAGGTATTTGAGTTATATTAGAAGATTACATATCTTTCAGAATGTCTGACCCTCACAATGGTCGATCTCAAACTGGATATGTATTTACAAGTGAAGGAACTACAATTTCATTACATTCAGTTAAGCAGACAATCTCAGCGACATCATCCAACCATACAGAAATTCTAGGGATACATGAAGCAAGTAGAGAATGTGTTTTGCTAAGAAGTGTGATACAACACATACGTAGATCATGTGGTAATTCTTCAGAGAAGGTGGCACCAACAGTTTTTCATGAAGATAATGCATCATGTATTACTCAACTTGAAGAAGGTTATATCAAGGGTAATAGGACGAAACATATTTTACCAAAATTCTTCTTCACTCATGACTTACAGAAGAATGGTGATATTAACAAGTTCGTTCAAGCGAAATTTGGCGGATCTATTTACCAAGGCACTTCCTACATCAATATTTAGGAAACTAAGTTACAACATTGGAATGCGACGACTCAAAGAGCCTGATATAGTCATCGATGGAGATAATACCGCACTCTTTTGTCCTTAGTCATCGTTTTGTCCCACTGGGTTTTCCTGACAAGGTTTTTAATGAGGCAGCATTCTTAAAGCGTATTAATTATATGGACATCCAAGAGGGAGTGTTATGAATAATATTATGTGGATGACCATATAACCCATAAGAAGCCCATGACCCAATTAGCTATTAGGGTTTTACCTTAATGTATATATATACCTTTTTGTATCTCATATATTATGATGAATAGAAGAATACTTTCTTTCTCTCAATTCTTGTTTACAACATAATAGGTTTAACGGTTAACTTGCTATATTATAAAACTTACTTGGTATTAAACTCTAAAGCTTAATGAGTATAAGGGCGAATTTTATAATTTAGCATACTTAAAAGGGTGATGTGGAAAGCTTAATACATTTAAGTACTAATCTTGTATTCTTGTACATTTAAAGGGATGTTTATGACATTCTTAACTAACTAAAGAACATGCATGCCTGTTATTGTTTGTATCTTAGGGAGTATATTCCGGTTAAATACTTTAATCGTCATGTATAATATGTATTTCTTTATGACATGCATGTGGAGTTCTTACATAGTGCAAAGGCGGAGCCAGTAGGGTGGCTAGCGGGTGCTCAGCCACCCCTAACCGGCAAGACTAGCCCCATTTGTAGCTTGGTTTCCGGCCTATGATTTATGAAGTATTCAATCTAGCCCCTGCCAATCAACCACATCTAAACAAACATATTGTCATTACGCTCGTCGGATGATAATTGTTTGCTGCAATCACTTAATTAAGTCACCAGTCGTTGAATGGTAGATAGAGTGGGTTGGTGGGTTGGTCTATGAAGAAGAAATAGATGAGTGAAGAGAGAAAGAGAAGTACTGAGTCAGTGGTCGGCATAACTTCTTTGACTTCCTATATTATTTTATATTTCATGCACAATTCTTTTATTTTGTTTTAGCTTTTGGGTAAAACAATTACTATACTTCGTATATCGTATTTTACTTGTCTTTTCTACTTTTCTAGTTGTTTTGAATAATATAACTTATAAGATTAATGAGAACAATTGTGTATACTCCGTATCTTTTTTATCACTCGAAGAGAAGAAAAGTTAGTCAATTTGTTTTTATTTTCTTAATGGCAATCGTGGTTATATGGCTTTTAGCACAGAAGGCATAGCGAGCCTACACAAATAGGTTGGGTTCAGTCCAGAAGGCAATGACATTCTTTCGTTTACGCGCGCGGGAGAAAACCCTTATCGCTCTAGACAAGACTCGAACTTGAGAACTTGCCTAGGAGGGTAAAACCTCAATACCGTTAGACCAGTGGTCCTTTGGTGTCAATTTGTTTTTTTTTATGTCTTCAACACAGAAATTTTCACATCTATTATTGCCGTTTGCTTGTGTTCTTCATGTTTTCAACTTTTTCGAATAAGTATTTCAATCGCTTTGTATATTTGTGAAAGACTATATCCTATCGTTATACTAGTAAGATATAGATTTGAGTGTTTGAGGAAGAATTGTTTAAAATGAACTAAAAGATTGATTAAGAATTAAGCAAAGCTGAATATGAATACCTAGTTAGTTTAGGTGTTTATTTAAAGTTTGTTGATTTGATAACAATCGACTATTTTATTGATGATTTAAAGTCTTATATATTAACCTAAAGACCTAACAGTAATTTCATACGTGTTATTAATTAATCGGGATAATTGGACCGTTGAACCGGGAGGACAAATGATCCATGGAGTATACGTATGTTATTATATAAGTTACTTACGGCCCCCCTTAATGCAAATTCCTGGCTCCGCCCCTGAGTGCAAATATATTTAGAACGAACGGAAAGTGTCATACGCTTTTTTATGACTTCAAGATCGAATTGAGGAGACTTGATTGGTTTCAGATTGAATCCATCCATTAAAGCTTTGAATCTCTCCGGGTCCGAATTTTTCATCTCATTCACCGCTTCATATATCCTTTGTGCCTCTTGGGTTAGAGGAAGAGGCGACGAGGTTGAATTCTCGCCCTGCTTCTTGTTGTCACTGGATGATCCATTACAAGCTAGTTATAGGGTTCCAATATCGTCAAATCTAATAGTGCTACATATTTACATACAAACTTATTTTTAGGAATCTGTTTCAAATTCTTCCGGGCTACTTGCAAACATAAGTTGGCCCAAACTACAATATGAAGTACTAAACACATATATAGCTAGTATTTTTCTTTGTCCAAACTAGGGGTGTAAACGAGCTGAGCCGCTCGTGAAAAGCTCGGGATCGGATCGGTAAAAAGCTCGAACGAGCCGAGCCTAAACGAGCTCGAGCCCGAGCTCAGTTTGGGATCATTTAATAATCGAGCTCGAGCCCGAGCTCTATACAAAAGGCTCGTTTAGGCTCGCGAGCCTAAACGAGCCCTAGAAATATACACGCATATATATTTTCTATATGTATAACCGTGTTAACGAGCTCGAGCCTTGTGTTAACGAGCCGAGCTTTGTGTTAACGAGCCGAGCTCGAGCTTGTGAAAAATTTCACGAGCCGAGTTCGAGCTCGAAACGAGCTCGAGCTCGAGCTTTTTATATATAAACAAGCCGAGCTCGAGCTCTGGCAGGCTCGGGCTCGGCTCGGCTCGTTTTCACCCCTAGTCCAAACCAATAAATACTTATTATTCACTTTTTTAAAAAACTCGAAATTTGAAACGTAAAATTAACTTACGTCGTTACCTTAGTTAACGCTTTGTTAAAAAAAATTAACTAACCTGGCTTTGTTTATAAACTTTTTGACATACAATTATGGGCACCACCAAGTTGCTCATCTCACATTCGAACCTTACAACATTAGAAATGTAATGTCACAGTGCCATACACAAAGTGCCACAAATAACTAAAGAAGTGCCACTGAAAGCCACTTTGAGAATGGGTGGCACACAAAAAGTGTCACTAGAAACGCTCTGATTAAAGCCCTTTGCACTTTTAAATTATGCCCTAGCAAGCATATAGGGATGTGGTGGCACTTTTCATCTGTCATGATAGACGAAAATGCTTGTGTGACATATATTTTGTGCCACTAGCAATACCCACCCAACGTGTAAAACCCCCTGGTCCTTGTCATGCATATCGGTACCATATCAAATCTTTTATTCACACATTAAACCATGCAACTAAAAAACTGGGTGGTCGTTGGTTGGTAATTAATACACACCAGAGCTTTTATGTAACGAGTACTTTTGTGGAAAAAGTTGTAGAAGTGTAACAAGATGCAACGTTTTAAAAACTGGTTCGACACGGAGTGGCGGTCGGTCCGTTGTAATCCGGGTTCTTGCTAAAAGTTAAACCAGATTAAACCATCGGGTTTTGGTCGATGCCGGTTCAACCTAGATGAAAGGAAAAGAAAAAGAATTGCAATATTGGGGGATGATGAGTTAACGATACAGAGTAATATCTTGGCTAACAAAAGAGTAGAAGATAATATCCAAATTTATATATGATATAAAGGGGTGATACTAGGCATGCATACCTGTTTCATATTGTATAGTTTTTATTTAAGAATCTGAAAGCGTGTTATTTTTTCTCTATGTACAGTTCAAATAAGAGTACTTTTTTCTTTTAGCATGAAACCAGTTCGGTCTGACGGTTGAATCAGTGGCTTAGTGAACTGATGACTCGACCAGATCAAATAAAAGGCTCGGTTTTAAAACATTATCATTAAAAATGTGTGTCACTAAATGGCATTTTGAATGTAGTGAAATGACATACTTTGTGGGTGGCTAGGAAATGAGTCGTAAACAATAACAAGGGTAAATAGGTCGGTTAGGTCGATTATATCTGATTAAAAAACTTGCATTTCACAAATAAGATAAGGAAAAACTCAACCGTTTATCCATAAATATGGCTAGTATCAACTTATCACGTACAATATAATTTGGACAACAATCGTGTCTCCGGCTTTGTATTCTTTACGCTGTATTTACATTATACTTTTTACTTTTTATATATCATACTACTCTGATTTGAAAAGTATAGATATTTTACATTTTATGTGATCTTGTGACTTGATTTATCAATTTCGGCTTAAGTCAAAACTTGGGCTTTTAACGAACCAAGCGATGAGCAACGCATTCAAGCTTTTTAATTCCATCCAGTTGCTAAATGAAAAATGAAGCTAACTCGTATAATCCCAAACGTGATTAGAAGATTTTAAAATTAGAGCAAAATGAAATAAATGTTTATGTAGTATCTGAATCATAAATAATGCATTATACAAGGACGAAACAGGAGTTCGCGCGAGGTCTCGGGACATCTATAGATATCTTTGATATAAACTTTAATTTTTGAAAAAGACATAAATATTTTCTAAATGTATTTTAAATACACTCACACCATCAAAATGTGTCCTAGTGTTATCTAGTGGTATACGTAAAATAAATAAATTTGTTAACCGGTCATATTTGGTTTGATGATGACTAAAAATATATATATACTTAAATTGTATGTATAAACTTTTGTTAAAGGATATGATGTACAACTTCATAATGCATTAAATAAAGTGTCTCAATAAATTTTAAAAGTTATGTAAATGGATTGGGTTTTTTAATACCCTGGCTATAAATTAAATTAATCAACATCTTTGCTTAGGTCACAAATTCCTCGGGTACCCTTTTATCCTCAATTCAACACTTTGGAATTTATTACACAAGTTGAGCTTTTACTTCTTACTTCCCTTTCACATTTGTTCTTGAGCATCAAGTATTCATAGTGTCATGGGTCTAGTGTGAAAGTTAAAAGTGTTGTCATGTCAGTAATTCTTTTTTTTAACATCAAAATCTATAATTCAGTACAAAACACTATTTTTTTTTATTTCTCGTGTTATCAAACACCCATGGATCCCTTTTTTCTATTTATACCAATAAAACAATATATAAAACTAAAATTAAAATTCCTTTAATAAAAAATGAATTAGAAAAGTACATAAAAAAATAAAAGATACATTAAAAATAATGACACGTACATTGGAAAAAAGTAAATGTAAATATCGTAATGATAATAGTCTTTGGGATCCATAGCTTTTTGTTGTGGTAAAAAAGAAGTATTTTGAAAATCTGTATGTAAAATTGTGTGTAAAACTTAGAAGTTTTTTTTAACTGACATCGGTGTGTTTGTAACTAAATTTGTCAATACAGACGGGATTGGAAGAAGGGTGGAGATCGAGTATTGAGAAGACTAAGTAAACTGAGAGTGGGTTTTAGGTTTGAACTTCTAATATCATATTTTCATTATGATAATTCTATCTTGTATTACTTAGATAGGAACTGATAACAACTTAAGTTTTATTTTAAGAATATTTTGCATAAGTAGTAGTAACTAGCGGGTTAACCCGCGCGTTGCTGCGGGAGTGCGTTGGCCTCTATTATTTTATTTACGGGACTAAATTTGCAAATATTTTTTTTGCTTGTTGGCCACTATTATTTTTTGTACGGAAGTCTTTGTCATAAATTTTTTTATATTAAGGACTAAATTTGCAAAAGAGCGATAACGGGGGACTAACGGTGTGATTTACAATTAATGTGAGGGACCATTTTGTAAATTGCTTAGCTACAGTACACGCACTGTTTATTACTGTAGCAACATTGTTTGGCATTGTAGCAGCATTATTTTCCTTTTTAGTCCCTGAAAGTGGCGGTTTGTTGCAAAGTTAGTCCTTAGAGACTAACGCTGAAAATAAAATTTAACCTCAGGGGCTGTTTATGATTAATTTTTTCACAGAAATAGCCCCTGAAGTTATTGCTCCGTTGCAAATTTAATCCACGACTGTTAGGTAACGGACGTTAAGGACTAACTTTGCAATTGATCACTAACCTCAGGGTCTAACATGAAATTTACGTGGGTAATGTAGCTACAGTGCGAGGGGATGATATTTAGTATATATTATAATATAATAATTAAATGGAGTTGAATAACTCGCTGGATGGAAAAATCGTCATAAGTTTAATAATGGGCTAATAATAAAAAAAAAAGTACTATACTTGCCACCTTTTCTTTTTTAGGGTATCGAACGAAATTTTTTGCTTCTGCGGGTATTATACTTTCAAATTCATCCTCTTTAGGGTATTTTGCAAAAAAGTCGGACATTTTTGCCCCTCTTACCCACAAGAGCAAATGATGGCAAGTATAATACTTTTTTTTTATTATCATTTGCCCTAGTTTTTATTATGTTAAATTTTGGATATGTATTAAGATAATTTATTTAATGATTTATAATTGGGTTAAATCTATGATAAAAATGTTTTGTTTTAAGTTTACACTATTTACTTATTAATTGTATTTGTAATAATTTAATATATACTTAAAAAAGGGAAAATTAAAATCGTTCGGACAATTATAAAAAACAAACAACACTTTTTCATTCAGATTCGGACATTATAGCTACCTCTTAATAGTAAGATGTGGTAGTCAGATTCAGATGCAGTAGTAAGATTCAGATGTGTAACATCTTAATCAAACAAACACACCCTTAATCTAGTCATAGTATACTCTCTAGTCTATGCTTCAACAAGTGACGAACATAAATTTATATGCAAGTACTTCAGGTTGTGATATAATTCCTCCTAATTTAGCGAAGCGCTAAATCCTAATTCGGTTTAACGCTGAAGCGCTAAAACAACTTGAAGTGAATCAGGGCAAATGATAAAACAAAACATTTTTATCATAGATTTAACACAATTATAAATCATTAAATAAATTATCTTAATACATATCCAAAATTTAACATAAAAAAACTAGGAAAAATGATTAAAAAAAAAAGTATTATACTTTGCCATCATTTGCTCTTGTAGGTAAGAGGGCAAAATGTCCGACTTTTTTGCAAAATACCTTAAAGAGGATGAATTTGAAAGTATAATACCCGCAGAAGCAAAAAATTTTGTTCGCTACCCTGAAAAAGAAAGGATGGCAAGTATAGTACTTTTTTTTTTATTATTAGCCCTTTAATAATTTATATATAGAGCTTACTTTATAGTTTAGTAGAGTGTCTTACATCAATGAACAATAATACTATGCATAGAAAAGTGCCTTACGTTATATACGTATTAAGTTTTGACTATAAATATCTTGTTGTTCGTTAGATGAGTTTATAATAATAGCATGACTCAATAATGTAAACCAATGAGCCAAAAAGAGTCAAATTAGCTAAATATCTACCCTTGTATACGTGTATGCATTTAGATCCAAGAATTGACTTTATATTATGAGAACATGTTGCTTAATAATTGTAATTGTATACATATTGTCTTATAGTAAATTTGCATTTAATGAAGCTTGTGTATTCACAACAAAGTTGGCCTGATAACGTATACTGTTCATTCGTTTGAATCATTAAGTTTTCATAACCAATGAGAAGATGCAAAGTGTCGCAATAATCGTTAATTACATTTAGCTCACCAATAGGGACAAAGATTAGGGTAATAATTACCATATAACCCACATACTTTGTTCCCCTCACCCGATCAATTTTTGTATATACGAGTGTGGGAATCAGCGCGATGCAGCGGGATTGGCTTCAAAGGACTTACTTTGTAGCGACACTTAAACCTTAGGGACTAATTTTGCCAAGTTGTTATAGTTAGCAATTAATTCTATAGGACTTACTTTGCAACGTCGCTTAAACCTTAAGGACTATTTTTGCCAGATTGGTATAGATAGCAATTAATGCTGTAGGACTTATTTTGCAGCGCCACTTAAACATCAGAGACTATTTCTGCCAACTTGGAAAAGTTGCAATTAATGTTTGCTACAGGACTTACCTTCCAACGCCGCTTAAACCTTAGGGACTATTTTTGCCAGATTGCTATATATAGCAACTAATGCCGCAGGACTAATTTTGCAGCGCCACTTAAACATCAGGGACTATTTCTGCCAAGTTGGGAAAGTTTGCATTTAATGCCTTTGCTTGTTACTGTTTTCTTCCCCCGCATTTAGTATATACGAGTGTGGAAACCCGCGCGATGCAGCGGGATTGCTTTTGTAGACGTGAATTTAGAACAGATGAATGACCGGAAAATTTGTTTGTCTATTTATTTGGTTAGTGCTTGAAGGACCTACGTTGCAAAGACAATTCAAACCTTAGGGACTATTTTTCGTGGCTACAAATGACTTACTTTGCAAGGACACTTAAACCTTAGAGACTATTTTTGCCAAATTGCTATAGATAGCAATTAATGCTACAAACTTTATTTGGTTAGTCCTTGAAGGACCTACTTTGCAAATACAATTCAAACCTTAGGGACTATTTTCGTGGCTACAAAGGACTTACATTGTAACGAAACTTAAACCTTAGGGACTATTTTTGCCAAATTGCTATAGATAGCAATTAATTCTACAGGACTTACTTTGCAACGACACTTAAACCTTAGGGACTATTTTTGCCAAATTGCTATAGATAGCAATTAATGTTACATGACTTACTTTGCAACGACACTTAAACCTTATGGACTATTTTTGCCAAATTGCTATAGATAGCATCTAATGTTGCAAACACTGTGTCTTGCTCTATAGTATATATAGATAATAGTAATATATAATTGGACTTGAGTTTTATTTTGTTTCTAAACGTGTATGAAAGTGTAATACTAACAGTGTTATTATCTTTATTTATTGTTAATTTATCATAGTTTACGGTATTATAAATAATTTATTTGGTAAAATAATGAGTTGCACGTACCAAAAATATATATATATTCAAAAAAAATTATATTTTGTGGCTTAAAATCGACAGCGGCCCGTGGACACTACCAATATATGTATAGTGGGTATAAATCATGGTCAGAGAACTTGTAAAAGCGCTAATTTACATTATAGTTTTTACTTTTAATATATCATACTACTCTAATTTGAAAAGTATAGATATTTTACATTTTATGTGATCTTGTAACTTGATTTATCAATTTCGGCTTAAGTCAAAACTTGGGCTTTTAACGAACCAAGCGATGAGCAACGCATTCAAGCTTTTTAATTCCATCCAGTTGCTAAATGAAAAATGAAGCTAACTCGTATAATCCCAAACGTGATTAGAAGATTTTAAAATTAGAGCAAAATGAAATAAATGCTTTATGTAGTATCTGAATCATAAATAATGCATTATACAAGGACGAAACAGGAGTTAACGCGAGGTCTCGAGATATCTATAGATATCTTTGATATAGCTTTAATTTTTAAAAAAGACATAAATATTTTCTAAATGTATTTTAAATACACTCACACCATCAAAATGTGTCCTAGTGTTATCTAGTGGTATACGTAAAATAAATAAATTTGTTAACCGGTCATATTTGGTTTGACATGACGTACTAAAAAATATACTTGTAAATTGTATGTATAAACTTTTGTTAAAGGATATGATGTACAACTTCATAATGCATTAAATAAAGTGTCTCAATAAATTTTAAAAGTTTGGTAAATCGATTGCGTTTTTTAATACCCTGGCTATAAATTAAATTAATCTACGTCTTTGCTTAGGTCACAAATTCGTCGGGTACCCTTTTATCCTCAATTCAACACTTTGGAATTTATTACACAAGTTGAGCTTTTACTTCTTACTTCCCTTTCACATTTGTTCTTGAGCATCAAGTATTCATAGTGTCATGGGTCTGGTTTAAAAGTTAAAAGTGTTGTCATATCAGTAATTCTTTTTTTGTAACATTAAAATCTATAATTCAGTACAAAACAATATATATATATATATATATATATATATATATATATATATATATTTTATTTCTCGTGTTATCAAACACCCATGGATCCCTTTTTTCTATTTATACCAATAAAACAATATATAAAACTAAAATTAAAATTCCATTAGTAAAAAATGAATTAAAAAAGTACATAAAAACTAAAAGATACATTAGAAATAATGACACGTATATTGGAAAAAAGTAAATATCGTAATGATAATAGTCGTTGGGGTCCATAGCTTTTTTGTTGTGGTAAAAAAGAAGTATTTTGAAGATATGTATGTAAAAGTGTGTGTAAAACTTAGAAGTGTTTGTTAACTGACATCGGTGTGTTTGTAACTAAATTTGTCAATACAGACGGGATTGGAAGAAGGGCGGAGATCGAGTATTCAGAAGACTAAGTAAACTGAAAGTGTGTTTTAGATTTGAACTTCTAATATCATATTTTCATTATGATAATTCTATCTTGTATTACTTAGATAGGAACTGATAACAACTTAAGTTTTAGAGCATTGATATAAGGACCTAACTAAAGAGACTTAAAAAGTGACCTAATGCATAAATGACGGGTATAATTGATGCAACTGTACAAATTATTTATGCATTAGGTCACCTTTTGGATCCTTTAGTTAGACCCATTTATCATTTTTCAAATTTTAAATAAGCAATACATTGGTAAATAATTTAATTTAAAACAATCAGTTGGTCATAAACTCATGTTACAGTAATGCAATTTTATAGATTGTTTGGTGGCTTCTCACTTTTGTCTTATTATTGACACATGAATTAAATTGTTGATTTTGTTCCCTCAATTACATATGCTTAAACTATAACAATTCAAAAGAGATTTTGCCGTCAGTTATTTTATTATCATTTTGATCATTTACTATTAAATTTACACAAGATAACCCTTAACTATCATTTAAAGCTTCAAAGTGGTGGTAATGAGGTTTTTGTGTAGCTAATTGCCTACATCAAGGTGTAGCTAATATTTCCTCATATATATATATATATATATATATATATATATAGAGAGAGAGAGAGAGAGAGAGAGTAGGGATCCAGTGAGAAGTAAATTAAAATAAGAAGTGGTGAGAAGTGACCAAAATCACGCATTTGAGATGCAACGACTTGCATTAGATGCATTTCTATTCATGTAGATGCAACATCTTGAGTTTCGAAATTTAATTTGATGTATAGATGGTGCAAATTGATTTTTATGATTTCGGCACGTGCAGAGGAACAAAAAACAAGAGAAATTATGAAATGCATCTAATATACGTATATGCATGTGATTAAAAGCTAGAAAACACACTATTGTATGTTATAATGCATCTAAGATTATAGGGATACATCTACTTTAGGTCGGTGCATCCCGGATTTGCAGTTATAGTTCTTCTTATTCCTTCTTATTTTAAGTAATCTTCTTATTTGATCCTAACTATATATATATATATATATATATATATATATATATATATATATATATATATATATAGAGTTTGAATCAAATAGAAAGTGTCTTGAGATAAAAAGGATAAAAAGAGTTAAAAGTATAAAATATGGCATTTTACTAATAGGGGTATTCTAGCCATTTAACAACTTCTCATTTAATTTCTCATTTAAAGGTTTTTAACATATCATCTTTTATATAATAAAACAAAACCCCTAGTGGGAATTTTTCATTTCAAAAAAATAAAACCATACCTTATTTGGTAATATTTTTTTAAATTATTATTATTTTTATAAAATATAAAAAATAATAAAAGCTAAATATTTCTAGATTTAGTAAAAGAAACAAAAATTCATTTTTATGTTTAGATGAGGAAAAAAAAGATAAGAATACACATGTACTTGTGAGCATATTATCAATATTTTTGGACCAAATTCATAAATAAATAAAAACACCGGTTACCATCAGATTCTTCTACACACAAACAAAGAAAAATCTACAACAAATTAGAAAAATAAACATACAAACAACAATACATCAAATCCAAAAACCCTAAGTCGATTGTCGGGTATTTTTTTCGATTCACGTGCTCTTCAAGATCCAAGTTATGTTCCAATTAAACTCACACAATCTGGCATGGGTATAGATATCAATGCCAGTGGATATGTGATGCCTGACAATTCATCACAGTAAGTTTGTTTGATCATTGTTGAAAGAAGAACTTAAATGCTTATATGCCCTCTTAGGGGATTTTACATTGCATTTGAAGTTGATTATTGATCGGAAATAGTTAAAATATGATAATTTCCATATGATAGTGTTTGGATGCATGTCTATGAATTTGTTTAGTATTACAAGGTTTGTTAAATACTTAAATATTATTTTTCAGTTATGAATTTGTGTTTCACTCTATGTCAGGTTTGGAAAAAGCAAAAGTACATTGAAAATAAGATGTGCAACAAAGGTTAAGGAGCTCAAGTAAAGTGCTAAGAAGTTTGAAAGGATTGCAGTCTCAAATACAAGGCTAAGAAGCATGAAAAGTTGTTCAAGACAAGTTCAATATGTACACCTTGGTAAGCTCTTTTAAGAAGTATTTTACTATTCTGTTATAATCCCTAAAGTTAAAAAGTGCCTATTATAAAGCATAGTCCAATAAATGCCATTATTGTTATAGTTTTATAAGAACGAGGATGTTTTGGTTAGACAAATAGGAAACTAATTCTAGAATGCTTAGACATCTTACAAGAACTCAACATTACATTTATAAGCTTAAAACAACAGTTACATTCGCTCAACTTGAACCTTATAGTTATTATCGTTACTTTTAGCCTAATTGCTATATCATGTAAGTTGAGCCATGATATAAAAGTTTTATATGTGCTTAATAATTTTATTTTTTCAACACCATAAAACTTTATTAGTGCATATTCAAAGCGTATGTCCAGTGGAGAAGCAATGTCATTATTACCTAAATTGTCACTTTGTGGATGTGCTAGGAAATCACCTGAAAAGAGTAGCAAAGGCTCAAATATCAATGAGAGAAAAAATATCCGGTTGAAAGGAGAAATGGCTGAGAGGACTATTTTCATACATTGTAAGTCATTTTTTTACGATAATCTAGAAAGTTCTTTGGATTGCATTCGTAAAACAGTTTGTGGCCTGCTTTGTAAAGAACGTTTTTAACTTTTTAAAATGAGTTTTATCAATGTTCTTATATGTTGTGTCTAAACACAATAGGCTAATTTTAAAATGCCTTCTGGAAGGGTGTTTGGGTTTGCTTATTTAAGTGTGTTTCTGCTTATTTTACAAGTTGATAAACCCATAAGCTGTTTATAGTGTTGGACAAAACTATTTATATATTTGCTTTTAGATATACAACTACAAACGTCCCTGATAATTGTAAGTTTCTGTCGAACTAATGTACCTTCATGACATTTTCAAGGTTTCCAAGATTTGAAAGTGTGAATTATTTAGACTTCTTATTATGTTCTCTTATGCAAATTTTATAGGTTTCCGAAGCTATTGTTTAGACTTCTTCATATGGATCTGAGAAAAAAGAATATTATTTTGAATTCGTTTAAAAGGTATATAGCAATCGGGCTTGTGGGCATCAGTATAAGAAACCTTATGCCGAGTATGTCCTATTCGAGGATTATCAATGGCTCCAACATTTAATCCTTCTTTTGGATCATTTACAGGTACCTTTCTCAAAGTTATTTATATTTTGTGTTCGTGATAGTGTTCACGTGGCCCCTTATTTGAAACCGGTGAATTTATACATAGATTAAGGTTTGTACAATTTAGACATCCTTTGATATAAATTGTTCAGCTTTATTAAATTGTGTCTTTGTTTTAAAGACTAACTGAGAGTGATCAATGGAGCTTACCAAAAGCTAAAATAATATGTGATGCATTCACTTTAATCATTGCTTTGGCAAATACTAAGTTAATGAGTTACTAATTTCAAAACATGAAACATGTCACATTATCTGCATATATCGGTATGGTTTGGTTCGTGTCCACGATATCGGTTAACATTGTGATTACTCCTATATTCAAATTGGCCTCTTTTTAATGACAACATCTTTTATATTTTGTAAAAGATGATAGTTAGGTATTAATCATATTCACATATGAACGTGAATGCAGGATATATGAACCCTACATCGTTTTTACTAGGCATTAATCTATAGCTCAATTGTTTTGATGTTATATTCCTTTCTTTATTTGAGTTTGAGCAACAAGACTTTATGTCAGAATCTTTGTTTTATTTACCCAAACAATTACATGATTTTTTTTGTAGTTGTTGCTTTAGACATTAGTTGGCTGGTGTCTATTCCTTTGCTAAGATAAGATTTATTCAGTTTCATATATTCAACAGCTAAACATCTTGGACATCTACTTTCCAAGAGAAAATAAGGTTTATAATATTCCCTCTCTAATTTGATACTTCAAACTTATAAGACAACAGCTAAACAACATGTTGTACAGTAGAAAGTAACTCTCATGGTATATTGTGCTAAATACAATATTAATTTATGTCGAACATACCCAATTTCTTAGTAATATTAGTATATTGTTTTGGTAACTTATATGTTGTTTTTGTTTCATAAGTTTCATAAATGCCAGAGGCTCTTACATCATGTTAGTACAAGAATTAACTGATTTAGGAGCATTAGCGTTGGCAAAATGGGCGGGACAGACGGGTTGGGTGATGTGTGAATGGGTAAATTTTTGTATGGGTCAAAACATGTTGTATTTGGTTGGGCCAATCCTTTATTTTGTTACTTAATTATAAACATTAACAATTATTGTGTTAATATTTACAAAACTATATTAATACATCAATAATATCGTTTCTTATTTTTCATATTGGACCGATTTAGAAGTCTTTATGCATTTGAACACATTGCAGAAGACTTTTAAACATAAACCAAGCTGACCCTTTTGTATATAAATAGGTTAAATTTGCCATCTTTAACTAATATTATCATACATTCGCTTCAAGGGTGTTTGGGTAAAGCTTATTGTCTTTGAACTTTTAAGTTCTCGATTCTTAATTTTGTATTTTGTGTAATTTGTGTTTGTCTCTAAACCATTAGGTGATCTTGATTGTGGAAATCAAACGCATGTGGAGAAGATTCTTTGTATCTATCAATTTCAGGTAAGTTTTTCGTAATTATTTTCCGTTTTTTGCATTTTTGATGCTTTTGAGGAATCATCAAAAAATCAGTGAATTAAAGAAGATTTTGTGAAAACGAGGATCATGGAACTTCACCCGTGAAACTTTGGCATATAATAGTTTGTGCTATCTTTATTGTTAAATGCATTTAATCTAAGGTAGTAGCTTTTTAAAAATACATTAACACTTATTTTAGACCGACCCATTTCAAAAGATTACCGAGTTTCCCATCTCTAGGAGCACTGGATCATACAATACGTTCTTAAACTATCTAACATACATGGGTGTTTTGAATCAAGAATTTGAGACAATGTTACGTTGTCTTATCCTGCTATATAGCTAATCCTAAGTGTTGTACTTCCTAAGTTAAACTAATAAATTTATTTTTTATATATTAAAAGTTTGGTGGGCACGAGTTCATCCCCAAGAAATGATGCCTACATCCGTGGATGAATGCTAAGTACAAGATTCATAGTTCCGTGAGATGTATAGAAATTCATCCTCAGAAAAGAAGAAATCAATCTCTTTGTCATTTATATGTTGCATATGTTGGCTGTAACTGAGGATGTAGGCATGTGTTCCATAAATTAAGCTTAATTCATTATTGAGAGTACCCCTTTGCATGAATGGCTTACGGTTTCGTTTGAGGATGAGAAAATGAATATTAAAGTTAACAGTTATCACCAAGGGCTAAAATGGTTAGCTCAACGGTTTGGACCAATGAAGGTTGCATTAAATGGGTTGATAGATGGGTTCATAGGTTTTATGATCCAGATTCATATTATCCTGAAACGGGCAAGTTTATGATAGAGTTACAATTTCATCTTAAGCGAATGAGAGGACATGATTCAAGTGATTTTGATTATCAAGAAGGATGCACTGCTTCGTATATAATGCACATATTTGTCTCACAATATCATTAAATTAAATCTAACTTCCAATTGATTGTGTGTTGAATAGGTTTTTGGTGCATTATGCAAGAGGTTGTGAAAAGCAGTAGTGGTGTATTAAAACATATAAAAAGCTGAATAGTACATATGAAGTGCCAAGTTCATTAAAACTAGAAAAAGAGTTGGAAATAAGGATGCAAGTTATTGTGAATAACTTTCCAGTTGCAGGAAACATATATGTATTGGCTGATAAATTTCATCAATCAAAAAAACTTAATCTCTGACCATGAGCATAGTTTCTTGAGCCATGAACATTTTTGTACAATGCTATTTTTTGTGACATAAAAAATGAGAAAAAAGTAACTTTTTTCCCAGAACGTTAATCAATTCTAAAACGAAATTGTGATTCAAAGTACAATAGTATAAAGAAGCGCAACCCTTAAGATGCAATAGAGTACATTATGGATTATCAATGTCATTATTTTGTAAACGGATAGTTCATCTAAGGATTGCTACTAGCTGATGCAATCTTATTGGACATTGTATTACATGAAGACTAGAAAAGCAAGTGTTTTTGCATATTTTGGGGATGCAGATATGTGGTTCCAATAAGCTTACCAAACACCGAAAATTAGATGACACGTGCTAAGATAATCCTTTAAGTTAACCACCACGTAGGTTGAAGTCAAGATGGTCATAGTTACTCGCATGCGTCCCATGTCGCAATATAGATTTGAAACTTATTTGCAATATTGTTATCTAACTTAAAAACTTTGCCAACTTTTACCATTGTATGTTTGGCCTAAAAGAAATGATTAGGTTGACTAAAGTGGACATATTTTTCATATGCCATTACTCAGAAGTCACACGCTATAGATCTTTTTGTTGCTACTTTATTACGGAGTATTAACTATTGTATTATTACTTGACATTATTAATTAATTATCGACCTTTAACAGTTAAATATGTTCGCAAGCACTAAAGAACACAAAAGACAATTGTTTGATTCATTATAGAAACTCGAAATAAGCAAGCTCCAATACTTCCTTTGGATGGTTAAGATGCAGCTTATTTGTGTTTTTATAATTCTTAAGCGACTATTTTTTTTTCTTCCAAAAATACTTTATCCGTTCTAAATTAATTGTCCACGTTTCATTTTTATGTTATTTAAGATAAATTTTCCACTACTAAAATAGATACATTATATTAATCGAAATCAACGTATTATTTTTATATGAAATTGTTAATTCAACCTTCACAATGCAGAATTAATTAATGGTAAAATTGTCTATCTACAAAAGGTAAAAAGTAAAAAATATTAATAATTATATTTTTCTTCTGTGTGCTTTTATTAGTGGATGATTTAGCTTGAATATCAATTTATTACACATATCATAAAATGTACAAAATTTATTTGTGAAAACCCCGTGCGTGCACGGATATTATAACTAGTTTAAGTTATAATATTGCTAATGCCCTCATTCACGTAATTTAAGTTTTGATACAACATTTTTTTTCTTCCTTTTTTGTTATTTGGTCTTTGAGTTTGGTGTACTACTGTAATATTTTAGTTAACTTTTTTTCGTATCAATGTGTATGCTTATATTTTATTATGTACAATATGTAAAAAAGAATTGTGTGTCATTAGAAATGTGTTTATGAAACTAATTCAGGTCACGTTTCTCTCAAAAACACAAAACAATAGACAACACTTTTAATATACCAATTTTGTCAAATTGTTAGAAGTTATGTGTCCCAAGAATTTTTCAAAAGACTGACTTATGTGACCGAACAATTAAGCAAAACAAAACAATATAGACATCACTTTTAATATACCAACGTATGTGTCCGAACATTAACAAAACAATTTAATATACTTAGTCTTTTGTGTGTCAAAAGACTAACTGTTAAAAGACCTCACCTTTAAACTAAGATTTTCAATAAAAATGTGTTAAAAGAAATATATTATGAAACTAAGTGTCTCAAAAGATATAGTGTGTCACTAAAAATGTGTCATAAAAATTAATGTGTTACTACAAATGTATCAAAATAAATATGTGTCACTACAAATGTATCAAGAAAATTTGTGTGTCACTACAAATGTACTAAACTTTTAGCGTGTCACTATATATGTAATAAGAAATTAATGTGTCACTAGTCACTACAAATGCGTTAAAAAATTTGGTGTTTCATTATATATGTGTCAAAAAATTTAGTGTGACATTACACATGTATCAAAAAATTTGGTGTGTCACTCCCGTAAAATGATGTGTCAATATGTTTAAAAATGTATACCAAGTGTGTCAATATATATGAGAATGTGTCAATATTAATTAATGTTTAAAAAAATATATCAAATGCGTCAATACATGCTTCATCCTAGATAATTGATGCAAACTTTATGTGAGTAATCACGGTAAAACAAACGCATCAAATATATGTTCATTTTGAATTCTATTCCTCATTCAATTGCTTGGTATTAAACGTCTAACATTAGTATTAAATAATGATGATAAATGACCTTAATATCCTTATATAAACATGTAGTGATACTCCTACCCCATTTATTGACTCACATATTTACATTTTCTACCCACATGATCATAACCGCATATTTATTTTGAGTGAAAAATCCAAAGGTTTATATTCCTTCTTATACTTTTTATCATATCTCACTTTTTACAAGAACCACACTATATATATATATATATATATATATATATATATATATATATATATATATATATATATATATATATATATGAGTTAGATCAAATAAGAAGTAATATTAAAATGAGAAAGATAAGAAGAAACCACAACCATATATTTCGAGATGCATCTATAAAAATATATGCATCTCCCTTTAAAATTCTCCCTCCTATTTGAAATGTGTGGCTAGAAATCCTTCTTATTCTTCTCATTTTAGTTTTTCTTCTCACTGGATCCCTTCTATATATATATATATATATATATATATTAAAACTCTTTCATACTATAAATATAACATTTGCTAAGCTTGATTTTTTTTAATAAAAATTTATGTAAATAAATGAATTAATATTTAAATTTATGTAATTTGGGTTATTCGGTTCGGTTTTTGGTTATGGGGTTCTGTTTTTGGTTATTCGGTTCGGTTTAATCAGATTGAATTCGGTTTGATTCGGTTCTCGGTTATACCCAAAAAACATTTAATTGAACTAACTGAACCGAATATACCAAACAACCCGATAACCGAACGAATAAACACTTCGAAGAGGCACCAAATTTGTAAAAAGCGCAAGTGTATATGATATATACATATTACATTCCAATTTTTAAAGCCCATGCAAACAAAGGATAATACATGTTGCAATGCATCTGCCGAGTTTGAATAGGATTATTATTTAGATTTTACTCTATATATTCATACGAGCATACACGTTCCCCAAACAAGAAAAAAGTCAAACAATAGTTGATCGCAAAGGTTCATACTTAACATTATGACGCGTCGCAATGTTGCGGTAAGTTTTTATTGCGTTTTGCTTTTGATATAACAAATAGTCATAGACGTATAGACGCCTAAACATCTCGTTTTTTTAATGTATGATGATGAATACATGCATATTTGTTAAACATGTAGGCTAATAATAATATTATACTTTTCTAATGGGCTAGCCTGTTAATATTAAAACTAAATCGGTCAAATAGTAACCGCCTGATTAACACTATAAAAACAAAACCGCTACAAGACATCTTTCCATCTTCATTCGTGTTTTTTTTTTTTCCTTTTTACGATAACCCAAAAAAGTTATCCTACACATATATTATTGCAAATCAAAGATAATTACTGTATATTTATTTTTGGCAATCAACAGGTAGGTACATTCAAGCTTTTATCATGACTAATACACTTCCTCAAGTTCTCAACGAGCTTCAACATCTACTTGAATCCACTTTTCGCGGAATTTCAATTCCTTTTTTGCCTTCTCGTTACCAGTCCCAGTTTTACAAAAAACTCGACTATCAGGCCGCAGGTGTGAATGATATTCAGGAGCTCATTGATAAGTTGGGCAACATGGTGCATTACTATAAAGCGCGAGAAACCAAGGAGACACGTGTCATATCTGCTAGTATTGCAAAAATTAGACGAAGTGTATACTTGAAGCCTGAGGTTACAAAATTACTCAAGATGCATCCTGGTGGAATCAAGTTCAGTTCTTTTGAGGATTCATACAAGAATCTGTTTAAGCGGAAATTCAACTATGACTACTATGGTTTGAACGATCTTGATGATCTTTGTCAAGTCTTGGATGATATTCTGGTGGTGGAAGTAGCAAATCCCTCACAAGAGAAGCTGATGAAGGCGGTCAAGATCAACTACTACAATTGTAGAAAAAGAAAGAGGGATAAAGAAGATGCTGATTTTTAACTCTCTTTTGGTAAAAGAGCATGCTTCTATCTTAGTTTTATCGGTTCGAATGCTTATTGTTATTATTATACTTCCATGTCATACCTATCTGTTTATGTTTTCAAACCTTATTGGATCGTACGTTTCAGACTCCTCGATTTGTTGAGTTATTTGGAAACCCATTGCATCTTATTTGGTCAAAATCAATGTTTGTTATTCAGATAATCACTATGGAGCATATGATCTGATTGAATGTTGCTATATATCCTATCGTCCTTTTCCTTTACGATAGATGATAGTTGCAACCGTGATGAGGCGTACTTTTAGTCTACCATGCATCTGGTTGTCAATGGCTCAGGCAAAGTCATGTTGGATATACATATTGGATATAGTTATCATCTCTTGATTGACTTCATGGTGACTTATTTTCGGATACTAGGATATACAATTGAGTTTATTTTGAGGTCAAATAAATAATTTTATAGCTCTCAAAGTTGGGCAATATTTTCTAAACTTTTGCAAAGAGTTTGATTTTTTTTTTTTTTTTTTCTTTTCTTTGTAATTTTTTGAACCTCAGATTACAAACATTTTTAATATCACAAATCATATTTCTAAATAAAAATCACAATCACTTATGACCATTTGTTCATTTTGTTTATAATTTATATCCTATGTGAAAAAATTAACAAAAAAGTTTAATAATGCTTGGTTGGTTTTAATAGATTTTTTGCAAGGGGTAGTATTTATATATTTTTTAAACCAATAGGCGACAAAAGAGAAACCGGTAATTTTACTAAGTCGGTAATTAAGTGCATGGGGCATAAATATATACACGACAATATGGATCCAACCAACAATCATTCGGTCAAAAGAAACTATCCATAAACCGGTAAAAAAAAATTATGTATATATACTAAAGGTCGTTGATGTTACTGTAGCAAACAACACATTAAATGCAAAGTTTCCCAAGTTGGCAAAAACAGTCCTTGAGATTTAAGTGTCGTTACAAAGTAAGTCCAAACATTAAAAACAAAGTTTCATAACTTGGCAAAAACAGTCCCTGAAGTTTAAGTGACGATTCAAAGAGAGTCCTCTACCATTAATTGATATCTATAGCAACTTGGCAAAATTAGCCCCTACGGTTTAAGTGTCGTTACAAAGTAAGTCCTTTGAAGCCAATCCCGCTGCATCGCGCGGGTTTCCACACTCGTTACAGTTTATGCCACAGTTTAGGCTGTTTTTCTAGTTTAAATCTCTTATTAGTTATTACTTTGTATGCTTTATTTAAGTTACGGACTTATGCTATGTGAAGTTTGAACAAGTTATAATCTACGGAAGGATTTGAAATTGATAGTGATATACGAGTTATATTATACTATAATTCACTTTGGCATTATAATAAACCTCGACATATAACATTAGTAAACAAGCTACAGTATTCTTTATGCAATAATGTAAGGAGTAAGAATATGAGAAATAAAATTAAAATAAAAAGAGTGAGAAGAAACAACTATTAGATGATAAATAAGGCTCAAGTTTGATATGTGGAGTTGGGTCCATTAAGGTTTCATTATTTATTGTCTCTATATATATCGTATGAATAAAATATATTACCCACAACGTTCATTGATTTGATAAAGAACAAACCAATGATAATAAGAGAAGTTGTGTAGTATGTGGGTAACTCAAACGTATTAGGTTTGAGCACCGAGATCGTTCCGAACGAGGGTTGAATGGAATTTCCAACTCACGTCTCGATTGTCGGGATTTGAATAAGAGAAGGGCATAAAATGATGTTATCAAAACTACGGGATAAGCAAAGTAAATGGGAATAAAATATATGGGGAAAACCTAAGAATAAATGCAAACTACGCAATTCTATACTAAAACGCAAATACGGGATTAAAACGAAACGCGAATAAAATGCAAGTACGTCTATTCTAAATCCTAAAAATAACCTAAAATTACTTTTATACTAAAAATGATATTAGAAAACTATTTAAGAACTAAAACTATTTTTTAAGATTTTTCTGGATTTTATTAGAATTAAAAACTAAATTTTAACTTTAAAAATAAAACTAATTATCTAAAAATTATGAAAAAGAGAGGGAAAATTATGGAATTACTTTTATAAAATCTAAAATATCCTAAGAGAATTTTCAAAACTATTTTTTTATTTTTCTGATTAATTTTCTATTTTCTACAAATTTAAAACTATTTAAATCTAATTTAAATTGTGAAAAATACTAAATAAAAGGGGAAAAATATGGAAAAATATTTTTTATGCTTTTTATATTTTTCTTAAACTGGGAAAATTGAAAAATTATTTTTTGGAACTTTTTCTCAATTATTTGCAATAAAAGCTATTTAAAAATGACTAAAAAATGATTTTAAATAAGAAAAATACTAAACAGTAACCAAAAATTATGAAAAACTCAGGAAAATTCTAAAATGTTATTCTAATTCTATGAAAAATAAGAAATCAGCAGCTTATGTGTGAGATATGAAGGCTGTAGTACAAACAGTTACCAAATAAGCACTTTTCAATAAGCAAATAAGCACTAGAATGTACCAACTGAATATAAGAGCTAGATTATATTAAAACTACTCTAAAGCAACCATTTGCAACTACTCCTAATCTCTAAACAGCAGTCTACCTAGATTTGATGCTAACTGCCACTCTTACAAAACATCTACCTGACCCCACTGTTTAAGCTGTAGCAACTGCTTATTCAGTAAGCCAAACTGAAAACCAAAACTATGGTTCTCAAGACCACCAACCAGAGATTACATATCTAAAATTTCAGCTCATAAGGACTAGTAATGAAGAAGTTATAGATCAAATACTAAATGGCTATTTTGGACAGTAGGCTGCTGATGTGCAGAAAAGTGAGTGACAGGAAAGTAATTGCAGGCTTACAATTTAAGCTACCACAGATTCTCATAAGCTAAAACATACTTAACTACACTAGTTTCTACTGAATAAACACAAATAAGCACAAATAATAAGCTACCAAACATTAATCTCAATTCTAACAGCTAACATCCTAAGGGATCTGCTTGTTGTTGTGCAGGCCAATAACCACCTAAATAAGCTATCTAAACAGCTCCTAAGCTGCAACTAATGGCAAAATCAGATATTCTAAGTTACAAACTACCAATGGAAACAAAAGTCAAGCAATTCCTACATCTAAACAAGCATATAACAGATATGAGAAGACTTAAGTAGGAAATGAAACTCACTGTGATGCAGTGGAAAAACAGGCTAGACTACCAACTTCAGAGCAACAGTAGCCATACTAAAACATTTTTTTGAATTTTTTCCTTTTGTGATAAGTTAGAAGAGCTGGTAAAATTGCTATTTCTAATTTTTAAATATTTTTATGATGACTAAAGAAGCACTTAAAGATCTCAAGCAAATTACACATTTTAACTGTTTGGACAAAAATGATGATGACAGAATTTTATGAAATGACTTAGAATCTTAAAACTTGACTTGGTAACTTAAAATTTTGGACAAAAACAACATTGATTCCAGATCATGAACTTGAATAGCTCAAAATCATCCACCAACAACTATAGCAATCTCTAAAATCATTTATGATCCAAACACTACCTTAAAACTTGAGAATGCACTTTTAACAGAAGAGCTAGATTAAAACCATTAATACTGAATTGAAAACTCCAAATAAGTATAAAACTCATCCACTAAACAGTCCTAAACCAAGAATGAACCTCAACTGATTTGACTTTTAAGATTGACTAATGTTGACTTTTTGAAGAAAATGAGATTAAGAACAAGTGAATATAGAAATAACCTCACATAAGCTCACATAAGCTTATGTGAGCTTGATGAGTAACAAACAAAGCTTCAAAACAGTTATGAAAAGAAATTGAGCAGAAATTCAATTCGACAAGAACTTAAATGAGAAATTGACTTGCATTAATAAAGAAGAATTACAGAATTGAAGTGAAAAGAACTGGATTACACTATCAAAACAATATAAATGACAAGTAAATAAATGGCCAAAATTTCTTTAAGACATAAGAAATTGGACAACTTCTATTGTGACTGAAGGAGGGTATATATAGCTGTAAAGAGAGGCCTTGGAGTCTTGGGATCCTTTTCAGAAGATACTAGAGGCTCATCCACAGCCACACATTCACCACCTTGTCACTCCCTCCAATCACACACTTCAATTCACCCTTGTGAGGTGTCACGACCAATCCAGTGCTTCCATTTGGCCACGTGGGCACTTTATCTGCCATGTCAGGGGTGTCTAGAAGGTGGATAAGATTCTTAGTACGAGGTTTAAGGATTGGGTAAATATGGGTGGGTAATTGGTGGTAAACGGGTAAATGGGTGGTTTGGGGAAGAAGGGTTTAAGGCGCGTTTGGATTGTTTATTATAATTCAAAGGTTGTTGACCGGGTACGGGTGAGTTGACCTGAGTAAAATACCGGGTAAGGGATATATTAAACCGGGTATTGGTGTTGGGCGGGTAAGGAGTTTATTGGGCCGTGACTTATGTTTGTGTTGGATAAGGGATTGGACTAGCAAGGTGATCCAAGGGTAATCATAGGGACCAAAGTTGTATTTTCTGAAACTTCAAGGGCCAAACATGTAAATTCTGAAAGTATCTTCAAGGACCATTCTTGACAATCTTCAATTAGACCAAGGGCTAATTTGCAAATTTTTGAATCTTCAAGGGTCAATTTTGCCAATTGCTCAAACTTGAGGGGCCATTCTTGACATATCTTCAAAATTGAATATATCTTCCAAAAATCATACTCGGAGAATAAAATCTGCACAATTTTGATCTTCCGGCTCGGCTTAAGCTCTTTTAATCTCTCGTGCTCGGATTTACGTCTGATTTGGTTCCTTTTTGTGTGTTTTTACATATCCGTACCTGCACAAGCACAAACTCAAGAAAACCACAAATATTAGCAATAAACGGCTCTTTCTTGGTTGTTTTGGGTCAGTTTTGATATAGAAAAGGTATGTGTTTTAGCACATACATTCATCATTAAAAAAAAGTATTTAGAATTTATGTTTTTATTATGTTTTTGTTTTATGTCGAATCCGGGATATTAATTTTCGAGACGATTTTTGTTGGTGTCGAATCTAAGGTTCTTATTCCCGAGACAACTTTTGTTGATGTCGAATCTAGGGTTCTTATTCCGGAGACGACCTTTGTTGGTGTCGAATCTATGGTTCTTATTCCCGAGACGACTGTTTGGGATACTTTGGTTTATCCTTCAGATACTTTAGTTATCCGTAAACAAAAATTTAGAATAAGGGATACTTTGGGTTATCCTGTTTTATTTTGGTTATTGTTTTATTTTGCATTCTTAGTTTACTACTCCAGTTCGAGCTTTCGCGATTCCGCCGCTCGAACTACGGGGGAGTATTAGATGATAAATAAGGCCCAAGCCCGGTATGTGGGGTTGGATCCATTAGGGTTTCATTATGTATTGTCTCTATATATATCGTATCAATAAAAGGTATTACCCATGGGGTTTATCATCGTCTTACAACAACAACCGCATGTTTCAGATGCACCTAAAAATATAGATGCATATCTCCTTATACTCGCTAATATTTTTTTTCATTCTTGTCATTTCAATTTCTCTTCCCGTAATGTAAGATGATGAATTTTTAAACATGTGGGCTAATGATATTTTACTTCTCTAATGGGCTAGCCTGTTAATATTAAAATTAAGTCGGTCAAATAGTAACAGCATGATTAATTAACACTCTAAAAACAAAACCGCTACAAGACATCTTTCCATCTTCATTCGTGATTTTTTCTTTTTTACGATAACCCAAAAAAGTTATCCTTACATTATTGCAAATCGAAGATGACGTCAGAACTAAAAGACGATTGTTTAAAAGAACTCGATTGTTACTCTTTGATATCGAAGGTATGTATCGAGCTCGAATCGCACTGTTTTACTTTCAAAAAAGTTTTAGTAGAATTTATAGTTTATTTAGTTAGACATCGTGATAATGTAGATGATTTCAAGCGTAAGTTGAAACAAAACAAAGATAATAATGTGACTTGGTACGTACATTGTTTACCATTATTCATGCAATATTCCCGCCAAAACGTAAGTAAAAAATTATGCTAGTTGCACTAAATAATTTACTTTCTTAAAAGTCACACTTCTTGCACCGAGAATGATCTGGTATTCTCATGTTCTGGATGGTGCAACAAGTGCATGAACACTCACCTAGGGGCGGAGACAACGAGGGGCTGGGGGCACAAGGGGCATGTGCCTTCCTAACGGAAAAAATTATAGTTTTTTATTTATTTATTTTAATTTATTTTGCTTTCCTTAAGAACCCGTTTGTAGTGTAGTTTCGAAAAATTATCAAAGTGTGCCCCCTCGAGCAAAATTTTTTCCCGCACCATCATTAGCTACCACCCTGCTTTAACCTTCTTGTTTGCTTTTCTCTTTTTTTGCATCATTACATTGCCCTTTTGCACCCTATGCAGTAGCAGTGCCATCATAAGTCTCAATCATGCATATCTGGATTTTGTGCAAATTAGGAATTTTCATTATAATCACTCAAAATGTGTTGTTGGGATAGGTTACTGAAATTCTTTCTGTTAAGAATGTATTGATGGATTTGGCATTATTTCTATTACATGCAAATAACGTTAGCTCTTACATATTTGTTACTAGACCAAGGAAACAGAGAAAAAGATTACGAAGAAAAGGGAAGAGATCAAGGAAGCAAAGAATATGAAAAAGCTAAAGGAAATGGAAATGCTCCTCGTAGAAGAGATTGTGAAAAGGAATATGGAAAGTATCAAGAAAGCTGAGAATATTGCAGAGCTCAACGAAGCAGAGATTGAGGTAAAGTTCAATGAAGAGATTGAAGCACAAATTATGAAAATGCATATGGCGATGGAAAAGCTCAAGGAAGCAGATGATATGAAAATGAAAAGAGAAGAGAAAAAGCTCAAGGAAGCAGACGATATGAAAAAGATCAAAGAAAATCTCAATGTAGAAGTGTACACAAAGGAAATGAAAAGGAACATGAAAAGAATGGAAGCAAAGAAGAGAAGGTAGAGAGAAAGGAAGTAGAGAAAGAGATCATGAAAAAGATCAAGAAAATGATTGAATCAGAGTATCGGGAACTGATGGTAGTGGAGCTTACAGAAAAGCTCAACGAAGCAGAGGATATTATGAAAAAGGTCAAGGAAGCAAAGAATAGGGAAAAGATCAAGGAAGCCGAGATTATAAAAAAAGTCAAGAACATGATTGAATCAGAGTGTTTGGAAAGGATGGTAGTGGAGATAATGAGAAAGGAAGCAGAGGTTTTTGTTAGAGGATATATTATTTTATAGATTAGCCCATCATTATTCTTGTAATTGTTTATAGCTTAGACCATAATATTCCTGTATGGGCCTTTGTTGTATTGTCCCAGTGAAGGCTGCTCAATGCATATAAACAACACAATGTATCAATTGAAAGGCAATACAGAAAATATATCTTCTCACATTACCAGTAATCATACTATCTTACATGGTATCAGACGCCGTTAAGATCCACAACACCTGAACCCTTCGGCCCCTCCGCCTCCTTTTCCGGCCGTCGGCTTCGGCCGGCGGTCCAGAACAGCCAAACACAACCACCAACAATCATTCTCCATGTTAACTACTACTCCATCGAGCTCCTCAACCGTATCTCCTATCTCAAAAAAAACTTCCCGTTGCATCTTCTTCATCCTCTTCTGCTAATTTCTTCTCCAAGTACATAATAAACTCCTTTCTTCTTCTTCTCCTCTCCTCACCTCCATTCTCCCTTCTTCTTTCTTTTCCTCAAACTCATCCAAATCCTCTTCTGCTAATTTCTTCTCCAAGTACATAATAAACTCTTCTTCTTCTTCAAATATAAAATCGGTGAAATGATGGTTTGTGGAAATGTTTGTTTCAAATGGTAATATAAAATCAAAGCAAAAGTACATGGCAGACAAGAAATATACCTTTGTCTTAGTTAATCCATCTTACATGGCTGCAGGTTCTACATCAAGAACGAAACATGTAAGTCTATTATTGACGTACACACTCTATCATGTTTTTATATATACAGACTTAATTTACATTTGGTTTTTTATTACAGCCTAAGATAGGTACCGTACATGCAACCTATTCAATGCCTCAATGGAACGATGTAACTTTAATATTGTTAAACAACAGGCTTTGATTGTGTCTTGCGCCAAGGAGGAGTATGATGATTATACATGGTATGCATTGTTTATAATATCTGCGCGTATTTACTTTGTTTTTACATTTTTTTTTTTTTTTTGCAATGATGAGAAATTTACATTTGGTAATAGCGGAAATGTCCTGACACTACACCAAAATAAAGGATTGGGAACGGCCAAAATTTTTGGGTAGACATGGTAGTCCCAAATTGAAGATGGGTCCCATACATTTTCAACAAAAAGAGCAGGCAACAAATATCTTTTGGCCCACACAGTTTGGGACGACAATGTCGTCCCATTTTTCAATTATTTCATTTTTTACTATTTAAAATCTTTATCAATAACTTTTCACGAAAATTAAATACAACCCGCCATTATTTTTGAGCCCCCCAAACTGCATAAACCAATTTTTTATTAATTTAAAAACTTTATAAACCAATTTTTATTTTACAAAACAATTTTAAGACTTTTAAATAATCTTAGGGACTACAATTTCGTCCCAAATTTTAATATATAATTAAAATTAAATAGTATATATTTATAATTAAATACTTTAATTTAAAATTAAATACATTTATAAAATTAAAAATATATATTTAATTTAAATACTTTTATTTAATATATATCCCGCCATTATTTTTTCCGCAAAGTTTTCCTTATATATCCCGACAAAACATAAATAACTCAATCGTCAATTCCTACAAAACCCACGTAACAATATAATGGTTGATTACACGCCGGAAAAAGAGTGGTCGCTGGTACTTGGTCGTTTAACATGATACGTATACCATAGCATCTATACTTGGTCGTTTAACATGATACGTATACCATAGCACCTATACTTGGTCGTTTAACATGATACGTATACCATAGCACCTATACTCGGTCGTTTAACATGATACGTATACCATAGCACCTATACTTGGTCGTTTAACATGATACGTATACCATAGCACCTATACTTGGTTGTTTAACATGATACGTATACCATAGCACCTATACTTGGTCGTTTAACATGATACGTATACCATAGCACCTATACTTGGTCGTTTAACATGATACGTATACCATAGCACCTATACTTGGTTGTTTAACATGATACGTATACCATAGCACCTATACTTGGTTGTTTAACATGATACGTATACCATAGCACCTATACTTGGTCGTTTAACATGATACGTATACCATAGCACCTATACTTGGTCGTTTAACATGATACGTATACCATAGCACCTATACTTGGTCGTTTAACATGAGACGTATACCATAGCACCTATACTTGGTCGTTTAACATGATACGTATACCATAGCATCTATACTTGGTCGTTTAACATGATACGTATACCATAGCATCTATACTTGGTCGTTTAACATGATACGTATACCATAGCATCTATACTTGGTCGTTTAACATGATACGTATACCATAACACCTATACTTGGTCGTTTAACATGATACGTATACCATAGCACCTATACTTGGTCGTTTAACATGATACGTATACCATAGCATCTATACTTGGTCGTTTAACATGATACGTATACCATAACATCTATACTTGGTTGTTTAACATGATACGTATATCATAGCACCTATAATTAATTTTAAATCAATTTTAAAACGTATACCATGTCATCCGTTTTAATTTATATCGACAATTTATAATTAATTTTAAATCATTTTAATCAATTTAAATATTTTATAACTAATTTAAATTTCTTATGACTAATTTAAATTAATAAATTTTTTTATAACTAATTTAAATTATTTTTAATTTATTTAAACTTTTTATAACTAATTAATTAATTTTTAAATTATTTAAAAAGTTTATAACAAATTTAATTTATTTATTATTAATTAAATTATTTAAGGACATTCTAATATACAAAAAATAAAGGCAAAAAAAAAAACAAAACAAAAAGGGACGAAATTGTCGTGCCCTTTTTTAACAAAATTTTTCACGAAAAATCAAATAACCCGCCTAATAATTCTGGGGAAAAATAACAAAAAGGGACGACATTGTTGTACCTTTTTGGGTCAATTCAAAATTTTTCACGAAAAATCAAATAACCCGCCTAATAATTCTGGCCAAAAATAACAAAAAGGTACGACAATGTCGTCCCTGTTTGTGTCGTCTAAAAAAAAATAACAAAAAGGGACGACATTGTCGTCCCTTTTGTGTCGTCCCTTTTTTACTTCAATAATTGAGGACGCAACCAGTAAATATATTCTTCAACACTTAACCAAACAAAAAAAAACCAACCGAAAACCATCTTAAAAAACCACTCGAATCAAAAAAGAAAACGCAATTTTCTGCAATTCGACACTACCACAACACTACTATCACTCTTAACCATCAATTACACACGCACCACTGGGCACAATTTGTTTAATTTTTGTTATTTAGTTTTGTTTAAAGGTATTTTTTTTGTTACAATTTCTTTAATTATGGTTGTTTACAATGGAATTATGTTGTGTTTGTGTTGGTTAGATGGTCCACCGCAGCAGCTCACCACCACCGTGAACCACCGCCGCAGCTCCACCACCACCATCTTTTGTGTTGGTTAGTGACTTTTTTTTTTTTAATGTTTTTGGTACGACGCTAAACATGAACCAAGAGGAATGGGAGATGTTGGTTGACTAGTGGTTAGACGCGAAACGGATGGCAAGATCGGTCAGAAATGTAGAAAATCGATCTAAAAACAAGATTTTAACTCACCAAGAGCAAGTTAGTTTGTGAGTTACTTCTCATTTATTAGTTTTTTCCTAACTTACCTTTTTTTTTTTTTTTTTTTTTGAAATTACACAGAATGAGATGAGGGCCCTTCAAGAGCAAGTCAGTTTGTGAATTTAGACTTATTAATATTATGGAATATTATTGTATTTGTCGAATGTTATCGTGGATTTATGTTAACTTTATAACTTTTGGACATGTTAGCTTTATAAGCTAGTGACTTGTTAGTTTGAGACATGTTATTTAGGAAATTTGCGCATTGTATAGTTTAAGACTAGTTTACTTTGTATCGTATTTGTTGAATGGTATCGGGAAATTGTGGAATGTTATTTTATCCGTTTAGTAATTTGGTATTGTATCATATTGTCGAATTGGTATTGTGGATTGTGATTGATTACAGGTTGTATTTGTTTTGGTAGATTTTTTCAGGAAAAAATCTGAAAAAACTGCATTTGCTGCATTTTTTTTCCCCACCCAGAACAATTAGGGACGACATTGTCGTCCCCAAATTCCGCTCATATTGTCGTCCCATTTTGCAAGTGGGTTTACAGTTTGGCACGACATTGTCGTGCCTTTATGTATTAAAAAATTCGTTTTATTTTTATTTTAAAAAGATAAATAAAAAAATAAATAAAAATTGGTACGACAATGTCGTACCATTTTGCAATAAAAGTCGTGCCAACCGTTTTTTTCAGATTGAATTCTTTTTGGGCCCCACGTTTGTGTCGTGCCAAATATTCAATAGATTTGTTGTGCCAAATTTTTTTGGGACAACTGTATTGGGTCGACCAAAAAAGCACGAGATGTTGTTCCTTTTTATTTTTGGGTCGACATCATTTGAAATTTGGGCATGACATTGTCGTGCCAAATATGAATTTTTTTTGTAGTGTGAGGATATGGCCTGAATTAAAAAAAAAGGGTACAAAGCTTCAAGGACCAAAAGATGTTGGGAAGGTAATGTTTTTTGTAAATCATGTTTTATGATAACTGATCTTTTTTTTTTTTTTTTTTTTTATTATAGGAAATCATAAGAAATCTTCAGCAATCTGACATGATAGAGGGAACACCCTCCTTGCATAGCGTTGGTTTCATAACATTCAAGATTTCAGGGAAATGGATGGCAAAGGTTTTTTTTTTTCTTCGTCTTTTCCAACTCTTTCAAGACATACATTATAATTTTCACCTATATTTTCTTGTTTACACCTTTTTCCTTGTAGAGAATTCATAGGATGGTGATAGAAGGTATCGAAACATGGGCACCATCAGTTTCTTTGGAAAGGGCAATAGTAGACTTTCCGTCATTTGATAAAGCCGAAGGAATGCATATGGATATGTTGCGACGCCGTTATATCAGCCGCTCGTTAACTCGCATGCTTCAGTATTGTCAAGTTAATGTGCTCGACAACGCTCATGAGGTATATTTGCGTAAGGACCTTTATGAATGTTAGAAAGTAATTTGGAGGGTCTACTATGGGTGTGTTTGGTAATAATAGCAGTGAGTAGTAGATGTGAGCTATGAGCAGTAGCCACAACTCACAGCTCACCGTTCACAGCTTTTTAAAGAAGCATTGAAAAAATGATTTTTTCTAAAAAATAGCAAAGCTCACCACTCCTTTGGCAAACGAACATTAAAAATTAAAAAGCTCATTGCTCACCGCTCATCGCCCCAAAAAAGCTCAAAAAGCTTCGCGCCAAACATAGTCTATGTAATTAGATAGATTCATATATTCCTCCTGTTTGATATATAATAGGCTTACTGTGTAGTTTATGAGTTCAAAATAATTCTGTTTATTTCAGGCGAGTCACCTGAATTTTGCTCGAAATGTAATCAAGATTGAAGTAATAGGTGAAGGAATGATGGTTTACTATAATGATGAAGGAGAAGTCAAATCCTTTATTTGCAATAGCAGCATGGAGAGTGATCTACTTAAAGGAAATGCCTTGAAAGATCTTGGAGCATTGTGGTATTTTAAATTGCTTTTAATTTATTTGTCTTTCCAGTTTTATGTATATGTGCAGAGGCAAGTAAAACCATTTTCTAAACCTTTCCATATATGGCATGTATGCAGTTTTTTCAACTATTTTATAGTTTGTCTGAACTAGTTTTAGCTCAAGATATCATCCTTATTGTCTCTGCATGTGTATGCCTCTGGCATATATTTTATTAATAGTTTGTCTGAACTAATTTTAGCTAAAGATATCTTCCTTAATTGTCTGCATGTGACTCCTGTTGCCAAACAGGAGTATGTTAAAATGTGTTTTACTGTAAGAAATTTCTGCGCATCAACTGATAATTTGTTCAAAAGAAGATAGAGAAACTGAAGACTGATTATTTTTCTTTCAGGCTGCTAAAGGTGCAGGGTGGCTCTCACTTGCTCCTCCGCTCGAACCCTGTGCAACTTATGTGGGATATCGAAGTTGTACTTCCAAACTGGAAAAGTTGGTTTACATGTTGAACAAAGCTAAAGCTCTTAATAAACCGGCATCTTTTGTGTTACAAGGTATACAGGATATTCTTTGACTATTCTCTATTATTAATTTCCTGTATAAATAATGTGATTACCGGAATTATTTTGTTAAAAGAATCATTCAACTTTCTTTGATAATGCAATCTTGCTTTCAACCCGTTTGACCTGTTTTATTTTTAGTCAAAATTATACTTTTTCTTAACCAGGTAGAGATAAAACATGTACCAAATCATCAATCCGTTACTATCTAATGTGATCGAATTAAGATGGCTATGTTTCAATTTTTTTAATCAGGTAATGCTGCTAATTATACTGCTTGAGACGTTTTAGAGTGTGCCATTCAGTAAGATTCTCATGCTTTCGTCATATTTTAACCCTTATTGTACTATTAATGATACTTAGCAGAATGGTAAATGTTAATTTTTTATGAACTTGCTTTTAATCAAATTGTTTTATATTGAATTCAACAATATCCACACCGGCTAATTTCTTTGTTTAAAACTAGATACCCTACTTTAAGGTCAAGTTTCATACTTAGTGCTTTGCGTTTGTGTTCTTAACATGTATACAATCTTGAAAACCCATAGAATGGCCGACTGTACCTTTGATGTTGATGAGATACTTCATGAGGAGGTATTCTAATGATGTTCTACCCTTATTAAGTGATAGTCTGTATTTCTTAGCAATTTGAAATCTCTACACCAATCTTGTTTTTGATATGCTCAAATTCATTTGTAAATAGGGAAATACTTTCTTGTATCTACTGAATACCCAAGCTCGGATTCTTTCAATCACCAATAAATCTCGTAGAGACATCCGTGAGTTAAAGAAAGTAAGAATTTATTTTTGTTTATGTTTCAGCTTTTTCATCTTGGCCCCAATTTTTTTGATTTCATGTTCTTGAATATTAAGTTAACGGATATTGTAATTCAATGTTTGCAACAGGCAACTCTGATATTGGAGAAAGATGACGTATTGGAGCAAGGTGAAGAGCGTGACTTGGGATTTCAGATACTCGATTTAACCGAGGCAAGACAAACATCTAAATGAACTTTTACTAATTTGAACATACAACATCCTATTTGAAGTTATAAAGCGTAGCTTTTGGGATTGAATACCTCGTTATATTTCTTTTGGTTACTTTAAAAATTATAGTTTCTTCTATATATGCTCTTAAATGTATGCTTACGCTAAATTGAAGTGAAAAGTTTGATTTTTATAAGTTTTCCTAATTTCATAATAATGATTCAGCATATTATATTATTGTACTAATAATCTATATTTCCTTTTCAGGTTCTTGTAGAGTCTTGTTTTCCTGTCTTGCCACATAATCTGTGTAAATACCTTTATGATTCATGTCAGATATTCAACCGTTATTTCATTTCCACTCTTGCGCGAGGTATATATACTTGCACATGTGTTTTTTCTCATACAACACTAAATTTAATTTCTGCTCCTCTTAAAAAGACGTGTGATTATTTTTGTTGGGATTTAGCTTAACTTTGGAAGTTTTCGTAGGCTGGAGAAGCAGATTTTCCTGTTGCTGTGTGAGGCAACCGCAGTGGTGATTGAAAAATGTTTTCATCTTTTGGATATCACTCCGGTATGCATTATCTGCTAAAAGTACTACAGTAGCATAAAGAGACAGATGGTCACAATTCTACCTTTTATAGCCATTTTTTAACCTTTTTTTTTTTTTTTTTTTTTTGTGTGTAGCAACCCTTGAAAAATGAGTTAGGAGTGACCCCATTGATAGATGCAGCACAATTATCCATGGAACGACCAATTAGCGTAAAAGAACTCGAGGATGCAAGTGCTCATGTTGGCAGGTAACTACCGGTTTTGAAATTTTCTATGCTGTTTATTTCATTTCACGCAATTTAAGTAAATTATAATGTTGTTTGCATAAAGTATTGTACCTTCTCATTATGTCTTTTAAAAATGAAATTATGTAAAGCTTGGGTCATTTTGTAATATTATAGAGAAATAACGTTAAATTTTTTTATAAATTATGTAGTAGATTTGTCATCAACTCGTAATTTTATTATTTTAACTTGTGGCTGTTGTTTTGATTTTCATCAGGGACCCATCTAAAATTCATAATCCCCGCTTTGAGCCATTTTCAATTCATCTTCATATAAATCCAGATTTCGAGTCAAATATGAAGCTCGTCAAGTTGTTCGGGTATATTGATGTAACTGATACGTGCGGGCTACGGTCGGATGGGTGGACCTCAACACATCGGCCTGATGTTTCTTACATTGATTTATTTAGACGGCCATGGAATGATCCCATAGAAATCATCAACGGTGGGTGTGCAAGCTTTGGCAATCCCAGCTGTTCCCGTTCCGTCCCTTTCTCTTCATCAATGAGGATTGCCATGAATCTGGTAGCTATTAATAAGGAGGAGAATGATTTTTTTTCCAATTTGTAATACCCAATTTGATAAGGACTTCTCCAGATTTTTGGCGAGCAAATTAGATGGTATGTGTGCTCATTCTTGTCTTGAAAGTGATGTCGGGAAAGTCCAGATAAATTACATCTTACTAAAAGATGCGGTAGATGCTACCCTTGAAGTGACGTTTAAAACGAGCCTTCAAAATCTTGAAGTATGTGGGGCTATTGATGCTTGTTATGAGAGTGGATTTCAATTGAAATGTGGTGCTTTTGAGAAGAGTTTCTACACGACGTCACTCTTCGAACTCGATTCTCCATCTATTCTTAAGAGTGGCCCGATTAAGCGTCATAAATCTCGGATGGCTGTCCCAAGGAAAGGTTCTCTCAAAGTTAAAGCACACTTGATAGAAGGTAAATCGCGGAATGTGATTTTGAGTGACTCTTACAATTTCCGTTCAAAGACCAATGATAGCATCGAAAAATGTTTAAAAGGGACTAACTGCTCTCTTGAAGTGAAAGTCACATGGAGTTATTGCCAAGGATCCTGATTGACTGATTTGACTATGGCTGTATTGCATCAAGTACAACTATCATGCTATTGTCATAAGCAAGGTATAGATAAGCTACCTCCCATTCATCTGGTGAAAGTGTAGCTGCAGATTAAATACAAAAAAAAGTAAGTGTTTAGGGAACAAATAATGTTAGTATCAAATGACTTGCAAGAAAGAAGCTTACTCTGGTCTTGGTTTCCATCACCCAACTCGCCTAGTCTCTTCATGAGGTCGACAAACTCTGGCTTCATGTACTCGTGAACAAATGCATGTGAGTTCTTCACAAAAACAAGCTCCAAATCATACTGTGATTATAAACATGATCAGTGGACAAAAACCACGGCTATTGTGCAAGTGAACGTCTTTATTTATCATTTGACACAATTTTAATTCCTATGACAACAGTCATGAATTCAGCTAAACAGACTTGATCCTTACTATGAAAAGGGATCAAATATCATTGCATGGTTTGTAAAGTCCTACCTAATATGTGATGTAGCAAAGTGGCAACTGGAAAAACGTAGAGGCGCACTTGCTCTATTTAGGCCGTAATTCATAACGCTATTGAAACTTGCTTAATTTCATACTCTAAAATATTGTCTTGTGGATTTGTCTGATCACAATCTCTTGATTCTATTGTAATACTGATATGAGTTTATGAATGATACTCCCTCCGTCTCAAAATTATTGTCACATAGTTTAATAAAAGTGGGACCTCTACAAATTTCAACCACTCAAATGGAATATTCCTCCACTAAATTCTCTTTTTATTACCTAAAATAGAAAGTGGACAATTATTTTGAGACACCCAAAAAAGGAAATATGGACAATTATTTCGAGACGGAGGGAGTAATTTTTAACTGCTTCCTTAGTAGAGATAGTAACCACATCTGTTCCTTTCCTAGCTGAAAGATTTACTTCGGCTACTAAGTTCTCTTAGTACTTATCTAGAACTTCTCAATTTAAACTTATTGGGGCTTATCTAAGGGCCCGTTTGGTTTGTTGCTAGGAATGACAATGGATTTGGTATGAGGTAGAATGACAATGGATATTAAAAAGTGTAACATTTAGATTGTTTATATTTGGATGACAAAATATGGTATGAAAAAATGTATAGATATTTGAGTTTTGTAGTGGAAAAGAGAGGGGCCAACGGGAATGGATTTCATAGACACCAAATTGTTGTGTAATGAATCTATGACTATGATATACCTATTTCATTACTGGGCCTACAAAACAAACACCTTTAATGACTTTCAAAGTCATAGTCTCTGATGTGCTTACCTGTGCAAGTTTTAAAAATTTATAAACACGATATATCTGGTTATTACTATAAACACATACGAGCAAGTATACTCGTTCGCGATAGCAAAGGTGGGTAAGTCGAGATCGTCCCAACGGATTTTGCTTTTGAAATTGTTTTAAAGGATTGGTAACAAGAAAGCTTTGTCAAGGCTCTCTCCAAAAATGATTGTTTTAGTGAAACACAATAAAAAGAAACATATACTTGTGTGTAGTCTATAGGCAATCATAGTAAGTATCTATGAAGGCTTGGTGTGAACTCTTGATATGATGCACAAATCATAAGCAAATGATTTCCAACCTATGGTTTATGTTTGTAAAATCATTTTAAGAACAATAACATATAGGTAATTCTTTCGATCCTTATCCTAATGATTATCCTTTAGAAAATCCATTTGTTTGTAAAATGTTCTTATTAACTCGTTCCTACGAATCTTTCGACCTTTTGTGATGAAAATGTTTCTAGTCTTGTTTCAATAAGTAAACATGGTGGTTGTCAATCACCATATCCCATACTAGTTTGTCACTTAACTTTTTGGAATAAAACACAAGAGAAATCCTTTCGGTCTTTTTCTTAAAACATGTTTTACCGACAAATCAAACAAGACTAGTATTTTTCCAACAAACTTATTTAAACAAGATCATTTATACATGCATCACATATTAGAACACTAGTATGATTTCCTACATCCTTACACACAAGTATATCCAAGAACTACTCTATGATAATTATAACAAAACACAAGTAATAACAAAGTAATTCCAATAACTCAAAAGAATAAAAATCCATAACAAGTTTCATAGAATATTATATATGTAATACTGTTGATAATAACATTGGAGATGTCTTAACAGATAGAAACAATCAAAACACAAGATATGTGTAGTTGTAGATATGTTTAGTTGTAGAAGACACTACAACAATGACTGGATTAGTAGGGGACAAGGACATGTCCTCTACGAAACCTTTTCTCGGGAACATGTTCCAAGCGAAATTCTCCCGCCAATACCTTATCGGGAATATTTTCCCCAGGGACAAAAATCCACTTCTCCCGGGGACATGTTGGTCACGCAACCATTTTGAGCCGATCAAACATGTCCGACGTGGCACTACTTTTCGCCAGGGACATGTCCCCGGGGAAAGAGTTTTCAAATAATTAGCTAATTAGTTAATTACATGATTAATATAATTAATCCTACCTTTTGCCGGGGACATGTCCCTGGCAAAAAGTGTATAACACTATTGAGCAAAGGCTTTTCCCCGGGGACCTGTCCTAGCTAAAAGTATTATACACTGTTGAGCAAAAAGTTTTGTCGGGGACATGTCCCCGGGGAAAGTGAGGTAATAAATTATGGTTTAGACTTTCAGGGGACATGTCCCCTGAAAGCTTTCTGCCCATTTTGCAGGATATTCTGCAAAATGAGAAATTTCCGTTTTTGAAAAAATCTACATTGTAACAACCTTTGGCAGGATAAAGTAAAACTTTGGCGGGATAAAGTTGCAATTTGGCGGGAAAATATTGGCACCAAAATATTTGATGGGATAATTCGACAAGTAAACGAAAAAACTCAAACGAAGCAACTTGAATGACACAATTGTTACCGCCTCAATTAATTTTTTTACTTTTTATGGTTTGAATTTTGGCGGGATTTTTTCTTACTTTTTAAGCCAAAATAATTTTTTTAGCACAAATTGTTACCGGCTCAAGTTAAAAAAGTTGGATTTATGATTTCTTTTTTATATTAGTTGTGTGATAAATATTAATAGTTGGACTAAGAAATACATAAATTTAGATTTTTGTAAATATTACTTGTGCCGGGGATGTGTCCCTGGGGAAAGTTTTGGCGAGAATAAAGGCGGGAACAATTAGCAGGCTTTGGCTTTGGTCAAATGTTGGTAAAAATGGAATAGACTTTCGGCGAGGACATGTCCCCGACGAAAGTTTCCGTTGAGTTTTTACTAATCGGTCAGCGTATTCGTGTGCCACGTCAGATTCATTTTTGTCGTTTAGCGATTTTCGTCGGGGATACGGCGCCCCCGGCGAAAGTCTCATCGCCCGTCCACCTTATTGTTGTAGTGAGAAATTTCTTAACTTTTTTTTTTTTAGAAAAACCAATGGTTTGTATCTCTAAAAAAGAGTTAAAGTTTTAAGAAACATGTTCAGAGGATATGTTCTAAAAAACCTTAAAAGTGAAAGGGATAAAAAATAAATAAATAATAATAAAAATAAAAAGAGTAAATTACACCATTCGTCCTTGTGGTATACGTTGACCATCAAGTTTCGTCCTTTGACCAAAAAAATTGCACCGTTGGTCCTTAACTGCGAAACGTTACTCAGCGTTGGTCCCTCACCCTAACTGGTTGGAATAACGGGCGTTAAGCCTTGTTAAGTGGAGGGTATATTTGTCTTTTCATACCCACAAGGACCAATGGTGTAGTTTACTAAAAAAAAAAATCTTTTTCACATCTTTATGTTTTCTCTCTTTCACAAGAACCCTACACACATCAACAAAACATTCACACATCAGATACTCTCTCTTTCTCACATCTTTATGTTCTTCATCATCTAACCTTTTAGTTTTCACCCCTAATATGGTAAACATCCTCCACCACCATTCTTTTTTTCCACCACCGAATCACCACCACGACCGTCTGTTGTCATTCTCAAACCTCTACCGATCTATCTCTGTCATATCCACCTTCGACAACCGTATTTGGCCAACGAGGATTAAGTGTTTAATTGTTTCGGTGGTGGCCGGCGTTGAGGATGATGGCGAAATGGGTTTTGGGGTTTGACAAGAAATGGGTTTTTGGCTTTTGAGGTTTTGAAATGGGTTTCAGATCTGCCGTTCCCGTTTGTTACTAATGATAATGGTTTTTGGAATGAAAAGATGTAGCTTGTTCAACAGTTTATGATAATTTTAGGTTTTATATGTTTAGGTGAGTTTTGGATTTGAGAAAATATTTTTACTGCATAATTGTTGTTGGCATGAGTTATGATTTGTCTTACCTTGTATCCATTGAAAGATCATGCGTTAAGTTAGGATCATTTGACCTATTCAGCTATTAAGTGGATGGTTGTGGATGATGATATATATGATGATAGTGGTGGGGGAAAAAGAAGCGGCTGGAGAAAGATGTGGTGGTGTGGTTGGTTATGTTGTAGTGTAGATGATGTTGGTGGCGGCGTAGTGGCTTTAGTGATGGTGGACGTATGGTGGCGGGAGCAATGGTGCTGATTATGTTAGAGATCGCGTCATCTAAGGAACATGCCGGGAAAGATGTTATTGAATCAACAGAGTACAATAAGAACCCTGTTGATGCTGCTGAGGACGTGAATGGTGTTTCTGATTATAAACAAACGGAAGTGTTAATGGATTGTTGCAGCCGTCCTGGCGTTAAAAATGATAACTTAATTACTTCCTAGAGCCCCGAAGGCCGTTGCGACTTAAATTTTCCAGTAAACAATGGTGGTCTATGCGATACAGATGATCAAGTTGACTCTGAACCCTTTCAAGATGGTACTAATGAACCGACGTCTATGGATTTTATGACTAGTGAGGTCAAAGTCAAACTATCTCCGATGACTTCTGAATTGGTCCCCAAAAACACATTTGACTTAAATCTGCAACCTACTGGAGTTGAGATAGATATGAATATCCTTAGTGACGACCTGTCATGCTTGGACTAAATATCATTGACCACAGATTTTTTGTAGATTTTAGTTTGTAAATTATATTTTTAATTTTGAATTTGAGTTTATGAAAATGGAGTTTTGGTATTTGTGGGTTTTGGTCTAATGTTTTTGAGTGCTGATTTAGGTATCTGTGATGGAGATGAGGAAGATGATGAGATATTAAAAAAAGAAAATGAAGTTCATGGGAAAAGACAAATATACCCTCCACTTAACAAGATAACTTACGCGTTAGTCCAACCAGTTAGGGTGAGGGACCAACGCTGAATAATGCGTTTAGCGATTAAGGACCAACGGTGCAATTTTTTTGGTCAAAGGACGAAACTTGATGGTCAACGTATACCATAAGGACGAATGGTGTAGTTTACTCAAATAAAAATAAAATTGAGAAAATTTAAATAGCTCTTTAAAATAATAATGAAAATGTGAAAGTTGAACTTTTCACCTTTTGAAAAAAAGCTTGTCTTAAAAGTTAGCAATAAATTATTTTCTTGCTTTTCCAAAGTTTTGTCAAAACTTGTTTAAAAAAATATGTCTCTTTTCTCATCTGTTAAACGCAATCCTAAAAGTTAAACCCTTAGGCTAAACAAGACAAGACTTAAGTGAAACCTATTCTCTGAATCTAATGGACTATAACAAACGGACCCATGATCTCAAGAAATGGTGGAATAGATAGGGAAGTAGTCGTTTGGGGTTAGGTTTCTTAAAATTTGCAACCATTAACTTTTAAAATGAGTCAAAAAAGGAAGTAGTTTTATGGAGTTTGGTGCTTTAAATTTGCAACCATAAACTCTTGAAATGAGTGAAAATTTGCAGAGTTTCTAAAGGAAAACAAACAAAACAAATACAGAGTTATAACACATTGTAGAAAGTTTATTAGATTTATATTAGAGGACACGGTGCACTCGCCATAGCACCTCATTATAGTGTCAAAATGGCACCTATAGCGCCCGCCATCCGCCACCACGCATCCGTCTTGGCCTTCGTTATAGGTTCCACCACCATTGTGGTAACGGGTAAAAGTGGAGTGGTATGGGTTTTGATTGTGTGTTATAAGAAATGCTATTGATGAAAGTTTTTTTAGGTATAAGAATGTTATAGGGTAAAAGCTGACATGACGACGCCTATACCCTATACCTATAACTCAGTGCACCTAGCACTCTTAGTGATAGTGACCTCTTGAAAAAAACGAGTTCTAAGACTAAGGGTGTATTTACTAAATTAAGTGAGTATATATGAAGGTCTATATAAGCCTCTTATAGGATAGAGACAAGCTTTAATGTCTCTCTCAATTAAGAGGCATTAAAGGTTTTGAGCCCATTTTTCTCTCCATTAAGAAAAAAGTAAACACCCCCTAAGAGTATATTGCATGCGGTAACGAGTTCTAAGACTAAGAGTATATTGCATGTGGTAAAATTAGGTAACAAAACAAAAGTTTGAGATGTAAGCAAAAGTTGAAGCCACAATTGTAAGTTGGGAATTGTATTAGTGCTACATGCTAATAGAATCAACATGAATAAAAACGAAAACGTCAAATGATTGTCATGTATAAGTTGTGAAGATTTGTATATACTAGTAGGGATATGTTCTAGTGTACAGTTATATCGTTTTAATTTCTTTTCTCAACTTAAACTCGTAACTATAACATATATGCCACTTGAAATTCACTATATATCACTCATTATCTTCACTTTTCATTTCTCTATTTGTCATCGTCATATGGTTATAAAGGATTTTATGCACAAAAGGTAGAAACAAATATCATTTTCGTATGTTTAATGCATAAATTTCGATTGTAATAATTTGATGGTTAGATCCTTTGTAACACATATATCTGAAAAAAAATAATTATAAGTTAAAAATCTTACAGTATGAGAGCCCTCTTTTTTTATTGTCTACTAGACCAGTTGTAATAGTTTCCGTATTTACCACCACCAGATCACCTTTTCTTTTATCAAAAATTCACCACCAAACAAGTATGATCGGACAACCACCTTCACCACCTAAAAGCATTATCTCGCAAACAAAAATTTGTTGTAGCTCTTCTCATAATCTGGTCATGTTCACCACCAAATTCTCAACAAAATAGGGGGACCATCGTAGTGGTGGGGAAGTGGTGTAATACCATAATATTATTAGAGGATAAACAGGCTTAAACCCGGTATATGTGGATTTAAGGTATTTAGAGTTTTACTGTTATAAGACGATGGTCAATAATAAAGTAATACTAACGGGGTTTTACGATGTCAACATGGATTACATAATCCCTCGTCGGTATTACTTTATTATTGGTGACCATTATTATAATGATAAAACCCAGATATCTTAAACCCACGACCGCTGGGATATTTATCCCTATTAAATATGAGGTAGGCATCTACAAATGTGTGTAGCTCATGACGTGAACTCAGACGAGTTTTCTTTTCTACTCAATCTATTTAATGTGAAAAGCAAAAAAGATTGAGTCATTTTTGATAAATTGAATGCTGAAACAAACTTGAAATGACAACACCTTGAAGTTTAAGTTGTCAATGGCTTCGAAGGGTCAGTACATAGCTTTTGGAATTGCATCAAGATTTTCTTTTTCTTTTTCACTCTTTTTCACTGTTTTCATCTAAAATTTTTTTTTTGTTTAAGTTAAAACTTGAACTTTCAACCATGAAGTTATAAGATCACCTTAATGTTTAAGACGGTAACAAACCATTAGATCAAAAATTCATATGTGGCCATGTGGGGAAGATGCTTAACATTCGAAATATTTGCCTTAAGTGATAAGATGACAGGTGTGTAAGTCACCTTGTTCTTAAACTTTGTTCTCGATAGGAACATTCATAAAAGATGATACTAAAACTATAGTAAGATACTATATTTATTTCATCCAAGTATATATCTCGGTTCAGTTTTAATATTCAACGATTCTTAATTTGTAACATGTTGAGTACTATTCCTATTTGAATTTGCTGCATTATCTAATTTGTAACCAGCTTTGCATTATCTAAAATGTGTTGCTTATGATCACTTTACTTTAATATTCATATAAACGACGTGCATTTATTAACCAGATGTACAGTACTTTTTTTAATGATGAGAAGTTGGTGTTAGGTATTCTTGTTGAAAACCAGACGGCCCGGCTAAATATGCCCCTAATTAAACCCGGCCCGATAACCTGATTGGCACCCCTAAACATAGAACGATAAAGAAATATAAGAAATAAAACGAATTTTTAAAAGCTAACGATTACTGATTTGTTTCAAACAAAGAGAATGAGAAACTGAATGTTATGAATTCCACAGATGCTCAAAATATAACATAACCCTAAAACATATCCTTACTACTAGCATATACAAATCTTCTGACTTATACAAAAAAACGTACTTTTCAAGTTACAACTTTAAAACTTTTGCTTGTGGTCAAATCTGTATACTAGTAAAATATATTTAGAATAAGGTGTCATAAGATATGTAATTGCAGTTGTAAATATCATACTCTGCCTCCCAAACCTTCACCACCACCTCTACATTTCTTCTCTCTAATATCCGGCCACCACCACCACCATTTCTTTCTTCACAAAAATCTCTTCCATGCAAAACCAAAAACATGATCCTTTTGAGAAGGTGTCAGATGTAATATTGGCAGACATTTTAGCAAGAGCATATTCATTTACTGAGATTTACGAAGGCAATAAGATTTCGGAACACAAGTAAATAAATAAAAAAATTCATTACCCGAAACCTAGAGTTTACCATTAACTTCAACAACAAGCGGGCAAACTTTTAGTCGACCCATTAGTATATCGGGCCTAAGCCCGCTTCTAGATTTATCTTTGTATCATATTATTGTATTGTATGCTTGATGATAATTAATTCACTGGTTAACCAGTTAACAAAGCTAATCTGCATGGGGAAATTACATGACATGAGGTTATACTTCCGAGACCACCTATTTTAATAATGAAAGAAAGGTTCGTTTGCTTGTGTGTAGTAAAATAAAAAGTAGAAACATAAATGGGTTTGAGCATGTGCGGTTTGGGTTTGCCGGCTTATGTTTGAAAATACTCATCAGAAAAGACAGTTAGTGGTTGTGTACTACTTGGCGGTGGTAGATGTTGACGGTGAAGTGTGAAGTGTGTGCCTTATTTGAAGATGAGAGGATTTGTATTTCAAACAATTACCAGATTCAATTCTACACTTCGCGGTAGGCTTATGAGGTTTCAGGCCTCTTTAGCCTTTCATGTGTGATGTTTGTGAGAAAAGTGGGTGTTGTTGATGGGAAAACTTGAAGCAAAGATGACGTATTTATGTTTGCTTGTGTGTGGTAGGTTTTGCATTCACACACAAGTACGATATGTTAGGTGTTGCATTTACAGTTTACAAACAAAAATTAAAAAGTTGAAAGGTTTTGCATTAAAAAGTTGGAGTAAGTGTTCTACACTTACTCATCTTGGTTATCAGTCCGCCTTTGTCTTTTACGTAAGACAAAAGGATTAGCTAATCCAGGAGCAAACGGCTCTTGGTAAAGATTTCTCAAATCCGTTTATATGGCTTGCAATTTGCCCAAAATTGTATGGTTCCTCAACTCCCCATCATCCTCAAAAGATAATGAGTTGGCTAGCCCACAAGGTTATGGCTTGTGGTAAAGGCAGTGGAAAATCCATAATTGGTATTCAGCTCACCAAAGATAATCATGATAATTTATCTAAGAGTTGGCTAGTCCGTAAGGTGCGGCTTCGGTAAAGACACATCAAATCCGTTATATGGTTTATGATTTGCCAATAAATCATCCGGTTATCGGATTGTACCAAGATTCTTACTTGAATCAAAACAATTGGCTACTCCGAAGTGATGGCTTTTGGTAAAGAGATAAAATCCATCAAGTTTTCTCAAATCATTGCTAGTGACTAGCAATATCTCAAATGGGGGATTGATGAGTGTTTAAATACTCATCATTTTGTACAATATAAACCGCAAAATCATCTGAAAACACTCAAAAATGCATCAAAATGATGAAAATATCACAAATCAGTGTTTTATGTGTTTTAAATGCAAAATATCAAAATCAGATGAAAAACATATCAAATTTGCAAAAATTGCAGTTTTAGTTCCCCAAGTTTTAAAAGTTGTCAAATATAGTCCCTGGAATTCAAAAATGTGAAAATTTATCATTCAAGGTCCCTGAAGTATTCTAAGTTGTTTAAAATGATCCTTGAATGATTCTTTGGTCAATTGGCAAAAAAGGTCCTTAAACATTGGAAATTTACAAAATTAATCCTTGGACCTTTAAAAATGGATTTTATGCAAAAAGGGCCTTTGTATTATCAATGTATGGCAAATTTAGTCCTTGTGAGAAGTTTGGAAACATGGCACTTTCAGTCCTTGAAGTTTGGCAAATTTGCATTTTTGGTCCTTGTTTATTACTTATACCAAACGGATCCAAATATATCATAAATCCAATCCAAACCCAAAACAACCCAGCTGGCCCAATACTTAACCCGCCCCTTTTGTTATTAAAACCCGGTCAACCCAAAGTCAAACCAGAGAAAAAACGCGCCCTTATACCAGCCTTTGTAGCTCCCTCTCCTCCAAGTTGATACCCAAAACCATGACGGTTTTCACCACATTTTAACCCTCCCATTCCATGTCCCTCCAACTCCTCTACATTCCAAATTCTTTAATTACCGCAACAAACCCATTAAAGCAAAACCCGCTAAATGGAAAAATGGCGCCAAAATGCAAGGTGGACGGTTATGATTAATTTGAGTGATCCAAGGGCTCAAGTGTGGTGGGAAGGATTCAGAGTACATCAAGGATGCAAGAAAGTCTATAAAGGGAGAGAGATATGCATTGTAAAAAAGATATCTAGTGTAATATTTATTTTTCATGTCGTTTTAGTGTAATTTTCAATTTCAGTTTATGTTTTAAGTTTAAAACTTTGTATTTCAAGTTATTATGTTATAATAAAGCTTTTGTGAACCTTTAATTCAAGTGTCAAGTTAAATTTCAGTTTATGCAATTTCTCATATTTATGCAAAATTTCATGTTGTATCAAATGATGTTTTTGAGTTGTTTGTATGGACTAGAATAGGTCACATAAGCTCCCATATAGCTTTTATAAGCTATTAGAAACAATAAAATTCAATTCAGCTTCAAAAGTTCAAAAATCTCAAAAATACCAATTAAATAGGTATAAAATCAAAAATCACTTTGAGAAGGTGTTCACAGCTGGAGCAAGGTGTATCTTGGATGGCCTTGGGTTAGTGAACCTGTGGGGGTTCTATAGAGAGTAGTACTTGGTTTTTGATCTTGGTTTTCAGCTGAATCACAATTGTAAGCATTTTTAAGTAATTTTGCATTTCACTGTTTTGGTTAATTAGTTGTTGTGATTTCTTGTTCTTAGTATTCATTAGTCATAGTTAAGTGTGTTTAAGCCTTAAAAATAGTATCTTGTTCTTTTAAATTTGTAGTTTATAAAATTATCCTTTTGACAGTTAAAAGTGCATTTTGATCAAGTCTTAGTTAAATGGTGATTTGATTGTTGATTTAGGCTTCATTAGTCATAATAATTGATATCACAAGGTCTGAAATTAAGCTCATGGTTTAAAATTGTGATTTGGTTTGAAAAACTTCATAACAGTTAGCCTAAAGGGGTGTTTGGTTTGTTGTGTTTAAAGGTAATCTAGTCATTGGTCTTGTTGGAACTCTGCATAACTTGGTTTAAACCATTCAATTCAGTCAAGAAAACAAGTACTTGTTCATCAAAAGTCAAAAATCCATTTGATCTTGGTTTGGCATCCAATGTTGAGATTTCATAAGCCATTATCATTGTTTTGTGTGCACAAGTTGTTTATTTTGCTCAAATCAATCTTAACATACCTTGTAACATTACATTCAATGCTTAGAATCAGATTAAAGTTCATATAAGTCAAACTTCTAGTTCAAGTCAAAAGTCAAAATTTTCAATGGGTCGTTTTTGAATAAACTTGGGAATTTCATTGTGTATTCAATATTAAGATTCAACTTATAAGCTCTGGAGGTATTGTAGTTTAGTTGCTAAAGAAAAATACAAAAATGTTAGTTCTTGGTTTTTCAGCTTTTTGAGTGCTTATTCAAGCTGCTTTTGTGGGGTAATTTTTGTTTTGAAATCTGTCACGTACGAATTTGGGTCCAAATTGATAAGCTCATAGAGAGCTTATTAGTGCTTCAAATCTCTTGTTCTCTGGTTCTTTGGAAAGCCAACCTGGTCTTCTTAGTGTATCAAGTCTTGTGTTTCATTTTTGAGCTTATTAGCTAGGGCTGCTAAGGGCTTAAAGATTGTCCCATTTCTTTGTCATATCAAAAGTGCTTATTGCTTATCATTAACTTATCAGTGTGCTTCTTTGCATATTTTAGCCTCATTTCAGTCTCTCTAGCTTGTTTGCATCAGTTTTGAGCCCTTGTTTCTTCTGTCAAGCTTGTTTGAGCTTATTTCCATCAAATAAGCTCATATAAGACTTGTTGGATCATAAGCTCATCAAAACAGCTTATTTGAGTTTGGTAAATTTTTTTGTCTTTATTAAAGTTTCATATTATCAGTATTAAAGTAGTTTTCAAAAGAAAATCGAAAAAGTCAATTAAAAATCGTGATAGTGTTTATTTAAGTTTTTTAGCTTTTTGATTTTTCTTTTCATCTTTTTAATAAGCAAATCTTGTTTTTTTCTTTTTTTTTTAGGTTTCTGTCATCATATAGGATTTTTAGAAAAGTTTCAGATTTTTCTCTATCTTTTTAGTATTTATTATAATTTAAATTAGTTAAAAATAGTAATTAATTAGTAATAAATAATTAAAAAGTCTAAAAATATATTTTCTGTTTTAAAATTAGTTTTATCATATTTTAGATTTTTCAAAGTTAAAATTTTATTTTTCCAGGTTTATTTTCTATTTTCTAGTATTTAAGTGTATTTTAAATAATAATTAATTAGTAATAATTAGATAAAAAGTGTGAAAAATATATTTTTAGTTTTAAAATTAGTTTTATAGTATTTTAGATTTTTCAAAATCATAAGTTTATTTTTCTAGCCTTATTTCCTATTTTCTTTTATTTTAGAGTATTTATTAGATAGTTAAAATAGTTTTTAATTAATAATAATTAATTAAATAGTATTAAAAATAATTTTCTTTTTCTAATAATTTTCTTTTATTTTTAGGATTCCAAAAATGTTATTTTCATATTTTTAGGCCTTTTATTTCTTAGTTTTCACTTTTATTTTGTGCGATATCGTAGTTTTTAAACTTACGTTTACGTTTCTTTCTTCTGATTGTTGTGCTTTCCAAATCTGTACTCCATTCTATTCCAATCAATCAGTAGTGTTATAATTCTAATCAAAACCTTTACAGATCACTATCCTTAGTGATCATTCTATCTTCTGAGTTTGTTTAACACACCATTGAGTCTCCTTGGGACTAAACGACCCGAGAATCCACTGTATTCTCTGATCTTCATTTGCATTTGTGTCTGAGCTGTTTTAAGTCTGTTAGACTTGGAGGTTCAAGACCATCAAATTTTACCGCTGCCGGGAGGCTTTAGCGTGTGTTTAGTCATTTTCAGATCCATTGTTGCACATACCCACCATTTGTAAAAAGTTTTTGTAAAGTTATAAGAAAACCAAAAAGTTCATTAGCACTTTTCCTAAAGTGTTAAAAACTCCAAAAAATATAAAACAACAAAACAATCGGAACGTTTTCTATTTTGTATTCTCTTTTTAAGGTGATTCTTAAAGAGATCGATTTGGTTAAGCGGGACGATAACAAAAATATTGTCCAAAAATTTTTAAACCCATCACGCAAATCTAACCTACGTCTTTTCAGGTGGTACTTAAAATATACATAAAATCAACCACATAATCAAGGCAGTGCACTACCTAACTGGGGTGCGACCATTAATAAGTTCCCGAACATCAGATTTAAAACTTGCCTTTGTGTCACTTGTGATTTGGTGTACCTTTTTCAAAGCAGCCATTTCATTTGTGATTATTGGTTAAGTTCACTTGTGTTTTGCCTCATTTGTTTTGAAAATTGATTTTTATACATAGTGCATGCGCTCGTTCTTCCCAGTTCTACAAGTCCACTTTCTGAACTGGAAAGATTCCTCGAAGACGTAGAGGGCGTTCAGCTCCTTCAGCCGTGGTCGAGGAACGTCTACCACCACCACCTCCTGTCGAAATGGCGGGGCAGAGCGTACTATGGCGGAAATGCTCCAAGCACCCACCGAGGGTTATGGAGATGCCATTGTTTTACCCGTAATCAATTCGATCGCCGAATTGAAGACACATTTGATCCAACTTGTGTCTACAAATCAATTCCACGGGTTTGATCGTGAAGACCCGTATGCACACATCCGTTGGTTTAACAAATTGACTTCAACTATCAATTACAAGGATGTGCCACAAAAAGTCATCAAGTTGATGCTTTTTCCATTCTCTCTTGAGGGGAGCCGGATTTGGTTGAAAAGAACCCCCTCGATCTATCGAAACTTGGGAGGATCTTGTTCAAAAGTTTGTGAATTACTTCTTTCCTCCATCAAAAGGCGACTAATCTTAAAATGAAATTTACGGATTTAGTCAAAATTTGATGAAAACTTTGGAGGCATGGGAGAGATTCAAAGATCTCCTCAGAAATGCCCCATCATGAATTCACAGAGCTTCAACAAGTCAATATCTTTACAATGGGTTGAGCGGTAATGATCAAGATTCTTGAATGCAGCGCGGAATATCTTGAATCGTAATCCTAAAGATGTGATTGAGATTTGCGAGCAAAAATCAAAAGTTCCTATTTCTCGCAACAAAGTCAATACTCCTAACACTCCTGCTCCTTCATCCAGAACTCTTCGAATTAGCAGCTCCGATAGCTGCTCTAACGGATGCCATCCGTTGTATGATTAAGGATGTTAAGGAAATCAAAAGCGAAATTCATAAGCTGAGCGATCAAAGCCGTAAACAAGGTGTGTGAAACTTGTAGTGGTCCTTGCACGCGTACTATGATTGTCAAGCCACCGATGCTTCCTTTTTACCAAGCCCCCGTAGCTTCGGTAAACCATAATCAATACCGTGACCACATCTGAACCACACTACCGTACTAACACTAATCAGGCACCACCGGTTTCAACGAATCATAACATGCACAACCGGAATCAAAATCAACCTAGAATGAACCAAGGTTATCAAAACCAAGGTAATTTCTATCCTGCGGACCCATCAAGGTTTCCAACATCAAGGGAACCTTCATCAAAACAATTTCAATCGAGGGAATCAATTTCATGGGAATATGAATCCTAATCAAGGGAATTTTGGTCATAATCAAAACATACGGCCTCAAATTGTCCCTCCAGCTCCTCCCGTCATTACTCCTCCAGGACCATCATCTGATGAGTTATTGAAGCAGTTCATGAAATCCCAAGATGAAATGAACAGGTTGTTGGTCAGTCGGTCGATTGCTCTGAAGAATTCTTTAAATGATCGACCCTCGGGCTCAGGTACTTTACCGAGCAACACGATCGCTAACCCGAGGGGCGATGCCAAGGCGATCACAACCCGAAGTGGTGTTTCATACACTGGACCTGCTATTCCTACTACCTCTTCTTCTTCTTCTCTTCCAAAGGTAGTGGACAGTGAACCTCCAAAACATAATGGACCTACGACTCCAATGCCTCCTCCACAGTGCCAATGAGTCAAGTTACAAAGGATACTACGGACAAAGTGCATTATTCTAGCCCACGAAGTACCGCACACGTCCAACCCCGGTAGTCCAACCTCAAGTGGTCCGAGAAACCCCAGTCTAATCCGAGTTGTTTTTGAACCTCCTGTAGCTCTGTTGAGAATCGAAATCCAAATCTTCTATTCCTTACCCATCACGCTTGAATGAGCAGAAGCTCCGCGAGAAAGCTAGTCATCAAATGGATAAATTTTTCCAAATTTTCCAAGAGTTACACTTTGACATAAGCTTTGCGGATGCTATCATGCTGATGCCCAAGTTTGCATCGACTCTCAAGCACATGTTAAGCAATAAGGAAAAGCTGTTTGAAATGGCTAAGACTCCTCTTAACGAGAACTGCTCGCAGTTATTACTGAAAAGCTTCTAAAAGCTTGGAGATCCTGGAAAATTTCTCTTACCATGTGTATTCCCAGGAATGGTTGAATGCTTTGCCCTAGCAGATCTTGGTGCAAGCATAAATCTTATGCCATATTCAGTATGGAAGAAACTCTCTCTTCTGGAACTCACTCCTACATGCATGACTCTCGAGCTTGCAGATCGTTCCATATCCGTCCTCTTGGCATTCTTTGAGGGACGTATTTGTGAAAGTAGGAAAGTTCCATTTCCCAGCTGACTTCGTAGTTGTTGATTTTGATGCCGATCATCGGGTTCCTCTCATTGTTGGTCGAGGATTCTGAGAACGGGTGGAGTGCTCTCATAGATGTAGTTGAGCAAGAAATCACATTGCGTGTTGGTAATGAAGCTGTCACCTTCAATCTTGACCAAACTTCGAGGTACTCCGCAAATTATGATTCTGAATCGGTCAACCGAATAGATATCATTGATGTTGTTTCTGACGAGTACTCTCAAGAAGTTCTTGGTTACTCTCATAATTCTGTGAGTGGGGATTCCACCACATCTTCTCAGCCTATCATAGCCAATTCTACTCCTTCTCTCACTCCGTTTGAGGGAAGCGACTTCATCTTAGATGAGATTGAAGCATATTTGGCTAGTGATTCTGTTCCTTGGGAAATTGATCACGCTCCGATTGATATTGAGGGAGACATACTTCTTATTGAGAAGTTGCTTAATGGTGATCCATCATCAGCCCCTCATCCCAGTGATTCTATCCCAGTTGAGATTAATCAAAATGAGATTAATCTGGAGGGAGATATTCTTCTTGAGAAATTGTCAAATCTGGATACTTCTCTTCCTCTCCCTCCCACCAAACTTCATAACAAGGAAGTCAATTCAGTTGAGAAAACTGAAGAATTTCCTGAGGTTGAGCTTAAGGACTTACCTCCTCATCTCGAGTATGCATTCCTTGAGGGTGATGATAAATTACCCGTCATTATTGCTCGAGATTTGAGTAAAGATGAAAAAGCTGCTCTCATTAAAATCTTGAAGTCACACAAGCAAGCAATTGCTTGGAAACTCTCCGACATCAAAGGTATAAACCCTGAGTTTTGTACTCATAAAATCTTGATGGAGGATGACTTCAAACCCGCAGTTCAACATCAGAGGCGAGTGAATCCAAAAATCCATGATGTTATCAAACAAGAGGTTATTAAACTTCTTGATGCAGGATTGATTTACCCGATCTCAGACAGTCCTTGGGTCAGCCCAATTCATTGTGTCCCGAAAAAGGGTGGCATTACTGTTATCACAAATGAAGATAACGAGTTAATTCCAACTCGATTGGTTACGGGATGGCGTGTTTGCATCGACTATCGTAAGTTGAATGACGCCACTCGTAAAGACCATTTTCCTCTACCCTTCATGGACCAGATGCTTGAGAGATTAGCAGGGAATGAGTACTATTGCTTCCTTGATGGTTTCTCGGGTTACTTTCAGATCCCTATTGATCCACAGGATCAAGAGAAGACCACATTCACTTGCCCATACGGAACTTTTGCCTACAAACGTATGCCTTTTGGCTTATGTAATGCTCCTGGCACGTTCCAACGATGTATGATGGCCATTTTCCACGATATGATCGGGGAAACAATGGAAGTGTTTATGGATGACTTCTCGGTCATTGGGGATTCTTTTCAATCATGTCTCTCCCATTTAGATAAAATGCTTCAAAGGTGTGAAGACACCAATCTTTGTCTAAACTGGGAGAAGAGCCACTTTATGGTCAAAAAAGGCATAGTCCTTGGCCATAAAATTTCAAAGAACGGGATTGAGGTAGATAGAGCAAAAGTCGATGTTATTGCTAAATTACCTCATCCTACCACCGTCAAGGGTATTAGGAGTTTTTTGGGTCATGCCGGTTTCTATCGTAGATTCATTCAAGATTTTTCCAAAATCGCCCGGCCTATGACCCATCTTCTTGAAAAGGATGCTCCTTTTATCTTCTCACCTGAGTGCATCATAGCTTTTGAAACATTGAAGAAAAAGCTTACTGAAGCACCCATTCTCGTTGCTCCCGACTGGGACTTGCCTTTTGAGCTCATGTGCGATGCAAGTGATTTTGCTATCGGTGCAGTCCTAGGGCAACGAAGAAATAAACATTTTCAGCCTATTCACTACGCGAGCAAAACTATGACTGAGGCTCAAACTCATTACACCACCACAGAAAAAGAGCTATTAGCCGTGGTGTATGCTTTTGAGAAGTTTCGGCCGTATCTTATCTTGACCAAATGTGCAGTGTACACGGATCACTCGGCTCTTAAATATCTCTTTGCAAAACAAGATGCAAAGCCGAGATTGCTTCGTTGGATTCTCCTCCTCCAAGAATTTGATATCATTATACGTGATAAAAAAGGAGCCGAGAATCTAGCTGCTGATCATCTGTCCAGATTAGAAAACCCTCACCAAGATGTCTTCGAGAAAAAGGATATAAATGAAACATTTCCTCTCGAGACACTCAATGCGGTTTCTTTTCGTGGAAATTCTACCACCCCATGGTTTGCTGACTTTGCAAATTACCATGCGGGTAACTTCATTGTGAAAGGGATGTCGACCCAGCAGAAGAACAAATTCTTCAAAGATGTTAAACATTATTTCTGGGACGACCCTTTCTTGTTCAAAATCTGTGCGGATCAAGTCATCCGACGGTGTGTTTATGGACAAGAAGCTCTTGACATTCTCAAGGCTTGTCATGCTGGACCCACCGGGGGCCATCATAATCCAAACTACACCGCCAAAAAGGTGTTTGATTCCGGGTTCTATTGGCCCACAATCTATAAGGATGCCCACGATTATGTCAAAACCTGTGATGCTTGTCAGCGTCATGGTAATATATCTCAAAGGAATGAAATGCCACAAAATGCCATTCAAGTTTGTGAGATATTTGACATATGGGGTATTGATTTTATGGGGCCATTTCCATCTTCTCGTGGTAACAAGTACATACTCGTGGCTGTTGACTACCTGTCAAAATGGGTTGAAGCAAAAGCTTTACCCACCAATGATGCCCGAGTAGTTGTGAAGTTTTTGAAATCTCTGTTTGCCGGTTTGGAACTCGAGAGCGATAATCAGGATCATGGTACACATTTTTGCAATGACCAATTTGAAAGAGTCATGCAAAAATATGGTGTTACCCATCGTCTCTCCACTGCATACCACCCCCAAACAAGTGGGCAGGTGGAAGTTTCAAACCGTGGTATTAAAAGGATTCTTGAAAGGACAGTAGGCGAAAATCGTGCATCCTGGTCGGATAAACTGGATGACGCACTCTGGGCTTTTCGTACAGCTTACAAAACACCAATTGGGTGTACTCCATACAAGCTAGTGTACGGAAAGGCATGTCATCTTCCGATCGAGTTAGAGCACAAGGCATACTGGGCCTTAAAGCATGCAAACTTTGATATACAGACAGCCGGTGATCACAGAAAAGTTCAAATGAATGAATTAAATGAACTTCGTGATCAAGCTTATGAGAACTCTTTGATCTACAAGCAAAAAACAAAGAAGATTCATGACTCCAAGATCAAGAACCGCGTTTTCAACGTTGGTGATCGAGTCCTTCTTTTCAATTCCAGATTGAAGATTTTCTCGGGAAAGCTTAAGTCCCTACTGGTCCTGGTCCATTCACTATTGCAAAGGTTTATCCTTATGGTACCGTTGAGTTATCTCAACCCGATGGTCCTAATTTTAAAGTGAATGGTCATCGAGTTAAGCATTACTTTGGAGAGGACATTCCCCCTGTGGTTGTCCCGGATTTACAAACATTCCCCATGAACCAATGAATGCGGGGATCGAGTCAAGCTAGTGACTCGGTAATCAAAAACATTAGCACGCACCATATGGGTTTTCACCCATAATTCTGTCTTCTTATCCCCTTTCTACCACCCTAGTGTGGGGGAGTTTTTCCCACACTGTTGTATATTCTCAATCTTTCTAAAAAAAAAAAAAAAAAAAAATCTTCTAAATAATGGCCGTAGTATTTCCCTTTTACGTTCTTTGTTTCGGCATAACCGCCGCAGGACTTTGAATATTGAGGTCAATATTCATTTCTAAGTGTGAGGGGGAATTCTCACGAATTTTATCATGTATTATCCACCCAATTCCCCCGTTTTTGGCCAAAATTTTTTTTTTTGGAGTAAGTGTTCTACACTTACTCATCTTGGTTATCAGTCCGCCTTGTCTGTAAGACAAAAGGATTGGCTAATCCAGGAGCAAACGGCTCTTGGTAAAGATTTCTCAAATCCGTTTATATGGCTTGCAATTTGCCCAAAATTGTATGGTTCTCAACTCCCCATCATCCTCAAAAGATAATGAGTTGGCTAGCCCGCAAGGTTATGGCTTGTGGTAAAGGAAGTGGAAAATCCATAATTGGTATTCAGCTCACCAAAGATAATCCCGATAATTTATCTAAGAGTTGGCTAGTCCAGAAGGGTACGGCTTCTGGTAAAGACACATCAAATCCGTTATATGGTTTATGATTTGCCAATAAATCATCTGGTTATCGTTGTACCAAGATTCTTACTTGAATCAAAACAATTGGCTACTCCAGAAGTGATGGCTTTTGGTAAAGAGATAAAATCCATCAAGTTTTCTCAAATCATTGCTAGGGACTAGCAATATCTCAGTGTGGGGGATTGATGAGTGTTTAAATACTCATCATTTTTGTACAATATAAACTGCAAAATCATCTAAAAACACTCAAAAATGCATCAAAATGATGAAAATATCACAAATCAGTGTTTTATGTGTTTTAAATGCAAAAATATCAAAATCAGATGAAAAACATATCAAATTTGCAAAAATTGCAGTTTTAGTTCCCCAAGTTTTAAAAGTTGTCAAATCTAGTCCCTGGAATTCAAAAATGTGAAAATTTATCATTCAAGGTCCCTGAAGTATTCTAAGTTGTTTAAAATGATCCTTGAATGATTCTTTGGTCAATTGGCAAAAAAGGTCCTCAAACTTTGGAAATTTACAAAATTAATCCTTGGACCTTTAAAAATGGATTTTATGCAAAAAGGGCCTTTGTATTATCAATGTATGGCAAATTTAGTCCTTGTGAGAAGTTTGGAAACATGGCACTTTCAGTCCTTGAAGTTTGGCAAATTTGCATTTTTGGTCCTTGTTTATTACTTATACCAAACGGATCAAAATATATCATAAATCCAATCCAAACCCAAAACAACCCAGCTGGCCCAATACTTAACCCGCCCCTTTTGTTATTAAAACCCGGTCAACCCAAAGTCAAACCCGAGAAGAAAAACGCCCATACAACCTCAGAGCTCCCTCTCCTCAAGTTCTGTATACCCAAAACCATGACTGGTTTTCACCACATTTTCAACCCCTCCCATTCCATGTCCCTCCAACTCCTCTACATTCCAAATTCTTTAATTATCCGAACCAAAACCCAATTAAAGCAAAAACCTGCTAAATGGAAAAATGGCGCCAAAATGCAAGGTGGACGGTTATGATTAATTTGAGTGATCCAAGGGCTCAAGTGTGGTGGGAAGGATTCAGAGTACATCAAGGATGCAAGAAAGTCTATAAAGGGAGAGAGATATGCATTGTAAAAAAGATATCTAGTGTAATATTTATTTTTCATGTCGTTTTAGTGTAATTTTCAATTTCAGTTTATGTTTTAAGTTTAAAACTTTGTATTTCAAGTTATTATGTTATAATAAAGCTTTTGTGAACCTTTAATTCAAGTGTCAAGTTAAATTTCAGTTTATGCAATTTCTCATATTTATGCAAAATTTCATGTTGTATCAAATGATGTTTTCAGTTGTTTGTATGGACTAGAATAGGTCACATAAGCTCCCATATAGCTTTTATAAGCTATTAGAAACAATAAAATTCAATTCAGCTTCAAAAGTTCAAAAATCTCAAAAATACCAATTAAATAGGTATAAAATCAAAAATCACTTTGAGAAGGTGTTCACAGCTGGAGCAAGGTGTATCTTGGATGGCCTTGGGTTAGTGAACTTGGGGGTTCTATAGAGAGTAGTCCTTGGTCTTTGATCTTGGTTTTCAGCTGAATCACAATTGTAAGCATTTTTAAGTAATTTTGCATTTCACTTTTTTTGGTTAATTAGTTGTTGCGATTTCTTGTTCTTAGTATTCATTAGTCATAGTTAAGTGTGTTTAAGCCTTAAAAATAGTATCTTGTTCTTTTAAATTTGTAGTTTATAAAATTATCCTTTTGACAGTTAAAAGTGCATTTTGATCAAGTCTTAGTTAAATGGTGATTTGATTGTTGATTTAGGCTTCATTAGTCATAATAATTGATATCACAAGGTCTGAAATTAAGCTCATGGTTTAAAATTGTGATTTGGTTTGAAAAACTTCATAACAGTTAGCCTAAAGGGGTGTTTGGTTTGTTGTGTTTAAAGGTAATCTAGTCATTGGTCTTGTTGGAACTCTGCATAACTTGGTTTAAACCATTCAATTCAGTCAAGAAAACAAGTACTTGTTCATCAAAAGTCAAAAATCCATTTGATCTTGGTTTTGTCAGTCCACTGTTGAGATTTCATAAGCCATTATCATTGTTTTGTGTGCACAAGTTGTTTATTTTGCTCAAATCAATCTTAACATACCTTGTAACATTACATTCAATGCTTAGAATCAGATTAAAGTTCATATAAGTCAAACTTCTAGTTCAAGTCAAAAGTCAAAATTTTCAATGGTCTTTTTGAATAAACTTTGGAATTTCATTGTGTATTCAATATTAAGATTCAACTTATAAGCTCTGGAGGTATTGTAGTTTAGTTGCTAAAGAAAAATACAAAAATGTTAGTTCTTGGTTTTTCAGCTTTTTGAGTGCTTATTCAACTGCTTTTGTGGAACCTTTTTGTTTTGAAACGCCCCTGCGCAAGATTTTAAGGGTCCAAATTGATAAGCTCATAGAGAGCTTATTAGTGCTTCAAATCTTGTGTTCTCTAGTTATTTGGAAAGCCAACCTGGTCCTTTAGTGTATCAAGTCTTGTGTTTCATTTTTGAGCTTATTAGCTAGAACTGCTAAGGGCTTAAAGATCTTGTCCCATTTCTTTTCACAATATCAAAAGTGCTTATTGCTTATCATTAACTTATCAGTGTGCTTCTTTGCATATTTTAGCCTCATTTCAGTCTCTCTAGCTTGTTTGCATCAGTTTTGAGCCCTTGTTTCTTCTGTCAAGCTTGTTTGAGCTTATTTCCATCAAATAAGCTCATATAAGACCGTTGGATCATAAGCTCATCAGCTTTTATTTGAGTTTGGTAAATTTTTTGTCTTTATTAAAGTTTCATATTATCAGTATTAAAGTAGTTTTCAAAAAGAAAATCCAGAAAAAGTCCAATTAAAACAGTGATAGTGTTTATTTAAGTTTTTAGCTTTTGATTTTTCTTTTCATCTTTTAATAAGCAAATCTTGTTTTTTCTTTTTAGGTTTCTGTCATCATATAGGATTTTTAAAAAAGTTTCATTTTTCTCTATCTTTTTAGTATTTATTATAATTTAAATTAGTTAAAAATAGTAATTAATTAGTAATAAATAATTAAAAAGTCTAAAAAATATATTTTCTGTTTTAAAATTAGTTTTATCATATTTTAGATTTTTCAAAGTTAAAATTTTATTTTTCCAGGTTTATTTTCTATTTTCTAGTATTTAAGTGTATTTTAAATAATAATTAATTAGTAATAATTAGATAAAAGGTGTGAAAAATATATTTTTAGTTTTAAAATTACTTTTTATAGTATTTTAGATTTTTCTAAATCATAAGTTTATTTTTCTAGCCTTATTTCCTATTTTCTTTTATTTTAGAGTATTATTAAATAGTTAAAATAGTTTTTAATTAATAATAATTAATTAAATAGTATTAAAAATAATTTTCTTTTTCTAATAATTTTCTTTTATTTTAGGATTCCAAAAATGTTATTTTCATATTTTTAGGTCTTTTATTTCTTAGTTTTCACTTTTATTTTGTGCGATAATGTAGTTTTTAAACTTACGCTTACGCTTTTCTTTCCGATTGTTGTGCTTTCCTAATCTGTACTCCATTCTATTCCAATCAATCAGTAGTGTTATAATTCTAATCAAAACCTTTACAGATCACTATCCTTAGTGATCATTCTATCTTCTGAGTTTGTTTAACACACCATTGAGTCTCTGGGACTAAAACGACCCAGAATCCACTCAGATTCTCTGATCTTCATTTGCATTTGTGTCTGAGCTATTTTAAGTCTGTTAGACTTGACGGTTCAGCACCGATCAAGCATCCTAATAAGCAACCAAGGACTCAGTAGTAGAAGAAAATAACTGTAAACCATAAGCCAAAGTCCTAACATACCGTAATATCCGGCCAGAGCAAGTGGAAATGAAGCTCTCGAGGATCATGCATATATAAACAAACTCGCCGCATAAACATAAGTAATATCGATTCTAGAGAAAGTGAGATTTTGAAGAGAACCGCAAGACTGATATATAAGGATCTAAAACCGGATCACCATCACCATCCAACTTAGACTTAGCATTAACGGGAGTCCAAGAAGGGTTAGAACCAACCGTATGTGCACGCTCCAAAATCTCCATAGCATACTTACGCTGTGACAAAAACATCCCGTAAGAGTCACGCGTCTGGTTATAAATAGCGCGAGAAGCGCCAAGGTATGGCGTGCATGACCAAGCCTCACGCTTTTGCTGTCAAGGCGAAACTTTTGCGCTTATAAGGCGTGGCATAAGACGACACAAAGTATGAAAATATTTATATATTCATATCATAATTCATATATATCGAAGTTTACAAAACATGTGACATAAGGCAAGGGCGGTATGGCTGATGGCATGACCTTCCTCACGTTTTATGAGTTTTAGAACAAGCATAGAATCATTACCACCCAAAATAGTTAAGAGCACCCAAATCGTGTGAGAGAACTCTTTATGCAGAAGCAATAACTGCTGTAATAAACTATCGAGGAAGCAAAGAAGCCAATATCATCCACATAGAGTACCGTAAAAGCAAAGATCATGTGATTTCCCATTACGCTTTGTGTATATTGAATGAATAATAATGTTTGGTACATCAAGATTATATAGATACATAACGGGCCTAATATACAATGGGCCAAATAATAATCCTAATAATCGATAGCTCCAAAGATTAACAAAACAAAACTGGTGAGACAGATGAGCAAGGATATTTTATGTAGAGGAAAAAATGTTTAACCTCTCAAAATATAATCTTTGTTGTACAAAATATAATTTATTTGTTCATGGATAGAGACTACACTAAAATAAATGTCATTTTACCACACATTTTTACACACTTTTAAAAAGTGTGTACAATATCTAGAGTAAATTAAGATTTAAAGATATGTAAAAAAAATGTTTAGATAGATATGTGTGAGCAAATGTTGAGAGATGAATTAGATTCCACCATTGTATTTGCTTTAAATAAATAGTTGACACCCTTAAGTATAAGTATGAAGAAATTTAGAATTTGTTCACATTTACAAACGTGTGTGTTAACTTATAACACTTGATTTCTCCACACTTTTTCTTACGTTGATAAATTGGGTGTTAACTAGTGTAAGTGTGGACAAATTATAATATCACAATGCGGTTATTATCTTTCCTACACAATTTATTTTAACATGTAGTAAAAAGTAAACAAATTAAAGATGGAGTCCTTTGCACAAGATGAAATGGCAACAAATTGATGGTAAAGTCAGTCAACTTGTCTCTCGGGTTGGTTAAGGCAGATTAAACCCTTAACATATTGCATCCTTTGTAGGATTAAGTGACAATTACCTTCATGAGGGACGAATTGTTAGACATTTAACTTCTTTGTATGATACTAGCCAATATCGGCCGACAAGATGGATCGCTCAAATTTTTACAAACCACATAATGAAAGCCCCAAATTAAAATATTATATATGCACATATAAAAAGAGGTACCAAAAATAAACGATAAGAGGATAGTGTGCTTATGCGTCTATTCGAACGAATGGAAGTAACAATGGATCCAAAGAAGAAGAATAAATTGTCTTGCGAGATGAAGAATTCTCGACCGGGAAATACAAATCGCTAATGGATAACTAATGTGAGTTTCTATGACAAGAACTACAAGCAATTGAGAAAAACAATAACACATAAGCTCTAAACTATATATCTATCTTGGACATAAAACATAGAAGTAAACAACGGCTCCTGAAAAATTCGTGTGAGGTTGAGTTTTGCCACTGAAATACTTACGGAACCTTCATTACTTGTTAGAGTAATGCTTTAAAAGAAAGACAACTAACTATCTCACAATAAATCAATCTCACATGTCCTAATCAGGACTTGAACCTAAAACCATTTGGTGAAGGAGCATTCTCACACATAAAATTATTGAGACACAAGTCTTTTGGTTTATTAGAGTAATGTGATACTTGACCAACGAAAACCTTACAATATAACCACCGTTGATTGCTCCAAAGCGACAGGCGTGATCAACTCAACGTGTAAGATGAACTTGTAAGACGAAACAAAAGTAGTTGTTGAGTGAAAAACTTAACATTTGACGTAGCTTTGTTTATTTATGTATATTTTCAAAAACTCTTCGCCACCTATCCCACGATACCCAAGGAGATCTCTATATTCTTGACGTTATCAAATGTCGAGATATGCTCATTATCATCTTTTTTGTGGATTCATCATCATACGAACCATCATAACAATCAAATAATGCGTTTCATCTTTTTTACCTTTTAACTTTTTTTTACTAGGTAAAATATAATTTTATGTATGTTTCAAGTATATATACTTTTTTTAAGACAACAATGTTCTTGTTTTAATTTGATATTCCCAAATTGTGCTTTTCCACTAAAAGACAATAAAAATTATAAATTTATTATCGCTTCTTCGATATCTTCTTGTCTATTATTTCACCCGTATACTTTTTTCTTTTCACCCAATAAACATCTTTAAATCCAAAAAATAATTTAATTTGAAGTTTTTTCATTCAAATCAATACCTACTTTCTTTTAACGCTTAATTTGTAACAAAAAAAGGTATGTAAACATATATTACGCATGTTGAGATGTAAAAATTGACTCAAAACTTGGAAACTAACTTGTTACCTAACTTCGATGTTGAGTTTAAATATAAGAAACTTGGGTAGCAGTGTGAGTTTCAATATAAGAAACTTCATTAAATACAAATAATGTAATTGTTTACTTGGGTAGTTGAGACTAATGTCTAAAATTTGTATGTCTTGTATAGAGATATGATAAAATTTATAGTTTTGAAAGATACATTTGTGTAAAAGAACTTTAGGGTGACAACATCGTACTATATAAATTGATTGTCTGAAACCTATTGAGTGCAATATTTATTTTGAACTCCTAACCACCATATTCAATGAAAGCTAAGGCTAGTCATGTATTTTTTGTTCTAAGATAAAGAAAGTTGGTAGTTCTTGATATTCAACCCCTAAAAAATATTTAGTATAATAAGAATAAGGGTCATAAATGAATATATTAAAAAGAAAGAAAAACAAAATAAACAACTAGCATGCATAAGCATGTTACCGCCAAGAAGCAAATGTGATTCATATGCTAATGTTGTTTAATAGTTTTTTGATTTTGGGTTTTTTCTCATAATGATAAATCTTATACTATGGTTCCTTCTACTTCGAACTCGTTTGATGTATTAAACTCATTGGTGGATGTGGAGGATGGAGAGGCTCATAAAGATTCGGCTTTTGGTATGGAATGGGAACATGGATAAACAAGCGAGTGCACCTATTGATTCATTTGGAAGTACAAGTACTTCATCTCTCGTTGAAAAGATTAATAATCTAGAAAGTCAAAAAATTGATGGAAAGCTTGTGCTCTTGGGTGATGATTGGAAGCCACTTTCTTTGCAAAAGGAGGCTAATGTGAAATTGGTCTATAGACCTAGTACTACTATGGAACATCAAGGAGAAGACTTGGATAGTGATGAATTCGAAGATGTATATAATGAGACTTCTCATTTTATAACTAGTGGAGGTGCATATGATGCCGGTTTAAGCTTAGGATGAAGATTATGATCTATATGACACTTATGAACTTGAAGGTTTAACTCCAAAACAATGCGTGTGTTGTGAATTGACGGACATTAATCTCTCGTGGATCAATTTAAACGTTAGTTTTATTTCTTGTCATAATATTAGTTTCATAAGTTTGGTTTGTCTTTCTTGTGATAGATTTAGTTCAAGCATAATTGTGCGCTTGTTTTATGTTTTTGTACCGGGTTTAGATGTAAGATTCACCCACATCATGTGTACTTAAATATTTTTTTAGTAATACATGTGCCATGGGTATCTATAATGGATGATAGTTTATAGAGATTGTGTGTTTGTGTTGTGAGATTGTAAAAAAATATTCTCATAGTATGATATGCATTTAAAAGTTATTATCGTAAAATCCAATCTAATGTCATAATTTAATGTGCAATAAATGTATTTTTAATTTTTATTTCAATAATTATTAATAATAGAAGGTGTGTTAACTTAAATTTTTAAAACTTCTAAAAGTAGAAGGTCTCAAATACATTATAAAGAGTAGAGAACAGACATAAATAAAGATATCTTAAATTCTTAATGATTAATAATAGAATATGTGTTGCTTATTTTTTTTTAATATAAAAAAATTAGGTCTTAAAAACTTTATAAGAATAAACAATATCACAAGTTTAAGGTTTATATAGACTTTACATTCGAAGGAAGCTTGATGGTCCAAAATACTAAACAACCCCATATTTACATATACATATGGAGAAAACCAAACTTACAAGCAATATATAGTCAAAACAGAACCATCTGTGAGAGATGGAGATACATATAAGAGATGATATAGGGGTGAGATAAAATTTTTTGAAATTTTTAAGTTTTTAATGAAAAAAACAATATGAGAACATCAAAGTAAAAAAGGCACATTATTGTCCAAAAATTTGAAAAACAACACAAAGGTGGAATTTAATTGTTTGTATTAGGTATTTGACCATAAAATGAAAAAAGACTTACTATATACTGTGAAAAAAAAGTGTAGTAGAATTCAAAAGCTATTAAACTTGGTAGTTTTTTTTTTTGAGAAAAGAATTTTATCCTAGATAAATTTATTACTCTAAAAATAGTTAAATACAAAGATTTGGGTGAATCCCACGCCTCAGAAAGGTGAAAAACAAACGCAAGTATTGTGTTTCAAACCATACATATCATAAGAATGACAAACCAAATTTATGAACAACTACAATACATACCTATCTAATTTGACCATTTAAAATTTATAACGAAAGCTTTAGCTAGCAAAATCCATATTATCTTACGTGAAATAAAGCAAACCGCAATCGCATCATGATACGTCATCTTCATAGGTCTTTTTCCATCATTCGTACCAACTCGAAATCCCACCTCCACTAAGAAGTTTTGTTAACTATTGAGTTAATTGTAGTAGAAGCTTTGTTAACTATTGAGTTAATTGTCATAAAGTTTGCGGTGTAATACTTCGCTATCGCATCCTCGTTATCCAAATCATTTACCTCCTTTCTATTAGTAGAAGTGATCACTTTCTCAAGAACCTTATTTTCATTATTCAAAACATCAAATGAGTTTCTATGAGAAAAAAGATTAATATCATCGAAGTCCTCGCCCCTTTTTACTCGATGTCGTGGTTGTATCTTGAGTATGCCTTGAAGTCGAGGCCTTAAGGCCTAGAACTATAATATTATAGGATTTGAAGATCCATATTACGGATTTGAATCCACAACTAGTAGCTCGCCCAATCCTAGAAATATAAATTAATTATTTGTCGATTTTATAAAAGGTAAAAATACTGCTAACACAAAAATCAATAAAAATCGATAATTGACATTGTTGTACATTACGCAAGAGAAATTATTGTGGTTCAAACACTCTAAGGACCCCTTAGATCCTTTGTCCAAAAATCATTTAACTAGAGAACATTCTGAAACAACTAATGCATCGTTAGACTACAAACCCTTTTACGTTACAAGTTGTGATATATGTGTTCAACTAAGATCTTAATGTGGAGTTGATATCTTGTTGCAGCCTGTGGGGATAAGCAAATTGGCATGAGGATTGGTTTACTATATGTGTAGTATCTTGTTTTTGGAGATTTCATAACTCATTTTCTTTTCTTTCTCACACCATGTCTCTAATGCCTTAAATTGTTTGTTGGATGAAAATATGTAGCATTTAATATATCACAGCCCATTTACATCCACCATCAACATATCATGTTACAAAACGCATTTACTGCTGTGTAGCATTAAACAACCTTGTTCCTTGTATATCATGCACTAGCTGTGAACACTAGTATATAGCACATATAGATCAACATTGATATATACTACTCATCGTTAACAATTATGGCTATAACTAGGAGACTAAACAACCTATCTATTTATCCTTGGTACATTGATGGTGGGAACGTAAGATTTCAACTAATACTAGCTAGTAAAATTTTACCCTCAAAATAAGCTTCCACAAACCTAGCCATGCGGTTGGTATCTAGGGGCATAGGGCTTTAGCTTTATTTAATAGCCACTAAATCAATGAATCAATGATCGATGTAGTTAGGCCTCATTAATTTTAAACCCCAAAATATTAGTTGGCTTAGAAAAGTTTTCGAGAACATCCAACTAATTTATCTTTATAATTAATTAGACCTTTAGGAGAATTTGATATCTATATTGAATTAACGCTACAAGGTTAACGCCAATCATTTTGTGATATATACCAATTTGGGTGCCCAAGGATTATGAGGTTGAGCTTAGTTATATATATATATATTTATATATATATATATATATATATATATATATATATATATATATATTATATATATATATTATATAAGGATTTTGTTGTATAGGAGTATAAATTTTCTAAGCTTCTTTGGCTCAAATTTTAAATAAATCTTAATATAAAGTGGATGTTCTGAAAACTTTTCCAAGCCAACTAATATTTTGTTTTCGAATGAGATTTAGGATTTAAAATTTATGAGGCTAACTACATCACTTATTTGATTCTTTGATTAAGTGGTTTTAAATAGAACTAGCTAGCTCTACTTTAAAGCCACTAAATCAATGACTAGTTAGGCCTCATAAACTTTGATGCCTCAAATCTCATCTTAAAAAAAAAAAAAAAAAAATGTTGTCTTAGGTGTTTCAAGAACCCCACTAATTGGGTGAAGGCTAAATACACGAACAAACTTTCTCAAATTTATCGATATACTATAATGTAATATACTTATTTTATTGTAAACATATGTAATATACTTTTAAATACTTACCGATGTAATGTATATTATTATACTACCACTTATAAAAGCTACAAGTTTGTTCCTTGTCGCTTATGCTGACTTTCACCGTATTCTTTTGAAATTTTTTCACTTAAAAAGCTACGCGAATGGTCCCTTGACTTTTGCGTTGAATTTCACCATTAGTCCCTCGACATTTTTTCACTTTTATATATATATATATATTTGTTCGCTTTTATCTGCTTTTTGTTAGTTTTATACGCTTTCATCCGCTTTTAGACGACTTCCTCGCTTTTTCACGCTTATCCATCCTTATACATTTTCGCCTTTTTTATAATGCCGTCGCTTATACATTTTCATACGCTTTTTATCCATTTTTATTTGTTATCATCCGCTTTATGAATTTTGTCATTATACGCTTTTATCCATTGCATCCGCTTTATTTGGTTTTATATGTTTTATCCGCTTTTATACGCTTTTGTCCGCTTTATTTGTTTTTATCCGTTTTTATATGTTTTATCCATTTTTTAACCTTCATCCATTTTTAACATTTGCATATGTTTTTATCCGCTTTCACCATTTTCAATACGCTTTCGTCCATTTATATTTTTTATCCGCTTTTATATGCGTCACATTTATACGCTTTTTCCGTTTAATCGCTTTTGTTCATTTTATACGTTTTTGTCCATTTTTATATGGTTTCATCCGTTTTTATAAATATAAAAACGGACAACTAAGAAAAACGGACGTAAACGTATCAAACGGACGAAAACGTATAAAAATGAACAAAAAATGTAAAGATTTTGATGAAACGAAAAATGGATGAAAACAGATAAAGCGGATAAAAACGTGAAGAAAACCATAATGAAATCTGAAACGTGAAGAAAAATGCATACAAAAGCGATAAAACAGTAATTTAAAATAGATAAAGACAAATAAAAAAATCGTAAGAAAGCGTATTAAAACGAACCAAAATGGATAAAAACGATGAAAACACATAAAACGGACGAACGTGACAAAATGGACAAAAACGTGTGAAGACACATAAAAGCGCGATGAAAACGTTAGAAAACCGGATGAAAACGATAAAACAGATAAAACGTATGAAAATGTAAGAAAACGGATGAAAGCATATTAAAATGTTGAAAAGTGATTAAAACGTGATAAAATGGATTAAAGTATATAAACATATAAAAAAGACTAAAAAAGTATGAAACGTATAAAAATAGACTAAAAACGTATAAAATCGGACCTTACTAACATGCTAATAGTTAAATAAATAATAAAAGAGTATGACACGCTCGGTCCTTTTGGTTTGAGAACCTACAATTATACCCTCATGAAAACGTGAAAACGGACGAAAGCGTATGAAAGCGGATGAAAACGTAAAAAATAATTGTCAAAAATAGATAAAACGGATAAAAATACACATATACTAGGTGAAAAAATGTCGGGACTAACTTAAAGTCAAGGGACCATTACTCTAACTTTTCTAAGTGAAAAATTTTCAACGGACTAACGGTGGAAGTCAACGCAAACGACAAGGATCAAAACTGTAACTTTTATAAGTGGTCATATGACAATATTACGTACATTGGTAACTATTTAAAAGTATATTACGTATGTTAACAATAAAATAAGTATGTTAACGATATCGGTAAATTTGAGAAAGTTTGTTACGTATATTTAGCCTTCACATCCACTAATTTATCTTAACAGTGTATTCAGAAATGTGAGCCCTAAAGAAGATTAGAAATCTTATAATTCTATAGTCCTGATAGATATACAACAAAAAATATGTGTATTTTAACCCGTAACAAACCACTTTAGCCTTAATCCTTGTGCGCCTTATTGGTATATGGTCACAAAACGATAGATGTTAACCTTGTAACTTCAAGTGATCTGCTGCTTTTGAAACCACCATAGCCAACCATATAGGGCTTGCCAAGAACTAAAGATATTTACATTTTGAGTGATCTGGACTTGACCACGGTCCATGAACCCATTATGACTCGTGTTAGGACATATTTAGACTTGTAACTTGATTGATATGTTCGCCCTCAAACTTAAAATTTTGGTCTTTTTGAGAACCCATCGATATAATGAGGATGTATTCAAGTGTTTCAATTTCCAATTACTTGCGTAATGAAAATGAAGCTAGCTTGTAAGAACGTAAACTTAGCGGAAAATAAAAGTATTATGCGAATGATATGGGTAGGCTTCAAGGGTTTTCTTTATGGTTCATTTTCAGTTGTACAAGTCAATATTTAATCGTCATGTATGCAATATGCATATAGCATCAACTTTGAATGTTTGAAAAGTATAAAAAGGAAACATGCTTGATGTAATTAGTGTTGAAAATAGAACGCCCGAAATTTTGAGAGTATCGATTTGGGCTTGACCATGGACTCGTTATGGCTAGTGCTGATCTACAAATAGGCTAGAAGTTGTGCTGATGAATCTGCAATCACTGGATCCAAATACGGTTATAACGTGATATAACAAACATGCGATAACGGTATGAAAACATTTATTTTATAGCCGTTTTAACGATAATATGTTTTTCCAATAAAGATTGTTAGTTTGTTACCAATCGTGTGTTGTAGCAAATACAAAAACATTTACTTTATATCGAAAAAATAAACTTTAACGATAATAAGATTTTCGAATAAGTATTGTTACAAATAATAGGTAAAATGATGTGAAAATAAATTAAAGTATAATTAGTTTAGCGGTTAATTTGCTATATTATAAAACTTACTCGGTATTAAGAATCTAAAGCTTAATGAGTATAGGGGCAAATTTTAAAATTTAGTATGCTTAAAAGGGTGATGTGGAAAACTTAATACATTTTAAGTACTAATCTTATATTCTTGACAATTTAAAGGGCTGTATTTGACATTCTTAACTAAAGTAAACATGCATGCATGTGGTAATTTAACTACTTATATTACGCACAATCAAAATTTTGTTTCCTTACCCCACGTTTAACTGCCCACAACTTCCCTAACTTATATCACAGGCAATCAATTATCCACTATTCGGGGGTGTAAACTATGTGTCACAAAGGCATTAAAGTATGGGTCCTTAATGTCATTCTTACAAGTATGGGTCTCTTAATGTTATTTTAGCCTATCTATGTGTGGCTGGCCAACCTCAATGTTAGTGTAAAAATGAAATAATCATGATAAGTCATTCCTCTATTATTCTCTCATCATTGTTCCATTGAAAATGATCATCGTCGTCTGTTATTGAAGCCGTAATTAAGTCACAATCGTAACAAAATGAAGTGACACTAAAACGTTAAGGCAACTAACAGTTAAAACTAGCTACTTATTTCATATGGTAACATACTAACATAGATACCATAGTTGTATCTCTAACTCTCTAAAGTAAACGTAATGATTATTTGCGCTTAAAACAGGAGGAGCTTAAAACAAAATCCATAGGCTTAAAACTCGCGGCCAAACAGCATATCTATGTTTTGCCAACCTTATAAGCAGGTTAACTTATTTCTCTAGATTCAAGGTCATTCTCTCTGTATCGCTCCCTTTTACCAATCATTTGTTGGAAATTTGGATCGCAAAGAATTGAAAGAATCGCAGAAACACTTTCCGATTAAAATATTTCGGTGGTTCTATCGATATTTTAAATCGGATAAAACTCAAATTTTGAAACGTGAAAATGTTTTGTTTTTATGAAACTAAACCGCATTATGAATATATGACCAAAATATCGCCAAACGGCTATAATCTGCTATAGCAGCTTAATTAACCGCCGAACAAGAAAATTAGCGGCCAAAACACCGAATTTTTATTTTCTAGTGCGCTTTTAACACAAGACTTTATAACAAATAATTTTTTTCCAAGCTCGATTTCGGCTGCAGTGGCTCCGCCTGGATTTTCCTACAGGGCGCCGCCTCAGACTGGCTATTCGGGCCATCAATAATAATCATAATAACGCATACAAGTGCACTCCGCACAACCCCGACTTGTTGAACATTTATCATAATTATACATTGGCCAACCAAGTCAATCCATTACACTTAAATAAAATATCGGTGATGAAAATCACCATCATTATCGCCTTTATTCAAGTTCCTAATCAGGTATAAATCGTAATGCAATGAAGTGGCTCTAAATTACTAACGCTATGTTTGGCAAAACTAGTAATAGCAACAAGTTTGTTTATAAAAGTTAGTAACATACATATCTCTAACTATCTAAGTATAAAGTAGAAAATGACCGTAAAAGGTAATCACTAACACTCAAAAGTTTCTTAAATAGGAGCGTTTATTAACATTCACGCCAAACAAAGCATTATATTCTATTTGATAATTTCAGGTACTAAATACCTCTATATACCGAAAAGAAAATTACCGAATATTACAGTTTGGGACGTACTTTCTTCTGCTATCACATTCTGGTAACTTCTTCACGTAAAATCGTTTAGGGTATTATCAATAATTTATTTTTGCACGTACTAAAAATATATATATATTTAAAATAATTTATATTTTGTGGCTTAAAATCTGGCTAGCCCATGGACACCCGTGATCCAAAGTAAGTCGGTCAAACGTTAAAGAAAACATAAATAGACATATGTCTTTTCGTGTGACGACTACCTATATATATAAATCATGGTCGAGAACTCGAAAAGCGCTACTTAACTCAACAAGACATGGTTTTTAAATTTCGAGCTTGTTTGTTTATTATGTCTAATTGCATCCTTTGGCATGCTTGTTAGTTAGATAACCAATTCTAACCACAAACACCCCTTAACACCTAAGAGCCGTATCATTATACGCTAAGAAATGAGCTAAGTAGCAAGAAACTCAATCCTTCTTTGAGTTAATCCACACCAAGACTAAGGTTTTAAGCACAAATTCAAACAATAGGTTTTAGGTAGAAACTCGAAGGTCTTCAACTTAGTCCAAAGTCGAAGAAGTTCAAGTTCTTTCAACATGGTTTTGATCGAATGAAAAACACTAATCCAAGTGTTTTTGATCCAATCTTTTTCTAAAACAAGTTTACAATAAAACCTTCAATAAATCAACGACTTTTAAAGATCAAACTCAAAAAAAAAAAAAAAAGATTATTGAGACCAAAATACACTACTTTAAAAGTAATCCATTTTCTAACCCAAATTTTGACAAAAAAGCGATTTGCAAACACGAACAAACTCCTAAATCGATGTGGGACAAATGATACTAATTGTAGGCTCCCTATTTGATCAACTACACCCACTTACTATGATGACACAAGAGTGGTGACGGCGTGGTGGAGTAAGAGAAAAGAGGAGAAAGAAAGACTATATTATCACACCACTATTACACTCTCATGCGCACCTCTAATGAATATTTTGAAGGTATTTATACTTCAACATGTCTCACGTCCCATGGCTTTTCTACGAGCTTGGATTAGGCTTGGTTTACATTTCGTCTAAAGAACTTAATACATTATTTTAACTATTATGCTACCAAGTTCAAAGCCCAATCATTAACTAACCATTACATATTCTAAGACAATATTACAAAGTTCCTAATCGAGATTGACCAACAACTCTTTAATGCTAACAATGAATAACCTGGACCTGAAACTATTTTATGATAAAAAGATCAATTATTTTAATAATTTACATAAACACAACTACACTCCTTCCATTACAAAAAAAGTAGTTGAATTCTCAAGGCCAAATAGTCATGGTTAAAAATGTGTAAAATTATAGATTCCATAGTTTTTCATATGTGGACAAATTTTTTACACATATAAGTGTGGAGATATAATACAAATTTCTATGATTAAAAGTGTGAAAATATTTTTTTGAATGATCACAGCTAAAAGAGTGGCAAAATTGCAAAAAATGTTTATAATAAAAAATGTGAAACCATTTGTGACACATACAAGTGTAGCTTTAATGTAATCTTTACACACTAATATATGTGGATTATTATTAATTTTTTAAATATTTGCAACACCTATAAATGTAGCAAAATTATTAACAATAAAAAAAGGTCCACAGTTGATCATACCGTGGAAAAATAAGTGTGGCGAATAATATATATATATAAAATATAACATGTGCTAAGCTTGATTTTTTTAATAAAGATTTATGTAAATAAATGTATTAATATTTAAATTTATATAATTTGGGTTATTCGGTTCGGTTTAATCAGATTGAATTCGGTTCGATTCGGTTCTCGATTATACCAAAAAAACATTTAATTGAACTAACTGAATCGAATAAACCAAACAACCCGATAACCGAACCTATAAACACTTCTAAAAGGCACCAAATTTGTAAAAGGCGCAACTGTATATGATATATACATATTACATTCCTATTTTTAAAGCCCATGCAAACAAAGGATAATACATGTTTCTCTCAAGTTTTAATAGGATTATTATTTAGATTTTACTCTCTATATATTCATACGAGTATACACGTCCAGCAAACAAGAAAAAAATCAAACAATAGTTTTTATCGCATCGGTCCATACTTAACGTTCTGACACGTCGCAACGTTGCAATAATATTTTATTGTGTTTCGCTTTTGTTATACTAAATAGCCATAGATGTATAGTTCACGTCATATGAGGAAAAAAAAAACACCCGCCATGAGTCCTCGGCTCCTCGCAGCAAAACGCGGATGCTTAAACATCTCGTTTTTTTAATGTATGATGATGAATACATGCATATTTGTTAAACATGTGGGCTAATAATATTATTATACTTCTCTAATGGGCTAGCCTGTTAATATTAAAACTAATATAAGTCGGTCAAATAGTAACCGCCTGATTAACACTATAAAAACAAAACCGCTACAAGACATCTTTCCATCTTCATTCGTGTTTTTTTTTTTTTTTTTCCTTTTTACGATAACCCAAAAAAGTTATCCTACACATATATTATTGCAAATCAAAGATAATTACTGTATATTTATTTTTGGCAATCAACAGGTAGGTACATTCAAGCTTTTATCATGACTAATACACTTCCTCAAGTTCTCAACGAGCTTCAACATTTACTTGAATCCACTTTTCGCGGAATTTCAATTCCTTTTTTGCCTTCTCGTTACCAGTCCCAGTTTTACAAAAAACTCGACTATCAGGCCGCAGGTGTGAATGATATTCAGGAGCTCATTGATAAGTTGGGCAACATGGTGCATTACTATAAAGCGCGAGGAACCAAGGAGACACGTGTCATATCTGCTGGTATTGCAAAAGTCAGACGAAGTGTATACTTGAAGCCTGAGGTTACAAAATTACTCAAGATGCATCCTGGTGGAATCAAGTTCAGTTCTTTTGAGGATTCATACAAGAATCTGTTTAAGCTGAAATTCAACTATGACTACTATGGTTTGAACGATCTTGATGATCTTTGTCAAGTCTTGGATGATATTCTGGTGGTGGAAGTAGCAAATCCCTCACAAGAGAAGCTGATGAAGGCGGTCAAGATCAACTACTACAATTGTAGAAAAAGAAAGAGGGATAAAGAAGATGCTGATATTTAACTCTCTTTGGGTAAAAGAGCATGCTTCTATCTTAGTTTTTGTTGAGTTTATGATATATAAAATACAATAAAACATAAAGACATCAAGAGTACACAGCGGAAGACTTAAGATCATAACAAATAAATTAATTAACTGAAAGTATGCGTAACGTACCTCTTGCGAATATCAAATCCTTCGAGCAAAGCAAAACAACCCTCGAGCAAAGCAAACCAAAGAAGTACTTATTGGTGTAAGAATAATGTCTTACAACCACGTTCTTGTACACACGAATTACCCAACGAATCAAGCGATTGCTAGATCTAACACAAGTCCTCGTTTAAGAAAAACGAAACCAAACTCCCTTACTTGGGGTGTTCGGCCGAATAATGGACTAGAGAGAGGAGAGGAGAGATCTAGGGTTAATTCAATGCACAAGTGTATGAAACCCTAGAACCTACCCCTCCTTATATACTAGTAGGTAAACTTAGGGAACAAGTTAGGGGATTAGGCCTAGAATAGGCCCTATGGCCGGCCATGATGGAAAGCCCAAAGCCCAAACCATAACTTTTCCAAGTTTTCCATTTCTAGTCCTTCTCTTTTCCATTTAACGGTCGTTAGTCATTTTTCCGTTAAATACATAACGATCGTTAACCGGACTTAATGTGTAATAATTAATCGTAAACATAAACATTAATTATTAACTTTAATTCTCATTCGCTAATGTGTGCAATCCGTGGTCACGAAGTTCGAATCGGACATTCACATGTTAGTAAATATATACATTTCCAACAGCTCCCACTTGGATATGTTTACAAAACGTGAAATGACATTGGTTAGCGTCTAGCAACACGCCAATGCCCCCGGTACAACTCGTGTATGATTTTCTGGAGAAAAACCAAGTTTGATGATTCATCATCATATTCATCCTTTTGTTTCTAATACCATGTTAATAAGAATATTGATCTTACTCATTTCTTAATTAACTATTCTGTTTCTCGCTTTATGATTTATTAAAATTACCAATTCTTCTGAACAGAAGACCTTGGGTATGGCCATACAAACATCTTAACAATCCTACGAGGGGCCCAGTAGTATTATACTTCAAAATAAATTTGAAGGAAACAAATCCCATTTTGACTACAAGCAGGATTCATAAATTTCGCAACACTTTTGAAAACAACCCTTATAACTACCAGTTACGTGTAGCGTTAGATTGCTTCACAAAAATGCACTACATCCATGACATATCTCTTGTATCTCAAGTCAGAGGATAAATATCCATGATATACTTAATGACAAAGATCCAGAAAGTATCATCATGTGGGTGGGATAATTCCTGTATTCAATTCATTGAATATCATCTGAAATTAGTCATGCTACGCATCAATATACTTTCAAGTATATTCTAACTAATACTCAGATTTGTCTTAATTCAATATCATTCCCATGTTATTGATTGACAACGGACTATTTAGAATAACTTAAGTTATTCAAGGATTTAAACATGCAAATACAGGACACAATATTATAAATGAAATTAAACGTATACCGTACTTTAATTCATTATAAATAATAATTGTTTAACATCCTTTATCCAAATACTAAATAGATCAATGCATGATAATACTAGTTAATGAATTTTGCCACAAGTCATGAAAATCATACTTGTTGACAAGGCATAATTTCAATTAACTTTGATCTATAGAATTTTGAGAATACTTATTTCAAGAATTCAATAAGTGAATTTCTTGTATATGTTTACACATATCTTGATATTGTCATATCATTCCATAAGGTGCGTGATAACCTGAACCACCCTTTTATGACAATTATCTTTCAAAACTTTAAAGTTTTAAAGTATTCTTTATTCTTTAATGTATAATGCAACTATGCTCTTAGTTGAGCATAACTAGTCAACATGGTCATCATCAAGGATACCATGACTAGAATTGAGTGTCATCTCAATTATACCAGCATCATTGTGTACAACAATATGCTCTTTAAACATCCGTAAACTTTGAATATTTATTTGTTTGGTGTCATCTAAACCTCAAGTTTGTTGACTATGACAATTACACAACAATTGTCGTATAGAATCTGGGAGCAACTCCAGGCTGAGGAATGCAATTCTAAATCCAAACATAAATATTACAATGTTGTTAAATCATCTTGTAATCAAGCATGATACAACAACCTTATACACAACATGATGTTCATGATGAATCTTCAAGTTAGACTTTAAGATCTCATTCATATATTATCTTGTCAAAGATATGTACTCATCATGTTCTATTAGACTCATTTATTTACCGCATATGTTTATAATAATAAACATATATTCCAAGGTTGTATATATTATTTCCAAATCTTACAAACGAAGTTTCATTCCCAACTAAAACTTAATTTAAGTGGAATGTAGTTGCCCATACAACATATAAGATTTAAGAAAATAAAAATAATACTCACACTAGCTTTCAGGAATACTTATGAGCTATCTTATTTTAATTATTAAATCAAACATGGATTTAATATTAAACATAAGAATCATCTCATAGATGCATGCATATATCCATTCATGGATTCTTGCAGTTTGTACATATTCAAAGATTATTTGAATTCATAAAACTACTTTGTATTACTTATCGTCCTCGCAAAAGTAATTCCACAACAAAGAGTTTTGATATTCATTGTCAAAATTTCATATCAATGAAACTAAGTATGACAATTATAATCTTTATACTTTTATTTAATGTATCTAGAAAAGAATATTTAGTCATAGTTAATTGCTTAATTATGATTAATATTATTATCACTAGACATGCATTAAATATGTGTACAATATTGTCCATATGATTTCTACACAAAGATTTAAACCACTAGGGTTTCCATCCTTTGAAGAAACTCATTTTCATTATTAAGATAAACCAAGTATCTAAAGTTGATTATCTTTATGGACAGCATCTCAACATTCATAGTATGATTGATTTACCACAATTCAACATTTGGTAAATTCATCATCATGATTAACAGGCTTACCATGATCTTGTAAATCATATTCCTCAGCATATTAAATATCCTTACGGATCTATGAATGACAATTCCATCATATTAAGGTCTATCATTTTCATGTTTAGCCTCATCATGATATTTGCTAGTGCATTTTAGAAGATTATGTATTTTGTAATTCAATCTTTCAAGATCTAAACAAAACTCCCACTTGCCTTTAACAATTTTAAAGATTACCTTTAAATAGTTTATCAAGTAGAACAACAATACATTGTTCTCTTTTGGGATATTACAAAAAACATTGACAGTTCCTAACATTAGTTTGTTACAACTCACTCTATAAGTAGTTTAACAAATTCAGAACTTCATTTATAAGACTTAATGTGATTCATCACATTCCATAAACAAATGGTGTCTTATCAATCTTCTAGGTTGGAGTCTTATTGAGTATATTCAATCTATACTCAATCTTCTAACCTTGATAACATGTGGAAGAAACTATAGTTATCTTGAATCAAACATGCCAATAGATTTTGATTCTTCTAACTGAACATACCATAAAACTATGGTATTTCATTAGAATTAATATTGTAAGATTAATCTAACAATATTTAAGATAACCATCTACTCTTTGGTTTATCCTATTTACCAACAAAGTAAAACTTAGTGGTACAATAGAATTACCAAATCAATTGCATGCATTATAACTCAAGTATTTTTGACCAAGTCAAAAGACATAACAGTTATAATCCCACTATACGTTATAAGTCATTGATCAACTCATTGACTTTATGCATATGTCTTAAAACATAGCAAGTTAACGTCTTACTTTATATTGTAAGTCTTTAAAAGACTTTATGTTTGTGACTTTACAAAATCATAAACATTTATAATGAAAGTAATTATGAACACCACCTCAGGTTTCAATTAATATTTCAAGTTAATAATTACTACATATATTTAAGTCATTCAACGAATACTCAAATTCAAAGTAGTATTAGATTACTTCATTTAATTATGTCATTCCATGAAATGTTCCATGTAAGAAACTGCCAAATCATCCATGCTCGTTCTCACGACGCATAGATATTTTACCTTGGGCTACAATCTAGTTCACGTTCTCACGTAACATAAATTGTAACTACAAGTGTTTCTTAAATATTTAATGACATAAATATTTAAAATAAAGTAGTCTTTGTTATCATCTTGACACATGTTCTTAATAGGGCAATCATACATATTTAAATGTATACTTCCTATTAGAACGTTATTCTCTTACTTTACAGTCAAGAGAATCCTTTTAAATCATATTAATATGTGTTGTACCTTGCACACAATAAGATTTCTCCCACTTGTGCATGGAACAACATCATGTAGCAGATAAACAACACGATACACGTTCGTTTATTTGATTAATATGATTTGTGTCATAGGTATAACTAGTAGATATAGGACTATATTGATTTGTAAGGAAACGCACATGACAATCCTTAAAAAACATAAGTGCCTACAATTGGAAAGTAATTATCTTTGAAGATAATATGGGTTACTACACAGGACATAAGGCTTGTAGCTCCCACTGAATTAGAAATCATTAAAACAACTTCTTATTCGTAATGTAACACAAATGCTCCCACGAATCGACAACATTGTAAGTATTTCATAACCAGTGAAAACAACTTGCTTGCTTTTTACTTTCCTACACCTTTAAAGAACCATACGTAATCATTACTAAGGTACTAAAAGGTGTATTCTACTCTTTGAATGATGGGTTATCCATCAATGTTATTAACTTGAAAAATTGGGTATGCAATTTCTTCCTTAAGTCTACCACCATCCCCATACTGGTATGTAGCACCTTTAAAAGTTAAAGTAAACCAACTAGATAAATTAAGCTAGTTTTCCTTTTACCAATTTTCGCGGTAATTAGTCTAGCTTCTAATTTAGTAACTCATCTACATGTTTTCTAGTTAACCAACATTCATGTTTGTTACAAAAGGATTCATTCACCTTATGAAGGTAATGAAATCTTTATGGAAAATATGACGTGCAATTCATTGCTATGAGTTACATTAGAATTTAGACAATTCAAAACGTTCCTATTATACCTTTCTCATTCATGAAAAGGAATAGGATTGAGTCTAATGCTTCTCCCATGGAAAAGAGACTTCGTTTGTCTTTTCAGTAAATTATTCTCGATCAAACATTTGTTTGAAAGCAGAATGGAGCCATTTACTGATCAAAGACTAAACTTTGTTTATGGTTAAATGTTGCAATTATACATTCAAAAGAATTACAAAATTCAATTTTAGTATTTTCGATAATTAACCTTTTTCAAGAAAATTAATTACCGATGGTTCATAAACATATAACCATTTAATTTCCCTTTGAAAAACTAGGATCCAAATTGTCATAATCTCATTACATCAGTTGATCTGCTAGTAATGAACCTTATACAAAGTGGTAGAGCTTTTGCTCAATTGCCAATTTCAATTGCAATTCCTAGATTTATGGGATTTACATATAGCCAATTTCAATTGCCATGTAAACATGTTTTATCCCATCTTATGCCTTGAGTTGCCAGTTCTCACTACAAAACTCAATTAAGTTGTCCAACTTAAGAAACTGCAAAATCGTCCATGCCCGCTCTCACGACACGTGGACATTTTACCCTTTGATTACGATCTAAGTCACGATCTCACGCAAATAAAAGTAATCTTAGGTGTTTCCATTTCGTTGGATGGCATACAACTTAAATTAAAGGGTAATAGTTTTGATGTTAAATCAAATATGTACAAAGATGTCATGCATTCATCTTTGTATCATAGTTTTTATTAAAACATTTATATCTTGTTTTAATGTATAAGCTTTTCATCATCAAACTTTAATTGAGGTATTGGGTTCACCAATCAAGGAATTAGTGTTAATTATCATCCATTATACCGTACTTTTGCATAAGTGTAAACACTTAGTGTTTCGGATAATTACCACCTAAGTGGCGCATGGAATCAACACTAATTCGCCCTTAAGATGAGCTTGCACATTTAATGACTTACTAAGTAGCTCCACTCGAACTTACAGGGGGCAGAGGACCAGGTACGCGCTAAAGCACAACCTTAGACATCCTTTCAGTGTGACTGTGCACACTTCTTTAAACCCCTTTTATTAGTTCATTCTCATGGGTGAGCCGTTCAGTCTTTTGTACCAAAGTCAACAATCAATTAAACGATTATGATTACTATTCTTAAAAATACATGTTTCACCATTGTTTAGGTCAGTTTATTTTTCTTGTAAAAATACCCTTGTTACACATAACAAACAAGCAAGTATTTGTAAAAATAAACAAATAAACAATAAATGCATAACAAATAAAAGTCATGCATATCAAAAAGCCACATGCAAACGGTTTTGATAAATCCTATTAATAACCAATTCTATATCTGTCAATATGCATATATTTAATTAAGACTTCCACCCGTTTTCATCTATGTACAAGGTGAACCACATGCATCGATTCATCGATTGCGTAAGTCAAAACTAAATATATACCACATAGCACATAATTGATTAATTAATAATTATTGAGTTCTTCCCCAATTTAAGATCTATCATAAATTAATGTATATCACTTAAAACATGAAAGACATACAATAAAAGCAAATCCATGATAAAACATGCAGATAATTATCATGGACATAAATTACACTTAACAATTAATGCAATTAAAACAGAGTTACGCATATACACATAAAGTTGCATGCATCTTAGGGTTTCTAATCCAATTAAAACATTAGTTTACAAAACCCTAATTAGGGCACCAAAAAAACGCCCCCCCTCAAAATAGGGTTTAGGTTTTGCAAACCCTAGATCTAAGCATACAAATAATAACATATTCATGTTTATTTTAATTATGTGTTTCAGTAATTAATTACTTGTTATACAAGGCTCGTGATGCCACTGTTGAGTTTATGATATATAAAATACAATAAAATATAAAGACATCAAGAGTACACAGCGGAAGACTTAAGATCATAACAAATAAATTAATTAACTGAAAGTATGCGTAACGTACCTCTTGCGAATATCAAATCCCTCGAGCAAAGCAAAACAACCCTCGAGCAAAGCAAACCAAAGAAGTACTTATTGGTGTAAGAATAATGTCTTACAACCACGTTCTTGTACACACGAATTAACCAAACGAATCAAGCGATTGCTAGATCTAACACAAGTCCTCGTTTAAGAAAAATGAAACCAAACTCCCTTACTTGGGGTGTTCGGCCGAATAATGGACTAGAGAGAGGAGAGGAGAGATCTAGGGTTAATTCAATGCACAAGTGTATGAAACCCTAGAACCTACCCCTCCTTATATACTAGTAGGTAAACTTAGGGAACAAGTTAGGGGATTAGGCCTAGAATAGGCCCTATGGCCGGCCATGATGGAAAGCCCAAAGCCCAAACCATAACTTTTCCAAGTTTTCCATTTCTAGTCCTTCTCTTTTCCATTTAACGGTCGTTAGTCATTTTTCCGTTAAATACATAACGATCGTTAACCGGACTTAATGTGTAATAATTAATCGTAAACATAAACATTAATTATTAACTTTAATTCTCATTCGCTAATGTGTGCAATCCCGTGGTCACGAGTTCGAATCCGGACATTCACATGTTTGTAAATATATACATTTCCAACAGTTTTATCGGTTCGAATGCTTATTGTTATTATTATACTTCCATGTCATACCTATATGTTTATGTTTTCAAACCTTGTTGGATCGTACGTTTCAGACTCCTCGATTTGTTGAGTTATTTGGAAACCCATTGCATCTTATTTGGTCAAAATCAATGTTTGTTATTCAGATAATCACTATTCTAGATAATCACTATGGAGCATATGATCTGATTGAATGTTGCTATATATCCTATCGTCTTTTTCCTTTACGATAGATGATAGTTGCAACCGTGAGGAGGCGTACTTTTAGTTTACCGTTTATCTGGTTGTCAATGGCTCAGGCGAAGTCATGTTGGATATACATATTGGATATAGTAGTTATCATCTCTTGATTGACTTCATGGTGACTTATTTTTCGGTACTAGGATATACAATTGTGTTTACTAGTTATAACGCATGTGCACGCGCGCGCTGGGTTTTTTCTAGTTTTTTTAATAATATATTTGTATTGTTTAGACATGACTTACATTTATTTATATATAGCGCTATTTTTTTTTTAATTTACTTTTTACGTATTTTTGTTAACATTAATAATAATAAATGATATTTTTGTTATATTTTTTGTTTCGTCACTTGAACATTCAAGAGTAAGGCAACAAAAAACTTAGTCGCTGCATTATGTAACCTGTATAAAGGTTATTCTTATAGGATTGTTATAAGCCGGATATGAAATAAGACTATCCATGGCCGAATTAAACAATGGATTATCTAACTCGATCACTAAAGGGCTTGCTAACTTCCATGTTAAACGTGCACGCACTTTGAGATCATTATTTTTCCCCGATCGGATCTTTGCCTCCAAAATACGGGTGGAGCGTAATTACACACTTGGTATTAGGTTAGCAATTCAACAAAACCTATGTGACTAAGCTATGACCAAGTTAATTCACTGATAAGCACATAGGTATAAAGGTGAACTGGTCCTAACAATTCCAAACCCTATCACCCCTACCCAAGAAACATTTTTCTTATGCTAATAGGTACCTAGCTTTATACAAAGATGACGGGACAATCAATTGAGGTGTGTTATGTATAAAAATAAAAATGGTAACATTGATGTCACATTTATACTCACCAAATATAAAGTATGTTTTATCCAATATGAATTTAACATAAAGGTTGTTCTTAGATGACAACATCTTAGCTATATGTCTAAACAAAATACCAACTATATTCACATCCTTATTTACACTACTACTTTACATATTCAAATCAAGATCAACTTGTGTATTGTGTGCACTTCTTTGATTTTTTTTTTATTATACCACAATCACATGATAGCACGTATACCAAATTTCTGTGCATTTGTGTCGCAGACCTGATGCCTTCTATCTCGTTTTAAAAGTTAGGTGTTGAGTTGGTAGCCATTGGAGCCAAATATTTCTCACTGTCTTCTCAAGATGACGAAATATTGTATTTTGTCTTCTTGATCATAAGATTCTTCTTGGTACATGTATTCAATCATCAGGTTTCGTAGGTGCACCCGTGCATTGATGAACCATTTTGCAATCTAATTAAAGAAAAAACATGTATAAATCAGTTCATGAAATGTGGATCAAGATTATCACAAATAATGAGGGAACATTCCATAAAATAATAGCTTAGTTTGACAACTAAACCGTCTGTAATTATACCTTTTATATCCTAGCTTGGTAGTTAAAGTAAAAAAATGGCTAGTTCGGTAATTAAAGTTTTCTCTGCTCCTATCTCGTGTTCAAGTAATTAGAATTAATTAAGTACAATTTTGGGTCAATTTTAATTTATTATAACTGGTCTAAAACAACATCACAGTTCAAGCAATGCTTATTGCTTAACTAACCATAATAAGTACCTTAGCGACGTACAGATATAGCATCAACATAAGAAATCCGATGGATGATAATCAACTAGTGTCGATCTTTGTATCTTTCTTCAACGCCAATATAGATCCACGGGAGGACCTCTAGTCATAATATAACGAATCATTTAAAAGACCAATTTAATCTCCCGGGTTATATTATTTTAAACAACCTTTGAAAAAATTAAATTAGTATACATATTATAGTTACTAATCCCTAACAAAGCTAACAACAACATACCCTTTCAAACCAATTCAAACCAACATCACGATTCGTTTGTAGGCTTAGGGGTATGTGTGTATGGATAAAACCACAATATCGATATCAAAAATAATCCACAAGGACTGACTTAAAATCCCTTTAGGAAAAAGGATAATGAATCAAATCCCGTGAGTGATAGTGAAACGGATTAGGAAATCCGAGTCGTTTCCCAACGAGGTGTGAATGAGCAACGTCGTTATTGGTTTGTTATTAAAATGCTCGATGTTTTGGATTGATGATTTTGTTTTATCTAAACTACGGGAAAAGGGAAAGCAATTTAGGGAAATTAAGCTACGGGGAATCCTAAGTATGCGAATTATTCTAAAACGTAATTAAAGAAACGTAAATAAGATGCAACTAAGTCTAATCTCATACAAAATGATCTAAAATTACTTTTACTCTAAAAATGCAATTAAAAACCTAGCTAAGATTTAAAACTAATTTTATGATTTTTCTTTTATTTATTTGAATTAAAAACTAATTTTAAACTTTTAAAACAAATTTAAAATACTAAAAATTATGGAAACAAAAGAGAAAATTATGAAACTATTTTTTAAAAATATAAAATAACTCAAAAGACTTTTTAAAACAAATTTTGAATTTTTCTGATTATTTTTCTATTTTCTATGAATTTAAAACTATTTTAAACTAATTAAATGGCTAAAAATTACAAATTAAACTAGGAAAAATCTAGAAAAATTATTTTTTTGCTTTTTATATTTATCTTAATCTATTAAAATTGAAAACTTATTTTTTTGAAACTTTTCTGATTTATTTGTATTAAAAGCTATTTAAAAAGTCTTAAAAACTGTTTTAAAATAGGAAAAATAGTAAACAGATCTAGAAAAATCTGAAAAATTCAAGAAAAGTCTAAAATTATATTCTAAGTTTATTAAAAATATAAAATATTATGCTTATGTGTAAGAAAATGAAACTGTAGTGTAAAATGCTTTGAAAATAAGCTCTTAGATTAAGCTAATAAGTACTAGAAGGCACCAAATGAAGACAGAAGCTAGATTAAGCTAAAAATACCTAAAAGCAACTAATTCAAAATACTCCTAACCTCTAATCAGCAATCTACCAAGTTTTGTCTTAAAATAAGCTCTAATGCCAAACAACCCTATCCTAGCTACTTTCAGCTTAATTATAAGCTAAACCGTGTGAAATGCAAACCAGAAGTGAGAAGCTATAGATTACCCAGCAAAGAACTTCTAAACCAACTTTTAGGCCCAAATTATCAAAAATGAATGCTGTGCAAAGGCTGCAAGTTGCCTGGTTCACAACTCAGTATTAACTAAGTGTGAACAGGGCAAATCAGCTCTAATAAAGAGCTTATTGAGTGCTTAAAACAGTTTCCAAAAATTCCACAAAATTCACTTTTCAAAAATAGACCAACTAAACTTGAAAATCCCAAAGTTTCAATGATTTTGACTCAAAATTGAATCCATGAAAAATCAACAAAGTTTGGTTGAAACTGATTTTCCAACTTTTTTAACTTCAGAAATGGTAATTTTGACCAAAATGAAATTTGAGCTTAATTTGTGAACTGATATTGATGTTATATGATACAATAGAAGCGGCAAACTAACTTACTATATCCTATACCTATATGCAAGATATTATGAATTAAATCTAACAGTTATGCAAATTACCAGCTATTTATGATGGTTTTGACTTTAATGATCTAGGATGCAGATGAATGACTCAATTTACTATAATATACCTAAATGAGACTTAGTAAACTGAATCTAACCACTATTAAGCACTGCAATTCCAAATTTCAGCTTAAACCAAACACAGATTTATGAATCTGTTAAGCCACTTAACAATCTAAAACAAAAGTCTGATCCACAAGTGTGTTATATCTAGATTCAATATGTAATATTACTGCTAAATGAACTTATCTAAACACCTAAGTCTAACCTGTTCTAACTGATGCAATAAAAATTATTATCAGAGAATTTAAAGCTAAAGGCAGTAATGGATATAGATGAAAACAACAATTAAACTATTGAGATAAAGCTAAATTATACTAGAATGAACACTATTTAAGCTGAACTAACAAGTAACATAAAATTTAACAGATTATAAAAGAGAATTGGTACTCATATGAAGTCCAGCCACTATGGCTTGCCAACAATCACAAGTAACCACTATCCTAACCTGTTCTCAACCCCAAATCAAAGCTAAGCTAACCTAAATCCAAACCAAACCAGGTAATCCCAATTCAGCTTCCATTTTTCTGCAGTTGTCTTCCTTTGACCAGTACTTGAGATTTGAGAAAATGAAAATAGTAATGAGTTTTTGAGTAGATAATAAGCTAAAGTGAACTTATAAAAATAGTAACCTTAAACTAAATTGATTTATGATTTGAGATATTTTTTTTTTATTTTTGAAGTATTTTTCTTATTTTTTTGTGATTTTTGTTTGATAGAGAGAATAAAGAAAATGATTTGAGATAAGCTAATTTGAGAAACTAAGATACTAATAAGCTATTTAAAACAATGGAACAGTAATTAAGATGGATTGAAAACAAAAGCTGAAATTACTTAAATTAATAAAACTTGAGATTACAATAGAACTGAAATTCAGAAATTACAGAAATGAAATTTTAAACATAAAACAATAATAAAATACTAATTATCTACTCAAATTCTACATGCTACAACTGTGAAATAAGGGTGCTTCAAGAAGAATGAATTTGTGCTTTCTCTGGATGAATAACAACCTTTGATTAAATCCCATACGTGTCCCATCATTTCTGCCCTTGGATCATGTGCCTAAGTCACCTCAGCAATCCGTGAAGGGAATGTTGTGATTGACACCGGATTGCCAGGCGTGGCACCGTGTGTCACATGTCAGCTTCGTGTGAATTTGAGAGGAATTTGAGTTTAATGTGGTGAATTAATTTGGTGGGAAGGTTAGGTTCATAGTGGGAATATTGGGGGTGAATTTTTGGCGCCTTAGGATTTTTATTGTTTTGTTTTGTGATATCATTGAGGGTTAAGTGGTGGGTTGACCCGGGGTCCATGGGTAAAACGGGTTGGAATTGTGGTGCTTGACTTGGGCTTTTGAGTATTTTGGGCTTCAAGGTATATTAATTTGGACTTAAGGATTACAAATGGATCCAATGTGTAGTATAAGGACTAAAACTGCCAAATCTGATTTTCCAGGGACTAAACATGTAATTCTGAAAATATGATCCAAGGGTTAGTCTTGCCAATCTTCAATAGACCAAGGACCATTCTTGCCATTTTCTGAAACTTAAGGGTCATTTTTGCCAATTGATGAAAGTTGAAGGACTGATTATGACAATTATTCAAAGTTGAACATATCTTTCAAAATAATCTTTTCAGATAGAAATCTTCAGATTCACAATTCGACCTTCCGGCTCAGCTTTAACACTCTTTATCTCTCGTGCTCGGGTTTTGTCGATTTGGATATCTTTTGTGTTTTGACATATCCGTACACACCACATGCATAAACTCGAAACGAAATATTAGCAATAAACGGCTCTTTCTTGGTTATTTTGGGTCATATTTGATAAAGAATTATATGTGTTTTAGCACATATCAATCACCTTCACATCTTCAAATGTACAGTGCGTATAAAATTTGGTAAAAGTCAAAAATGATAAACATGCTTTCTCAAATGTACCAATATGATAAACATGGTTATTTATGTACCAATATGTTAAATCAAAGATCAAATTATGTACAGTAATGGGTAATTCTTCACATCTTCATCTCTCACATCTGCATCGTTAGTCCTTTATACTAACGACCGTTAGTAAATAACTTAAAACTTGGTTTCTTACGTTTTCGTCTGATTTTTACGTTTTCGTTCGATTTTTTACATTTTCGTTCGTTTTTTTACGTTTTCATATGTTTTTACTTTTTCGACCCCTTTGTTACGTTTTCGCCCCTTTTTTTACGTTTTCGTCAGTTTTTTTACGTTTTCGTCTGATTTTTTACGCCGTCGACCGTTTTTTTACGTTTTCGTCCTTTTTCTAACGTTTTAATTTTCACGTTTTCGTTGGTTTTTTATGTTTTTTTACGTTTTCGTTTGTTTTTTAAGTTTTCGTCTCGTTTTTTATGTTTTCGTCTGATTTTTTTTACGTTTTTGTCTGATTTGTTACGTCTTCGACCGTTTTTTAACGTTTTCGTCCGTTTTTTACATTTCGACCCCATTCGTTTATGTCCTTTTTAACACTTCGTGTTTTTACATAAAAATCGGAAAAAAGGTCATAAAATATCAGATGACGTAAAAAAGCGTCGGTAAAATCCATCGGTAAAAATCGAAAAGCATCGCCAACGTCTTTCGAAAAACAAAATCGAAAAAATAAAAACCGGACAAAACGTAACAAGAAGTCAAACGTAGAAAATCAAAATAGACAATATAAAAAGCGGACGAAAATGACAAAGGTCAACGTAAAAAAAAACGGCGTAAATAATGGAAGAAAACAAAAACAAACGATAAAGGCAACGAAAAAAAATGAGCAAAGACGGAAACGTAATAAACGGTCGACGTCATAAAAATCGGACAACGTAAAAAATGGACGAAAATAACAAACATCTGGCGAAGAATAACCAAGTTTTAAGTTATTACTAACGGCCGTTAGTATAAGGACTAACGATGCGATGAGAGAGATGAAGAATTACCCATTGTTGTACATAATTTGATCTTTGATTTAGCATATTGGTTTAACATGTTTATCATATTAAATTTGAGAAAACATGTTGACTTTTACCAATTTTATACACGGTTCTTTTTATCTTTTATTTCTGAAATTTTCCGCAATACCTCGGGAATATTTTCCCCGGGGACAAAATCCACTTCTCCCGGGGACATGTGGGTGCATAACCATTTTGAGCCGATCAAACATGTCCGACGTGGCACTACTTTTTGCCGGGGAAAGTGTTTTCAAATAATTAGCTAATTAGTTAATTACATGATTAATACAATTAATCCGCTTTTGCGGGACATGTCCCTGGCAAAAAGTGTATAACACTATTGAGCAAAGGCTTTTCCCCGGGGACCTGTCCCAGCGAAAAGTATTATACACTGTTGAGCAAAAAGTTTTGTCGGGGACATGTCCCCGGAGAAAGTGAGGTAATAAAGTATGGTTTAGACTTTCGCCGGGGACATGTCCCAGGGGAAAGCTTCTGGCCCATTTTGCAGCATATTGCTGCAAAATGAGAAATTTCCAGATAAAATCTACATTGTAACAACCTTTGGCAGGATAAAGTAAAACTTTGGCGGGATAAAGTTGCAATTTGGCGGGAAAATTTTGGCGGAAAATTATTGGCGGGAAAAAATTGGCACCAAAAATATTGGCGGGAAAATATTTGATGGGATAATTCGACAAGTAAACGAAAAAACTCAAACGAAGCAACTTGAATGACACAATTGTTACCGCCTCAATTAATTTTTTTACTTTTTATGGTTTGGATTTTCACGGGATTTTTTCTTACTTTTTAAGCCAAAATAATTTTTTAGCACAAATTGTTACCGGCTCAAGTTAAAAATGTTGGATTTATGATTTTTTATATTAGTTGTGTGATAAATATTAATAGTTGGACTAATAAATACATAAATTTAGATTTTTGTAAATATTACTTGTGGGATGTGTCCCCGGGAAAGTTTTGGCGGAACAATTAGCGAGCTTAGGCTTAGGCTTTGACTTTGGTCAAATGTTGGTAAAAATGGAATAGACTTTCGGCGGGGACATGTCCCCGACGAAATTTGTTGAGTTTTACTAACGGTCGGGTATTCGTGGTGCCACGTCAGATTCATTTTTGTCGTTTAGCGATTTTCGCGGGGGACCACCCTCCGAAAATCTCTCGCCGTATCCACCTTATTTGTAGTGAGTTTAACTTTTTTTTTTTAGAAAAACCAATGGTTTCTATCTCTAAAAAAGAGTTAAAGTTTTAAGAAACATGTTCAGAGGATATGTTCTAAAAAACCTTAAAAGTGAAAGGGATCAAAAATAAATAAATAATAATAAAATAAAATAAAATTGAGAAAATTTAAATAGCTCTTTAAAATAATAATGAAAATGTGAAAGTTGAACTTTTCACCTTTTGAAAAAAAGCTTGTCTTAAAAGTTAGCAATAAATTATTTTCTTGCTTTTCCAAAGTTTTGTCAAAACTTGTTTAAAAAAATATGTCTCTATTCTCATCTGTTAAACGCAATCCTAAAAGTTAAGCCCTTAGGCTAAACAAGACAAGACTTAAGTGAAACCTATTCTCTGAATCGATGGACTATCAAAGGACCCATGATATCAAGAAATGGTGGAATAGATAGGGAAGTAGTCGTTTGGGGTTAGGTTTCTTAAATTTTGCGACCATTAACTTTTAAAATGAGTCAAAAAGGGAAGTTGTTTTATGGAGTTTGGTGCTTTAAATTTGCAACCATAAACTCTTGAAATGAGTGAAAATTTGCAGAGTTTCTAAAGGAAAACAAACAAAACAAATACAGAGTTATAACACATTGTAGAAAGTTTATTAGATTTATGTTAGAGGACACGGTGCACTCGCCATAGCACCTCATTATAGTGTCAAAATGGCACCTATAGCTACCATCCGCCACCACTTTGCCGGCGCGTCGTTAAAGGTTCCACCACCATTGTGGTAACGGGTAAAGTGGAGTACTGTGGGTTTTGATTGTGTGTTATAAGAAATGTTATTGAGGAGAGTTTTTTTTAGGTATAAGAATGTTATAGGGTAAAAGCTGACATGACGACGCCTATACCCTATACCTATAACTCAGTGCACCTAGCACTCTTAGTGATAGTGACCTCTTGAAAAAAACGAGTTCTAAGACTAAGGGTGTATTTACTAAATTAAGTGAGTATATATGAAGGTCTATATAAGCCTCTTATAGGATAGAGACAAGCTTTAATGTCTCTCTCAATTAAGAGGCATTAAAGGTTTTGAGCCCACTTTTCTCTCCATTAAGAAAAAAGTAAACACCCCCTAAAAGTATATTGCATGCGGTAATGAGTTCTAAGACTAAGAGTATATTGCATGTGGTAAAATTAGGTAACAAAACAAAAGTTTGAGATGTAAGCAAAAGTTGAAGCCACAATTGTAAGTTGGGAATTGTATTAGTGCTACATGCTAATAGAATCAACATGAATAAAAACGAAAACGTCAAATGATTGTCATGTATAAGTTGTGAAGATTTGTATATACTAGTAGGGATATGTTCTAGTGTACAGTTATATCGTTTTAATTTCTTTTGTCAACTTAAAGTCGTAACTATAACATATATGTCACTTGAAATTCACTATATATCACTCATTATCTTCACTTTTCATTTCTCTATTTGTCATCGTCATATGGTTATAAAGGATTTTATGCACAAAAGGTAGAAACAAATATCATTTTTGTATGTTTAATGCATAAATTTCGATTGTAATAATTTGATGGTTAGATCCTTTAACACATATATGAAAAAATAATTATAAGTAAAAAATCTTATAGTATGAGAGCCTTCCTTTTTATTGTCTACTAGACAGGTTGTAATAGTGTTGTATTTACCACCATCACATCAACTTTTCTTTTATCAAAAATTCACCACCAAACAAGTATGATCGGACAACCACCTTCACCACCTAAAACGTATCTCGCTTAAACAAAAAATTTGTTGTAGCTCTTCTCATAATCTGGTCATGTTCACCACCAAATTCTCAACAAAATAGGGGGACCATCGTAGTGGTGGGGAAGTGGTGTAATACCATAATATTATTAGAGGACAAATAGGCTTAAACCCGGTATATGTGGATTTAAGGTATTTAGAGTTTGAGATGTAAGCAAAAGTTGAACACGTGTCAGTATTCTAATGGAATCGCACATTCGCACATTCGCACATACCAAATTGGGAAGAGACTTTATTTTTGTACCTCAAAGTGATCACTCTCCACCTTTTTGTCCCATTTTGAGAATTACCCTTTTTTTAATGTATGATGATGAATACATGCATATTTGTTAAACATGTGGGCTAATAATATTATTATACTTCTCTAATGGGCTAGCCTGTTAATATTAAAACTAAGTCGGTCAAATAGTAACCGCCTGATTAACACTATAAAAACAAAACCGCTACAAGACATCTTTCCATCTTCATTCGTGTTTTTTTTTTCCTTTTTACGATAACCCAAAAAAGTTATCCTACACTGCAAATCAAAGATAATTACTGTATATTTATTTTTGGCAATCTAACAGGTAGGTACATTCAAGCTTTTATCATGACTAATACACTTCCTCAAGTTCTCAACGAGCTTCAACATCTACTTGAATCCACTTTTCGCGGAATTTCAATTCCTTTTTTGCCTTCTCGTTACCAGTCCCAGTTTTACAAAAAACTCGACTATCAGGCCGCAGGTGTGAATGATATTCAGGAGCTCATTGATAAGTTGGGCAACATGGTGCATTACTATAAAGCGCGAGGAACCAAGGAGACACGTGTCATATCTGCTAGTATTGCAAAAGTCAGACGAAGTGTATACTTGAAGCCTGAGGTTACAAAATTACTCAAGATGCATCCTGGTGGAATCAAGTTCAGTTCTTTTGAGGATTCATACAAGAATCTGTTTAAGCGGAAATTCAACTATGACTACTATGGTTTGAACGATCTTGATGATCTTTGTCAAGTCTTGGATGATATTCTGGTGGTGGAAGTAGCAAATCCTCACAAGAAGCTGATGAAGGCGGTCAAGATCAACTACTACAATTGTAGAAAAAGAAAGAGGGATAAAGAAGATGCTGATATTTAACTCTCTTTGGGTAAAAGAGCATGCTTCTATCTTAGTTTTATCGGTTCGAATGCTTATTGTTATTATTATACTTCCATGTCATACCTATCTGTTTATGTTTTCAAACCTTATTGGATCGTACGTTTCAGACTCCTCGATTTGTTGAGTTATTTGGAAACCCATTGCATCTTATTTCGTCAAAATCAATGTTTGTTATTCAGATAATCACTATGGAGCATATGATCTGATTGAATGTTGCTATATATCCTATCGTCCTTTTCCTTTACGATAGATGATAGTTGCAACCGTGATGAGGCGTACTTTTAGTCTACCATGCATCTGGTTGTCAATGGCTCAGGCAAAGTCATGTTGGATATACATATTGGATATAGTTATCATCTCTTGATTGACTTCATGGTGACTTATTTTCGGGTACTAGGATATACAATTGCGTTTATTTTGAGGTCAAATAAATAATTTTATAGCTCTCAAAGTTGGGCAATATTTTCTAAACTTTTGCAAAGAGTTTGATTTTTTTTTTTTTTTTTTTTTTTTTTTTCTTTTCTTTGTAATTTTTTGAACCTCAGATTACAAACATTTTTAATATCACAAATCATATTTCTAAATAAAAATCACAATCACTTATGACCATTTGTTCATTTTGTTTATAATTTATATCCTATGTGAAAAATTAACAAAAGTTTAATAATGCTTGGTTGGTTTTAATAGATTTTTAAAGGGTAGTATTTATATATTTTTTAAACCAATAGGCGACAAAAGAGAAACCGGTAATTTTACTAAGTCGGTAATTAAGTGCATGGGGCATAAATATATACACGACAATATGGATCCAACCAACAATCATTCGGTCAAAAACTATCCATAAACCGGTAAAAAAAAATTATGTATATATACTAAAGGTCGTTGATGTTACTGTAGCAAACAACACATTAAATGCAAGTTCCCAAGTTGGCAAAGTCCCGAGATTTAAATTAATAGATTCACAGTAAGTCAAACATTAAAAACAAAGTTTCATAACTTGGCAAAAACAGTCCCCAGAAGTTTTAAGTGTGATTCAAAGAGAGTCCTCTACCATTATTGATATCTATAGCAACTTGGCAAAATTAGCCCTCACGGTTTTAAGTGTCGTTCAAAGTAAGTCTTTGAAGATAAAATTTAAATTAGCGGGTTTCCCTTTCGTTACAGTTTATGCCACAGTTTAGGCTGTTTTTCTAGTTTAAATCTCTTATTAGTTATTACTTTGTATGCTTTATTTAAGTTACGGACTTATGCTATGTGAAGTTTGAACAAGTTATAATCTACGGAAGGATTTGAAATTGATAGTGATATAGGTTATATTATACTATAATTCACTTTGGCATTATAATAAACCTCGACATATAACATTAGTAAACAAGCTACAGTATTCTTTATGCAATAATGTAAGGAGTAAGAATATGAGAAATAAAATTAAAATTAAAAGAGTGAGAAGAAACAACTATTAGATGATAAATAAGGCTCAAGTTTGATATGTGAGGTTGGGTCAATTAAGGTTCATTATTTATTGTCTACATATATATCATTATGAATAAAATATACCTAGCGTTCATTGATTTGATAAAGAACAAACCAATGATAATAGAGAAGTTGTGTAGTATGTGGGTACTCAAGCGTTATTAGGTTTGGCAGCCGAGATCGTTGAAACGAGGGTTGAATGGAATTTCAAACTCAATCTCGATTGTCGGGATTTGAATAAGAGAAAGGGCATAAAATGATGTTATCAAACTACGGGATAAGCAAAGTAAATGGGAATAAAATATGGGAAAACTAAGAATAAATGCAAACTACCTTATTATCTTGCCTTAATCTGGTTAAACGAAGCGAATAAAATCTTGATAAATTAAATTCTATCCTAAAATAACCTAAATTACTTATACTAAAAATGATTAGAAAACTATTTAAGAACTAAAACTATTTTTTAGATTTTTTTAATTTTATTAGAATTAAAACTAAATTTTAACTTTAAAAATAAACTAATTATCTAAAAATTATGAAAAAGGAAAATTATGGAATTACTTTTATAAAATCTAAAATATCCTAAGAGAATTTTCAAAACTATTTTTTTAATTTTCTGATTAATTTTCTATTTTCTACAAATTTAAAACTATTTAAATCTAATTTAAATTGTGAAAAATACTAAATAAAAGGGGAAAAATATGGAAAAATATTTTTTATGCTTTTTATATTTTTCTTAAACTGGAAAAATTGAAAAATTATTTTTGGAACTTTTCTCAATTATTGCAATAAAAGCTATTTAAAATGACTAAAAAATGATTTAAATAAGAAAAATCTAAAATAGTAACCAAAAATTATGAAAAACTCAGGAAAATTCTAAAATGTTATTCTAATTCTATGAAAAATAAGAAATCAGCAGCTTATGTTATGAGATATGAAGAACGTAGTACAAGAGTTACCAAATAAGCACTTTTCAATAAGCAAATAAGCACTAGAATGTACCAACTGAATATAAGAGCTATATTATATTAAAACTACTCTAAAGCAACCATTTGCAACTACTCCTAATCTCTAAACAATGATCTACCTAGATTTGATGCTAGCGCCACTCTTATGAAACATCTGCACGACCCCACTTGTTTAAGGCTGTATGTACTTTATTCAGTAAATAACTGAAAACCAAAACTATGGTTCTCAAGACCACCAACCAGAGATTACATATCTAAAATTTCAGCTCATAAGGACTAATGTGAAAGTTATAGATCAAATACTAAATGGCTATTTTGAATGATGAGAGGTCAGCTGATGTCTTGAGAAAAAGTGAGTGACAGGAAAGTAATTGCAGGCTTACAATTTAAGCTACCACAGATTCTCATAAGCTAAAACATACTTAACTACACTAGTTTCTACTGAATAAACACAAATAAGCACAAATAATAAGCTACCAACATTAATCTCAATTCAACACTAACATCTAAAGGGATGCAACTGGCGTTGTGCTTGAACAATAAGCACCAAATAAGCTATCTAAACAGCTCCTAAGCTGCAACTAATGGCAAAATCAGATATTCTAAGTTACAAACTACCTATGGAAACAAAAGTCAAGCAATTCCTACATCTAAACATATAACGGATGAGAAGACTTAAGTAGGAAATGAAACTCAACGTGATGCGGTGGAAAAACGAGGCTGACTACCAACTTGAGAGCAACATTAGCCATACTAAAACATTTTTTTGAATTTTTTCCTTTTGTGATAAGTTAGAAGAGCTGGTAAAATTGCTATTTCTAATTTTTAAATATTTTTATGATGACTAAAGAAGCACTTAAAGATCTCAAGCAAATTACACATTTAACTGTTTTGGACAAAAATGATGATGACAGAATTTTATGAAATGACTTAGAATCTTAAAACTTGACTTGGTAACTTAAAATTTTGGACAAAAACAACATTGATTCCAGATCATGAACTTGAATAGCTCAAAATCATCCACCAACAACTATAGCAATCTCTAAAAATCATTTATGATCCAATACTACCTTAAACTTGAGAATGCACTTTTACGAGAAGAGCTAGATTAAAACCATTATCTTGATTGAAAACTCCAAATAAGTATAAAACTCATCCACTAAACAGTCCTAAACCAAGAATGAACCTCAACTGATTTGACTTTTAAGATTGACTAATGTTGACTTTTTGAAGAAAATGAGATTAAGAACAAGTGAATATAGAAATAACCTCACATAAGCTCACATAAGCTTATGTGAGCTTGATGAGTAACAAACAAAGCTTCAAAAGCAGAGTTATGAAAAGAAATTGGCAATTCAATTCGACAAGAACTTAAATGAGAAATTGACTTGCATTAATAAGAAAAATTACAATTGAAGTGAAAAGCGGATTACACTATTAAAACAATATAAATGACCAGTAAATAAATGGCCAAAATTTCTTTAAGACATAAGAAATTGGACAACTTATTGTGTTGAAGGAGGGTATATATAGGCTGTAAGAGAGGCGGAGTCTTGGGATCCTTTTCAGAGAAGATACTAGAGGCTCCATCACGGCCACACATTCACCACCTTGTCACTCCTCCATCACACTTAATTCACCTTGTGAGGTGTCACGACCAATCAGTGCTTCCATTTGTACGTGGGCACTTTATACGCCATGTCGGGGTGTGCTAAAGGTGGATAAGATTCTTAGTACGAGTTTAAGGTTGGGTAAATATGGGTGGGTAATTGGTGGTAAACGGGTAAATGGGTGGTTTAAAGAAGAAGGGTTTAAAGCGTTTGGATTGTTTATTATAATTCAAAGGTTGTTGACCGAATACGGGTGAAGTTGACACAGGTAAAATCTGGGTAAGGATATATTAAACGGGTATTGGTGTTGGGTGGGTAAGGAGTTTATTGGGCCGTGGCTTATGTTTGTGTTGGATAAGGGATTGGACTAGCAGGTGATCCAGGGTAATCATAGGGACCAAAGTTGTATTTTCACGAACTTCAGGGCCAAACATGTAAATTCTGAAAGTATCTTCAAGGACCATTCTTGACAATCTTCAATTAGACCAAGGGCTAATTTGCAAATTTTGAATCTTCAGGTCAATTTTGCCAACAAACTTGAGGCCATTCTTGACATATCTTCAAAATTGAATATATCTTCCAAAAATCATACTGGAATAAAATACGCACAATTTTGATCTTCGGCCATTAGCTCTTTTAATCTCGTGCTTTCAGTTCACGTCGATTTGGTTCCTTTTGTGTGTTTTACATATCGTGCACAATGAAAGCTGAGCTCGAAAACCACAAATATTAGCAATAAACGGCTCTTTCTTGGTTGTTTTGGGTCAGATTTGATATAGAAAAGGTATGTGTTTTAGCACATACATTCATCATTAAAAAAAAGTATTTAGAATTTATGTTTTTATTATGTTTTTGTTTTATGTCGAATCCGGGATATTAATTTCCGAGACGATTTTTGTTGGTGTCGAATCTAAGGTTCTTATTCGAGACAACTTTTTTGATGTCGAATCTAGGGTTCTTATTCGAGCGACCTTTTGTTGGTGTCGAATCTATGGTTCTTATTCAGAGACATTTTGGGATACTTTGGTTTATCCTTCAGATACTTTAGTTATCCGTAAACAAAAATTTAGAATAAGGGATACTTTGGGTTATCCTTTTTATTTGGTTATTGTTTTATTTTGCATTCTTAGTTTTACTCCAGTTCGAGCTTCGCGATTAGCCCGCTTCGAACTACTGAGTATTAGATGATAAATAAGGCCCAAGCCCGGTATGTGGGGTTAGGTCCATTAGGGTTTCATTATGTATTAATCTATATATATCGTATCAATAAAAGGTATTACCCATGGGGTTTATCATCGTCTTACAACAACAACCGCATGTTTTGAGATGCACTAAAATATAGATGCATATCTCCTTATACTCGCTAATATTTTTTTTCATTCTTGTCATTTCAATTTCTCTTCCAGTTCTCACTATATCCATACCCGTAATGTAAGATGATGAATTTTTAAACATGTGGGCTAATGATATTTTACTTCTCTAATGGGCTAGCCTGTTAATATTAAAATTAAGTCGGTCAAATAGTAACAGCATGATTAATTAACACTCTAAAAACAAAACCGCTACAAGACATCTTTCCATCTTCATTCGTGATTTTTCTTTTTACGATAACCCAAAAAAGTTATCCTTACATTATTGCAAATCGAAGATGACGTCAGAACTAAAAGACGATTGTTTAAAAGAACTCGATTGTTACTCTTTGATATCGAAGGTATGTATCGAGCTCGAATCGCACTGTTTTACTTTCAAAAAAGTTTTAGTAGAATTTATAGTTTATTTAGTTAGACATCGTGATAATGTAGATGATTTCAAGCGTAAGTTGAAACAAAACAAAGATAATAATGTGACTTGGTACGTACATTGTTTACCATTATTCATGCAATATTCCCGCCAAAACGTAAGTAAAAAATTATGCTAGTTGCACTAAATAATTTACTTTCTTAAAAGTCACACTTCTTGCACCGAGAATGATCTGGTATTCTCATGTTCTGGATGGTGCAACAAGTGCATGAACACTCACCTAGGGGCGGAGACAACGAGGGGCTGGGGCACAAGCAAGGGCATGTGCCTTCCTAACGGAAAAATTATAGTTTTTTTATTTTTTTATTTTTTTTATTTATTTTGCTTTCCTTAAGAACCCGTTTGTAGTGTAGTTTCGAAAAATTATCAAAGTGTGCCCCCTCGAGCAAAATTTTTTCCCGCACCATCATTAGCTACCACCCTGCTTTAACCTTCTTGTTTGCTTTTCTCTTTTTTTGCATCATTACATTGCCCTTTTGCACCCTATGCAGTAGCAGTGCCACCATAAGTCTCAATCATGCATATCTGGATTTTGTGCAAATTAGGAATTTTCATTATAATCACTCAAAATGTGTTGTTGGGATAGGTTACTGAAATTCTTTCTGTTAAGAATGTATTGATGGATTTGGCATTATTTCTATTACATGCAAATAACGTTAGCTCTTACATATTTGTTACTAGACCAAGGAAACAGAGAAAAAGATTACGAAGAAAAGGGAAGAGATCAAGGAAGCAAAGAATATGAAAAAGCTAAAGGAAATGGAAATGCTCCTCGTAGAAGAGATTGTGAAAAGGAATATGGAAAGTATCAAGAAAGCTGAGAATATTGCAGAGCTCAACGAAGCAGAGATTGAGGTAAAGTTCAATGAAGAGATTGAAGCACAAATTATGAAAATGCATATGGCGATGGAAAAGCTCAAGGAAGCAGATGATATGAAAATGAAAAGAGAAGAGAAAAAGCTCAAGGAAGCAGACGATATGAAAAAGATCAAAGAAAATCTCAATGTAGAAGTGTACACAAAGGAAATGAAAAGGAACATGAAAAGAATGGAAGCAAAGAAGAGAAGGTAGAGAGAAAAGGAAGTAGAGAAAGAGACCATGAAAAAGATCAAGAAAATGATTGAATCAGAGTATCGGGAACTGATGGTAGTGGAGCTTACAGAAAAGCTCAACGAAGCAGAGGATATTATGAAAAAGGTCAAGGAAGCAAAGAATAGGGAAAAGATCAAGGAAGCCGAGATTATAAAAAAAGTCAAGAACATGATTGAATCAGAGTGTTTGGAAAGGATGGTAGTGGAGATAATGAGAAAGGAAGCAGAGGTTTTTGTTAGAGGATATATTATTTTATAGATTAGCCCATCATTATTCTTGTAATTGTTTATAGCTTAGACCATAATATTCCTGTATGGGCCTTTGTTGTATTGTCCCAGTGAAGGCTGCTCAATGCATATAAACAACACAATGTATCAATTGAAAGGCAATACAGAAAATATATCTTCTCACATTACCAGTAATCATACTATCTTACATGGTATCAGACGCCGTTAAGATCCACAACACCTGAACCCTTCGGCCCCTCCGCCTCCTTTTCCGGCCGTCGGCTTCGGCCGGCGGTCCAGAACAGCCAAACACAACCACCAACAATCATTCTCCATGTTAACTACTACTCCATCGAGCTCCTCAACCGTATCTCCTATCTCAAAAAAAAAAAAAAAAAAAAAAAAAAAAAAAACTTCCCGTTGCATCTTCTTCATCCTCTTCTGCTAATTTCTTCTCCAAGTACATAATAAACTCCTTTCTTCTTCTTCTCCTCTCCTCACCTCCATTCTCCCTTCTTCTTTCTTTTCCTCAAACTCATCCAAATCCTCTTCTGCTAATTTCTTCTCCAAGTACATAATAAACTCTTCTTCTTCTTCAAATATAAAATCGGTGAAATGATGGTTTGTGGAAATGTTTGTTTCAAATGGTAATATAAAATCAAAGCAAAAGTACATGGCAGACAAGAAATATACCTTTGTCTTAGTTAATCCATCTTACATGGCTGCAGGTTCTACATCAAGAACGAAACATGTAAGTCTATTATTGACGTACACACTCTATCATGTTTTTATATATACAGACTTAATTTACATTTGGTTTTTTATTACAGCCTAAGATAGGTACCGTACATGCAACCTATTCAATGCCTCAATGGAACGATGTAACTTTAATATTGTTAAACAACAGGCTTTGATTGTGTCTTGCGCCAAGGAGGAGTATGATGATTATACATGGTATGCATTGTTTATAATATCTGCGCGTATTTACTTTGTTTTTACATTTTTTTTTTTTTTTTGCAATGATGAGAAATTTACATTTGGTAATAGCGGAAATGTCCTGACACTACACCAAAATAAAGGATTGGGAACGGCCAAAATTTTTGGGTAGACATGGTAGTCCCAAATTGAAGATGGGTCCCATACATTTTCAACAAAAAGAGCAGTAAACAAAGATCTTTTGGCCCACACAGTTTGGGACGACAATGTCGTCCCATTTTTCAATTATTTCATTTTTTACTATTTAAAATCTTTATCAATAACTTTTCACGAAAATTAAATACAACCCGTCATTATTTTTGAGCCCCCCAAACTGCATAAACCAATTTTTTATTAATTTAAAAACTTTATAAACCAATTTTTATTTTACAAAACAATTTTAAGACTTTTAAATAATCTTAGGGACTACAATGTCGTCCCAAATTTTAATATATAATTAAAATTAAATAGTGTATATTTATAATTAAATACTTTAATTTAAAATTAAATACATTTATAAAATTAAAAATATATATTTAATTTAAATACTTTTATTTAATATATATCCCGCCATTATTTTTTCCGCAAAGTTTTCCTTATATATCCCGACAAAACATAAATAACTCAATCGTCAATTCCCACAAAACCCACGTAACAATATAATGGTTGATTATACGCCGGAAAAAGAGTGGTCGCTGGTACTTGGTCGTTTAACATGATACTTATACCATAACATCTATACTTGGTCGTTTAACATGATACGTATACCATAGCACATATACTTGGTCGTTTAACATGATACGTATACCATAGCACCTATACTTGGTCGTTTAACATGATACGTATACCATAGCATCTATACTTGGTCGTTTAACATGATACGTATACCATAACATCTATACTTGGTCGTTTAACATGATACGTATACCATAGCACCTATACTTATACGTATACCATAGCACCTATACTTGGTTGTTTAACATGATACGTATACCATAGCATCTATACTTGGTCGTTTAACATGATACGTATACCATAGCACCTATACTTGGTCGTTTAACATGATACGTATACCATAGCACCTATACTTGGTTGTTTAACATGATAATGTATACCATAGCATCTATACTTGGTCAACATGATAATTATACCATAGCACCTATACTTGGTCGTTTAACATGATACGTATACCATAGCACCTATACTTGCTTGTTTAACATGATATGTATACCATAGCATCTATATCGGTCGTTTAACATGATACGTATACCATAGCACCTATACTTGGTCGTTTAACACGATACGTATACCATAGCACCTATACTTGGTCGTTTAACATGATACGTATACCATAGCACCTATACTTGGTCGTTTACCATGATACGTATACCATAGCACCTATACTTGGTCGTTTAACATGATACGTATACCATAGCATCTATACTTGGTCGTTTAACATGAGACGTATACCATAGCACCTATACTTGGTCGTTTAACATGATACGTATACCATAGCATCTATACTTGGTCGTTTAACATGATACGTATACCATAGCATCTATACTTGGTCGTTTAACATGATACGTATACCATAGCACCTATACTTGGTCGTTTAACATGATACGTATATCATAGCACCTATACTTGGTCGTTTAACATTATACGTATACCATAGCATCTATACTTGGTCGTTTAACATGATACGTATACCATAACATCTATACTTGGTTGTTTAACATGATACGTATACCATAGCACCTATAATTAATTTTAAATCAATTTTAAAACGTATACCATGTCATCCGTTTTAATTTATATCGACAATTTATAATTAATTTTAAATCATTTTAATCAATTTAAATATTTTATAACTAATTTAAATTTCTTATGACTAATTTAAATTAATAAATTTTTTTATAACTAATTTAAATTATTTTAAATTTATTTAAACTTTTTATAACTAATTAATTAATTTTTAAATTATTTAAAAAGTTTATAACAAATTTAATTTATTTATTATTAATTAAATTATTTAAGGACATTCTAATATACATAAAATAAAGGAAAAAAAAAAACAAAACAAAAAGGGACGAAATTGTCGTGCCCTTTTTTAACAAAACTTTTCACGAAAAATCAAATAACCCGCCTAATAATTCTGGGGAAAAATAACAAAAAGGGACGACATTGTTGTACCTTTTTGGGTCAATTCAAAATTTTTCACGAAAAATCAAATAACCCGCCTAATAATTCTGGCTAAAAATAACAAAAAGGTACGACAATGTCGTCCCTGTTTGTGTCGTCTAAAAAAAAATAACAAAAAGGGACGACATTGTCGTCCCTTTTGTGTCGTCCCTTTTTTACTTCAATAATTGAGGACGCAACCAGTAAATATATTCTTCAACACTTAACCAAACAAAAAAAAACCAACCGAAAACCATCTTAAAAAACCACTCGAATCAAAAAAGAAAACGCAATTTTCTGCAATTCGACACTACCACAACACTACTATCACTCTTAACCATCAATTACACACGCACCACTGGGCACAATTTGTTTAATTTTTGTTATTTAGTTTTGTTTAAAGGTATTTTTTTTGTTACAATTTTGTTTGTTAATTTAATTTCTTTAATTATGGTTGTTTACAATGGAATTATGTTGTGTTTGTGTTGGTTAGATGGTCCACCGCAGCAGCTCACCACCACCGTGAACCACCGCCGCAGCTCCACCACCACCATCTTTTGTGTTGGTTAGTGACTTTTTTTTTTAATTTTGTTAATGTTTTTTGGTACGACTGGCTAAACAGAACCCAAGAGGAATGGGAGATGTTGGTTGACTAGTGGTTAGACGCGAAACGGATGGCAAGATCGGTCAGAAATGTAGAAAATCGATCTAAAAACAAGATTTTAACTCACCAAGAGCAAGTTAGTTTGTGAGTTACTTCTCATTTATTAGTTTTTTCCTAACTTACCTTTTTTTTTTTTTTTTTTTTTTTTTTTTGAAATTACACAAAATGAGATGAGGGCCCTTCAAGAGCAAGTCAGTTTGTGAATTTAGACTTATTAATATTATGGAATATTATTGTATTTGTCGAATGTTATCGTGGATTTATGTTAACTTTATAACTTTTGGACATGTTAGCTTTATAAGCTAGTGACTTGTCAGTTTGAGACATGTTATTTAGGAAATTTGCGCATTGTATAGTTTAAGACTAGTTTACTTTGTATCGTATTTGTTGAATGGTATCGGGAAATTGTGGAATGTTATTTTATCCGTTTAGTAATTTGGTATTGTATCATATTGTCGAATTGGTATTGTGGATTGTGATTGATTACAGGTTGTATTTGTTTTGGTAGATTTTTTCAGGAAAAATCCTGAAAACCTGCATTTGTTGCATTTTTCCCCACCCGGAACAATTAGGGACTACATTGTCGCCCCAAATTCCGCTCATATTGTCGTCCCATTTTGCAAGTGGGTTTACAGTTTGGCACGACATTGTCGTGCCTTTATGTATTAAAAAATTCGTTTTATTTTTATTTTAAAAAGATAAATAAAAAAATAAATAAAAATTGGTACGACAATGTCGTACCATTTTGCAATAAAAGTCGTGCCAACCGTTTTTTTTTCAGATTGAATTCTTTTTGGGCCCCACGTTTGTGTCGTGCCAAATATTCAATAGATTTGTCGTGCCAAAATTTTTTGGGACAACTGTATTGGGTCGACCAAAAAAGCACGAGATGTCGTTCCTTTTTATTTTTGGGTCGACATCATTTGAAATTTGGGCATGACATTGTCGTGCCAAATATGAATTTTTTTTGTAGTGTGAGGATATGGCCTGAATTAAAAAAAAAAAAGGTACAAAGCTTCAAGGACCAAAAGATGTTGGGAAGGTAATGTTTTTTGTAAATCATGTTTTATGATAACTGATCTTTTTTTTTTTTTTTTTTTTTAAAAAAAAGAAAAGAAAAAGACGGTAACACTGGTATTTTATTATTATAGGAAATCATAAGAAATCTTCAGCAATCTGACATGATAGAGGGAACACCCTCCTTGCATAGCGTTGGTTTCATAACATTCAAGATTTCAGGGAAATGGATGGCAAAGGTTTTTTTTTTTCTTCGTCTTTTCCAACTCTTTCAAGACATACATTATAATTTTCACCTATATTTTCTTGTTTACACCTTTTTCCTTGTAGAGAATTCATAGGATGGTGATAGAAGGTATCGAAACATGGGCACCATCAGTTTCTTTGGAAAGGGCAATAGTAGACTTTCCGTCATTTGATAAAGCCGAAGGAATGCATATGGATATGTTGCGACGCCGTTATATCAGCCGCTCGTTAACTCGCATGCTTCAGTATTGTCAAGTTAATGTGCTCGACAACGCTCATGAGGTATATTTGCGTAAGGACCTTTATGAATGTTAGAAAGTAATTTGGAGGGTCTACTATGGGTGTGTTTGGTAATAATAGCAGTGAGTAGTAGATGTGAGCTGTGAGCAGTAGCCACAACTCACAGCTCACCGTTCACAGCTTTTTAAAGAAGCATTGAAAAAATGATTTTTTCTAAAAAATAGCAAAGCTCACCACTCCTTTGGCAAACGAACATTAAAAATCAAAAAGCTCATTGCTCACCGCTCATCGCCCCAAAAAAGCTCAAAAAGCTTCGCGCCAAACATAGTCTATGTAATTAGATAGATTCATATATTCCTCCTGTTTGATATATAATAGGCTTACTGTGTAGTTTATGAGTTCAAAATAATTCTGTTTATTTCAGGCGAGTCACCTGAATTTTGCTCGAAATGTAATCAAGATTGAAGTAATAGGTGAAGGAATGATGGTTTACTATAATGATGAAGGAGAAGTCAAATCCTTTATTTGCAATAGCAGCATGGAGAGTGATCTACTTAAAGGAAATGCCTTGAAAGATCTTGGAGCATTGTGGTACTTTAAATTGCTTTTAATTTATTTGTCTTTCCAGTTTTATGTATATGTGCAGAGGCAAGTAAAACCATTTTCTAAACCTTTCCATATATGGCATGTATGCAGTTTTTTCAACTATTTTATAGTTTGTCTGAACTAGTTTTAGCTCAAGATATCATCCTTATTGTCTCTGCATGTGTATGCCTCTGGCATATATTTTATTAATAGTTTGTCTGAACTAATTTTAGCTAAAGATATCTTCCTTAATTGTCTGCATGTGACTCCTGTTGCCAAACAGGAGTATGTTAAAATGTGTTTTACTGTAAGAAATTTCTGCGCATCAACTGATAATTTGTTCAAAAGAAGATAGAGAAACTGAAGACTGATTATTTTTCTTTCAGGCTGCTAAAGGTGCAGGGTGGCTCTCACTTGCTCCTCCGCTCGAACCCTGTGCAACTTACGTGGGTATCGGTTGTACTTCCAAACTGGAAAAGTTGGTTTACATGTTGAACAAAGCTAAAGCTCTTAATAAACCGGCATCTTTTGTGTTACAAGGTATACAGGATATTCTTTGACTATTCTCTATTATTAATTTCCTGTATAAATAATGTGATTACCGGAATTATTTTGTTAAAAGAATCATTCAACTTTCTTTGATAATGCAATCTTGCTTTCAACCCGTTTGACCTGTTTTATTTTTAGTCAAAATTATACTTTTTCTTAACCAGGTAGAGATAAAACATGTACCAAATCATCAATCCGTTACTATCTAATGTGATCGAATTAAGATGGCTATGTTTCAATTTTTTTTAATCAGGTAATGCTGCTAATTATATTGCTCGAGACGTTTTAGAGTGTGCCATTCAGTAAGATTCTCATGCTTTTATCATATTTTAACGCTTATTGTACTATTAATGATACTTAGCAGAATGGTAAATGTTAATTTTTTATGAACTTGCTTTTAATCAAATTGTTTTATATTGAATTCAACAATATCCACACCGGCTAATTTCTTTGTTTAAAACTAGATACCCTACTTTAAGGTCACGTTTCATACTTACTTTCGTATTTAGTGCTTTATGCTTTGTGTTCTTAACATGTATACAATCTTGAAAACCCATAGAATGGCCGACTGTACCTTTGATGTTGATGAGATACTTCATGAGGAGGTATTCTAATGATGTTCTACCCTTATTAAGTGATAGTCTGTATTTCTTAGCAATTTGAAATCTCTACACCAATCTTGTTTTTGATATGCTCAAATTCATTTGTAAATAGGGAAATACTTTCTTGTATCTACTGAATACCCAAGCTCGGATTCTTTCAATCACCAATAAATCTCGTAGAGACATCCGTGAGTTAAAGAAAGTAAGAATTTATTTTTGTTTATGTTTCAGCTTTTTCATCTTGGCCCCAATTTTTTTGATTTCATGTTCTTGAATATTAAGTTAACGGATATTGTAATTCAATGTTTGCAACAGGCAACTCTGATATTGGAGAAAGATGACGTATTGGAGCAAGGTGAAGAGCGTGACTTGGGATTTCAGATACTGATTTAACGAGGCAAGACAAACATCTAAATGAACTTTTACTAATTTGAACATACAACATCCTATTTGAAGTTATAAAGCGTAGCTTTTGGGATTGAATACCTCGTTATATTTCTTATGGTTACTTTAAAAATTATAGTTTCTTCTATATATGCTCTTGAATGTATGCTTACGCTAAATTGAAGTGAAAAGTTTGATTTTTATAAGTTTTCCTAATTTCATAATAATGATTCAGCATATTATATTATTGTACTAATAATCTATATTTCCTTTTCAGGTTCTTGTAGAGTCTTGTTTTCCTGTCTTGCCAAATAATCTGTGTAAATACCTTTATGATTCATGTCAGATATTCAACCGTTATTTCATTTCCACTCTTGCGCGAGGTATATATACTTGCACATGTGCTTTTTCTCATACAACACTAAATTTAATTTCTGCTCCTCTTAAAAAGACGTGTGATTATTTTTGTTGGGATTTAGCTTAACTTTGGAAGTTTTCGTAGGCTGGAGAAGCAGATTTTCCTGTTGCTGTGTGAGGCAACCGCAGTGGTGATTGAAAAATGTTTTCATCTTTTGGATATCACTCCGGTATGCATTATCTGCTAAAAGTACTACAGTAGCATAAAGAGACAGATGGTCACAATTCTACCTTTTATAGCCATTTTTTAACCTTCTTTTTTTTTGTGTGTGTGTAGCAACCCTTGAAAAATGAGTTAGGAGTGACCCCATTGATAGATGCAGCACAATTATCCATGGAACGACCAATTAGCGTAAAAGAACTCGAGGATGCAAGTGCTCATGTTGGCAGGTAACTACCGGTTTTGAAATTTTCTATGCTGTTTATTTCATTTCACGCAATTTAAGTAAATTATAATGTTGTTTGCATAAAGTATTGTACCTTCTCATTATGTCTTTTAAAAATGAAATTATGTAAAGCTTGGGTCATTTTGTAATATTATAGAGAAATAACGTTAAATTTTTTTATAAATTATGTAGTAGATTTGTCATCAACTCGTAATTTTATTATTTTAACTTGTGGCTGTTGTTTTGATTTTCATCAGGGGCCCATCTAAAATTCATAATCCCCGCTTTGAGCCATTTTCAATTCATCTTCATATAAATCCAGATTTCGAGTCAAATATGAAGCTCGTCAAGTTGTTCGGGTATATTGATGTAACTGATACGTGCGGGCTACGGTCGGATGGGTGGACCTCAACACATCGGCCTGATGTTTCTTACATTGATTTATTTAGACGGCCATGGAATGATCCCATAGAAATCATCAACGGTGGGTGTGCAACCTTTGGCAATCCCAGCTGTTCCCGTTCCGTCCCTTTCTCTTCATCGATGAGGATTGCCATGAATCTGGTAGCTATTAATAAGGAGGAGAATGATTTTTTTTCCAATTTGTAATACCCAATTTGATAAGGACTTCTCCAGATTTTTGGCGAGCAAATTAGATGGTATGTGTGCTCATTCTTGTCTTGAAAGTGATGTCGGGAAAGTCCAGATAAATTACATCTTACTAAAAGATGCGGTAGATGCTACCCTTGAAGTGACGTTTAAAACGAGCCTTCAAAATCTTGAAGTATGTGGGGCTATTGATTCTTGTTATGAGAGTGGATTTCAATTGAAATGTGGTGCTTTTGAGAAGAGTTTCTACACGACGTCACTCTTCGAACTCGATTCTCCATCTATTCTTAAGAGTGGCCCGATTAAGCGACATAAATCTCGGATGGCTGTCCCAAGGAAAGGTTCTCTCAAAGTTAAAGCACACTTGATAGAAGGTAAATCGCGGAATGTGATTTTGAGTGACTCTTACAATTTCCGTTCAAAGACCAATGATAGCATCGAAAAATGTTTAAAAGGGACTAACTGCTCTCTTGAAGTGAAAGTCACATGGAGTTATTGCCAAGGATCCTGATTGACTGATTTGACTATGGCTGTATTGCATCAAGTACAACTATCATGCTATTGTCATAAGCAAGGTATAGATAAGCTACCTCCCATTCATGTGGTGAAAGTGTAGCTGCAGATTAAATACAAAAAAAAGTAAGTGTTTAGGGAACAAATAATGTTAGTATCAAATGACTTGCAAGAAAGAAGCTTACTCTGGTCTTGGTTTCCATCACCCAACTCGCCTAGTCTCTTCATGAGGTCGACAAACTCTGGCTTCATGTACTCGTGAACAAATGCATGTGAGTTCTTCACAAAAACAAGCTCCAAATCATACTGTGATTATAAACATGATCAGTGGACAAAAACCACGGCTATTGTGCAAGTGAACGTCTTTATTTATCATTTGACACAATTTTAATTCCTATGACAACAGTCATGAATTCAGCTAAACAGACTTGATCCTTACTATGAAAAGGGATCAAATATCATTGCATGGTTTGTAAAGTCCTACCTAATATGTGATGTAGCAAAGTGGCAACTGGAAAAACGTAGAGGCGCACTTGCTCTATTTAGGCCGTAATTCATAACGCTATTGAAACTTGCTTAATTTCATACTCTAAAATATTGTCTTGTGGATTTGTCTGATCACAATCTCTTGATTCTATTGTAATACTGATATGAGTTTATGAATGATAATTTTTAACTGCTTCCTTAGTAGAGATAGTAACCACATCTGTTCCTTTCCTAGCTGAAAGATTTACTTCGGCTACTAAGTTCTCTTCCGTACTTATCTAGAACTTCTCAATTTCGCTTATTGGGGCTTATCTAAGGGCCCGTTTGGTTTGTTGCTAGGAATGACAATGGATTTGGTATGAGGTAGAATGACAATGGATATTAAAAAGTGTAACATTTAGATTGTTTATATTTGGATGACAAAATATGGTATGAAAAAATGTATAGATATTTGAGTTTTGTAGTGGAAAAGAGAGGGGCCAACGGGAATGGATTTCATAGACACCAAATTGTTGTGTAATGAATCTATGACTATGATATACCTATTTCATTACTGGGCCTACAAAACAAATACCTTTAATGACTTTCAAAGTCATAGTCTCTGATGTGCTTACCGTGTGCAAGTTTTAAAAATTTATAAACACGATATATCTGGTTATTACTATAAACACATACGAGCAAGTATACTCGTTCGCGATAGCAAAGGTGGGTAAGTCGAGATCGCCCCAAGGGATTTTGCTTTTGAAATTGTTTTAAATGATTGGTAACAAGAAAGCTTTGTCAAGGCTCTCTCCAAAAATGATTGTTTTAGTGAAACACAATAAAAAGAAACATATACTTGTGTGTAGTCTATAGGCAATCATAGTAAGTATCTATGAAGGCTTGGTGTGAACTCTTGATATGATGCACAAATCATAAGCAAATGATTTCCAACCGATGGTTTATGTTTGTAAAATCATTTTAAGAACAATAACATATAGGTAATTCTTTCGGTCCTTATCCTAATGATTATCCTTTAGAAAATCCATTTGTTTGTAAAATGTTCTTATTAACTCGTTCCTACGAATCTTTCGACCTTTTGTGATGAAAATGTTTCTAGTCTTGTTTCAATAAGTAAACATGGTGGTTGTCAATCACCATATCCCCATACTAGTTTGTCACTTAACTTTTTGGAATAAAACACAAGAGAAATCCTTTCGGTCCTTTTTCTTAAAACATGTTTTACCGACAAATCAAACAAGACTAGTATTTTTCCAACAAACTTATTTAAACAAGATCATTTATACATGCATCACATATTAGAACACTAGTATGATTTCCTACATCCTTACACACAAGTATATCCAAGAACTACTCTATGATAATTATAACAAAACACAAGTAATAACAAAGTAATTCCAATAACTCAAAAGAATAAAAATCCATAACAAGTTTCATAGAATATTATATATGTAATACTGTTGATAATAACATTGGAGATGTCTTAACAGATAGAAACAATCAAAACACAAGATATGTGTAGTTGTAGATATGTTTAGTTGTAGAAGACACTACAACAATGACTGGATTAGTAGGGGACAAGGACATGTCCTCTACGAAACCTTTTCTCGGGAACATGTTCCAAGCGAAATTCTCCCGCCAATACCTTATCGGGAATATTTTCCCCAGGGACAAAAATCCACTTCTCCCGGGGACATGTTGGTCACGCAACCATTTTGAGCCGATCAAACATGTCCGACGTGGCACTACTTTTCGCCAGGGACATGTCCCCGGGGAAAGAGTTTTCAAATAATTAGCTAATTAGTTAATTACATGATTAATATAATTAATCCTACCTTTTGCCGGGGACATGTCCCTGGCAAAAAGTGTATAACACTATTGAGCAAAGGCTTTTCCCCAGGGACCTGTCCTAGCTAAAAGTATTATACACTGTTGAGCAAAAAGTTTTGTCGGGGACATGTCCCCGGGGAAAGTGAGGTAATAAATTATGGTTTAGACTTTCGCCGGGGACATGTCCCCGGGGAAAGCTTCTGGCCCATTTTGCAGGATATTGCTGCAAAATGAGAAATTTTCAGTTTTTTTCAGAAAAAATCTACATTGTAACAACCTTTGGCAGGATAAAGTAAAACTTTGGCGGGATAAAGTTGCAATTTGGCGGGAAAATATTGGCACCAAAATATTTGATGGGATAATTCGACAAGTAAACGAAAAAACTCAAACGAAGCAACTTGAATGACACAATTGTTACCGCCTCAATTAATTTTTTTACTTTTTATGGTTTGAATTTTGGCGGGATTTTTCTTACTTTTAAGCCAAAATAATTTTTTAGCACAAATTGTTACCGCTCAAGTTAAAAAGTTGGATTTATGATTTCTTTTTTATATTAGTTGTGTGATAAATATTAATAGTTGGACTAAGAAATACATAAATTTAGATTTTTGTAAATATTACTTGTGTCGGGGATGTGTCCCTGGGGAAAGTTTTGGCGAGAATAAAGGCGGGAACAATTAGCAGGCTTTGGCTTTGGTCAAATGTTGGTAAAAATGGAATAGACTTTCGGCCGGGACATGTCCCCGACGAAAGTTTCCGTTGAGTTTTTACTAATCGGTCAGCGTATTCTTGTGCCACGTCAGATTCATTTTTGTCGTTTAGCGATTTTCGCCGGGGATACGGCGCCCCCGGCGAAAGTCTCATCGCCCGTCCACCTTATTGTTGCAGTGAGAAATTTCTTAACTTTTTTTTTTTAGAAAAACCAATGGTTTCTATCTCTAAAAAAGAGTTAAAGTTTTAAGAAACATGTTCAGAGGATATGTTCTAAAAAACCTTAAAAGTGAAAGGGATCAAAAATAAATAAATAATAATAAAAATAAAAAGAGTAAACTACACCATTCGTCCTTGTGGTATACGTTGACCATCAAGTTTCGTCCTTTGACCAAAAAAATTGCACCGTTGGTCCTTAACTGCGAAACGTTACTCAGCGTTGGTCCCTCACCCTAAATGGTTGGACTAACGGGCGTTAAGCCTTGTTAAGTGGAGGGTATATTTGTCTTTTCATACCCACAAGGACGAATGGTGTAGTTTACTAAAAAAAAAAAAAATCTTTTTCACATCTTTATGTTTTCTCTCTTTCACAAGAACCCTACACACATCAACAAAACATTCACACATCGATACTCTCTTTTCACATCTTTATGTTCTTCATCATCTAACCTTTTAGTTTTCACCCCTAATATGGTAAACATCCTCCACCACCATTCTTTTTTTCCACCACCGAATCACCACCACGACCGTCTGTTGTCATTCTCAAACGTCTACCGATCTATCTCTGTCATATCCACCTTCGACAACCGTATTTGGCCAACGAGGATTAAGTGTTTAATTGTTTCGGTGGTGGCCGGCGTTGAGGATGATGGCGAAATGGGTTTTGGGGTTTGACAAGAAATGGGTTTTTGGCTTTTGAGGTTTTGAAATGGGTTTCAGATCTGCCGTTCCCGTTTGTTACTAATGATAATGGTTTTTGGAATGAAAAGATGTAGCTTGTTCAACAGTTTATGATAATTTTAGGTTTTATATGTTTAGGTGAGTTTTGGATTTGAGAAAATATTTTTACTGCATAATTGTTGTTGGCATGAGTTATGATTTGTCTTACCTTGTATCCATTGAAAGATCATGCGTTAAGTTAGGATCATTTGACCTATTCAGCTATTAAGTGGATGGTTGTGGATGATGATATATATGATGATAGTGGTGGGGGAAAAAGAAGCGGCTGGAGAAAGATGTGGTGGTGTGGTTGGTTATGTTGTAGTGTAGATGATGTTGGTGGCGGCGTAGTGGCTTTAGTGATGGTGGACGTATGGTGGCGGGAGCAATGGTGCTGATTATGTTAGAGATCGCGTCATCTAAGGAACATGCCGGGAAAGATGTTATTGAATCAACAGAGTACAATAAGAACCCTGTTGATGCTGCTGAGGACGTGAATGGTGTTTCTGATTATAAACAAACGGAAGTGTTAATGGATTGTTGCAGCCGTCCTGGCGTTAAAAATGATAACTTAATTACTTCCTAGAGCCCCGAAGGCCGTTGCGACTTAAATTTTCCAGTAAACAATGGTGGTCTATGCGATACAGATGATCAAGTTGACTCTGAACCCTTTCAAGATGGTACTAATGAACCGACGTCTATGGATTTTATGACTAGTGAGGTCAAAGTCAAACTATCTCCGATGACTTCTGAATTGGTCCCCAAAAACACATTTGACTTAAATCTGCAACCTACTGGAGTTGAGATAGATATGAATATCCTTAGTGACGACCTGTCATGCTTGGACTAAATATCATTGACCAGAGATTTTTTGTAGATTTTAGTTTGTAAATTATATTTTTAATTTTGAATTTGAGTTTATGAAAATGGAGTTTTGGTATTTGTGGGTTTTGGTCTAATGTTTTTGAGTGCTGATTTAGGTATCTGTGATGGAGATGAGGAAGATGATGAGATATTAAAAAAAGAAAATGAAGTTCATGGGAAAAGACAAATATACCCTCCACTTAACAAGGCTTAACGCCCGTTAGTCCAACCAGTTAGGGTGAGGGACCAACGCTGAGTAACGTTTCGCAGTTAAGGACCAACGGTGCAATTTTTTTGGTCAAAGGACGAAACTTGATGGTCAACGTATACCATAAGGACGAATGGTGTAGTTTACTCAAATAAAAATAAAATTGAGAAAATTTAAATAGCTCTTTAAAATAATAATGAAAATGTGAAAGTTGAACTTTTCACCTTTTGAAAAAAAGCTTGTCTTAAAAGTTAGCAATAAATTATTTTCTTGCTTTTCCAAAGTTTTGTCAAAACTTGTTTAAAAAAATATGTCTCTTTTCTCATCTGTTAAACGCAATCCTAAAAGTTAAACCCTTAGGCTAAACAAGACAAGACTTAAGTGAAACCTATTCTCTGAATCTAATGGACTATAACAAACGGACCCATGATCTCAAGAAATGGTGGAATAGATAGGGAAGTAGTCGTTTGGGGTTAGGTTTCTTAAAATTTGCAACCATTAACTTTTAAAATGAGTCAAAAAGGGAAGTAGTTTTATGGAGTTTGGTGCTTTAAATTTGCAACCATAAACTCTTGAAATGAGTGAAAATTTGCAGAGTTTCTAAAGGAAAACAAACAAAACAAATACAGAGTTATAACACATTGTAGAAAGTTTATTAGATTTATATTAGAGGACACGGTGCACTCGCCATAGCACCTCATTATAGTGTCAAAATGGCACCTATAGCGCCCGCCATCCGCCACCACTGCACCGTGCGCGCTCGTTATAGGTTCCACCACCATTGTGGTAACGGGTAAAAGTGGAGTGACTGTGGGTTTTGATTGTGTGTTATAAGAAATGCTATTGATGAAAGTTTTTTTAGGTATAAGAATGTTATAGGGTAAAAGCTGACATGACGACGCCTATACCCTATACCTATAACTCAGTGCACCTAGCACTCTTAGTGATAGTGACCTCTTGAAAAAAACAACGAGTTCTAAGACTAAGGGTGTATTTACTAAATTAAGTGAGTATATATGAAGGTCTATATAAGCCTCTTATAGGATAGAGACAAGCTTTAATGTCTCTCTCAATTAAGAGGCATTAAAGGTTTTGAGCCCATTTTTCTCTCCATTAAGAAAAAAGTAAACACCCCCTAAGAGTATATTGCATGCGGTAACGAGTTCTAAGACTAAGAGTATATTGCATGTGGTAAAATTAGGTAACAAAACAAAAGTTTGAGATTTAAGCAAAAGTTGAAGGCACAATTGTAAGTTGGGAATTGTATTAGTGCTACATGCTAATAGAATCAACATGAATAAAAACGAAAACGTCAAATGATTGTCATGTATAAGTTGTGAAGATTTGTATATACTAGTAGGGATATGTTCTAGTGTACAGTTATATCGTTTTAATTTCTTTTGTCAACTTAAAGTCGTAACTATAACATATATGTCACTTGAAATTCACTATATATCACTCATTATCTTCACTTTTCATTTCTCTATTTGTCATCGTCATATGGTTATAAAGGATTTTATGCACAAAAGGTAGAAAAAAATATCATTTTCGTATGTTTAATGCATAAATTTCGATTGTAATAATTTGATGGTTAGATCCTTTGCAACACATATATCCTAAAAAATAATTATAAGTTAAAAAATCTTATAATATGAGAGCCCTCTTTTTTTATTGTCCGTATTTACCACCATCACATCACCTTTTCTTTTTATCAAAAAATTCACCACCAAACAAGTATGATCGGACAACCACCTTCACCACCTAAAACGTATCTCGCTTAAACAAAAAATTTGTTGTAGCTCTTCTCATAATCTGGTCATGTTCACCACCAAATTCTCAACAAAATAGGGGGACCATCGTAGTGGTGGGGAAGTGGTGTAATACCATAATATTATTAGAGGATAAACAGGCTTAAACCCGGTATATGTGGATTTAAGGTCTTTAGAGTTTTACCGTTATAAACGATGGTCAATAATAAAGTAATACTAACGGGGTTTACGATGTCTAACATGGATTACATAATCCCTCGTCGGTATTACTTTATTATTGACCATTATTTATAATGATAAAACCCTAGATATCTTAAACCCACAGACCGGGCTGGGACCTATTTATCCCCTATTAAATATGAGGTAGGCATCTACAAATGTGTGTAGCTCATGACGTGAACTCAGACGAGTTTTCTTTTCTACTCAATCTATTTAATGTGAAAAGCAAAAAAGATTGAGTCATTTTTGATAAATTGAATGCTGAAACAAACTTGAAATGACAACACCTTGAAGTTTAAGTTGTCAATGGCTTCGAAGGGTCAGTACATAGCTTTTGGAATTGCATCAAGATTTTCTTTTTCTTTTTCACTCTTTTTCACTGTTTTCATCTAAAATTTTTTTTTTGTTTAAGTTAAAACTTGAACTTTCAACCATGAAGTTATAAGATCACCTTAATGTTTAAGACGGTAACAAACCATTAGATCAAAAATTCATATGTGGCCATGTGGGGAAGATGCTTAACATTCGAAATATTTGCCTTAAGTGATAAGATGACAGGTGTGTAAGTCACCTTGTTCTTAAACTTTGTTCTCGATAGGAACATTCATAAAAGATGATACTAAAACTATAGTAAGATACTATATTTATTTCATCCAAGTATATATCTCGGTTCAGTTTTAATATTCAACGATTCTTAATTTGTAACATGTTGAGTACTATTCCTATTTGAATTTGCTGCATTATCTAATCTGTAACCAGCTTTGCATTATCTAAAATGTGTTGCTTATGATCACTTTACTTTAATATTCATATAAACGACGTGCATTTATTAACCAGATGTACAGTACTTTTTTTAATGATGAGAAGTTGGTGTTAGGTATTCTTGTTGAAAACCAGACGGCCCGGCTAAATATGCCCCTAATTAAACCCGGCCCGATAACCTGATTGGCACCCCTAAACATAGAACGATAAAGAAATATAAGAAATAAAACGAATTTTTAAAAGCTAACGATTACTGATTTGTTTCAAACAAAGAGAATGAGAAACTGAATGTTATGAATTCCACAGATGCTCAAAATATAACATAACCCTAAAACATATCCTTACTACTAGCATATACAAATCTTCGCGACTTATACAAAAAAACGTACTTTTCAAGTTACAACTTTAAAACTTTTGCTTGTGGTCAAAACTGTATACTAGTAAAATATATTTAGAATAAGGTGTTATAAGATATGTAATTGCAGTTGTAAATACCATACTCTGCCTCCCAAACCTTCACCACCACCTCTACATTTCTTCTCTCTAATATCCGGCCACCACCACCACCATTTCTTTCTTCACAAAAATCTCTTCCATGCAAAACCAAAAACATGATCCTTTTGAGAAGGTGTCAGATGTAATATTGGCAGACATTTTAGCAAGAGCATATTCATTTACAGATTTACCGAAGGCGATAAGATTTCAGAACACAAGTAAATAAATAAAAAAATTCATTACCCGAAACCTAGAGTTTACCATTAACTTCAACAACAACTGGGCAAACTTTTTAGTCGACCCATTAGTATATCGGGCCTAAGCCGGCTTCTAGATTTATCTTTGTATCATATTATTGTATTGTATGCTTGATGATAATTAATTCACTGGTTAACCAATTAATAAAGCTGACCTGCATGGGGAAATTACATGACATGAGGTTATACTTCCGAGACCACCTATTTCAATAATGAAAGAAAGGTTCGTTGCTTGTGTGTCGTAAAATAAAACTAGAAACATAAATGGGTTTGAGCATGTGCGGTTTGGGTTTCGCCCGTGCTTATGTTTGAAAATACTCATCAGAAAGACAATAGTGGTTGTGTACTAACGGCGGTGGTAGATGTTGACGGTGAAGTGTGAAGTGTGTGCCTTATTTGGAGATGAGAGGATTTGTATTTCAAACAATTACCAGATTCAATTCTACACTTCGCGGTAGGCTTATGAGGTTTCAGACCTCTTTAGCCTTTCATGTGTGATGTTTGTGAGAAAAGTGGGTGTTGTTGATGGGAAAACTTGAAGCAAAGATGACGTATTTATGTTTGCTTGTGTGTGGTAGGTTTTGCATTCACACACAAGTACGATATGTTAGGTGTTGCATTTACAGTTTACAAACAAAAATTAAAAAGTTGAAAGGTTTTGCATTTGTAAGTTTGTGTATATTGAATGAATAACAATGTTTGGTTCATCAAGATTATATAGGATACATAATGGGCTTAATATACAATGGGCCAAATACTAATTCTAATATTAATAGTCCAACACTCCCCCGCAGTTTGAGCGGGAGGAGACCGAACACTCAAGCTGTCACGAAACTCAGTAAACAAGGCGGATGATAAACCTTTGGTAAAAATATCAGATATCGAAACCGGAAGGAACATACAGAACTCGAACTTGACCAGAGCAAACCAAATCACGAACAAAATGAATATCAATCTCAATATGCTTGGTGCGCTGATGCTGAACAGGGTTAGAAGACAAGTACACCGCTCTCACATTATCACAATAAACAATAGTAGCAGATGACAATGGTGTATGAAGCTCACGTAGTAAATTCTGAAGCCAACATGTCTCAGAAACAACATTGGCAACACCCCGATACTCAACCTCAAAGACTGGAATGAGAAATCATCGGCTGACGTTTAGAGGACCATGAAAGTAAGTTGTTACCAAGAAAAACACAATAACCTTATGTAGACCGGCGAGTGGTAGGGCAACCAGCCCAATCAGCATCCTAATAAGCAACCAAGGACTCAGTAGTAGAAGAAAATAACTGTAAACCATAAGCCAAAGTCCCCCGAACATACCGTAATATCCGCTTGAGAGCAGTGAAATGAAGCTCTCGAGGATCATGCATATATAAACAAACCTGCTGCACAACATAAGTAATATCGAGTCTAGAGAAAGTGAGATTTTGAAGAGAACCTGCAAGACTCCGATATAACGTAGGATCAGAAACCGGATCACCATCACCATCCAACTTAGACTTAGCATTAACGGGAGTCCAAGAAGGGTTAGAACCAACCGTATGTGCACGCTCCAAAATCTCCATAGCATACTTACGCTGTGACAAAAACATCCCAGAAGAGTCACGCGTTCAAGGTTATAAATAGCGCGAGGCGTGGCGTGGCGTGGCGGCATGACCAAGCTCACGCCTTTGCGGTCAAGGCGAAGATTTTGCGTTTATAAGGTGTGGCATAAGGGACACAAAGTATGAAAATATTTATATATTCATATCATAATTCATATATATCGAGTTTACAAAAACATGTGACATAAGGCGGCGTGGCGGTATGGCGTGATGGCATGACCAAGCCTCACGCCTTTGCGAGCCTTTTAGAACAGTGCGCGTAACTGACACACCCAAAAAATAATTAAGAGCACCCAAATCTGTCGTAGAGAACTCTTTATGCAAAGAAGCAATAATCTGTTGTAATAAACTATCAGAGGAAGCAGTAAGCACAATATCATCCACATAGAGTACCAGAAAAGCAGTATCATGTGATTTCATTGTTACGTTTGTGTATATTGAATGAATAATAATGTTTGGTACATCAAGATTATATAGGATACATAACGGGCCTAATATACAATGGGCCAAATAATAATCCTAATACTGATAGTCTAACAGCATTAACAAAACAAAACTGGTGAGATAGATGAGCAAGGATATTTTATGTAGAGGAAAAAAATGTTTAACCTCTCAAAATATAATTTTTGTTGTACAAAATATAATTTATTTGTTTATGGATAGAGACTACACTAAAAATAAAATGTCATTTTACCACACATTTTTACACACTTTTAAAAAGTGTGTACAATATCTAGAGTTTATTAAGATTTAAAGATATGTAAAAAAAATGTTTAGATAGATATGTGTGAGCAAATGTTGAGAGATGAATTAGATTCCACCATTGTATTTGCTTTAAATAAATAGTTGACACCCTTAAGTATAAGTATGAAGAAATTTAGAATTTGTTCACATTTACAAACGTGTGTGTTAACTTATAACACTTGATTTCTCCACACTTTTTCTTACGTTGATAAATTGGGTGTTAACTAGTGTAAGTGTAGACAAATTATAATATCACAATGCGGTTATTATCTTTCCTACACAATTTATTTTAACATGTAGTAAAAAGTAAACAAATTAAAGATGGAGTCTTCTTTTGCACAAGACTGAAATGGCAACAAATTGATGGTAAAGCTGTCAACTTGTCTCGAAGGTTGGTTAAGGCAGATTAAACCCTTAACATATTGCATCCTTTGTAGGATTAAGTGACAATTACCTTCATGAGGGACGTAACGTGTTAGACATTTAACTTCTTTGTGATGATACTAGCCAATATCGTCGACAATAGATGGATCGTTCAAATTTTTACAAACCACATAATGAAAGCCCCAAATTAAAATATTATATATGCACATATAAAAAGAGGTACTAAAAAATAAACGATAAGAGGATAGTGTGCTTTTGCGTCTATTCGAACAGAATGGAAGTAACAATGGATCCAAGAAGAAGAATAAATTGCCTTGCGAGATGAAGAATTCCGACCTGGAGAAATACAAATCGTTAATGGATAATCTGAATGTGAGTTTCTATGACAAGAACTATAAGCAATTGAGAAAAACAATAACACATAAGCTCTAAACTATATATCTATCTTGGACATAAAACATAGAAGTAAACAACGGCTCCTGAAAAATTCGTGTGAGGTTGAGTTTTGCCAGTTGAAATACTTACGGAACCTTCATTACTTGTTAGAGTAATGCTTTAAAAGAAAGACAACTAACTATCTCACAATAAATCAATCTCACATGTCCTAATCAGGACTTGAACCTAAAACCATTTGGTGAAGGAGCATTCTCACACATGGGGTACCATTGAGACACAAGTCTTTTGGTTTATTAGAGTAATGTGATACTTGACCAACGAAAACCTTACAATATAACCACCGTTGATTGCTCCAGGCGATTGTGGCGTGATCAACTCAACGTGTAAGATGAACTTGTAAGACGAAACAAAAGTAGTTGTTGAGTGAAAAACTTAACATTTGACGTAGCTTTGTTTATTTATGTATATTTTCGAAAAACTCTTTCGCCACCTATCCTTACGAATACCCAAGGAGATCTCTATATTCTTGACGTTATCAAATGTCGAGATATGCTCATTATCATCTTTTTTGTGGATTCATCATCATACGAACCATCATAACAATCAACAGTCACGTGTTTCATCTTTTTACCTTTTAACTTTTTTTTACTAGGTAAAATATAATTTTATGTATGTTTCAAGTATATATACTTTTTTTTAAGACAACACTGTTCTTGTTTTAATTTGATATTCTCAAATTGTGCTTTTCCACTAAAAGACAATAAAAATTATAAATTTATTATCGCTCTCTTCGTATATCTTCTTGTCTATTATTTCACTCCGTATAATTTTCTTTTCTCACCCAATAAACATCTTTAAATCCAAAAAATAATTTAATTTGAAGTTTTTTCATTCAAATCAATACCTACTTTCTTTTAACGCTTAATTTGTAACAAAAAAAAGGTATGTAAACATATATTACGCATGTTGAGATGTAAAAATTGACTCAAAACTTGGAAACTAACTTGTTACCTAACTTCGATGTTGAGTTTAAATATAAGAAACTTGGGTAGCAGTGTGAGTTTCAATATAAGAAACTTCATTAAATACAAATAATGTAATTGTTTACTTGGGTAGTTGAGACTAATGTCTAAAATTTGTATGTCTTGTATAGAGATATGATAAAATTTATAGTTTTGAAAGATACATTTGTGTAAAAGAACTTTAGGGTGACAACATCGTACTATATAAATTGATTGTCTGAAACCTATTGAGTGCAATATTTATTTTGAACTCCTAACCACCATATTCAATGAAAGCTAAGGCTAGTCATGTATTTTTTGTTCTAAGATAAAGAAAGTTGGTAGTTCTTGATATTCAACCCCTAAAAAATATTTAGTATAATAAGAATAAGGGTCATAAATGAATATATTAAAAAGAAAGAAAAACAAAATAAACAACTAGCATGCATAAGCATGTTACCCGCGTAAAGCAACAGATTCATATGCGAATGTTGTTTAATAGTTTTTTGATTTTGGGTTTTTTCTCATAATGATAAATCTTATACTACGGTTCCTTCTACTTCGAACTCGTTTGATGTATTAAACTCATTGGTGGATGTGGAGGATGGAGAGGCTCATAAAGATTCGGCTTTTGGTAATAGGAATGGGAACATGGATAAACAAGCGAGTGCACCTATTGATTCATTTGGAAGTACAAGTACTTCATCTCTCGTTGAAAAGATTAATAATCTAGAAAGTCAAAAAATTGATGGAAAGCTTGTGCTCTTGGGTGATGATTGGAAGCCACTTTCTTTGCAAAAGGAGGCTAATGTGAAATTGGTCTATAGACCTAGTACTACTATGGAACATCAAGGAGAAGACTTGGATAGTGATGAAGTCGAAGATGTATATAATGAGACTTCTCATTTTATAACTAGTGGAGGTGCATATGATGCTGGTTTAAGCGAGGATGAAGATTATGATCTATATGACACTTATGAACTTGAAGGTTTAACTCCAAAACAGCGGGTGTGTTGTGAATTGACAGACATTAATCTCTGTGATCAATTTAAACGTTAGTTTTATTTCTTGTCATAATATTAGTTTCATAAGTTTGGTTTGTCTTTCTTGTGATAGATTTAGTTCGAAGCATAATTGGTGCGTTTGTTTTATGTTTTTGTACCGGGTTTAGATGTAAGATTCACCCACATCATGTGTACTTAAATATTTTTTTAGTAATACATGTGCCATGGGTATCTATAATGGATGATAGTTTATAGAGATTGTGTGTTTGTGTTGTGAGATTGTAAAAAAATATTCTCATAGTATGATATGCAAATTTAAAAAGTTATTATCGTAAAATCCAATCTAATGTCATAATTTAATGTGCAATAAATGTATTTTTAATTTTTATTTCAATAATTATTAATAATAGAAGGTGTGTTAACTTAAATTTTTAAAACTTCTAAAAGTAGAAGGTCTCAAATACATTATAAAGAGTAGAGAACAGACATAAATAAAGATATCTTAAATTCTTAATGATTAATAATAGAATATGTGTTAGCTTATTTTTTTTAATATAAAAAAATTAGGTCTTAAAAACTTTATAAGAATAAACAATATCACAAGTTTAAGGTTTATATAGAAACTTTACATTCGGGAAGGAAGCTTGATGGTCCAAAAATACTAAACAACCCCATATTTACATATACATATGGAGAAAAACCAAAACTTACAAGCAATATATAGTCAAAACAGAACCATCTGTGAGAGATGGAGATACATATAAGAGATGATATAGGGGTGAGATAAAATTTTTTGAAATTTTTAAGTTTTTTAATGAAAAAAAAACAATATGAGAACATCAAAGTAAAAAAGGCACATTATTGTCCAAAAATTTGAAAAACAACACAAAGGTGGAATTTAATTGTTTGTATTAGGTATTTGACCATAAAATGAAAAAGACTTACTATATACGGTAAAAAAAAAGTGTAGTAGAATTCAAAAGCTATTAAACTTGGTAGTTTTTTTTTTTGAGAAAAGAATTTTATCCTAGATAAATTTATTACTCTAAAAAATAGTTAAATACAAAAGATTTGGGTGAATCCCACGTCTCAGCCTAGAAAGGTGAAAAACAAACGCAAGTATTGTGTTTCAAACCATACATATCATAAGAATGACAAACCAAATTTATGAACAACTACAATACATACCTATCTAATTTGACCACGAAAATTTATAACGAAAGCTTTAGCTAGCAAAATCCATATTATCTTACGTGAGGCTAGCAGAACCGCAATCGGCATCATGATACGGGTCATCTTCATAGGTCTTTTTCCATCATTCGTACCAACTCGAAATCCCACCTCCAGCGCCACTAGAAGAAGTTTTGTTAACTATTGAGTTAATTGTAGTAGAAGCTTTGTTAACTATTGAGTTAATTGTCATAAAGTTTGCGGTGTACTACTTCGCTATCGCTATCCTCGTTATCCTAATCATTTACCTCCTTTCTATTAGTAGAAGTGATCACTTTCTCAAGAACCTTATTTTCATTATTCAAAACATCAAAGGAGTTTCTATGAGAAAAAAGATTAATATCATCAGAAGTCCCGTTCCCCTTTTTACTCGATGTCGTGGTTGTATCTTGAGTATGCCTTGAAGTCGAGGCCTTAAGGCCTAGAACTATAATATTATAGGATTTGAAGATCCATATTATTACAGGATTTGAATCCACAACTAGTAGCTCGTCCAATCCTAGAAATATAAATTAATTATTTGCTGCATTTTATAAAGGGCAAATATCAAAAAAAAGTATTATACTTGCCACCCTTTCCTCTTCAAAAGTAGCTTAACAAAATTTTTTGCTTCAAGGGTAATATACTTTCAAATTCATCCTCTTTAAGGTATTTTCATGAACAGTTGGACAATTTTGCCCCTATTACCTAGAAGAGGAAATGGAAAGTATGATACTTTTTTTTATCATTTGCTCTAGTTTTTTATTATGTTAAATTTTGGATATGTATTAAGATAAATTATTTAATGATTTATAATTGTGTTAAATCTATGATAAAAATGTTTTGTTTTAAGTTTACACTATTTACTTATTAAGATAATTTAGTTCCACCAACCACTTCCATTTGCAAAGGACATGAGTTTAAATAGTATACGCTGCATGGCACGTGGGGTTCAAATAAGCAGTTTAACCCTTACCATTTAGGTATGGAAAAGCCGTACAGCCATTTCATCATTTTATTTGTATATAACACAATTCATTTCACATTTGTAAGCGGTTTTGATTTTGTAATTCTCTTTTGTAATAAACTTCTACAAGTCAGTAAGCCATAACAAATCCCATTAACTAATTCTTGAGCTCAATTCTTATTTGAATCTCGTTGATTCCTGTAAGAGTGTATCAACTGGTATCAAAGCAATAATTCCGGCATCTTAACCCATAAACCTATTGAGTTTGATCGTCAGCCGATCAAATTCCGCCAAAATACATTCGCCCTATCACAAATACGTTACCCTTTGTTAATTCTTATTCCGCTTTTCTTAGCCAAAACACGCTTTTCCGTGACGGCTAGTACATTATTTATTATTTAAAAAGTATCATACTTTCCATTTCCTCTTCGGGTAATAGGGCAAAATTGTCCAACTGTTCATGAAAATACCCTAAAGAGGATGAATTTGAAAGTATATTACCCGCAAAAGCAAAAATTTTGTTCGCTACCAAGAGGAAAGGGTGGCAAGTATAGTACTTTTTTTATATTTGCCCTTTTATAAAAGGTAAAAATACTCGTTAACACAAAAACTCAATAAAAAATCGATAATTGACATTGTTGTACATTACAAGAGAAATTATTGTGGTTCACAAACACTCTAGTGACCCCTTAGATCCGCCCTTGTCCAAAATCATTTAACTAGAGAACATTCTGAAACAACTAATGCATCGTTAGACTACAAACCCTTTTACGTTACAAGTTGTGATATATGTGTTCAACTAAGATCTTAATGTGGAGTTGATATCTTGTTGCACTTGTGGGGGATAAGCAAATCGGCATGAGGATTGGTTTACTATATGTGTAGTATCTTGTTTTTGGAGATTTCATAACTCATTTTCTTTTCTTTCTCACACCATGTCTCTAATGCCTTAAATTGTTTGTTGGATGAAAATATGTAGCATTTAATATATCATTGTGCCCATTTACATCCACCATCAACATATCATGTTACAAAACGCACTACTCGTGTAGCATTAAACAACCTTGTTCCTTGTATATCATGCACTAGCGCGTCGAACACTAGTATATAGCACATATAGATCAACATTGATATATACTACTCATCGTTAACAATTATGGCTATAACTAGGAGACTAAACAACCTATCTATTTATCCTTGGTACATTGATGGTGGAAACGTAAGCTTTCAACTAATACTAGTCTAGCAAAATTTTACCCTCAAAATAAGCTTCCACAAACCTAGCCATGCGGTTGGTATCTAGGGGCATATGGCAAGCTAGCTTTATTTAATAGCCACTAAATCAATGAATCAATGACTGATGTAGTTAGGCCTCATTAATTTTAAACCCCAAAATATTAGTTGGCTTAGAAAAGTTTTCGAGAACATCCAACTAATTTATCTTTATAATTAATTAGACCTTTAGGAGAATTTGATATCTATATTGAATTAACGTTACAAGGTTAACGTCAATCATTTTGTGATATATACCAATTTGGGTGCCCAAAGGATTATGAGGCTAAAGCGAGCTATATATATATATATATATATATATATATATATAAGGATTTTCTTGTATAGGAGTATAAATTTTCTAAGCTTCTTTGGCTCAAATTCTTAAATAAAATCTTAAGAGAAAGTGGGATGTTCTTGAAAACTTTTCCAAGCCAACTAATATTTTGTTTTCGAATGAGATTTAGGATTTAAAATTTATGAGGCTAACTACATCACTTATTTGATTCTTTGATTAAGTGGTTTTAAATAGAACTAGCTAGCTCTACTTTAAAGCCACTAAATCAATGACTGAGGTAGTTAGGCCTCATAAACTTTGATGCCTCAAATCTCATCTAAAAAAAAAAAAAAAAAAAAAAATGTTGTCTTAGAAAAGTTTTCGAGAACGTCCCCACTAATTGGGTGAAGGCTGAATACACGTAACAAACTTTCTCAAATTTATCGATATACTATACGTAACATACTGATTTTATTGTAAACATATGTAATATACTTTTAAATACTTACCGATGTACGTAATATTATTATACTACCACTTATAAAAGCTACAAGTTTGTTCCTTGTCGTTTGCGTTGACTTTCACCGTTACTCTTTTGAAATTTTTTCACTTAAAAAAGCTACAGTAATGGTCCCTTGACTTTTGCGTTGAATTTCACCATTAGTCCCTCGACATTTTTTCACTTTTATATATATATATATTTTGTTCGCTTTTATCTGTTTTTGTTAGTTTTTATACGTTTTCATCCGTTTTTAGACGACTTCCTCAGTTTTTCTTACGTTTTTATCCATCCTTATACATTTTCGTCTTTTTTATACGTTTTCGTTCGTTTTTATACATTTTCATACGTTTTTATCCATTTTTATTTGTTATCATCCGTTTTTATGAATTTTGTCAGTTTTATACGTTTTTATCCGTTTGCATCCGTTTTTATTTGGTTTTATATGTTTTATCCGTTTTTATACGTTTTTGTCCGTTTTATTTGTTTTTATCCGTTTTTATATGTTTTTATCCATTTTTACACCTTTCATCCATTTTTTTAACATTTGCATATGTTTTTATCCGTTTCACCCATTTCAATACGTTTTCGTCCATTTTTATACTTTTTTATCCTTTTTTATGCGTTTTTGTCACTTTATACGTTTTTTCCGTTTTAAACGTTTTTGTCCATTTTTATACGTTTTTGTCCATTTTTATATGGTTTCATCCGTTTTTATAAATATAAAAACGGACAACTAAGAAAAACGGACGTAAACGTATCAAACGGACGAAAACGTATAAAAATGAACAAAAAATGTAAAAGACGGATGAAAACGTAAAAAATGGATGAAAACAGATAAAGGCGGATAAAAACGTAAGAAAACCATACGAAATCGTAAAACGTAAGAAAAACAGACAAAAGCGTATTAAAACGGACGAAAATAGATAAAGACAAATAAAAACAGAAGAAAGCGTATTAAAACGAACGAAAATGGATAAAAACGGATGAAAACACATAAAAACGGACGTAAACGTATAAAAATGGACAAAAACGTATGAAGACACATAAAAGCGTATGAAAACGTTAGAAAACCGGATGAAAACGTATAAAACAGATAAAAACGTATGAAAATGTAAGAAAAACGGATGAAAGCATATTAAAATGTTTGAAAAGTGATTAAAACGTATAAAAACGGATTAAAGCATATGTAAACATATAAAAACAGACAAAAAAGTATGAAAACGTATAAAAATAGACGAAAAACGTATAAAAACGGACCTTACTAACATGCTAATAGTTAAATAAATAATAAAAAGAGTAAATGACACGTTCGTCCTTTTGGTTTGAGAACTGACAATTATACCCTCATGAAAACGTAAAAAACGGACGAAAGCGTATGAAAGCGGATGAAAACGTAAAAAATAATTGTCAAAAATAGATAAAAACGGATAAAATATACATATACTAGGTGAAAAAATGTCAAGGGACTAACGGTAAAAGTCAAGGGACCATTACTCTAACTTTTCTAAGTGAAAATTTTTCAACGGACTAACGGTGGAAGTCAACGCAAACGACAAGGATCAAAACTGTAACTTTTATAAGTGGTCATATGACAATATTACGTACATTGGTAACTATTTAAAAGTATATTACGTATGTTAACAATAAAATAAGTATGTTACGTATATCGGTAAATTTGAGAAAGTTTGTTACGTATATTTAGCCTTCACATCCACTAATTTATCTTAACAGTGTATTCAGAAATGTGAGCCCTAAAGAAGATTAGAAATCTTATACTCCCTCCGTCCCAAAATTATAGTCCCCTATTGAATTTTTCGGTCTTTCTTTTACAACTTTGACCTTAAATATTTTTTTTTGTGTTATATAATACTTGATGCAAATTATATGAATGGATTGTGTTTTAAATGTATTTTTCATTAACTATTGTATAACACAAACAAAAATATTTAAGGTCAAAGTTAAAAAAGAAAGACCGAAAAAGTCAATAGGGGACTATAATTTTGGGACGGAGGTAGTACTCCTATAGTCCTGTATAGATATACAACAAAATATGTGTATTTTAACCCAACTAAACAGCTCACTTTAGCCTCTTAATCCTTTTTTTGGGTAAAAGGTCAAAGACCCGGTAAATATATTACTCCAAAAACGTTTAAGTACAAAGGATATGGGTGAATCCCATATCTCAGCCCGTTACATAGGCTAAAAGCTTACATAACAAGATACTTCCTATCTTCTACATAAGAAAATAAACCACTACTCAAAACATAACATCAGACTACTATGAAAATAACATTTACTTCCTACCCAGGCCTTGGAGCTTGATACCATAAGAGTCGTAGTAGGCATCCAAATTACCTGGAAGATCATAAACCTGATCCGCATAGTTGTCATAACCATAGTCATCAAAGTCATCTTCACGATCATGACCACCACCAAATAAGTTACTCGACTCATCAAAGGTGTTTTCAACCTCCTCATCATCACTGTCGGATACTTCAATCTCCCCCACCTTAGAGAATGGGTTGACCCTCTTATTAGAAGAAGTAGACGGAAAATCCTTTTTACCTGGATAATCAACCTTTTTAATAGGATTACCAGCATCATCAACAAGAGTAGCTTTCCCATCCGTAAGAAGCTTTTCAAGCTCTCCAATTTTCTCAACAATAGGGGTAGTGCCACCCTCGTTAGCTTCCATTGAATCACTCACAAGCGGCTCCTTAGCCTTCATTGAACAACCATAATCCACTACATCAGTAGGAGTATCACATTCAGCAGTATCGATCATATTAAGAGCATCAAACGGGTTAGATGTAGCAATCGTCTTCCCACTCATACTAGCCACTTCAGTAGCTTTCATCTTAGAATTATCCACCTGTTTGGGATTAGGGGGCGCTTTAGGTTGATACCGAAATTTAGGCCCCACACCAGGTTTATTAAAGCCTCCCTTACCAGGAACATTTGTACCCCCATTCCTACCCTTATTCTTATTACTTACGTTTGGAAACCATCAAGAATAAATTTTTAGGCTGAAAGTAACGGTGGAACGATTTAGGACGTCAAGGAGGGTATGACCAAACCGTTTACACGTATCACATCTTGGCGGTTTCCATTCATATTCAACCCGGATCTTTTCAATAGTAGAACCCGATCCATCCAAAGAAGGGTATCTCAACAAAGGAGGCTTTCCAAGAGCCTTATCCGCACGAACTTCAATCAAGCACCTAGCAAAACTTTGTGCGCCCCTATTGGTATATGGTCACAAAACGATAGATGTTAACCTTGTAACTTCAAGTGATCTGCTGCTTTTGGTATATGGTCACAAAACGATAGATGTTAACCTTGTAACTTCAAGTGATCTGCTGCTTTTGAAACCACCATAGCCAACCATATAGGGCTTGCCAAGAACTAAAGATATTTACATTTTGAGTGATCTGGACTTGACCACGGTCCATGAACCCATTATGACTCGTGTTAGGACATATTTAGACTTGTAACTTGATTGATATGTTTGCCCTCAAACTTAAAATTTTGGTCTTTTTGAGAACCCATCGATATAATGAGGATGTATTCAAGTGTTTCAATTTCCAATTACTTGCAGAATGAAAATGAAGCTAGCTTGTAAGAACGTAAACTTAGCGGAAAATAAAAGTATTATGTAATGATATGGGTAAGCTTCAAGGGTTTTCTTTTATGGTTCAATTTCGTAGTTGTACAAGTCATATTTAATCGTCATGTATGCAATATGCATATAGCATCAACTTTGAATGTTTGAAAAGTATAAAAAGGAAACATGCTTGATGTAATTAGTGTTGAAAATAGAACGCCCGAAATTTTGAGAGTATCGATTTGGGCTTGACCATGGACTCGTTATGGCTAGTGCTGATCTACAAATAGGCTAGAAGTTGTGCTGATGAATCTGCAATCACTCGTGATCTGAAATACGTGTTATAACGTGATATAACAAACATGCGCGTTGTAACGGGTATGAAAACATTTATTTTATAGCCGTTTTAACGATAATATGTTTTTCCAATAAAGATTGTTAGTTTGTTACCAATCGTGTGTTGTAGCAAATACAAAAACATTTACTTTATATCGAAAAAATAAACTTTAACGATAATAAGATTTTCCAATAAGTATTGTTACAAATAATAGGTAAAATGATGTGAAAATAAATTAAAGTTTAATTAGTTTAGCGGTTAATTTGCTATATTATAAAACTTACTCGGTATTAAGAATCTAAAGCTTAATGAGTATAGGGGCAAATTTTAAAATTTAGTATGCTTAAAAGGGTGATGTGGAAAACTTAATACATTTTAAGTACTAATCTTATATTCTTGACAATTTAAAGGGCTGTATTTGACATTCTTAACTAAAGTAAACATGCATGCATGCATGTGGTACTTAACTACTTATATTACGCACAATCAAAATTTTGTTTCCTTACCCCACGTTTAACTGCCCACAACTTCCCTAACTTATATCACAGGCAATCAATTATCCACTATTCGGGGGTGTAAACTATGTGTCACCAAGGCATTAAAGTATGGGTCCTTAATGTCATTCTTACAAGTACGGGGTCTTTAATGTTATTTTAGCCTATCTATGTGTGGCTGGCCAACCTCAATGTTAGTGTAAAAATGAAATAATCATGATAAGTCATTCCTCTATTATTCTCTCATCATTGTTCCATTGAAAATGATCATCGTCGTCTGTTATTGAGGCCTTAATTAAGTCACAATCGTAACAAAATGAAGTGACACTAAAACGTTAAGGCAACTAACAGTTAAAACTAGCTACTTATTTCATATGGTAACATACTAACATAGATACCATAGTTGTATCTCTAACTCTCTAAAGTAAACGTAATGATTATTTGCGTCTAAAACAGGAGCGTTTAAACAAAATCCATAGGCTTAAAACTCGCGGCCAAACAGCATATCTATGTTTTGCCAACCTTATAAGCATGTTAACTTATTTCTCTGGATTCAAGGTCATTCTCTCTCAGTATCGCTCCCTTGTTACCAATCATTTGTTAGGAAATTTTGGATCACAGTAATCTGAGAGTCGTGTAAACACTTTCCGATTGAAATATTTCGGTGGTTCTATTGATATTTTAAATCGGATAAAACTCAAATTTTGAAACGTGAATTTTTTTTATGAAACTAAACCGATTATGAATATATGACCAAAATATCAAAACGGTTATAACTGCTATAGCAGTTAATTAACCGCCGAAACAATAAAATTAGCGGGCAAAACACCGGAAATTTTATTTTCTAGTGCGTTTTTAACATATCACTTTATAACAAATAAATTTTTTACAAGCTCGACCTCGCCGGGGCCCCCCTTGGACTTCTTTACACCAGGGGCCGCCCCCAGACCCCCGTCATTCGGGGCTTCGCCCTCGAATAATAATCATAATAACGTCATACAAGTGTGCACTCCGCACAACCCCGACTTGTTGAACATTTATTGTAACACCCCCAAAATTTCACAATGAAGCGTTGGTCATGGGGTGCTACTAAATCAATATACACAACACAAGGGAATAAAGAATGGAAATTATATTCCATTTTCAAAAGATATATTAATTTAAGAAATAGTTTTACATCATTGTTTCAAAGTGCGGAAGTAAAGCCCATAAAAATATATGTTGTCACGTTAAAGTTGTATTAAATATGATTGTAAACACTTCGGATGCCAGTCTTCAACGAATGCCTTTGCCATTGCCCACGCCAATAAGTAAACCTGAGAAAAACATGCTAAAATGTCAACACAAAGGTTGGTGAGTTCATAGGTTTAAGTAATCAAGTTTTCAAGTTGGACCACAGTTGCACATATAGCATCTCCGTGAATGACACTATATGCAAAAAGGCTATTACGCTAGTACCAAGTTCATGCGAATCGAAACTATCTACGACGTGTGCATGCATCTATAAGCATGATAAATAAAAGCCCAGCAAGTGTATTTCCAGTACACTCAATCAATACGATATGATATACGCCCGACGTTTGCCTATCCGTTCAAACTCGAACGGGGGTGTCATCCCCAATAGATCTATTCATAACAATCGCGCCTCCCCAAAGGGAACTAACGGTAGCATAGTTGGGATTCAAGGCTATTTCACGTAATAGTGTTTTCAGCCAGGTCCAAAAAGAGTTTTGCATGTTTCTCACCCCATAGTTTTATAAAGCAAGTAAATAAGAGTAAAAGTGGGGCTATAAACTCACCTTAGCTGTTCGGTGAATAAAGTATCAAGAGATCAAGTAACAAGTAGCTCCAACACGCAACCTAAATTAGTACAACAAGTCTCAGTTTGTAGTTTTGTGTACTCAAGACTCGAAGTGTGTAAATAAATTTAAATGTTTACAAGTGGTTGTGTTTAACGTGGCTTGTGTGGCAGAGATTATGTTTAAATCATTTCAAAATATTTTGTAAGTATTGGCTCTTGGAATAGATATGGAACAATGTATACGAAACTTTCGTATAAAAGTTGGCTCGAATATCGACTTGTATTTATTAGGTTTGTTAGGTTTCGAGGTGTGAAAATATATATCATATATATTTATCGGAATTGTGGGAAAATAATATATTTAGAAAAATATAATATTTATAGTTTACGGGAATGAAGTCGTTGAATAAAACACGTGTTAAACATATTTATTTAACGAGAAGTGATACAATAATATAAGTTATTTAAACTTATAAAGGTTTAGGATGAAAAGTGTCAAAGTGTTCAACTTGTAGGTTAACGTTGTAAAAACTATACAAGTTATAATCTTATAAATGTTTTAAGGAAAATATTGCGAGTTAAAGTTGGAGGGTTGAAAGTGTAACAATTAATGTAAGTTAGAAGACTTATAAATATCTTTAAGAAAAATGTTAAATGGTTACAATTGGAGGGGCTGAAACTGTCAATTGGTGATAGTTGCAAAATAACAAACAAAAATAAAATCATCAAAAGAGTAGCGCCCGTTTTCAACTCACAACCTCTTGATCAAAAGCAAGTGACGCTACCATCTGAGCCAAGAGCTCTTCCTTGTTTATTTTTGCAACCCGTTTATCTTTAGGGCGTTCAACTCAGATCATATTTAGTTATATTTCGCCTCGTGCATGCTTTATTGTTTGCATGTATCTTCTCAACCCAGTTTGTTATCTTTGGTTCCATTAAGTATTTAAGCTTATGGATGAGCACTAGTTTATAAAAAGGAGAGACCAAAATAAGCTTAAATAAGCCTCGACTTATATGAGTTTTTACGACCCAACATTCCAAACGAGAGCCAACACTTATATTTTGTTTCTTTTAAGTTTTCATGAGTCGTTAAAAAAATCGAGTGGCAGTGAGTAGTGTGAAAAGGAAATGAATATTATGTTAAAATTTTCAACCCTATAATATATCTTTATAAGACATGAATGAAACTAAATGTTTATACCATGGATATATAAGTTCAAAACAAGTTTAGGGGCTGTTGATTCCTTACAGTGGAATGGTTGTCGAGTTCGAAGAGAAACCAAGAACCAAGAGAAAACCAACGCTTCCAAGACTCTAAACCCAACTAGAAACTAAACCCGAAGATGCTCTTATCTTATGGAACCCAAAACTTGTTTCTTTTTCCTTCTTCTTCTCGACAGTGAACAAATAAAAGTAGGATGAGTTTGAGTTTTTACTTGGCGTGGTGAGAGTGAAAGCAAGAGATGGGTTTGTGAGTTCAATGTGTGAGTTGATGAGTTTACTATGCACCTTAGGTTGTATATAAAGGATACAATAGGCATGGTCTTCACGTGGCTTCCTTGGTATCTTCTTCAGTCGTGGTCCAAGGAGGACAATGGGTCCTTAGTTTTTGTCGATTTGCTCCCATGGAAAAGCCAAGGATTGATTTATATTTGGTTAAGGTTAACTCCTGGGGTGGGGAAAGTAGTTTGGAGGGTTTACTACTTTTGGAGGAGCATTCATGGTGGACGTAGGGTACAGAGAGAGAGACGAAAATGGTGATGAGGGATGGCAGAAGTGTAAGGCGTTTTCCGGGGAAGACAAAGAAAAGAAAAGGGGAGGAGCGCAAGTTTTGGGGAAGGTGGGTATGTATCACGTGGGTTCTTGAAAAGACAGGGGACCAAGTTTTAATATACAAGTTTGTTGCTTTTGCTTTGTTGTTTCATATGGGTCACAAGAAAAATGCTTGATAAGATTGACCAAAGATATATTTGAGTTTAAAAAAAATAAAGTGTGTTTGAGTTTGGTTGTGTCTCGTTCACAGTAAAAAAAAATATTGGTTTGTTGTTTTGGTCAAGACAAACCATGCAACATATATTAAGACATGGTTGGGATTTTGTTTTGTCTTCTGTGTTTACCATGCACGACATATATATAATGATCAAGTGAATTTGCTGTTTCCTCTTTCTTGTACATGATGAAAAAAATATACTAAAGTTCATGTAGTCGTGTTTTGGTGTTGTACTTCATTGGTCACAGAGGCATAGGAAACACCTATCAACCTTTGCTTACCTAAGTTTTTGTGTCACAAGATATATATATATATAAAAAAAAAGAGGATGCGCTTGGTTCTCGTTTTTGCTTGAGCCATAGTAACAAGAAAAGAAAGTACCATAGTACTAGTGAAATTTGTTTTACAAATTTATCAAAGGGTGAGTTTAGGATGAGAAATAAAAGGGCTAGGCCCAAGAGAATAGTCAAGAGTTGGGTTGTGTTATTTTATACATGAGAGCCCAAGAAAAGAGTTGGATTGGGTAGAACACGCGAGCCTAATAAAATGAATTGGATCGTGTCGGGTTAAGAGGCCCGGTGAGAAATAAAATATAAAAGTTTATTATATATTTATTTTGTAAAAAAAAATTATTATCGAGGTCGAGGTTGAAAATATTCCGTGACTTGTTGTGTTTAAAGTTCGAAACGAAAGAAAAAAAAATATAGCCGCGAAAAAATCTGTAGGGAAATTTACGAGTTGTTATAGTACCTACCCCTTAAAAGAAACCGCGTCCTCGTGGTTTATGATGCGAGGATCGCCGAGGTCGATATGGTGACGAGATGTGAGTATTTGCACTAAAAATGTGATATGGGAAAAGGGGCTAGTCGTTCAAGAAAGATTCGGTGACGTTGAGGCGAACAGATAAAGGATTCGTTAAACGGAATACAACGCGGTTTCATAAAAGAGTACGATAATAGGGTTCATAACAGGAAGGACAGAGTCGTATGAGGTTATAAATGATAGAGCATAAGAGTGCCATAAGAGATCGTGACTAGTGACAGAGGTGGTTTAAATACGTGTGCGAGAATCAAGTAGTTGTATGTTACATAATAGCATAGACGCAGTGACGAGTTGTACGTTACACACAGAAATAACATAGAGGTCGATACAGTGACAAGTTGTATGCTACACAATGAAATAACGTAGAAGTCGATACAAGGACGAGTTGTACGTTATATACGAAATAACGTAGAAGCCGTGACAAGTTGTATGCTACATACGAAATAACGTAGGTGTCGATACATGACAAGTTGTATGCTACACATAGAAATAACGAGAAGTCGACATGTGACGAGTTGTATGTTACACATAGAAATAACGTAGGAGCAGTGACAAGTTGTATGTTACATACAGAGATAACATATAAGCAATTAGAGGCATAGCATAGTGCGATATGGTAATAGTGGGCATATTAAGCAGTTTAACATAGAGAGGTAACAAATAAAGCATTCGTAGTCTACTCTACACTCTCCTTAAGTTAATTATTCCTTAATCTCATTCAGTTTGTTACATCAACATTATTCTCATTTAAACTTCGCGACCCAATCAAACAAGAACAGTCTTAAAGTTTAAATGTGAGTTAATTAAGAAACTTAATGACTTTGAGAAATAATTAATTTAATTCAAATGAGAGCTTATACAAACCTAAAATATAGCAAGAATACATAAGCCTACATCGTGTAACAAGAGGCAAGGCATGGCGTATACGGCAAGTACTGCGGGCGAGTGTTTTTAGGAAAATTTGGTTATAGTTTAGGTTTTGAAAAATACCTAATTTCTATAACCTGGCTCAATACCAATCAGTAACACCCCCAAAATTTCACCGAAGCGTTGGTCATGGGGTGCTACTAAATCAATATACACAACACAAGGGAATAAAGAATGGAAATTATATTCCATTTTCAAAAGATATATTAATTTAAGAAATAGTTTTACATCATTGTTTTAAAGTGCGGAAGTAAAGCCCATAAAAATATATGTTGTCCCGTTAAAGTTGTATTAAATATGATTGTAAACACTTCGGATGCCAGTCTTCAACGAATGCCTTTGCCCACGCCAATAAGTAAACCTAAGAAAAACATGCTAAAATGTCAACACAAAGGTTGGTGAGTTCATAGGTTTAAGTAATCAAGTTTTCAAGTTGGACCATAGTGGCACATATAGCATCTCCGTGAATGACACTATATGAAAAAAGGCTATTACGCTAGTACCAAGTTCATGCGACCGAAACTACGATAGTGTGCATGCATCTAGAAGCATGATAAATAAAAGCCCAAAAGTGTATTTCCAGACACTCAATCAATACGATATGATATATCCCGACGTTTGCCTATCCGGTCAAACTCGAACGGAAGTGTCATCCCAATAGATCTATTCATAACAATCGCGCTTCCCCAAAGGGAACTAACGGTAGCATAGTTGGGATTCAAGGTTGTTTCACGTAATAGTGTTTTCGCCAGTCCAAAAGAGTTTTGCATGTCTCTCACCCCATAGTTTTATAAAGCAAGTAAATAAGAGTAAAAGTGGGGCTATAAACTCACCTTAGCTGTTCAAGTGAATAAAGTATCAAGAGATCAAGTAACAAGTAGCTCCAACACGCAACCTAAATTAGTACAACAAGTCTCAGTTTGTAGTTTTGTGTACTCAAGACTCGAAGTGTGTAAATAAATTTAAATGTTTACAAGTGGTTGTGTTTAACGTGGCTTGTGTGGCAGAGATTATGTTTAAATCATTTCAAAATATTTTGTAAGTATTGGCTCTTGGAATAGATATGGAACAATGTATACTAAACTTCAGATAAAAAGTTGGCTCGAATATCGACTTGTATTTATTAGGTTTGTTAGGTTTCGAGGTGTGAAAATATATATCATATATATTTATCGGAATTGTGGGAAAATAATATATTTAGAAAAATATAATGTTTATAGTTTACGGGAATGAAGTCGTTGAATAAAACACGTGTTAAACATATTTATTTAACGAGAAGTGATACAATAATATATTTAAACTTATAAAGGTTTAGGATGAAAAGTGTCAAAGTGTTCAACTTGTAGGTTAACGTTGTAAAAACTATACAAGTTATAATCTTATAAATGTTTTTAAGGAAAAATATTAAGCGAGTTAAAGTTGGAGGGTTGAAAGTGTAACAATTAATGTAAGTTAGAAGACTTATAAATATCTTTAAGAAAAATGTTAAATGGTTACAATTGGAGGGGCTGAAACTGTCAATTGGTGATAGTTGCAAAATAACAAACAAAAATCAAATCATCAAAAGAGCAGCGCCCGGTTTCGAACTCACAACCTCTTGATCAAAAGCAAGTGACGCTACCATCTGAGCCAAGAGCTCTTCCTTGTTTATTTTTGCAACCCGTTTATCTTTATGGCGCTTTTCAACTGTATCATATTTAGTTATATTTCTGCCTCAGTGTGCATGCTTTATTGTTTGCATGTATCTTCTCAACCCAGTTTGTTATCTTTGGTTCCATTAAGTATTTAAGCTTATGGATGAGTACTAGTTTATAAAAAGGAGAGACCAAAATAAGCTTAAATAAGCCTCGACTTATATGAGTTTTTACGACCCAACATTCCAAACGAGAGCCAACACTTATATTTTGTTTCTTTTAAGTTTTCATGAGTCGTTAAAAAATCGAAAGTGGCAAGTGAGTAGTGTGAAAAGGAAATGAATATTATGTTAAAATTTTCAACCCTATAATATATCTTTATAAGACATGAATGAAACTAAATGTTTATACCATGGATATATAAGTTCAAAACAAGTTTAGGGACTGTTGATTCCTTACAAGGAATGGTTGTCGAGTTCGGAAGAAAACCAAGAACCAAGAGAAAACCAACGCTTCCAAGACTCTAAACCCAACTAGAAACTAAACCCGAAGATGCTCTTATCTTATGGAACCCAAAACTTGTTTCTTTTTCCTTCTTCTTCTCGACAGTGAACAAATAAAAGTAGGATGAGTTTGAGTTTTTACTTGGCGTGGTGAGAGTGAAAGCAAGAGATGGGTTTGTGAGTTCAATGTGTGAGTTGATGAGTTTACTATGCACCTTAGGTTGTATATAAAGGATACAATAGGCATGGTCTTCACGCGGGCTTCCTTGGTATCTTCTTCGGCGTGGTCCAAGGAGGACAATGGGTCCTTAGTTTTTGTCGATTTGCTCCCATGGAAAAGCCAAGGATTGATTTATATTTGGTTAAGGTTAACTCCTGGGGTGGGGGAAAGTAGTTTGGAGGGTTTACTACTTTTGGAGGAGCATTCATGGTGGACGTAGGGTACAGAGAGAGAGACGAAAATGGTGATGAGGATGGCGAATGTAAGGCGTTTCTGGTGAGAAAGAAAAGAAAAGGGGAGGAGCGAAGTTTTGGGGAAGGTGGGTATGTATCACGCGGGGTCTTTGCGAAGACAGACCAAGTTTTAATATACAAGTTTGTTGCTTTTGCTTTGTTGTTTCACATGGGTCACAAGAAAAATGCTTGATAAGATTGACCAAAGATATATTTGAGTTTAAAAAAAATAAAGTGTGTTTGAGTTTGTTGTGTGTCTCGCTCACAGAAAAAAAAATATTGGTTTGTTGTTTTGGTCAAGACAAACCATGCAACATATATTAAGACATGGTTGGGATTTTGTTTTTGTCTTCTTGTTTACCATGCACCCATATATATATAATGATCAAGTGTGGAATTTGCTTTGTTTCCTCTTTCTTGTACACGCATGATGTAAAAAAAAATACTAAAGTTCATGTAGTCGTGTTTTGGTGTTTTACTTCATTGGTCACAGAGGCATAGGAAACACCTATCAACCTTTGCTTACCTAAGTTTTTGTGTCACAAGATATATATATATATAAAAAAGGATGCGCTTGGTTCTCGCTGCTTGAGCCATAGTAACAAGAAAAGAAAGTACCATAGTACTAGTGAAATTTGTTTTACAAATTTATCAAAGGGTGAGTTTAGGATGAGAAATAAAAGGGCTAGGCCCAAGAGAATAGTCAAGAGTTGGGTTGTGTTATTTTATACATGAGAGCCCAAGAAAAGAGTTGGATTGGGTAGAACACGCGAGCCTAATAAAATGAATTGGATCGTGTCGGGTTAAGAGGCCCGGTGAGAAATAAAATATAAAAGTTTATTATATATTTATTTTGTAAAAAAAAATTATTATCGACGCAGGTTGAAAATATTCCGTGACTTGTCGTGTTTAAAGTTCGAAACGAAAGAAAAAAAAATATAGCCGCGAAAAAATCTGTAGGGAAATTTACGAGTTGTTATATTTATCATAATTATACATTGGTCAACTAAGTCAATCCATTACACTTAAATAATATCGGTGATGCAAAATCACCATCATTATCGTCTTTATTCAAGTTCCTAATCAGGTATAAATCGTAATGCAATGAAGTGGCTCTAAATTACTAACGCTATGTTTGGCAAAACTAGTACTACCTCGTCCCAAAATAGTCTCCCTATTGACTTTTTCGGTCTTTTTCTTTTATTTGACCTTAAATATTTATGTTCGTGTTATACAATAGTTGATGAAAAATATACTAATGGAAAATACATTTAAAACACAATCTATTCATATAATTTGCATCAAGTATTATATAACACAAATAAAAATATTTAAGGTCAAAGTTATAAAAGAAAGACCAAAAAAATCAATAGGGGCCTATATTTTTGGGACGGAGGGAGTAATAGCAACAAGTTTGTTTATAAAAGCGTTAGGTAACATACATATCTCTAATTCTCTAAGTATAAACTTAAAAAATGACCGTAAAAGGTAATCACTAACACTCAAAAGTTTCTTTTATTAGAGTCTCAAATAGGAGTGTTTATGAACACTCGCCGCCAAACAAGCATTATATTCTATTTGATAATTTCAGGTACTAAATACCTCTATATACCGAAACGAAAATTACCGAATATTACAGTTTGGGACGTACTTTCTTCTGCTATCACATTCTGGTAACTTCTTCACGTAAAATCGTTTAGGGTATTATCAATAATTTATTTGGTAAAATCGTGAGTTGCACGTACTAAAAATATATATATTTTTAAAATAATTTATATTTTGTGGCTTAAAATCTACAGCGGCCCGTGGACACCCGGATCCAAAGTAAGTCGGTCAAACGTTAAAGAAAACATAAATAGACATGTGTCTTTTACGTTAATACTACTACTATATGTATAGTGGGTATAAATCATGGTCAGAGAACTCGTAAAAGCGCTACAACTCAACAAGACATGGGACAAATGATACTAATTGTAGGCTCCCTAGTTGATCAACTAAAACCCACTTACTATGATGACACAAGAGGTGGTGATGGCGTGGTGTAGTAGAGAGAAAAGGGGAGAAAGAAAGAACTATATTATCACACACTCACACACACTATTACACTCTCATGCGCACCTCCAAATGAGATCATTTGAAGGTATTTATACTTCAACATGTCTCACGTCCCATGGCTTTTCTATGAGCTTGGATTAGGCTTGGTTTACATTTGGTCTAAAGAACTTAATACATTATTTTAACTATTATACTACCAAGTAGGGGTGTCAATCGGGTCAACCCGACCCGATAAGCCTCTATCGGGTCGGGTTGAATCGGGTTTTCACCTTTAGAAATATAACCCGCAACCCGACCCTATAAGAAATCGGGTTATCGGGTTCGGGTCTAATCGGGTCGGGTCGGGTCGGGTCGTGTTATAAGGCTATGCATTCCGGTGTATAAGGCTATGGACCCGAATCAACCCGACCCTATAAGGCTATCGGGTTTATCGGGTTGACCCGATAAACCCGATAAGCTAAGTTGGACCCGAATCAACCCGACCCTATAAGGCCTTATCGGGTTCGGGTCGGGTCGGGTCGACCCATTTGACACTCCTACTACCAAGTTCAAAGCCCAATCATTAACTAACCATTACATATTATAAGACAATATTACAAAGTTCCTAATCGAGATTGACCAACAATTCTTTAATGCTAACAATGAATAACCTGGACCTGAAACTTTTTTATGATAAAAAGATCAAATATTTTAATAATTTACATAAACACAACTACACTCCTTCCATTACAAAAAAGTAGTTGAATTCTCCATATTTTAAAGGCCAAATAGTCATGGTTAAAAATGTGTAAAATTATAGATTCCACAGTTTCTCATATGTGGACAAATTTTTTAGACATATAAGTGTGGAGATATAATACAAATTTCTATGATTAAAAGTGTGAAAATATTTTTTAAATGATCACAGCTAAAAGTGTGGAAAAATTGCAAAAAATGTTTATAATAAAAAAATGTGAACCATTTGTGACACATATAAGTGTAGCTTTAATGTAATCTTAACACACTAATATATGTGGATTTTTTTTTTTTTTTTTTTTTTTAATATTTGCAACACCTATAAATGTAGCAAAATTATTAACAATAAAAAAGGTCCACAGTTGACCATACCGTGGAAAAATAAGTGTGGCGAATTATATATATATAATATATAACATGTGCTAAGCTTGATTTTTTTTTAATAAAAAATTATGTAAATAAATGAATTAATATTTAAATTTATATAATTTGGGTTATTCGGTTCGGTTTAATCAGATTGAATTCGGTTCGATTTGGTTCTCGATTATACCAAAAAAACATTTAATTGAACTAACTGAATCGAATAAACCAAACAACCCGATAACCGAACCTATAAACACTTCTAAAAGGCACCAAATTTGTAAAAGGCGCAACTGTATATGATATATACATATTACATTCCTATTTTTAAAGCCCATGCAAACAAAGGATAATACATGTTTCTCTCAAGTTTTAATAGGATTATTATTTAGATTTTACTCTCTATATATTCATACGAGTATACACGTCCAGCAAACAAGAAAAAAATCAAACAATAGTTTTGATCGCATCGGTCCATACTTAACGTTCTGACACGTCGCAACGTTGCAATAATATTTTATTGTGTTTCGCTTTTGATATACTAAATAGTCATAGATGTATAGTTCACGTCATATGAGGACGCCTAAACATCTCGTTTTTTTAATGTATGATGATGAATACATGCATATTTGTTAAACATGTGGGCTAATAATATTATTATACTTCTCTAATGGGCTAGCCTGTTAATATTAAAACTAATATAAGTCGGTCAAATAGTAACCGCCTGATTAACATTATAAAAACAAAACCGCTACAAGACATCTTTCCATCTTCATTCGTGTTTTTTTTTTCCTTTTTACGATAACCCAAAAAAGTTATCCTACACATTATTGCAAATCAAAGATAATTACTGTATATTTATTTTTGGCAATCTAACAGGTAGGTACATTCAAGCTTTTATCATGACTAATACACTTCCTCAAGTTCTCAACGAGCTTCAACATGTACTTGAATCCACTTTTCGCGGAATTTCAATTCCTTTTTTGCCTTCTCGTTACCAGTCCCAGTTTTACAAAAAACTCGACTATCAGGCTGCAGGTGTGAATGATATTCAGGAGCTCATTGATAAGTTGGGCAACATGGTGCATTACTATAAAGCGCGAGAAACCAAGGAGACACGTGTCATATCTGCTAGTATTGCAAAAATCAGACGAAGTGTATACTTGAAGCCTGAGGTTACAAAATTACTCAAGAGGCATCCTGGTGGAATCAAGTTCAGTTCTTTTGAGGATTCATACAGGAATCTGTTTAAGCGGAAATTCAACTATGACTACTATGGTTTGAACGATCTTGATGATCTTTGTCAAGTCTTGGATGATATTCTGGTGGTGGAAGTAGCAAATCCCTCACAAGAGAAGCTGATAAAGGCGGTTAAGATCTACAATTTAAGAAAAAGAAAGGGGGATGAAGAAGATGATGAGAAGCTGGTAAAGACGGTCAAGGTCTACAATTTAAGAAAAAGAAAGAGGGATAAAGAAGATGCTGATAATTAACTCTCTGTTTGGGTAAAAGAGCATGCTTCTATCTCGTTTTGTTGTGTTATTTGGAAACCCGTTGCATCTTATTTGGTCAAAATCAATGTTTGTTTATATGTGCGGATGTGCTAAGTTTTTTGCTCGCAAGTTTGATCCTTACCATATGAGAAATATATAGTTTGTATGATCTGACTTCTTGGTTCATAATAGAGAAAAAAAATAGTTTTCAAAATAGGATGACAAGAAAAAAGGAATAGTGCATGCTTTTATGATTATTATTGTTATGTAAAAACAGAATTTATATCTCGTCGTATGGAATTGCTTATATAGAAGTATGACTTGTTTTGACAAACTAGGAAAGTGAAATATGAGCATCATTATCGCATAAGATATCCTATGAATAAACGCGAAATATATAAGTTGAAAAGGCTATTGTGTAATTATATTAACCCACGTGAAAGACATAAAAGTGCTTATATAAGTTTGATCAGAGAAACAAAAGTATAAATGCGATGATATATTTAGTTTCTCTATATTATTCGACTTTGAGATATAACTCAAGTGCGGTTGAAGCACCTCTGGTTATAAAAAATGATTTATGAGCTAAGATTATTTTATTGAGTAGCATGACCGGTTGGACCATCCCGGGTCAATGATGATGCGAACGTATGAAATCATAAGTTTCTTCAAATATAGATTTGAATGTTTTCAATGAATGGAAGTTAATTGTTCGTATATCACCACCATATTAAAGTAAGAACTTTACCCTATGAAGTTTTAGAAAGAATATAAAGGGGGTGTATGTAGGCCTATACATTCCCAATATGGATCATTTTGGGTTTTAAAATCGATGCATAGTCAAAATGATCATCAAAACCGGCCGACACGCCGTTACCACTTCCGTCAAACAAAAAAACATTTCATCCACAACACAAAAAACACAAAAACACATTCTCAAAACACAAATTCTTTTCAATGGGTGTAGATTACTACAACATCTTAAAAGTACCCAAAACATTCACAGACGAAGAGCTAAAAAAATCCTACAAAAAACTCGCCATGAAATGGCACCCGGACAAGACCACATCCTCCTCACGACTCCAAGTTCAAACAAATCTCGAGGCTTACTACGCCCTCCGATCCCAAGAAACCATTGGTGATCTACGACTTGATGGTGAAGACGGGCTCAAATCTGGCCAGTTTGATGATATGGATGATGTTACTAGTATACATATTGTTGGTAAACAACAGCATGGGGCTAGGACTGGGGGGAGGGGTGGAGGAGGGTTTAGGTTTGATCCTAGGGATGCTGATGAGATTTTTAATGAGTTTTTTTTTAATGATGGTGGTGGTGGTGGGAGGAAGGTGGGGGGTAATAATGGTGGTGGGGGTGGGAGGAAAGTTGGGGGGAAAGTGGGTCCCACTGGTGTGAGTGGGAGGAAGGCTGAGACTGTTGAGAATAAGCTGAGTTGTAGTTTGGAGGAGCTTTATAAAGGGAGTAAGAGGAAAATGCAGATTTCGAGGAAAATGCAGATTTCCAGTTTGGAGGAGCTTTTATCATGACTAATACACTTCCTCAAGTTCTCAACGAGCTTCAACATGTACTTGAATCCACTTTTCGCGGAATTTCAATTCCTTTTTTGCCTTCTCGTTACCAGTCCCAGTTTTACAAAAAACTCGACTATCAGGCCGCAGGTGTGAATGATATTCAGGAGCTCATTGATAAGTTGGGCAACATGGTGCATTACTATAAAGCGCGAGAAACCAAGGAGACACGTGTCATATCTGCTAGTATTGCAAAAATCAGACGAAGTGTATACTTGAAGCCTGAGGTTACAAAATTACTCAAGAGGCATCCTGGTGGAATCAAGTTCAGTTCTTTTGAGGATTCATACAGGAATCTGTTTAAGCGGAAATTCAACTATGACTACTATGGTTTGAACGATCTTGATGATCTTTGTCAAGTCTTGGATGATATTCTGGTGGTGGAAGTAGCAAATCCCTCACAAGAGAAGCTGATGAAGGCGGTCAAGATCAACTACTACAATTGTAGAAAAAGAAAGAGGGATAAAGAAGATGCTGATATTTAACTCTCTTTGGGTAAAAGAGCATGCTTCTATCTTAGTTTTATCGGTTCGAATGCTTATTGTTATTATTATACTTCCATGTCATACCTATATGTTTATGTTTTCAAACCTTGTTGGATCGTACGTTTCAGACTCCTCGATTTGTTGAGTTATTTGGAAACCCATTGCATCTTATTTGGTCAAAATCAATGTTTGTTATTCAGATAATCACTATTCTAGATAATCACTATGGAGCATATGATCTGATTGAATGTTGCTATATATCCTATCGTCTTTTTCCTTTACGATAGATGATAGTTGCAACCGTGAGGAGGCGTACTTTTAGTTTACCGTTTATCTGGTTGTCAATGGCTCAGGCTTAAGTCATGTTGATATACATATTGGATATAGTAGTTATCATCTCTTGATTGACTTCATGGTGACTTATTTTCCGCACTAGGATATACAATTGTGTTTACTAGTTATAATGCAGACGCGACGCGCTAAGGCGGGGTTTTTTCTAATTTTTTTAATAATATATTTGTATTGTTTAGACGACTTAAATTTATTTATATATAGCATTCATGTTTTTTGTTTTTGTTTTGTTTTTTTTACTTTTATGTATTTTTATTAATATTAATAATAATAAATGATATTTTTGTTATATTTTTTGTTTCGTAACTTCAACATTCAAGAGTAAGGCAACAAAAAACTTAGTCGCTGCATTATGTAACCTGTATAAAAAGAAACATATACTTGTGTGTAGTCTATAGGCAATCATAGTAAGTATCTATGAAGGCTTGGTGTGAACTCTTGATATGATGCACAAATCATAAGCAAATGATTTCCAACCTATGGTTTATGTTTGTAAAATCATTTTAAGAACAATAACATATAGGTAATCATTTCGGTCCTTATCCTAATGATTATCCTTTAGAAAATCCATTTGTTTGTAAAATGTTCTTATTAACTCATTCCTACTAATCTTTTCGAATCTTTTTGTGATGAAAATGTTTATAGTCTTGTTTCAATAAGTAAACATGGTGGTTGTCAATCACCATATCCCCATACTAGTTTGTCACTTAACTTTTGGGAATAAAACACAAGAGAAATCCTTTCTGGCCCTTTTCTTAAAACATGTTTTACCGACAAATCAAACAAGACTAGTATTTTTCCAACAAACTTATTTAAACAAGATCATTTATACATGCATCACATATTAGAACACTAGTATGATTTCCTACATCCTTACACACAAGTATATCCAAGAACTACTCTATGATAATTATAACAAAACACAAGTAATAACAAAGTAATTCCAATAACTCAAAAGAATAAAAATCCATAACAAGTTTCATAGAATATTATATATTTAATACTGTTGATAATAACATTGGAGATGTCTTAACAGATAGAAACAATCAAAATACAAGATATGTGTAGTTGTAGATATGTTTAGTTGTAGAAGACACTACAACAATGACTGGATTAGTAGGGGACATTTTCGCATCTTCGAGGACATGTCCTCTACTTAAACCTTTTCGGAACATGTTCCAAGTTTAAATTCTCCCGGGGCCTCAATACCTTATCGGGAATATTTTCCCCAGTGGACAAAATCCACTTCTCCCGGGGACATGTTGGTCACGCAACCATTTTGAGCCGATCAAACATGTCCGACGTGGAACTACTTTTCGCCAGTGGACATGTCCCCTGGAAAGAGTTTTCAAATAATTAGCTAATTAGTTAATTACATGATTAATATAATTAATCCTACCTTTACCGGGACATGTCCCTGGCAAAAAGGGCAATCAACTATTGAGCAAAGGCTTTTTCCCCGACCTCGGCCCCCAGCTAAAAGTATTATACACCTGCTGGAGCAAAAGTTTTGTCGGCATACATGTCCCCGGGAAAGTGAGGTAATAAATTATGGTTTAGATTCTCCCTCGCCGGGACATGTCCCCGAAAGTTTTCCGCCCATTTTGTAGGATATTGCTACAAAATGAGAAATTTCCCGCTTTTTTCCGAAAAAATCTACATTGTAACAACCTTTAAGTGATAAAGTAAAACTTTCATGATAAAGTTGCAATTTATGGAAAATATTGGCACCAAAATATTTGATGGGATAATTCACAAGTAAACGAAAAAACTCAAAACGAAGCAACTTGAATGACACAATTAATACTTCTTCAATTAATTTTTTAATTTATGGTTTGGATTTATGGATTTTTCTACTTTTTAAGCCAAAATTTTTTTAGTTAATACCCATGTACCAAGTTAAAAAAGTTGGATTTATGATTTCTTTTTATATATTAGTTGTGTGGATATAAATACATTAGTTGGACTCAAGAAATACATACTTTTTGTAAATATTAATTGTGCCGGGATGTGTCCCCGGTGCTCAATGGAATAAAGGTGGGAATAATTAGTAGGCTTTTGCTTTGGCCAAATGTTGGTGTAGATTTCGACAAGGATATTCCCCACGAAAGCTGAGTTTCAATCGGTACCGGTATCTGCGGTGCCAATGTGGAGATTCATTTTTTAAACAAGTATTTTCGCCGGGACACGCTCGCCAAAATCTCCCATTCACCAATCTTATTGTTGTAGTGAGAATTTTCTTAACTTTTTTTTTTAGAAAAACCAATGGTTTATATCCTAAAAGAGTTAAAGAAAAACATGTTCAGAGGATATGTTCTAAAAACCATGAAAAGGGATCAAAAATAAATAAAAAATAATAAAAATAAAAATAAAATTGAGAAAATTTTAGCTCTTTAAAAAATAATAATGAAAATGTGAAAGTTGAACTTTTCACCTTTGAAAAAAGCTTGTCTTAAAAGTTAGCAATAAATTATTTTCTTGTTTTCCAAAGTTTTGTCAAACTTGTTTAAAAAAATATGTCTCTATTCTCATCCACGCAATCCTAAAAGTTAAACCCTTAGGCTAAACAAGACAAGACTTAAGTGAAACCTATTCTCTGAATCTGATGGTCTATAACAAACGGACCCATTATATCAAGAAATGGTGGAATAGATAGGAAGTAGTCGTTGGGGTTAGGTTTCTAAATTTTGCAACCATTAACTTTTAAAATGAGTCAAAAAAGGAAGTAGTTTTATGGAGTTTGGTGCTTTAAATTTGCAACCATAAACTCTTGAAATGAGTGAAATTTGCAGATTTTCTAAAGGAAAACAAACAAAACAAATACAGAGTTATAACATATTGTAGAAAGTTTATTAGATTTTATGTTGAGGACACGGTGTGCACTCGCCATAGCACCTCATTATAGTGTCAAAATGGCACCTATAGCTCGCCATCCGGCCACCACGATCGCCTCGTATAGGTTCCACCACCATTGTGGTAACGGGTAAAAGTGGAGTGACATGGGTTTTGATGTGTGTAAGAAATGTTATTGATGAAAGTTTTTTTAGGTATAAGAATGTTATAGGGTAAAAGTCGACATGACGACCTATACCCTATACCTATAACCTGCACCTAGCACTCTAGTGATAGTGACCCTTGAAAACAACGAGTTCTAAGACTAAGGGTGTATTTACTAAATTAAGTGAGTATATATGAAGGTCTATATAAGCCTCTTATAGGATAGAGACAAGCTTTAATGTCTCTCTCAATTAAGAGGCATTAAAGGTTTTGAGCCCACTTTTCTCTCCATTAAGAAAAAAGTAAACACCCCCTAAGAGTATATTGCATGCGGTAACGAGTTCTAAGACTAAGAGTATATTGCATGTGGTAAAATTAGGTAACAAAACAAAAGTTTGAGATGTAAGCAAAAGTTGAAGCCACAATTGTAAGTTGGGAATTGTATTAGTGCTACATGCTAACATGAATCAAAACGAAAACAAGCCAAATGATTGTCATGTATAAGTTGTGAAGATTTGTATATACTAGTAGGGATATGTTCTAGTGTACAGTTATATCGTTTTAATTTCTTTTGTCAACTTAAAGTCGTAACTATAAAATATATCACTTGAAATTCACTATATATCACTCATTATCCTCACTTTTCATTTCTCTATTTGTCATCATCATATGGTTATAAAGGATTTTATGCACAAAAGGTAGAAACAAATATCATTTTTGTATGTTTAATGCATAAATTTCGATTGTAATAATTTGATGGTTAGATCCTTTGTAACACATATATCTGAAAAAAAATAATTATAAGTTAAAAATCTTATAGTATAGAGCTTTTATTGTCTACTAGACCAGTTGTAATAGTGTTCGTATTTACCACCATCACATCACCTTTTCTTTTATCAAAAATTCACCACCAAACAAGTATTATCGGACAACCACCTTCACCACCTAAAACGTATCTCCGCTTAAAACAAAAAATTTGTTGTAGCTCTTCTCATAATCTGGTCATGTTCACCACCAAATTCTCAACAAAATAGGGGGACCATCGTAGTGGTGGGGAAGTGGTGTAATACCATAATATTATTAGAGGACAAATAGGCTTAAACTCGGTATATGTGGATTTAAGGTATTTAGAGTTTGAAATGTAAGCAAAAGTTGAACACGTGTCAGTAATCTAATGGAATCGCATTATTCATCGCGCATATCATGATCAAATTGGGAAGAGACTTTATTTTTGTACCTCAAAGTGATCACTCTCCACATTTTTGTCCCATTTTGAGAATTACCCTTTTTTTTAATGTATGATGATGAATACATGCATATCTAATGGGCTAGCCTGTTAATATTAAAACTAAGTCGGTCAAATAGTAACCGCCTGATTAACACTATAAAAACAAAACCGCCACAAGACATCTTTCCATCTTCATTCGTGTTTTTTTTTTTCCTTTTTACGATAACCCAAAAAAGTTATCTACACATTATTGCAAAGCAAAGATAATTACTGTATATTTATTTTTGGCAATCTAACAGGTAGGTACATTCAAGCTTTTATCATGACTAATACACTTCCTCCTTCTCAACGAGCTTCAAACATCTACTTGAATCCACTTTTCATGAATTTCAACCCTTTTTTGCCTTCTCGTTACCAGTCCCAGTTTTACAAAAAACTCGACTATCAGGCCGCAGGTGTGAATGATATTCAGGAGCTCATTGATAAGTTGGGCAACATGGTGCATTACTATAAAGCGCGAGGAACCAAGGAGACACGTGTGTCATATCAAAATCAGACACACTGAGGTTACCACCTGAGGCATCCTGGTGGAATCAAGTTCAGTTCTTTTGAGGATTCATACAGGAATCTGTTTAAGCGGAAATTCAACTATGACTACTATGGTTTGAACGATCTTGATGATCTTTGTCAAGTCTTGGATGATATTCTGGTGGTGGAAGTAGCAAATCCCTCACAAGAGAAGCTGATGAAGGCGGTCAAGATCAACTACTACAATTGTAGAAAAAGAAAGAGGGATAAAGAAGATGCTGATATTTAACTCTCTTTGGGTAAAAGAGCATGCTCTATCTTAGTTTACGGTTCAATTTATTGTTATTATTATACTTCCATGTCATACCTATATGTTTATGTTTTCAAACCTTGTTGGATCGACGTTTCAGACCTCGATTTGTTGAGTTATTTGGAAACCCATTGCATCTTATTTGGTCAAAATCAATGTTTGTTATTCAGATAATCACTATTCTAGATAATCACTATGGAGCATATGATCTGATTGAATGTTGCTATATATCCTATCGTCTTTTTCCTTTACGATAGATGATAGTTGCAACCGTGAGGAGCATACTTTTAGTTTACCGTTTATTGTTGTCAATGGCTCAGCAGTCATGTTGGATATACATATTGGATATAGTAGTTATCATCTCTTGATTGACTTCATGGTGACTTATTTTTCGGTACTAGGATATACAATTGTGTTTACTAGTTATAATGTATGCATCAGCTGGGTTTTTTATTTTTAATAATATATTTGTATTGTTTAGACGTGAGTTACATTTATTTTGTATATAGCTTTTTATGTTTATTAACATTATAATAATAAATGATATTTTTGTTATATTTTTTGTTTCGTAACTTGAACATTCAAGAGTAAGGCAACAAAAACTTAGTCGCGCATTATGTAACCTATATAAGGTTATTCTTATATGATTGTTATAAGCCGGATATGAAATAAGACTATCCATGGCCGAATTAAACAATGGATTATCTAACTCGATCACTAAAGGGCTTGCTAACTTCCATGTTAAACGCACTTTGAGATCATTATTTTTCCCCGATCGGATCTTTGCCTCCAAAATACGGGTGGAGCGTAATTACACACTTGGTATTAGGTTAGCAATTCAACAAAACCTATGTGACTAAGTTATGACCAAGTTAATTCACTGATAAGCACATAGGTATAAAGGTGAACTGGTCCTAACAATTCCAAACCCTATCACCCCTACCCAAGAAACATTTTTCTTATGCTAATAGGTACCTAGCTTTATACAAAGATGACGGGACAATCAATTGAGGTGTGTTATGTATAAAAATAAAAATGGTAACATTGATGTCACATTTATACTCACCAAATATAAAGTATGTTTTATCCAATATGAATTTAACATAAAGGTTGTTCTTAGATGACAACATCTTAGCTATATGTCTAAACAAAATACCAACTATATTCACATCCTTATTTACACTACTACTTTACATATTCAAATCAAGATCAACTTGTGGTATTGTTCTTTGATTTTTTTATTATAACCACAATCACATGATAGCAAACCAAATTTACTGTGCCGTAATGAGCCTCTATCTCGCTTTTAGGTGTTGAGTTGGTAGCCATTGGAGCCAAATATTTTCACTGTCTTCTGATGACGAAATATTGTATTTTGTCTTCTTGATCATAAGATTCTTCTTGGTACATGTATTCAATCATCGGTTTCGTAGGTGCACCCGCATTGATGAACCATTTTGCAATCTAATTAAAGAAAAAACATGTATAAATCAGTTCATGAAATGTGGATCAAGATTATCACAAATAATGAGGGAACATTCCATAAAATAATAGCTTAGTTTGACAACTAAACCGTCTGTAATTATACCTTTTATATCCTAGCTTGGTAGTTAAAGTAAAAAAATGGCTAGTTCGGTAATTAAAGTTTTCTCTGCTCCTATCTCGTGTTCAAGTAATTAGAATTAATTAAGTACAATTTTGGGTCAATTTTAATTTATTATAACTGGTCTAAAACAACATCACAGTTCAAGCAATGCTTATTGCTTAACTAACCATAATAAGTACCTTAGCGACGTACCCCAATATAGCATCAACATAAGAAATCTGATGGATGATAATCAATTAGTTTCGTCTCTTTGTATCTTTCTTCAACGCCAATATAGATCCACGGGAGGACCTCTAGTCATAATATAACGAATCATTTAAAAGACCAATTTAATCTCCCGGGTTATATTATTTTAAACAACCTTTGAAAAGATTAAATTAGTATACATATTATAGTTACTAATCCCTAACAAAGCTAACAACAACATACCATTTCAAACCAATTCAAACCAACATCACTGATTCGTTGTAGGCTTAGGGGTATGTGTGTATAGATAAAACCACAATATCGATATTAAAAATAATCCACAAGGACTGACTTAAAATCCCTTTAGGAAAAAGGATAATGAATCAAATCCCGTGAGTGATAGTGAAACGGATAGGAAGTGCTGTCCCAACGAGGTGTGATTGGGCAACGTCGTTATTGGTTTGTTATTAAAATGCTCGATGTTTTGGATTGATGATTTTGTTTTTATCTAAACTACGGGAAAAGGGAAAGCAATTTAGGGAAATTAAGCTACGGGGAATCTTAAGTATGCGAATTATTCTAAAACGTAATTAAAGAAACGTAAATAAAATGCAACTAAGTCTAATCTAAGCCCTAAAAATGATCTAAAATTACTTTTAATCTAAAATAGCAATTAAAAACCTAGCTAAGATTTAAAACTAATTTTATGATTTTTCTTTTATTTATTTGAATTAAAAACTAATTTTAAACTTTTAAAACAAATTTAAAATACTAAAAATTATGGAAACAAAAGAGAAAATTATGAAACTATTTTTTAAAAATATAAAATAACTCAAAAGACTTTTTAAAACAAATTTTGAATTTTTCTGATTATTGTTCTATTTTCTATGAATTTAAAACTATTTTAAACTAATTAAATGGCTAAAAATTACAAATTAAACTAGGAAAAATCTGAAAAAATTATTTTTTTGCTTTTTATATTTATCTTAATCTATTAAAATTGAAAACTTATTTTTTTGAAACTTTTCTGATTTATTTTTATTAAAAGCTATTTAAAAAGTCTTAAAAACTGTTTTAAAATAGGAAAAATAGTAAATGATCTAGAAAAATCAAAAATTCAGGAAAAGTCTAAAATTATATTCTAAGTTTGTAAAAAATATAAAATATTATGCTTATGTGTAAGAAAATGAAACTGTAGTGTAAAATGCTTTGAAAATAAGCTCTTAGATTAAGCTAATAAGTACTAGAAGGCACCAAATGAAGACAGAAGTTAGATTAAGCTAAAAATACCTAAAAGCAACTAATTCAAAATACTCCTAACCTCTAATCAGCAATCTACCAAGTTTTGTCTTAAAATAAGCTCTAATGCCAAACAACCCTATCCTAGCTACTTTCAAGCAATTATAAGCTAAACCAGTGAACTGAAATGCAAACCAAGTGAGAAGCTATAGATTACCCAAAGAAAGAACTTCTAAACCAACTTTTAGGCCCAAATTATCAAAAATGAATGTTGTGCAAAGGCTGCAAGTTGCCTGGTTCACAACTCAATATTAACTAAGTGTGAACAGGGCAAATCAGCTCTAATGAAGAGCTTATCAAGAGCTTAAAACAGTTTCCAAAAATTCCACAAAATTCACTTTTCAAAAATAGACCAACTAAACTTGAAAATCCCAAAGTTTCAATGATTTTTGACTCAAAATAGAATCCATGAAAAATCAACAAAGTTTGGTTGAAACTTATTTTTCCAACTTTTGACTTTTAACTCAGAAATGGTAATTTTGACCAAAATGAAATTTGAGCTTAATTTGTGAACTGATATTGATGTTATATGATAAAATAGAACTGACGCAAGCTAACTTACTATATCCTATACCTATATGCAAGATATTATGAATTAAATCTAACAGTTATGCAAATTACCAGCTATTTATGATGGTTTTTGACTTTTAATGATCTAGGATGCAATTGAATGACTCAATTTACTATAATATACCTAAATGAGACTTAGTAAACTGAATCTAACCACTATTAAGCACTGCATTGCCAAATGTCAGCTTAAACCAAAACAGATTTATGAACTGTTAAGCCACTTAACAATCTAAAACAAAAGTCTGATCCACAAGTGTGTTATATCTAGATTCAATATGTAATATTACTGCTAAATGAACTTATCTAAACACCTAAGTCTAACCTGTTCTAACTGATGCAATAAAAATTATTATGCAGAAATTTAAAGCTAAAGGCAGTAATGGATATAGATGAAAACAACAATTAAACTATTGAGATAAAGCTAAATTATACTAGAATGAAACACTATTTGTGAACTAACAAGTAACATAAAATTTAACAGATTATAAAGAGAATTGGTACTCACATGTGGTCCAGCCACTATGGCTTGCCAACAATCACAAGTAACCACTATCCTAACCTGTTCTCAACCCCAAATCAAAGCTAAGCTAACCTAAATCCAAACCAAAACGGATAATAAACCCAATTCAACTTCCATTTTTCTGAGTTGTCTTCCTTTGACCAAGACTTGAGATTTGAGAAAATGAAAATAGTAATGAGTTTTTGAGTAGATAATAAGCTAAAGTGAACTTATAAAAAATAGTAACCTAAACTAAATTCAGATTTAAACAGATTTGAGATATTTTTGATTTTTGAAGTATTTTTCTTATTTTTTGTGGTTTGATAGAGAATAAGTTGAAAATGATTTGAGATAAGCTAATTTGAGAAACTGAGATACTAATAAGCTATTTAAAACAATGGAACAGTAATTAAGATGGATTGAAAACAAAAGCTGAAATTACTTAAATTAATAAAACTTGAGATTACAATAGAACTGAAATTCAGAAATTACAGAAATGAAATTTTAAACATAAAACATTAATAAAATACTAATTATCTACTCAAATTCTACATGCTACAACTGTGAAGTAAGGGTGCTTCAAGAAGAATGAATTTGTGCTTTCTCTGGATGAATAACAACCTTTGATTAAATCCCATACGTGTCCCATCAATTTGCAGCCCTTGGATCATGTGCCTAAGTCACTTCAGCCAATCACGTGAAGGGAATGTTGTGATTGACACACGGATTGCCAGCGTGGCACCCGTGTGTCAGTACATGTCACATTTCGTGAATTTGAGAGGAATTTGAGTTTAATGTGGTGAATTAATTTGGTGGGAAGGGGTTCATAGTCGGGAATATTGGGGGTGAATTTTTGGCGCCTTAGGATTTTTTATTGTTTTTCATTTTGTGATATCATTGACCGGGTTAAGTGGTGGGTTGACCAGGTCCATGGGTAAACGGGTTGGAATTGTGGTAGCAGACTTGGGCTTTTGAGTATTTTGGGCTTCAAGGTATATTAATTTGGACTTAAGGATTACAAATGGATCCAATGTGTAGTATAAGGACTAAAACTGCCAAATCTGATTTTCCAGGGACTAAACATGTAATTCTGAAAATATGATCCAAGGGTTAGTCTTGCCAATCTTCAATAGACCAAGGGCCATTCTTGCCATTTTCTGAAACTTAAGGGTCATTTTTGCCAATTGATGAAAGTTGAAGGACTGATTATGACAATTATTCAAAGTTGAACATATCTTTCAAAAATAATCTTTTCAAAGATAGAAATCTTCACAGATGCACAATTCGACCTTCCGCTCAGCTTTAACACTCTTTTCTCTCGTGCTGGTTTTTGTCAGATTTGATATCTTTTTGCGTGTTTTGACATATCCGTACCTGCACATGCATAAACTCAAGAAACCAGAAATATTAACAATAAACGGCTCTTTCTTTGTTATTTTGGGTCATATTTGATAAAGAATTATATGTGTTTTAGCACATATCAATCACCTTCACATCTTCAAATGTACAAAGGTTTATAAAATTTTCAAAATGACCAATATGATAAACATGGTTATTTATGTACCAATATGTTAAATCAAAGATCAAATTATGTACAGTAATGGGTAATTCTTCACATCTTCATCTCTCACATCTGCATTGTTAGTCCTTTATACTAACGACCATTAGTAAATAACTTAAAACTTGGTTTCTTACGTTTTCGCCCGATTTTTACGCCGTTCGATTTTTACGTTTTCGTTCGTTTTTAACGTTTTCATATGTTTTACCTCGGTTAAGTTGCCGCTTTCGCTACCGATTTACGCCGTCACATTACGTTTCGCCCTTTTGCCCTTTTACGCTGTCGCTTTTTATGTTTTACGCTTTTTTTAAGTTTTCCGTTATGTTTCGCTCGACTTTTTACGTTTTGTCGATTTGTTACGCCATCTTTTAACGTTTTTTCATTTTTTATATTATTTTCGACCCTATTGTTTTTACGTTTATGTCCTTTTTTACCTTCGCCTGCTTTTACAAAAATCGGACTAAAAACGTAACGAAGGGACTTAAAACGAAAAATGGACGGAAACGTAAAGAAACGGTCGACGAATAAAAATCGGCCGAAAATGTAAAAAATCGACGAAAACGCAAAAATCAAAAACGTAAAAATCGAATCTAAAAAACGCGAAAAATCAATGAAAACCAAAAATAACGGACAAAAACGTAACAAAGGGGTTGAAACGTAGAAAATCAAAACATGAAAAATATAAAAACGGACAAAACGTAACAAAGGGGTCGAAACGAAAATGGACGAAACGTAAATAATGGAAGAAAATGTAAAACAAACTAAAAAAGGGGCGAAAACGTAAAAAAACGAATGAAAACCCCAAAAAAAGGACGGAAACGTAATAAACGGTCGACGACATAAAAAATCGGACGAAAACGTAAAAAAAATCGGACGAAAACGTAAAAAACATACGAAAACATAAGAAAACCAAGTTTTAAGTTATTTACTAACGACCGTTAGTATAAAGGACTAACGATGCAGATGTGAGAGATGAAGATGTGAAGAATTACCCATTGTTGTACATAATTTGATCTTTGATTTAGCATATTGGTACATAAATAACCATGTTTATCATATTGGTATATTTGAGAAAGCATGTTTATCATTTTTGACTTTACCCAATTTTATACGCGACGTTTCTTTTTATCCCCAATTTTATACGAATTTTTCCGCCAATACCTTATCGGAATATTTTCCCGGGGACAAAAATCCACTTCTCCTGGGACATGTGGGTCACGAACCATTTTGAGCCGATCAAACATGTCCGACGTGGCACTACTTTCACGGGAAAGTGTTTTTAAATAATTAGCTAATTAGTTAATTACGATTAATACAATTAATCCCAGCTTTTGGGGGACATGTCCCGGCAAAAGTGTATAACACTATTGATAAAGGCTTTTCCCGGGACTGTCCCGCAAAAGTATTATACACTGTTGAGCAAAAGTTTTGTCGGGGATATGTCCCCGGGAAAGTGAGGTAATAAATTATGGTTTAGACTGTGGACATGTCCCCGAAAGCTGCCCATTTTGCAGATATTGCCGCAAAATGAGAAATTTCAGATTATTTATAAAAAAAATCTACATTGTAACAACCTTTGGCAGGATAAAGTAAAACTTTAGCGGGATAAAGTTGCAATTTGGCGGGAAAATTTTGGCGGAAAATTATTGGCGGAAAAATTGGCAAAAAATATTACGGAAAATATTTGATGGGATAATTCGACAAGTAAACGAAAAAACTCAAACGAAGCAACTTGAATGACACAATTGTTAAATACTCAATTAATTTTTTTTTACTTTTTATGGTTTGGATTTTCACGGGATTTTTTCTTACTTTTTAAGCCAAAATAATTTTTTAGCACAAATTGTTACCGCCTCAAGTTAAAAATGTTGGATTTATGATTTTTTATATTAGTTGTGTGATAAATATTAATAGTTGGACTAAGAAATACATAAATTTAGATTTTTGTAAATATTACTTGTGCCGGGGATGTGTCCCTCGAAAGTTTTGGCGGAACAATTAGCGAGCTTAGGCTTAGGCTTTGGCTTTGGTCAAATGTTGGTAAAATGGAATAGACTTTCGGCGGGACATGTCCCCACGAAAGTTTCCGTTGAGTTTTTACTAACCGTCGGGTATTCGTGCCCACGCCGATTCATTTTTGTCGTTTAACGATTTTCGGGCCGGGGACACCGCCCAAATCCACCTTATTGTTGTAGTGAGAATTTTCTTAACTTTTTTTTTTTTAGAAAAACCAATGGTTTCTATCTCTAAAAAAGAGTTAAAGTTTTAAGAAACATGTTCAGGATATGTTCTAAAAAACCTTAAAAGTGAAAGGGATCAAAAATAAATAAATAATAATAAAAATAAAAATAAAATTGAGAAAATTTAAATAGCTCTTTAAAAATAATAATGAAAATGAAAGTTGAACTTTTCACCTTTTGAAAAAAGTCTTAAAAGTTAGCAATAAATTATTTTCTTGCTTTTCCAAAGTTTTGTCAAAACTTGTTTAAAAAAATATGTCTCTATTCTCATCTCGTAAACGCAATCCTAAAAGTTCTTAGGCTAAACAAGACAAGACTTAAGTGAAACCTATTCTCGATCGATGGACTATAACAAACGGACCCATGATATCAAGAAATGGTGGAATAGATAGGGAAGTAGTCGTTTGGGGTTAGGTTTCTTAAATTTTGCAACCATTAACTTTTAAAATGAGTCAAAAAGGGAAGTAGTTTTATGGAGTTTGGTGCTTTAAATTTGCAACCATAAACTCTTGAAATGAGTGAAAATTTGCAGAGTTTCTAAAGGAAAACAAACAAAACAAATACAGAGTTATAACACATTGTAGAAAGTTTATTAGATTTATGTTAGAGGACACGGTGCACTCGCCATAGCACCTCATTATAGTGTCAAAATGGCACCTATAGCGCCATCCGCCACCACCACCGCACCGCCTCGTTATAGGTTCCACCACCATTGTGGTAACGGGTAAAAGTGGGAGTGACTGGGTTTTGATTGTGTGTTATAAGAAATGTTATTGATGAAAGTTTTTTTTAGGTATAAGAATGTTATAGGGTAAAAGCTGACATGACGACGCCTATACCCTATACCTATAACTTAGTGCACCTAGCACTCTTAGTGATAGTGACCTCTTGAAAAAAACAACGAGTTCTAAGACTAAGGGTGTATTTACTAAATTAAGTGAGTATATATGAAGGTCTATATAAGCCTCTTATAGGATAGAGACAAGCTTGAATGTCTCTCTCAATTAAGAGGCATTAAAGGTTTTGAGCCCATTTTTCTCTTCATTAAGAAAAAAGTAAACACCCCCTAAGAGTATATTGCATGCAACGAAGAGTTCTAAGACTAAGAGTATATTGCATGTGGTAAAATTAGGTAACAAAACAAAAGTTTGAGATGTAAGCAAAAGTTGAAGGCACAATTGTAAGTTGGGAATTGTATTAGTGCTACATGCTAATAGAATCATGAAAAAACAAAACGTCAAATGATTGTCATATAAGTTGTATATACTAGTAGGGATATTGGGAAGAGATCTAGCAGAAGAGAAATCAAACAGAAGAAAATATTCTTGCCACACATTTCAAATAAAAAAGAAATTTAGAGATGCATCTACTTTTGTGCATCTAAAATGTGCGGATGGTTTTTCTATCCTTCTCATTTTAGTTTTATTTCTCATTTGATCCTTACTCTATGTTCTAGTGTACAGTTATATCGCTTTTTCTTTTGTCAACTTAAAGTCTATAACTATATATATATATGTCACTTGAAATTCACTATATATCACTCATTATCTTCACTTTTCATTTCTCTATTTGTCATCGTCATATGGTTATAAAGAATTTTATGCACAAAAGGTAGAAACAAATATCATTTTCTTATGTTTAATGCATAAATTTCGATTGTAATAATTTGATGGTTAGATCCTTTGTAACACATATATCAAAAAAAAATAATTATAAGTTAAAAAATCTTATAGTATGAGAGCCCTCCTTTTTTATTGTCTACTAGACCAGTTGTAATAGTGTTCGTATTTACCACCATCACATCACCTTTTCTTTTATCAAAAATTCACCACCAAACAAGTATGATCGGACAACCACCTTCACCACCTAAAACGTATCTCGCTTAAACAAAAAATTTGTTGTAGCTCTTCTCATAATCTGGTCATGTTCACCACCAAATTCTCAACAAAATAGGGGACCATCGTAGTGGGGAAGTGGTGTAATACCATAATATTATTAGAGGCTTAAACCCGTATATGTGGATTTAAGGTCTTAGAGTTTTACCGTTATAAACGATGGTCATAAAGTAATACTAACGGGTTTACGATGTCTAACATGGATTACATAATCCCCGTCGGTATTACTACTTTATTATTGACCATTATTTATAATGATAAAACCCTAGATATCTTAAACCCAGAATCGGCTGGGACCTATTTATCCCCTATTAAATATGAGGTAGGCATCTACAAATGTGTGTAGCTCATGACGTGAACTCAGACGAGTTTTCTTTTCTACTCAATCTATTTAATGTGAAAAGCAAAAAAGATTGAGTCATTTTTGATAAATTGAATGCTGAAACAAACTTGAAATGACAACACCTTGAAGTTTAAGTTGTCAATGGCTTGAAAGGTCAGTACATAGCTTTTGGAATTGCATCAAGACTTTCTTTTCTTTTCACCTTTTCACTGTTTTCATCTAAATTTTTTTTGTTTAAGTTAAAACTTGAACTTTCAACCATGAAGTTATAAGATCACCTTAATGTTTAAGACGGTAACAAACCATTAGATCAAAAATTCATATGTGGCCATGTGGGGAAGATGCTTAACATTCGAAATATTTGCCTTAAGTGATAAGACATGTGTGTAAGTCACCTTGTTCTTAAACTTTGTTCTCGATAGGAACATATCTAAGAATGATACTAAAACTATAGTAAGATACTATATTTATTTCATCCAAGTATATATCTCGGTTCAGTTTTAATATTCAACGATTCTTAATTTGTAACATGTTGAGTACTATTCCTATTTGAATTTGCTGCATTATCAATTTGTCCAGCTTTGCATTATCTAAAATGTGTTGCTTATGATCACTTTACTTTTTATTATATAAACGACGTATTTATTAACCAGATGTACAGTACTTTTTAATGATGAGAAGTTGGTGATTTGTTGAAAACCAGACGGCCCGGCTAAATATGCCCCTAATTAAACCCGCCCGAACCCTGATTGGCACCCCTAAACATAGAACGATAAAGAAATATAAGAAATAAAACGAATTTTTAAAAGCTAACGATTACTGATTTGTTTCAAACAAAGAGAATGAGAAACTGAATGTTATGAATTCCACAGATGCTCAAAATATAACATAACCCTAAAACATATCCTTACTACTAGCATATACAAATCTTAGCGACTTATACAAAAAAACGTACTTTTCAAGTTACAACTTTAAAACTTTTGCTTGTGGTCAAAACTGTATACTAGTAAAATATATTTAGAATAAGGTGTTATAAGATATGTAATTGCAGTTGTAAATACCATACTCTGCCTCCCAAACCTTCACCACCACCTCTACATTTCTTCTCTCTAATATCCGGCCAACACCACCACCATTTCTTTCTTCACAAAAAATCTTCCATGCAAAACCAAAAACATGATCCTTTTGAGAAGGTGTCAGATGTAATATTGGCAGACATTTTAGCAAGAGCATATTCATTTTATAGACGAAGGCAATAAGATTTCGGAACACAAGTAAATAAATAAAAAAATTCATTACCCGAAACCTAGAGTTTACCATTAACTTCAACAACAACCAAACTTTTAGTCGACCCATTAGTATATCGGGCCTAAGCCCGCTTTAGATTTATCTTTGTATCATATTATTGTATTGTATGCTTGATGATAATTAATTCAAGTTAACCAGTTAACAAAGCTAATCTGCATGGGGAAATTACATGACATGAGGTTATACTTCCGAGACCACCTATTTCAATAAAGAAAGGTTCGCTGTTTGTGTGTCGTAAAATAAAAGTAGAAACATAAATGGGTTTGAGCATGTGGTTTGGGTTTCCCCGTGCTTATGTTTGAAAATACTCATCGAAAGACAAGAGGGTGCTACAACCGTGGTAGACGTTGATGGTGAAGTGTGAAGTGTGTGCCTTATTTGGAGATGAGAGGATTTGTATTTCAAACAATTACCAGATTCAATTCTACACTTCATGTAGGCTTATGAGGGTTCGGCCTCTTAGCCTTTCATGTGTGATGTTTGTGAGAAAAGTGGGTGTTGTTGATGGGAAAACTTGAAGCAAAGATGACGTATTTATGTTTGCTTGTGTGTGGTAGGTTTTGCATTCACACACAAGTACGATATGTTAGGTGTTGCATTTACAGTTTACAAACAAAAATTAAAAAGTTGAAAGGTTTTGCATTTGTAAGTTTGTGTATATTGAATGAATAATAATGTTTGATACATCAAGATTATATAGGATACATAATGGGCCTAATATACAATGGGCCAAATACTAATTCTATTAATAGTCCACCCCCTAGTTTGAGCGGGAGGAGACCACACTCTGCTGTCACGAAACTCAAAACAAGGCGGATGATAAACTTTGGTAAAATATCAGCATAATCAAACCGAAGGAACATGTAACTCGAATTTGACCAAGAGTAAACCAAATCACGAACAAAATGAATATCAATCTCAATATGCTTGGTGCGCGCCGATGTCAACAGGGTTAGAAGACAAGTACACCGCTCTCACATTATCACAATAAACAATAGTAGCAGATGACAATGGTGTATGCCTCACGAGTAAATTCCGGCCAACATGTCTCTCGAAACAACATTGGCAACACCTCAATACTCAACCTCCTCAAAGATCGAACGAAATCATCGGCCGACGTTTAGAGGACCAAGTAAGTTGTTACCAAGAAAAACACAATAACCTGTAGACCGGCGAAAGTGGTAGGGCAACCAACCCAATCAGCATCCGAATAAGCAACCAAGGACTCAGTAGTAGAAGAAAATAACTGTGTAAACCATTAGCCAAAGTCCCCCGAACATACCGTAATATCCGCTTGAGAGCAGTGAAATGAAGCTCTCGAGGATCATGCATATATAAACAAACCTGCTGCACAAAGACGTAAGTAATATCGAAGTCTAGAGAAAGTGAGATTTTGAAGAGAACCTGCAAGACTCCGATATAACGTAGGATATAACGTAGGATCAGAAACCGGATCACCATCACCATCCAACTTAGACTTAGCATTAACGGGAGTCCAAGAAGGGTTACAACCAACCGTATGTGCACGCTCCAAAATCTCCATAGCATACTTACCGTGACAAAACATCCCAGAAGAGTCACGCCGCTCAAGGTTATAAATAGCGAGGCGTGGCGTGCGTGGCGGCGGCATGACCAAGCTCACGCCTTTGCGGTCAAGGCGAAGATTTTGCGTTTATAAGGCGTGGCATAAGGGACACAAAGTATGAAAATATTTATATATTCATATCATATATCATATATATCGAGTTTACAAAAACATGTGACATAAGGCGGCGTGGCGGCATGGCGTGACGGCATGACCAAGCCTCACTTTTAAGAGCCTTTTAGAACAGGAGCGAATCGACACACCCAAAAAATAGTTAAGAGCACCCAAATCTGTCGTAGAGAACTCTTTATGCAAAGAAGCAATAATCTGTTGTAATAAACTATCGAGGAAGTAAAGCGAAGCACAATGTCATCCACATAGAGTACCGTAAAAGCAAGATCATGTGATTTCATTGTTACGTTTGTGTATATTGAATGAATAATAATGTTTGGTACATCAAGATTATATAGGATACATAACGGGCCTAATATACAATGGGCCAAATAATAATCCTAATAATGTCTAACAAAGCATTAACAAAACAAAACTGGTGAGATAGATGAGCAAGGATATTTTATGTAGAGGAAAAAAATGTTTAACCTCTCAAAATATAATTTTTGTTGTACAAAATATAATTTATTTGTTTATGGATAGAGACTACACTAAAAATAAATTGTCATTTTACCACACATTTTTACACACTTTTAAAAAGTGTGTACAATATCTAGAGTTTATTAAGATTTAAAGATATGTAAAAAAAAATGTTTAGATAGATATGTGTGAGCAAATGTTGAGAGATGAATTAGATTCCACCATTGTATTTGCTTTAAATAAATAGTTGACACTCTTAAGTATAAGTATGAAGAAATTTAGAATTTGTTCACATTTACAAACGTGTGTGTTAACTTATAACACTTGATTTCTCCACACTTTTTCTTACGTTGATAAATTGGGTGTTAACAAGTGTAAGTGTGGACAAATTATAATATCACAATGCGGTTATTATCTTTCCTACACAATTTATTTTAACATGTAGTAAAAAGTAAACAAATTAAAGATGGAGTCTTCTTTTGCACAAGACTGAAATGGCAACAAATTGATGGTAAAGCTGTCAACTTGTCTCGAAGGTTGGTTAAGGCAGATTAAACCTTTAACATATTGCATCCTTTGTAGGATTAAGTGACAATTACCTTCATGAGGGACGTAACGTGTTAGACATTTAACTTCTTTGTGATGATACTAGCCAATATCGTCGACAATAGATGGATCGTTCAAATTTTTACAAACCACATAATGAAAGCCCCAAATTAAAATATTATATATGCACATATAAAAAGAGGTACTAAAAAATAAACGATAAGAGGATAGTGTGTTTATGCGTGCCTATTCGAACAGAATGGAAGTAACAATGGATCCAACAAGAAGAATAAATTGCCTTGCGAGATGAATAAGAATTCAACTGGAGAAATACAAATCGTTAATGGATAAACTGAATGTGAGTTTCTATGACAAGAACTACAAGCAATTGAGAAAAACAATAACACATAAGCTCTAAACTATATATCTATCTTGGACATAAAACATAGAAGTAAACAACGCTCCTCAAAAATTGTGTGAGGTTGGAGTTTTGCCAGTTGAAATACTTACGGAACCTTCATTACTTGTTAGAGTAATGCTTTAAAAGAAAGACAACTAACTATCTCACAATAAATCAATCTCACATGTCCTAATCAAGACTTGAACCTAAAACCATTTGGTGAAGGAGCATTCTCACACATGGGGTACCATTGAGACACAAGTCTTTTGGTTTATTAGAGTAATGTGATACTTGACCAACGAAAACCTTACAATATAACCACCGTTGATTGCTCCAGGCGATTGTGGCGTGATCAACTCGACGTGTAAGATGAACTTGTAAGAAGAAACAAAAGTAGTTGTTGAGTGAAAAACTTAACATTTGACGTAGCTTTGTTTATTTTGTATATTTTCAAAACTCTTTCGCCACCTATCTTTACGAATACCCAAGGAGATCTCTATATTCTTGACGTTATCAAATGTCGAGATATGCTCATTATCATCTTTTTTGTGGATTCATCATCATACGAACCATCATAACAATCAACATCCACGTGTTTCATCTTTTTACCTTTAACTTTTTTTACTAGGTAAAATATAAGTTTATGTATGTTTCAAGTATATATACTTTTTTTAAGACAACAATGTTCTTGTTTTAATTTGATATTCCCAAATTGTGCTTTTCCACTAAAAGACAATAAAAATTATAAATTTATTATCGCTCTCTTCAGATATCTTCTTGTCTATTATTTCACTCCGTATACTTTTCTTTTCTCACCCAATAAACATCTTTAAATCCAAAAAATAATTTAATTTGATGTTTTTTCATTCAAATCAATACCTACTTTCTTTTAACGCTTAATTTGTAAAAAAAAAGGTATGTAAACATATATTACGCATGTTGAGACGTAAAAATTGACTCAAAACTTGGAAACTAACTTGTTACCTAACTTCGATGTTGAGTTTAAATATAAGAAACTTGGGTAGCAGTGTGAGTTTCAATATAAGAAACTTCATTAAATACAAATAATGTAATTGTTTACTTGGGTAGTTGAGACTAATGTCTAAAATTGGTATGTCTTGTATAGAGATATGATAAAATTTATAGTTTTGAAAGATACATTTGTGTAAAAGAACTTTAGGGTGACAACATCGCATCTATATATAAATTGATCGTCTGAAACCTATTGAGTGCAATATTTATTTTGAACTCCTAACCACCATATTCAATGAAAGCTAATGCTAGTTATGTATTTTTTGTTCTAAGATAAAGAAAGTTAGTAGTTCTTGATATTAAACCCCTAATAAATATTTAGTATAATAAGAATAAGGGTCATAAATGAATATATTAAAAGAAAAAAACAAAATAAACAACTAGCATGCATAAGCATGTTACAATTCAGTAAAGCAAAGATTCGATGCGAATGTTGTTTAATAGTTTTTTGATTTTGGGTTTTTTCTCATAATGATAAATCTTATACTACGGTTCCTTCTACTTCGAACTCGTTTGATGTATTAAACTCATTGGTGGATGTGGAGGATGGAGAGGCTCATAAAGATTCGGCTTTTGGTAATAGGAATGGGAACACGGATAAACAGGCGAGTGCACCTATTGATTCATTTGGAAGTACAAGTACTTCATCTCGCTTGAAAAGATTAATAATCTACAAAGTCAAAAAATTGATGGAAAGCTTGTGCTCTTGGGTGATGATTGAAGCCGCTTTCGCAAAAGGAGGCTAATGTGACATTGGTCTATAGACCTAGTACTACTATGGAACATCAAGGAGAAGACTTGGATAGTGATGAAGTCGAAGATGTATATAATGAGACTTCTCATTTTATAACTAGTGGAGGTGCATATGATGCTGGTTTACGCGAGGATGAAGATTATGATCTATATGACACTTATGAACTTGAAGGTTTAACTCCAAACAAATGCGGGTGTGTTGTGAATTGACGGACATTAATCTCCATGATCAATTTAAACGTTAGTTTTATTTCTTGTCATAATATTAGTTTCATAAGTTTGGTTTGTCTTTCTTGTGATAGATTTAGTTCGAAGCATAATTGGTGCGTTTGTTTTATGTTTTTGTACCGGGTTTAGATGTAAGATTCACCCACATCATGTGTACTTAAATATTTTTTTAGTAATACATGTGCCATGGGTATCTATAATGGATGATAGTTTATAGAGATTGTGTGTTTGTGTTGTGAGATTGTAAAAAAATATTGTCATAGTATGATATGCAAATTTAAAAAGTTATTATCGTAAAATCCAATCTAATGTCATAATTTAATGTGCAATAAATGTATTTTTAATTTTTATTTCAATAATTATTAATAATAGAAGGTGTGTTAACTTAAATTTTTAAAACTTCTAAAAGTAGAAGGTCTCAAATACATTTTAAAGAGTAGAGAACAGACATAAATAAAGATATCTTAATCAAGGTTGTCAAGATCGGGATCCTACCCAGGATCGTTTTCGTCTTTGCAAGATCGTGATAGTAAGATCGGATCGGGATCTTAAGATCCTACTCTAATGTTATTTCTTAATAGTTTATGTAATTTTATACAAATCTACAAATTCTAATACATTATAACCACAAAATACTATGAATCTTTCATATAAATGTTTTCATAAATTATGATTATAAAATGTTTAAAAAGATTAACATGTTGTTTTTTGAATTCTACAAACAAACAACCCATAAATTTGTAGTTTTTTACTAGTTTGTAATCCGAAAAAAGTAAGATCGGATCGGATCGGATTAGATCGTAAGATCGTATGGTCAAGTTCGGGATCCTATAAGATCTTAAGCTTGCAAAGATCCTATGTAGGATCCGGATCTTTTTTGCTTTGCAGTATCGCAAAATCGTAAGATCCTAAGATCAGGATCGGGATCCTGACAACTATGATCTTAATGATTAATAATAGAATATGTGTTAGCTTATTTTTTTTAATATAAAGAAATTAGGTCTTAAAAACTTTATAAGAATAAACAATATCACAAGTTTAAGGTTTATATAGAAACTTTACATTCGGGAAGGAAGCTTGATGGTCCAAAAATACTAAACAACCCCATATTTACATATACATATGGAAGAAAACCAAAACTTACAAGCAATATATAGTCAAAACAGAACCATCTGTGAGAGATGGAGATACATATAAGAGATGATATAGGGGTGAGATAAAAATTTTTGAAATTTTTAAGTTTTTTAATGAAAAAAAAAAAAACAATATGAGAACATCAAAGTAAAAAAGGCACATTATTGTCCAAAAATTTGAAAAACAACACAAAGGTGGAATTTAATTGTTTGTATTAGGTATTTGACCATAAAATGAAAAAGACTTACTATATACGGTAAAAAAAAAAGTGTAGTAGAATTCAAAAGCTATTAAACTAGGTAGTTTTTTTTTTTTTGAGAAAAGAATTTTATCCTAGATAAATTTATTACTCTAAAAAATAGTTAAATACAAAAGATTTGGGTGAATCCCACGTCTCAGCCTAGAAAGGTGAAAAACAAACGCAAGTATTGTGTTTCAAACCATACATATCATAAGAATGACAAACCAAATTTATGAACAACTACAATACATACCTATCTAATTTGACCACGAAAATTTATAACGAAAGCTTTAGCTAGCAAAATCCATATTATCTTACGCGGAGGCTAGCACAATCGGCATCATGATACGGGTCATCTTCATAGGTCTTTTTCCATCATTCGTACCAACTCGAAATCCCACCTCCAGTGCCACTAGAAGAAGTTTTGTTAACTATTGAGTTAATTGTAGTAGAAGCTTTGTTAACTATTGAGTTAATTGTCATAAAGTTTGCGGTGTACTACTTCGCTATCGCTATCCTCGTTATCCAAATCATTTACCTCCTTTCTATTAGTAGAAGTGATCACTTTGTCAAGAACCTTATTTTCATTATTCAAAACATCAAATTAGTTTCTATGAGAAAAAAGATTAATATCATCAGAAGTCCCGTTCCCCTTTTTACTCGATGTCGTGGTTGTATCTTGAGTATGCCTTGAAGTCGAGGCCTTAAGGCCTAGAACTATAATATTATAGGATTGGAAGATCCATATTATTACAGGATTTGAATCCACAACTAGTAGCTCGTCCAATCCTAGAAATATAAATTAATTATTTGCTGCATTTTATAAAAGGTAAAAAATACTCGTTAACACAAAAACTGGGACCAAGTATTTAATAAAAAAATCAGATAATTGACATTGTTGTACATTACGCAAGAGAAATTATTGTGGTTCACAAGCACTCTCGGTGACCCCCTTAGATCCGCCCTTGTCCAAAAGCATTTAACTAGAGAACATTCTGAAACAACTAATGCATCGTTAGACTACAAACCCTTTTACGTTACAAGTTGTGATATATGTGTTCAACTAAGATCTTAATGTGGAGTTGATATCTTGTTGCAGCCTGTGGGGATAAGCAAATTGGCATGAGGATTGGTTTACTATATGTGTAGTATCTTGTTTTTGGAGATTTCATAACTCATTTTCTTTTCTTTCTCACACCATGTCTCTAATGCCTTAAATTGTTTGTTGGATGAAAATATGTAGCATTTAATATACCACTGTGCCCATTTACATCCACCATCAACATATCATGTTACAAAACGTACTACTGTGTAGCATTAAACAACCTTGTTCCTTGTATATCATGCACTAGCGCGGCTGAACACTAGTATATAGCACATATAGATCAACATTGATATATACTACTCATCGTTAACAATTATGGCTATAACTAGGAGACTAAACAACTTATCTATTTAGCCTTTGTACATTAATGGTGGAAACGTTAGCTTTCAACTAAAACTAGTCTAGCAAAATTGTACCCTCAAAATAAGCTTCCACAAGCCTAGCCTTGCGGTTGGTATATAGGGGCATAGGGAAAGCTAGCTGTATTTAAAAGCCACTTAATCAATGAATCAATTACTGATGCAGCATCATAAATTTTAAAGCTCCAAATCTCATTTGAAAACAAAATATTAGTTGGCTTAGAAAAGTTTTCGAGAACATCCCACTAATTTATCTTAATAATTTATTAGATTTTTCGGAGAATTTGAGATCTACATTGAACTAAATTTACATGGTTAACATCAATCATTTTGTGATGTATACCAATAAGGGCGCCTGAAGAATTATGAGGCTAAAGCAAGCTAACTAGTGTGAATATACAAGGAGAATAACTAAACTTGCATTTGTGGGTAACATTCATAACTAACTAGTGTGAGTATGAGAAATGATTTTGATGGATGAAAAAAAAAATCGATGTTTGAGTCTGAATATAAGAAACTTGGGTAGTTGAGACAAAGAAACTTGGGTACTATGAGTCTCAACAAAAGAAACTTCATTAAATACAAATAAAGTGACTGTTTACTTGGGTTGTTGAGACTGATCTGAAATTGGTATGTCATGTATAGAGATATGATGAAATTTATAGTTTTGAAAGATACATTTGTGAAAAAGAACTTGATGGTGACAATACCGCATAAATATAAATTGATTGTCTGAAACCTATTGAGTGCAATATTTACTTTTAACTCGTAACCAACATATTCATAGAAAGCTGATGCTAGTTATGTATTTTTTTGTTCTAAAATAAAGAGAGTTGGTACTTCTTGATAGAGGTATGCACGGTTCGGTTTGGGTCGGTTTTTGCCTAAAGCCAAAACCGAACCAACATGTTTTGTTTTTTTAAAACCGAAACCGTTTGGTTTTTTCGGTTATTTTAGAATGCAAGTTTAAATTTTTTACTTGTTTTTAAAATTATTTCATCTATGATAAATTTATTAATCTAAAAAGTAGTTTAAGTACAAAAGTTGTGGATAAATCCCACATCTCAGCCTATTAAGGTGAAAAACAAACGCACATATTATGTTTCAAACCATATATATCATAAGAATGACATACGATCTTACGTGAGGCTAAAAGAATCGCAATGAGCATCATGATACGGGTCATCTTCATAGGTCTTTTTCCACCATTCGTACCAACTCGAATTCCCACCTCCAGTGCCACTAGTAGAAGCTTTGTTAACTATTGAGTTAATTGTCGTAGAAGCTATTTTAACTATTGAGATAATTGTCTAAAAGTTTACAGTCTCATTATACACCTCTTCTACTTCGCTATCGTTATCCTTGTTATCCAAATCATTAACCTCCTTTCCATCAGTAGAAGTGACCACTTTCTCAAGAACCTTATTTTGAATATTCAAAACATCAAATGAGTTCTTATGAGAAAAAAGATTAATATCATCAGGAGTCCCGGTCCCCTTTAATTTTTACTCAATGTCGTGGTTGTATCTTGAGTATGCCTTGAAGTCGAGGCCTGAAGGCCGAGAACTATAATCTTACAGGATTAGAAGATCCATATTATTACAGGATTTGAATCCACAACTAGTAGCTCGTACAAGCCTAGAAATATAAATTAATTATTTGCTGCATTTCATAAAAAGAAAAAAAATACTCAGTTAACACAAAAACTGGGACCAAGTATTATTAAAAAAATCGGATAATAATTGGCATTGTTGTACATTACGCAAGATAAATTCTTGTGGTTCACAAGCACTCTCGGTGACCCCTTCTTTTTTTTTGGGTAAAGGGGAGTACGCACTGTTAAATATATTAACCACATAAACGTTTAAGTACAATGGATATGAGTGAAGTCCCATATCTCAGCCCGTTACATAGGCATAAAGCTTACATAACAAGACACTTCCAATTCTCTAAACAAGAAAATAAACCACTACTCAAATGCTACCATATGACATAACAAAATAAAATTACTTCCTAGGACCTTGAAACGTTGTGCCATACATGGCATTAAAGGTATCCAAGTTCCCCGGAAGATCACGAACCTGTTTCGCATAGTCGTCGAAGTCATATTCATCATACTCATCTTCAAACTCGTGTCCACCACCAAAAATATTAACAGACTCATCAAATGGGTTAGCAACAACCTCATCTTCAAAATCAGACACCACAATCTCTCCCACTTTTGAAAAAGGGTTGGCTCTCTTAGTAGAAGAGGTAGCCCGAATAGGTTGACCATCATCATCCACAAGAGTAGCTTTCCCATCAATAATTAGCTGTTCAAGCTTACCAATTTTCTCAGCTATGGGAGTAGAACCAACATCCATTGATCCCATTGAATCACTCACAAGCTTGGCAACAGAAGAAGTCCCATTCTCCGGAGACTTAGACGCCTCACCAAGGTCCTCCCCCCTAGAGCCATCAATACCTGCTTCCTTAGTATTACCAGAAGACTTTCCAGTCTTCACCGTTTCAGTAGAAGAATCAATAACAATACATGGGATGCCCGAGTCATCTTCCACCTCAAGAGTCCCAAAAGAGTTTGACGTAGTAATTGGTGTATCATTAGCAATACCACTAGCAGTTGCCGGTGTCTTCGTCTTTGCAACATATACCTGCTTCCTAGGTGCAAATCGAGGACCCTTACCCATATTAATACCACCAGTCATCTTCGTACCTTTAGGTTTGGCTTTCCGATTCTGCACCACCTTAAAACCCTCATCAGGTTCATCCACATTAGCAGTGGGAGGAACATCATAATTCTCCTTAATACTCTTAGGACAACAAGCAGTATCATGCCCAAACACTTTACATTCCGTACAGTGTGGCGGCTTCCATTCATATTCCACCTTTATACTTGCCGTAGTAAAACCACTATCATCCTTGTTAGGGATCGCCATAGTCACCACATGTTTAAGCTCAGAATCAGATGATAATTCCACAAGAGCACGTGCAAAACTAATACGACCCCATGAATCAACACACATGGAACTTGTAAAAGCATCTAACATAATCGGTTTACCCACTTGAGTAGCAATTAAGCTCAACCCATCTTCTGAATATGCAAGTAAAGGAACATTATGCAATTTAATCCAAACGGGAACTCGAGTTACCTCACTTTTAGACAATAGGACATCAGGAGTCCATTTAGTGAGAATAAGAGGAGAATTGCGAATAATCCAAGGGCCCCGTTGAAGAACATTCTCAACACCCTCTTTAGAATCAAATTTAAAGAGGAAAACACCATCATCATTCTTCATTAGTTTCTGAAAACCAAACTTACCCCACGTGTTGGAGACGTAGTTCTTAACCAAATGAAAAGCAACATTCTTACCAACAAAAAAGCCAACAAGTGTATTGTCATACCGGTTGAATACACCCTCCATAGCAGCCTTCGGAAGCACCGTATCATGATTATCGATGCGCGTCTCATTCACCAAGGCACGAAAATTAACTTTCCGAGAGACACGTTCCGGGTTTAAAACACTAGCAAATGACCTCACTTCATTATTTTCACTACCATTCACGTTAGGACCAGAAGTAGAAGCATTCACGTACCGAATCAGATGTCAAAGGACCATCACGAGTACCAGCAGCCAATAATCAATACCATACACTCCTCTAAGACTTTTGAGCCTAGCCGTCAGTGATTCATACGGATTAGGTTCAGTAGCCACGTTCCCATCAGTGGTCGTCCGATTCGTACCACCTTGATCGGCCAAGTTATTAGCTGTTTTAGCAACTTTCAATGACGAATCCTTGTTAAAGAATCCTTTCTCCATCTCTCTAAACCCCCAAAAACAATCAAATAACACGACACAAAAACCAGCAGCACTTTTACAGAAACAAACCAAACCCTAACTCAATCGTTAGGGTTTAAACACAAACATAAAGCGTCTAACCTGCTCCCATGGTTTAATAGCATAAAAATAATGAAAACCAAGACCAATGAAGGAGTAAAAACCAATTCGATTAAAATAAGAACACACAGACAATCCGAATTAGGTTAAACCCAAAAACAATTTTGTAAACCCTAGAAAAAACGAATCACCAAATCAGAAACAAATCAAGACGAAACTAGTCCTACCAAGAATCAATTAACAAAGATGTTAATTAATAACAGGAAGATGCTAGAGATCGAAAGCTGTGGTCGAATTGGATGAAAATCGATTAAGGATGTAAGGGTTACAAAGTCGCCAGAGAGAAGTCGACTAGGGGTTTTTTTCTTTTACTATTGGCCAATCTCGGTGACCCCTTCGATCCGCCCTTGTCCACAATCATTTAACTGGAGAACATTCTGAAACAACTAATGCATCGTTAGACTACAAACCCTTTTACGTGACAAGTTGTGATATATGTGTTCAACTAAGATCTTAATGTGGAGTTGATATCTTGTTGCAGCCTGTGGGGGATAAGCAAATCGGCATGAGGATTGTGTTTACTATATGTGTAGTATCTTGTTTTTGGGGATTTCATAACTTATTTTCTCCTCCTTCTCAAACCATGTCTCTAATGCCTTAAATTGTTTGTTGGATGAAAATATGTAGCATTTATTATATCACTGTGCCTATTTTACATCCACCATCAACATATCATGTTACCAAACGTACTACTGTGTAGCATTAAACAACCTTCTTGTTCCTTGTATATCATGCACTAGCCCGACAGAACACTATATAGCACATTTATAGAACAACATTGATATTTACTACTCATCGTTAACAATTATGGCTATAACTAGGAGACTAAACCACTTATCTATTTATCCTTTGTACATTAATGGTGGAAACGTTAGCTTTCAACTAATACTAGTCTAGCAAAATTTTACCCTCAAAATAAGCTTCCACAAACCTAGCCTAGCTTGTGGTTGGTATATAGGGGCATAAGGCAAGCTAGCTCTATTTAAAAGCCACTGAATCAATGACTGATCTAGTTAGGCATCATAAATTTTAAAGCTCCAAATCTCATTTGAAAACAAAATATTAGTTGGCTTAGAAAAGTTTTCCAGAACATCTGCTACTGAAGTGACAAGTGTTGCTGCTACTTGTGGTAACAAGATTGGTCGTTCTGATGGACAAGTGGAGCCGGTTTCACTTGATTCAAGCCCAAGTCATGACGCACCTAGTCATGACACGCAGGCAGTGGCGAGCCAGGAATTATGATTAGAGGGGGCATCGAGCAAAAACAAGGTTTTAGTGTAACGTGAAACAAGTCGGGTCGGTTTTTTTAAAGGAAAAAATGCTCTATTTCGTTGTAATTAACACTTATTATAGACTACAAATACTATGTGTAAAACTAAACACACCAAACATTCTACAAACTGTATTACAGCGATTTCCATCTTAAAAGTAAACAATATGTGATCATTTTATTGAAGTTATAACTTTTTGAAAAATGAAGAATATGATGCTAAATGATTACAGAAAAACTTACGATGATAACAAAAATCGAATACATGAAGTGATCGCGTTATCCTTTCAAGAAAGTGAAAACTTACCGTATAATGTCGTGTAAAGATAATTTTTTAAACAAGATTACTAAGCAAAAAATCGTACACTATACCATACTAATTTTCCACGTATGCACAACTTGCAAATCTTAAATAAATATAATTAACAATTTAACTTAACATTATGCTCCACATCATAAATTTTGAAGAAATAAATGTATTATAAGCAAAAAAGATAGAGAAGAATCCCATATTAATATTATATTTACTTTGCAAATGCAAATATATTACTGTACTAGTATTAGTACTACCAAACATTTTTACTTTTGTAGTCACGTGATGCCTGCCTACAAGCCTACCAATATCTTACTATTATATTCACCACAATCTACTTTCTCACTCGTAGCTCCCGTTTACCTTTTCCTCCATTTTTCCCGGTGACACAAGTACAGAACACAGTTACAAAATCAAAGAGCACTCTAGTTGGTAACTTGACAGTGGAGGGCACTCGGACGATTTGCCTGAGGGCACTGGGCCTATTTGTTACCGGTTTAAAGTTTTTTCTTATGTAAACTGTGTATCCGCAAGAGCTTGGTTGGGGGCAACGCCCCCCACTGCTATACATGTGGCTCCGCCCCTGGTCAACGCCTTGGCTTTTCTTTGAAAATTCGTGCTATTGAAAAACAAATCTTTGAGGGAAAACTTGTTCTTGTGGGTGACGATGGACAACCATTAAAACCAGCCGTGACTGTGGATGCTACTACTTCTACTGGGGCTAATCCTATTGAGCATCTTAAGGTGCCGCAGTCACAGAAGGGGCTAGAGGAGATGCTTACTGCTATTGGTTATTATTCGAAACCTCCTCATGATATGAGTGGTCCTATGGCTTCTAATGTTAATGGCCATAATAATACTAATGATACGGTTGATCAAGGGGCTGTTGGTATTGAGAAGGTTGGTGCTTTGAAACAACCTTCTTCATCGTATGCCGGTGTTACTTCTACTGAACCAAAGAAACACACATCTAACTTTCGTAGGTTGGAATGTAGTAAGAAAGAAAATGGTGTGGATCTTTCTGTCCCGATGAAAGTGGTTGAAGAGGTGAACACTAGGTTTGAGAATACTTTGTATGGGTATTTCCTTGGTCAACGCCTTGCTTTTTCTGTTGTTGATTACTTTGTACGCAATGCGTGGGCTAAGTTTGGTATACAAAAGGTAATGATGAATGCAAAGGGGTTCTTCTTTTTTAAGTTTAATTCGAAAAAAGGTGTTGATGATGTTATTGAAAACGGTCCTTGGTTGATTAGAAATGTACCTATTATTCTTAAACCATGGACATTGAACACCAACTTACTTAAAGAGGATTTGAGCAACATCCCGGTGTGGGTTAAATTCCATGATGTTCCTCTTGCTATGTTTTCTGATGATGGCCTTAGTCTCCTTGCCACATTGATAGGCACGCCCAAAAGGTTAGATGCTTTCACTAGCCAAATGTGCAAGGACCCGTGGGGCCGTAGTAGTTTTGCTAGATGCATGATTGAAGTGAAGTCGGATGAGGTACTTAGGGACAGCCTTACTGTTGAGATACCGTTACTTGATGGGTCGGGTTCGACTATCGAGACGATACGGGTTGAATATGAGTGGAAACCACCGCATTGTGATAAATGTAAGATTTTTGGTCATACTCCTATTGATTGTCCTAAATTTGTTGAACCTCCTTTCCACCTACTAAGCGTGCTAATGATGGTTTCAAGACGGTTAATAACAAGAAGAAGGGAAAGCAAGGTGGGTCTTCTATTCCGGGTCAAGGAGGGATTTTTATGTTTTTTTACGTTTTCGTTTGTTTTTTAAGTTTTCGTCTGGTTTTTTATGTTTTCGTCTGACTTTTTTTACGTCTTTGTCTGATTTGTTACGTCATCGACCGTTTTTTAACGTTTTCGTCCATTTTTTTACATTTTCGACCCTATTGTTACGTTTATGTCCTTTTTTTAACACTTTCGTCTGTTTTTTACATAAAAATCGGACGAAAACGTAACGAAGGGGACGAAAACGTAAAAAAATGGACGGAAACGTAAAGAAACGGTCGACGACGTAAAAAATCGGTCGAAAATGTAAAAAATCAGACGAAAACGCAAAAAAATCGCCGAAAACATAAAAAATCGAACGAAAACGTAAAAAATCAGACGAAAACCAAAAATAACGGACAAAAACGTAACAAAGGGGTTGAAAACGTAGAAAATCAAAACAGACGAAAATATAAAAAAACGGACGAAAACGTAACAAAGGGGTCGAAAACGTAAAAAAATGGACGAAAACGTAAATAATGGACGAAAATGTAAAAAACAAACGAAAACGTAAAAAAAGGGGCGAAAACGTAAAAAAACGAATGAAAACCCCAAAAAAAGGACGGAAACGTAATAAACGGTCGACGACATTAAAAATCGGACGAAAACGTAAAAAAAATCGGACGAAAACGTAACAAACATACAAAAACGTAAGAAAACCAAGTTTTAAGTTATTACTAACGGCCGTTAGTATAAAGGACTAACGATGCAGATGTGAGAGATGAAGATGTGAAGAATTACCCATTGTTGTACATAATTTGATCTTTGATTTAGCATATTGGTACATAAATAACCATGTTTATCATATTGGTATATTTGAGAAAGCATGTTTATCATTTTTGACTTTTACCCAATTTTGTACGCACGGTTTCTCTTTTATCCCCAATTTTATACGAAATTTTCCCGCCAATACCTTATCGGGAATATTTTCCCCGGGGACAAAAATCCACTTCTCCCAGGGACATGTGGGTCACGCAACCATTTTGAGCCGATCAAACATGTCCGACGTGGCACTACTTTTCGCCGGGGAAAGTGTTTTTAATATAATTAGCTAATTAGTTAATTACATGATTAATACAATTAATCCCAGCTTTTGCGGGGGACATGTCCCTGGCAAAAAGTGTATAACACTATTGAGCAAAGGCTTTTCCCCGGGGACCTGTCCCAGCGAAAAGTATTATACACTGTTGAGCAAAAAGTTTTGTCGGGGATATGTCCCCGGGGAAAGTGAGGTAATAAATTATGGTTTAGACTTTCGCCGTGGACATGTCCCCGGGGAAAGTTTCTGGCCCATTTTGCAGCATATTGCTGCAAAATGAGAAATTTCATGATTATTTATAAAAAAAATCTACATTGTAACAACCTTTGGCAGGATAAAGTAAAACTTTAGCGGGATAAAGTTGCAATTTGGCGGGAAAATTTTGGCGGAAAATTATTGGCGGGAAAAAATTGGCACCAAAAATATTGGCGGGAAAATATTTGATGGGATAATTCGACAAGTAAACGAAAAAACTCAAACGAAGCAACTTGAATGACACAATTGTTACCGCCTCAATTAATTTTTTTTACTTTTTATGGTTTGGATTTTCACGGGATTTTTTCTTACTTTTTAAGCCAAAATAATTTTTTAGCACAAATTGTTACCGGCTCAAGTTAAAAATGTTGGATTTATGATTTTTTATATTAATTGTGTGATAAATATTAATAGTTGGACTAAGAAATACATAAATTTAGATTTTTGTAAATATTACTTGTGCCGGGGATGTGTCCCTCGGGAAAGTTTTGGCAGGAACAATTAGCAGGCTTAGGCTTAGGCTTTGGCTTTGGTCAAATGTTGGTAAAAATGGAATAGACTTTCGGCGGGGACATGTCCCCGACGAAAGTTTCCGTTGAGTTTTTACTAACCGGTCAGGGTATTCGTGCGCCACGTCAGATTCATTTTTGTCGTTTAACGATTTTCGCCGGGGACACATACCCTCCGCGAAAAAAAAAATCTCCTACCGCCCACCACCTTATTGTTGTAGTGAGAATTTTCTTAACTTTTTTTTTTTATAGAAAAACCAATGGTTTCTATCTCTAAAAAAGAGTTAAAGTTTTAAGAAACATGTTCAGAGGATATTTTCTAAAAAACCTTAAAAGTGAAAGGGATTAAAAATAAATAAAAAATAATAAAAATAAAAATAAAATTGAGAAAATTTAAATAGCTCTTTAAAATAATAATGAAAATGTGAAAGTTGAACTTTTCACCTTTTGAAAAAAAGCTTGTCTTAAAAGTTAGCAATAAATTATTTTCTTGCTTTTCCAAAGTTTTGTCAAAACTTGTTTAAAAAAATATGTCTCTATTCTCATCTGTTAAACGCAATCCTAAAAGTTAAGCCCTTAGGCTAAACAAGACAAGACTTAAGTGAAACCTATTCTCTGAATCTGATGGACTATAACAAACGGACCCATGATATCAAGAAATGGTGGAATAGATAGGGAAGTAGTCGTTTGGGGTTAGGTTTCTTAAATTTTGCAACCATTAACTTTTAAAATGAGTCAAAAAGGGAACTAGTTTTATGGAGTTTGGTGCTTTAAATTTGCAACCATAAACTCTTGAAATGAGTGAAAATTTGCAGAGTTTCTAAAGGAAAACAAACAAAACAAATACAGAGTTATAACACATTGTAGAAAGTTTATTAGATTTATGTTAGAGGACACGGTGCACTCGCCATAGCACCTCATTATAGTGTCAAAATGGCACCTATAGCGCCCGCCATCCGCCACCACTGCACCGTGCGCGCTCGTTATAGGTTCCACCACCATTGTGGTAACGGGTAAAAGTGGAGTGACTGTGGGTTTTGATTGTGTGTTATAAGAAATGTTATTGATGAAAGTTTTTTTTAGGTATAAGAATGTTATAGGTAAAAGTGACATGACGACGCCTATACCCTATACCTATAACTTAGTGCACCTAGCACTCTTAGTGATAGTGACCTCTTGAAAAAAACAACGAGTTCTAAGACTAAGGGTGTATTTACTAAATTAAGTGAGTATATATGAAGGTCTATATAAGCCTCTTATAGGATAGAGACAAGCTTGAATGTCTCTCTCAATTAAGAGGCATTAAAGGTTTTGAGCCCATTTTTCTCTTCATTAAGAAAAAAGTAAACACCCCCTAAGAGTATATTGCATGCGGTAACGAGTTCTAAGACTAAGAGTATATTGCATGTGGTAAAATTAGGTAACAAAACAAAAGTTTGAGATGTAAGCAAAAGTTGAAGGCACAATTGTAAGTTGGGAATTGTATTAGTGCTACATGCTAATAGAATCAACATGAATAAAAACGAAAACGTCAAATGATTGTCATGTATAAGTTGTGAAGATTTGTATATACTAGTAGGGATATTGGGAAGAGATCTAGTGAGAAGAGAAAATCAAATGAGAAGAGTGAGAAATATTCTTGGCCACACATTTCAAATAAAAAAAAGAAATTTAAGGGGAGATGCATCTACTTTTGTAGGTGCATCTGAAATGTGCGGTTGTGGTTTTTTCTCATCCTTCTCATTTTAGTTTTATTTCTCATTTGATCCTTACTCTATGTTCTAGTGTACAGTTATATCGTTTTAATTTCTTTTGTCAACTTAAAGTCGTAACTATAACATATATGTCACTTGAAATTCACTATATATCACTCATTATCTTCACTTTTCATTTCTCTATTTGTCATCGTCATATGGTTATAAAGAATTTTATGCACAAAAGGTAGAAACAAATATCATTTTCTTATGTTTAATGCATAAATTTCGATTGTAATAATTTGATGGTTAGATCCTTTGTAACACATATATCTGAAAAAAAATAATTATAAGTTAAAAAATCTTATAGTATGAGAGCCCTCCTTTTTTATTGTCTACTAGACCAGTTGTAATAGTGTTCGTATTTACCACCATCACATCACCTTTTCTTTTTATCAAAAAATTCACCACCAAACAAGTATGATCGGACAACCACCTTCACCACCTAAAACGTATCTCGCTTAAACAAAAAATTTGTTGTAGCTCTTCTCATAATCTGGTCATGTTCACCACCAAATTCTCAACAAAATAGGGGGACCATCGTAGTGGTGGGGAAGTGGTGTAATACCATAATATTATTAGAGGATAAATAGGCTTAAACCCGGTATATGTGGATTTAAGGTCTTTAGAGTTTTACCGTTATAAACGATGGTCAATAATAAAGTAATACTAACGGGGTTTACGATGTCTAACATGGATTACATAATCCCTCGTCGGTATTACTTTATTATTGACCATTATTTATAATGATAAAACCCTAGATATCTTAAACCCACAGACCGGGCTGGGACCTATTTATCCCCTATTAAATATGAGGTAGGCATCTACAAATGTGTGTAGCTCATGACGTGAACTCAGACGAGTTTTCTTTTCTACTCAATCTATTTAATGTGAAAAGCAAAAAAGATTGAGTCATTTTTGATAAATTGAATGCTGAAACAAACTTGAAATGACAACACCTTGAAGTTTAAGTTGTCAATGGCTTCGAAGGGTCAGTACATAGCTTTTGGAATTGCATCAAGACTTTCTTTTTCTTTTTCACTCTTTTTCACTGTTTTCATCTAAATTTTTTTTGTTTAAGTTAAAACTTGAACTTTCAACCATGAAGTTATAAGATCAGCTTAATGTTTAAGACGGTAACAAACCATTAGATCAAAAATTCATATGTGGCCATGTGGGGAAGATGCTTAACATTCGAAATATTTGCCTTAAGTGATAAGATGACAGGTGTGTAAGTCACCTTGTTCTTAAACTTTGTTCTCGATAGGAACATTCATAAAAGAATGATACTAAAACTATAGTAAGATACTATATTTATTTCATCCAAGTATATATCTCGGTTCAGTTTTAATATTCAACGATTCTTAATTTGTAACATGTTGAGTACTATTCCTATTTGAATTTGCTGCATTATCTAATTTGTAACCAGCTTTGCATTATCTAAAATGTGTTGCTTATGATCACTTTACTTTAATATTCATATAAACGACGTGCATTTATTAACCAGATGTACAGTACTTTTTTTAATGATGAGAAGTTGGTGTTAGGTATTCTTGTTGAAAACCAGACGGCCCGGCTAAATATGCCCCTAATTAAACCCGGCCCGATAACCTGATTGGCACCCCTAAACATAGAACGATAAAGAAATATAAGAAATAAAACGAATTTTTAAAAGCTAACGATTACTGATTTGTTTCAAACAAAGAGAATGAGAAACTGAATGTTATGAATTCCACAGATGCTCAAAATATAACATAACCCTAAAACATATCCTTACTACTAGCATATACAAATCTTAGCGACTTATACAAAAAAACGTACTTTTCAAGTTACAACTTTAAAACTTTTGCTTGTGGTCAAAACTGTATACTAGTAAAATATATTTAGAATAAGGTGTTATAAGATATGTAATTGCAGTTGTAAATACCATACTCTGCCTCCCAAACCTTCACCACCACCTCTACATTTCTTCTCTCTAATATCCGGCCAACACCACCACCATTTCTTTCTTCACAAAAATCTCTTCCATGCAAAACCAAAAACATGATCCTTTTGAGAAGGTGTCAGATGTAATATTGGCAGACATTTTAGCAAGAGCATATTCATTTATAGATTTACCGAAGGCAATAAGATTTCGGAACACAAGTAAATAAATAAAAAAATTCATTACCCGAAACCTAGAGTTTACCATTAACTTCAACAACAACTGGGCAAACTTTTTAGTCGACCCATTAGTATATCGGGCCTAAGCCCGCTTTAGATTTATCTTTGTATCATATTATTGTATTGTATGCTTGATGATAATTAATTCACTGGTTAACCAGTTAACAAAGCTAATCTGCATGGGGAAATTACATGACATGAGGTTATACTTCCGAGACCACCTATTTCAATAATGAAAGAAAGGTTCGTTGCTTGTGTGTCGTAAAATAAAAGTAGAAACATAAATGGGTTTGAGCATGTGCGGTTGGGTTTCCCGTGCTTATGTTTGAAAATACTCATCAGAAGACATAGTGGTTGTGTACTAACGGCGGTGGTAGACGTTGATGGTGAAGTGTGAAGTGTGTGCCTTATTTGGAGATGAGAGGATTTGTATTTCAAACAATTACCAGATTCAATTCTACACTTCGCGGTAGGCTTATGAGGTTTCAGGCCTCTTTAGCCTTTCATGTGTGATGTTTGTGAGAAAAGTGGGTGTTGTTGATGGGAAAACTTGAAGCAAAGATGACGTATTTATGTTTGCTTGTGTGTGGTAGGTTTTGCATTAACACACAAGTACGATATGTTAGGTGCTGCATTTACAGTTTACAAACAAAAATTAAAAAGTTGATAGGTGTTGCATTTGTAAGTTTATGTATATTGAATGAATAATAATGTTTGGTACATGAAGAATATATAGGATACATAATGGGCCTAATATACAATGGGCCAAATACTAATTCTAATATTAATAGTCCAACACTCCCCCGCAGTTTGATTGGGAGGAGACCGAACACTCAAGCTGTCACGAAACTCAGTAAACAAGGCGGATGATAACCCCTTGGTAAAAATATCAGCATACTGAAACCGAGAAGGAACATACAGAACTCGAACTTGACCAGTAGCAACCAAATCACGAACAAAATGAATATCAATCTCAATATGCTTGGTGCGCTGATGCTGAACAGGGTTAGAAGACAAGTACACCGCTCTCACATTATCACAATAAACAATAGTAGCAGATGACAATGGTGTATGAAGCTCACGTAGTAAATTCCGAAGCCAACATGTCTCAGAAACAACATTGGCAACACCCCGATACTCAACCTCAGCACTGGAATGAGAAATCATCGGCTGACGTTTAGAGGACCATGAAAGTAAGTTGTTACCAAGAAAAACACAATAACCTTATGTAGACCGGCGAGTGGTAGGGCAACCAGCCCAATCAGCATCCGAATAAGCAACCAAGGACTCAGTAGTAGAAGAAAATAACTGTAAACCATTAGCCAAAGTCCCCCGAACATACCGTAATATCCGCTTGAGAGCAGTGAAATGAAGCTCTCGAGGATCATGCATATATAAACAAACCTGCTGCACAACATAAGTAATATCGAGTCTAGAGAAAGTGAGATTTTGAAGAGAACCTGCAAGACTCCGATATAACGTAGGATATAACGTAGGATCAGAAACCGGATCACCATCACCATCCAACTTAGACTTAGCATTAACGGGAGTCCAAGAAGGGTTAGAACCAACCGTATGTGCACGCTCCAAAATCTCCATAGCATACTTACGCTGTGACAAAAACATCCCAGAAGAGTCACGCGTTCAAGGTTATAAATAGCGCGAGGCGTGGCGTGGCGTGGCGGCATGACCAAGCTCACGCCTTTGCGGTCAAGGCGAAGATTTTGCGTTTATAAGGCGTGGCATAAGGGACACAAAGTATGAAAATATTTATATATTCATATCATATATCATATATATCGAGTTTACAAAAACATGTGACATAAGGCGGCGTGGCGGCATGGCGTGACGGCATGACCAAGCCTCACGCCTTTGCGAGCCTTTTAGAACAGTGAGCGTAACTGACACACCCAAAAAATAATTAAGAGCACCCAAATCTGTCGTAGAGAACTCTTTATGCAAAGAAGCAATAATCTGTTGTAATAAACTATCAGAGGAAGCAGTAAGCACAATGTCATCCACATAGAGTACCAGAAAAGCAGTATCATGTGATTTCATTGTTACGTTTGTGTATATTGAATGAATAATAATGTTTGGTACATCAAGATTATATAGGATACATAACGGGCCTAATATACAATGGGCCAAATAATAATCCTAATACTGAGAGTCTAACAGCATTAACAAAACAAAACTGGTGAGATAGATGAGCAAGGATATTTTATGTAGAGGAAAAAAATGTTTAACCTCTCAAAATATAATTTTTGTTGTACAAAATATAATTTATTTGTTTATGGATAGAGACTACACTAAAAATAAAATGTCATTTTACCACACATTTTTACACACTTTTAAAAAGTGTGTACAATATCTAGAGTTTATTAAGATTTAAAGATATGTAAAAAAAATGTTTAGATAGATATGTGTGAGCAAATGTTGAGAGATGAATTAGATTCCACCATTGTATTTGCTTTAAATAAATAGTTGACACTCTTAAGTATAAGTATGAAGAAATTTAGAATTTGTTCACATTTACAAACGTGTGTGTTAACTTATAACACTTGATTTCTCCACACTTTTTCTTACGTTGATAAATTGGGTGTTAACAAGTGTAAGTGTGGACAAATTATAATATCACAATGCGGTTATTATCTTTCCTACACAATTTATTTTAACATGTAGTAAAAAGTAAACAAATTAAAGATGGAGTCTTCTTTTGCACAAGACTGAAATGGCAACAAATTGATGGTAAAGCTGTCAACTTGTCTCGAAGGTTGGTTAAGGCAGATTAAACCTTTAACATATTGCATCCTTTGTAGGATTAAGTGACAATTACCTTCATGAGGGACGTAACGTGTTAGACATTTAACTTCTTTGTGATGATACTAGCCAATATCGTCGACAATAGATGGATCGTTCAAATTTTTACAAACCACATAATGAAAGCCCCAAATTAAAATATTATATATGCACATATAAAAAGAGGTACTAAAAAATAAACGATAAGAGGATAGTGTGCTTGCGTGCCTATTCGAACAGAATGGAAGTAACAATGGATCCAGCAAGAAGAATAAATTGTCTTGCGAGATGAAGAATTCCGACCTGGAGAAATACAAATCGTTAATGGATAATCTGAATGTGAGTTTCTATGACAAGAACTACAAGCAATTGAGAAAAACAATAACACATAAGCTCTAAACTATATATCTATCTTGGACATAAAACATAGAAGTAAACAACGGCTCCTGAAAAATTCGTGTGAGGTTGAGTTTTGCCAGTTGAAATACTTACGGAACCTTCATTACTTGTTAGAGTAATGCTTTAAAAGAAAGACAACTAACTATCTCACAATAAATCAATCTCACATGTCCTAATCAAGACTTGAACCTAAAACCATTTGGTGAAGGAGCATTCTCACACATGGGGTACCATTGAGACACAAGTCTTTTGGTTTATTAGAGTAATGTGATACTTGACCAACGAAAACCTTACAATATAACCACCGTTGATTGCTCCAGGCGATTGTGGCGTGATCAACTCGACGTGTAAGATGAACTTGTAAGAAGAAACAAAAGTAGTTGTTGAGTGAAAAACTTAACATTTGACGTAGCTTTGTTTATTTTTGTATATTTTCGAAAAACTCTTTCGCCACCTATCTTTACGAATACCCAAGGAGATCTCTATATTCTTGACGTTATCAAATGTCGAGATATGCTCATTATCATCTTTTTTGTGGATTCATCATCATACGAACCATCATAACAATCAACAGTCACGTGTTTCATCTTTTTACCTTTTAACTTTTTTTTACTAGGTAAAATATAATTTTATGTATGTTTCAAGTATATATACTTTTTTTTAAGACAACACTGTTCTTGTTTTAATTTGATATTCCCAAATTGTGCTTTTCCACTAAAAGACAATAAAAATTATAAATTTATTATCGCTCTCTTCGTATATCTTCTTGTCTATTATTTCACTCCGTATACTTTTCTTTTCTCACCCAATAAACATCTTTAAATCCAAAAAATAATTTAATTTGATGTTTTTTCATTCAAATCAATACCTACTTTCTTTTAACGCTTAATTTGTAACAAAAAAAGGTATGTAAACATATATTACGCATGTTGAGACGTAAAAATTGACTCAAAACTTGGAAACTAACTTGTTACCTAACTTCGATGTTGAGTTTAAATATAAGAAACTTGGGTAGCAGTGTGAGTTTCAATATAAGAAACTTCATTAAATACAAATAATGTAATTGTTTACTTGGGTAGTTGAGACTAATGTCTAAAATTGGTATGTCTTGTATAGAGATATGATAAAATTTATAGTTTTGAAAGATACATTTGTGTAAAAGAACTTTAGGGTGACAACATCGTACTATATAAATTGATCGTCTGAAACCTATTGAGTGCAATATTTATTTTGAACTCCTAACCACCATATTCAATGAAAGCTAATGCTAGTTATGTATTTTTTGTTCTAAGATAAAGAAAGTTAGTAGTTCTTGATATTAAACCCCTAATAAATATTTAGTATAATAAGAATAAGGGTCATAAATGAATATATTAAAAAGAAAGAAAAACAAAATAAACAACTAGCATGCATAAGCATGTTACCCGCGTAAAGCAACAGATTCAGATGCGAATGTTGTTTAATAGTTTTTTGATTTTGGGTTTTTTCTCATAATGATAAATCTTATACTACGGTTCCTTCTACTTCGAACTCGTTTGATGTATTAAACTCATTGGTGGATGTGGAGGATGGAGAGGCTCATAAAGATTCGGCTTTTGGTAATAGGAATGGGAACACGGATAAACAGGCGAGTGCACCTATTGATTCATTTGGAAGTACAAGTACTTCATCTCTCGTTGAAAAGATTAATAATCTAGAAAGTCAAAAAATTGATGGAAAGCTTGTGGAGGGTGATGATTGGAAGCCGCTTTCTTTGCAAAAGGAGGCTAATGTGACATTGGTCTATAGACCTAGTACTACTATGGAACATCAAGGAGAAGACTTGGATAGTGATGAAGTCGAAGATGTATATAATGAGACTTCTCATTTTATAACTAGTGGAGGTGCATATGATGCTGGTTTACGCGAGGATGAAGATTATGATCTATATGACACTTATGAACTTGAAGGTTTAACTCCAAAACAGCGGGTGTGTTGTGAATTGACGGACATTAATCTCCATGATCAATTTAAACGTTAGTTTTATTTCTTGTCATAATATTAGTTTCATAAGTTTGGTTTGTCTTTCTTGTGATAGATTTAGTTCGAAGCATAATTGGTGCGTTTGTTTTATGTTTTTGTACCGGGTTTAGATGTAAGATTCACCCACATCATGTGTACTTAAATATTTTTTTAGTAATACATGTGCCATGGGTATCTATAATGGATGATAGTTTATAGAGATTGTGTGTTTGTGTTGTGAGATTGTAAAAAAATATTGTCATAGTATGATATGCAAATTTAAAAAGTTATTATCGTAAAATCCAATCTAATGTCATAATTTAATGTGCAATAAATGTATTTTTAATTTTTATTTCAATAATTATTAATAATAGAAGGTGTGTTAACTTAAATTTTTAAAACTTCTAAAAGTAGAAGGTCTCAAATACATTTTAAAGAGTAGAGAACAGACATAAATAAAGATATCTTAATCAAGGTTGTCAAGATCGGGATCCTACCCAGGATCGTTTTCGTCTTTGCAAGATCGTGATAGTAAGATCGGATCGGGATCTTAAGATCCTACTCTAATGTTATTTCTTAATAGTTTATGTAATTTTATACAAATCTACAAATTCTAATACATTATAACCACAAAATACTATGAATCTTTCATATAAATGTTTTCATAAATTATGATTATAAAATGTTTAAAAAGATTAACATGTTGTTTTTTGAATTCTACAAACAAACAACCCATAAATTTGTAGTTTTTTACTAGTTTGTAATCCGAAAAAAGTAAGATCGGATCGGATCGGATTAGATCGTAAGATCGTATGGTCAAGTTCGGGATCCTATAAGATCTTAAGCTTGCAAAGATCCTATGTAGGATCCGGATCTTTTTTGCTTTGCAGTATCGCAAAATCGTAAGATCCTAAGATCAGGATCGGGATCCTGACAACTATGATCTTAATGATTAATAATAGAATATGTGTTAGCTTATTTTTTTTAATATAAAGAAATTAGGTCTTAAAAACTTTATAAGAATAAACAATATCACAAGTTTAAGGTTTATATAGAAACTTTACATTCGGGAAGGAAGCTTGATGGTCCAAAAATACTAAACAACCCCATATTTACATATACATATGGAAGAAAACCAAAACTTACAAGCAATATATAGTCAAAACAGAACCATCTGTGAGAGATGGAGATACATATAAGAGATGATATAGGGGTGAGATAAAAATTTTTGAAATTTTTAAGTTTTTTAATGAAAAAAAAAAAAACAATATGAGAACATCAAAGTAAAAAAGGCACATTATTGTCCAAAAATTTGAAAAACAACACAAAGGTGGAATTTAATTGTTTGTATTAGGTATTTGACCATAAAATGAAAAAGACTTACTATATACGGTAAAAAAAAAAGTGTAGTAGAATTCAAAAGCTATTAAACTAGGTAGTTTTTTTTTTTTTGAGAAAAGAATTTTATCCTAGATAAATTTATTACTCTAAAAAATAGTTAAATACAAAAGATTTGGGTGAATCCCACGTCTCAGCCTAGAAAGGTGAAAAACAAACGCAAGTATTGTGTTTCAAACCATACATATCATAAGAATGACAAACCAAATTTATGAACAACTACAATACATACCTATCTAATTTGACCACGAAAATTTATAACGAAAGCTTTAGCTAGCAAAATCCATATTATCTTACGTGAGGCTAGCACAATCGGCATCATGATACGGGTCATCTTCATAGGTCTTTTTCCATCATTCGTACCAACTCGAAATCCCACCTCCAGTGCCACTAGAAGAAGTTTTGTTAACTATTGAGTTAATTGTAGTAGAAGCTTTGTTAACTATTGAGTTAATTGTCATAAAGTTTGCGGTGTACTACTTCGCTATCGCTATCCTCGTTATCCAAATCATTTACCTCCTTTCTATTAGTAGAAGTGATCACTTTGTCAAGAACCTTATTTTCATTATTCAAAACATCAAATTAGTTTCTATGAGAAAAAAGATTAATATCATCAGAAGTCCCGTTCCCCTTTTTACTCGATGTCGTGGTTGTATCTTGAGTATGCCTTGAAGTCGAGGCCTTAAGGCCTAGAACTATAATATTATAGGATTGGAAGATCCATATTATTACAGGATTTGAATCCACAACTAGTAGCTCGTCCAATCCTAGAAATATAAATTAATTATTTGCTGCATTTTATAAAAGGTAAAAAATACTCGTTAACACAAAAACTGGGACCAAGTATTTAATAAAAAAATCAGATAATTGACATTGTTGTACATTACGCAAGAGAAATTATTGTGGTTCACAAGCACTCTCGGTGACCCCCTTAGATCCGCCCTTGTCCAAAAGCATTTAACTAGAGAACATTCTGAAACAACTAATGCATCGTTAGACTACAAACCCTTTTACGTTACAAGTTGTGATATATGTGTTCAACTAAGATCTTAATGTGGAGTTGATATCTTGTTGCAGCCTGTGGGGATAAGCAAATTGGCATGAGGATTGGTTTACTATATGTGTAGTATCTTGTTTTTGGAGATTTCATAACTCATTTTCTTTTCTTTCTCACACCATGTCTCTAATGCCTTAAATTGTTTGTTGGATGAAAATATGTAGCATTTAATATACCACTGTGCCCATTTACATCCACCATCAACATATCATGTTACAAAACGTACTACTGTGTAGCATTAAACAACCTTGTTCCTTGTATATCATGCACTAGCGCGGCTGAACACTAGTATATAGCACATATAGATCAACATTGATATATACTACTCATCGTTAACAATTATGGCTATAACTAGGAGACTAAACAACTTATCTATTTAGCCTTTGTACATTAATGGTGGAAACGTTAGCTTTCAACTAAAACTAGTCTAGCAAAATTGTACCCTCAAAATAAGCTTCCACAAGCCTAGCCTTGCGGTTGGTATATAGGGGCATAGGGAAAGCTAGCTGTATTTAAAAGCCACTTAATCAATGAATCAATTACTGATGCAGCATCATAAATTTTAAAGCTCCAAATCTCATTTGAAAACAAAATATTAGTTGGCTTAGAAAAGTTTTCGAGAACATCCCACTAATTTATCTTAATAATTTATTAGATTTTTCGGAGAATTTGAGATCTACATTGAACTAAATTTACATGGTTAACATCAATCATTTTGTGATGTATACCAATAAGGGCGCCTGAAGAATTATGAGGCTAAAGCAAGCTAACTAGTGTGAATATACAAGGAGAATAACTAAACTTGCATTTGTGGGTAACATTCATAACTAACTAGTGTGAGTATGAGAAATGATTTTGATGGATGAAAAAAAAAATCGATGTTTGAGTCTGAATATAAGAAACTTGGGTAGTTGAGACAAAGAAACTTGGGTACTATGAGTCTCAACAAAAGAAACTTCATTAAATACAAATAAAGTGACTGTTTACTTGGGTTGTTGAGACTGATCTGAAATTGGTATGTCATGTATAGAGATATGATGAAATTTATAGTTTTGAAAGATACATTTGTGAAAAAGAACTTGATGGTGACAATACCGTACAATATAAATTGATTGTCTGAAACCTATTGAGTGCAATATTTACTTTTAACTCGTAACCAACATATTCATAGAAAGCTGATGCTAGTTATGTATTTTTTTGTTCTAAAATAAAGAGAGTTGGTACTTCTTGATAGAGGTATGCACGGTTCGGTTTGGGTCGGTTTTTGCCTAAAGCCAAAACCGAACCAACATGTTTTGTTTTTTTAAAACCGAAACCGTTTGGTTTTTTCGGTTATTTTAGAATGCAAGTTTAAATTTTTTACTTGTTTTTAAAATTATTTCATCTATGATAAATTTATTAATCTAAAAAGTAGTTTAAGTACAAAAGTTGTGGATAAATCCCACATCTCAGCCTATTAAGGTGAAAAACAAACGCACATATTATGTTTCAAACCATATATATCATAAGAATGACATACGATCTTACGTGAGGCTAAAAGAATCGCAATGAGCATCATGATACGGGTCATCTTCATAGGTCTTTTTCCACCATTCGTACACAACCAATTCCCACCTCCAGTGCCACTAGTAGAAGCTTTGTTAACTATTGATAATGTCGCCGTAGAAGCTATTTTAACTATTGAGATAATTGTCTAAAAGTTTACAGTCTCATTATACACCTCTTCTACTTCGCTATCGTTATCCTTGTTATCCAAATCATTAACCTCCTTTCCATCAGTAGAAGTGACCACTTTCTCAAGAACCTTATTTTGAATATTCAAAACATCAAATGAGTTCTTATGAGAAAAAAGATTAATATCATCAGGAGTCCCGGTCCCCTTTAATTTTTACTCAATGTCGTGGTTGTATCTTGAGTATGCCTTGAAGTCGAGGCCTGAAGGCCGAGAACTATAATCTTACAGGATTAGAAGATCCATATTATTACAGGATTTGAATCCACAACTAGTAGCTCGTACAAGCCTAGAAATATAAATTAATTATTTGCTGCATTTCATAAAAAGAAAAAAAATACTCAGTTAACACAAAAACTGGGACCAAGTATTATTAAAAAAATCGGATAATAATTGGCATTGTTGTACATTACGCAAGATAAATTCTTGTGGTTCACAAGCACTCTCGGTGACCCCTTCTTTTTTTTTGGGTAAAGGGGAGTACTGCACCCTGTTAAATATATTAACCAAATAAACGTTTAAGTACAATGGATATGAGTGAAGTCCCATATCTCAGCCCGTTACATAGGCATAAAGCTTACATAACAAGACACTTCCAATTCTCTAAACAAGAAAATAAACCACTACTCAAATGCTACCATATGACATAACAAAATAAAATTACTTCCTAGGACCTTGAAACGTTGTGCCATACATGGCATTAAAGGTATCCAAGTTCCCCGGAAGATCACGAACCTGTTCGCATAGTCGAAGTCATATTCATCATACTCATCTTCAAACTCGTGTCCACCACCAAAAATATTAACAGACTCATCAAATGGGTTAGCAACAACCTCATCTTCAGAATCAGACACCACAATCTCTCCCACTTTTGAAAAAGGGTTGGCTCTCTTAGTAGAAGAGGTAGCCCGAATAGGTTGACCATCATCATCCACAAGAGTAGCTTTCCCATCAATAATTAGTTGTTCAAGCTTACCAATTTTCTCAGCTATGGGAGTAGAACCAACATCCATTGATCCCATTGAATCACTCACAAGCTTGGCAACAGAAGAAGTCCCATTCTCCGGAGACTTAGACGCCTCACCAAGGTCCTCCCCCCCTAGAGCCATCAATACCTGCTTCCTTAGTATTACCAGAAGACTTTCCAGTCTTCACCGTTTCAGTAGAAGAATCAATAACAATACATGGGATGCCCGAGTCATCTTCCACCTCAAGAGTCCCAAAAGAGTTTGACGTAGTAATTGGTGTATCATTAGCAATACCACTAGCAGTTGCCGGTGTCTTCGTCTTTGCAACATATACCTGCTTCCTAGGTGCAAATCGAGGACCCTTACCCATATTAATACCACCAGTCATCTTCGTACCTTTAGGTTTGGCTTTCCGATTCTGCACCACCTTAAAACCCTCATCAGGTTCATCCACATTAGCAGTGGGAGGAACATCATAATTCTCCTTAATACTCTTAGGACAACAAGCAGTATCATGCCCAAACACTTTACATTCCGTACAGTGTGGCGGCTTCCATTCATATTCCACCTTTATACTTGCCGTAGTAAAACCACTATCATCCTTGTTAGGGATCGCCATAGTCACCACATGTTTAAGCTCAGAATCAGATGATAATTCCACAAGAGCACGTGCAAAACTAATACGACCCCATGAATCAACACACATGGAACTTGTAAAAGCATCTAACATAATCGGTTTACCCACTTGAGTAGCAATTAAGCTCAACCCATCTTCTGAATATGCAAGTAAAGGAACATTATGCAATTTAATCCAAACGGGAACTCGAGTTACCTCACTTTTAGACAATAGGACATCAGGAGTCCATTTAGTGAGAATAAGAGGAGAATTGCGAATAATCCAAGGGCCCCGTTGAAGAACATTCTCAACACCCTCTTTAGAATCAAATTTAAAGAGGAAAACACCATCATCATTCTTCATTAGTTTCTGAAAACCAAACTTACCCCACGTGTTGGAGACGTAGTTCTTAACCAAATGAAAAGCAACATTCTTACCAACAAAAAAACCAACAAGTGTATTGTCATACCGGTTGAATACACCCTCCATAGCAGCCTTCGGAAGCACCGTATCATGATTATCGATGCGCGTCTCATTCACCAAGGCACGAAAATTAACTTTCCGAGAGACACGTTCCGGGTTTAAAACACTAGCAAATGACCTCACTTCATTATTTTCACTACCATTCACGTTAGGACCAGAAGTAGAAGCATTCACGTTACCCGAATCAGATGTCAAAGGACCATCACGAGTACCAGCAGCCGAATCAATACCATACACTCCTCTAAGACTTTTGAGCCTAGCCGTCAGTGATTCATACGGATTAGGTTCAGTAGCCACGTTCCCATCAGGGTCAGTGTCCGTATTCGTACCACCTTGATCGGCCAAGTTATTAGCTGTTTTAGCAACTTTCAATGACGAATCCTTGTTAAAGAATCCTTTCTCCATCTCTCTAAACCCCCAAAAACAATCAAATAACACGACACAAAAACCAGCAGCAGCTTACAGAAACAAACCAAACCCTAACTCAATCGTTAGGGTTTAAACACAAACATAAAGCGTCTAACCTGCTCCCATGGTTTAATAGCATAAAAATAATGAAAACCAAGACCAATGAAGGAGTAAAACCAATTCGATTAAAATAAGAACACACAGACAATCCGAATTAGGTTAAACCCAAAAACAATTTTGTAAACCCTAGAAAAACGAATCACCAAATCGAAAACAAATCAAGACGAAACTAGTCCTACCAAGAATCAATTAACAAAGATGTTAATTAATAACAGGAAGATGCTAGAGATCGAAAGCGTTGGTCGAATTGGATGAAAAACGATTAAGGATGTAAGGGTTACAAAGTCGCCAGAGAGAAGTCGACTAGGGTTTTTTTTTCTTTTACTATTGGCCAATCTCGGTGACCCCTTCGATCCGCCCTTGTCCACAATCATTTAACTGGAGAACATTCTGAAACAACTAATGCATCGTTAGACTACAAACCCTTTTACGTGACAAGTTGTGATATATGTGTTCAACTAAGATCTTAATGTGGAGTTGATATCTTGTTGCAGCCTGTGGGGGATAAGCAAATCGGCATGAGGATTGTGTTTACTATATGTGTAGTATCTTGTTTTTGGGGATTTCATAACTTATTTTCTCCTCCTTCTCAAACCATGTCTCTAATGCCTTAAATTGTTTGTTGGATGAAAATATGTAGCATTTATTATATCACTGTGCCTATTTTACATCCACCATCAACATATCATGTTACCAAACGTACTACTGTGTAGCATTAAACAACCTTCTTGTTCCTTGTATATCATGCACTAGCCCGACAGAACACTATATAGCACATTTATAGAACAACATTGATATTTACTACTCATCGTTAACAATTATGGCTATAACTAGGAGACTAAACCACTTATCTATTTATCCTTTGTACATTAATGGTGGAAACGTTAGCTTTCAACTAATACTAGTCTAGCAAAATTTTACCCTCAAAATAAGCTTCCACAAACCTAGCCTAGCTTGTGGTTGGTATATAGGGGCATAAGGCAAGCTAGCTCTATTTAAAAGCCACTGAATCAATGACTGATCTAGTTAGGCATCATAAATTTTAAAGCTCCAAATCTCATTTGAAAACAAAATATTAGTTGGCTTAGAAAAGTTTTCCAGAACATCTGCTACTGAAGTGACAAGTGTTGCTGCTACTGTGGGTAACAAGATTGGTCGTTCTGATGGACAAGTGGAGCCGGTTTCACTTGATTCAAGCCCAAGTCATGACGCACCTAGTCATGACACGCCTGAGGCAGTGGCGGAGCCAGGAATTGTGATTAGAGGGGGCATCGAGAAAAAAAGAGTTTTTAGTGTAACGTGAAACAAGTCGGGTCGGTTTTTATTAAAGGAAAAAAATGCTCTATTTCGTTGTAATTAACACTTATTATAGACTACAAATACTATGTGTAAAACTAAACACACCAAACATTCTACAAACTGTATTACAGCGATTTCCATCTTAAAAGTAAACAATATGTGATCATTTTATTGAAGTTATAACTTTTTTGAAAAAATGAAGAATATGATGCTAAATGATTACAGAAAAACTTACGATGATAACAAAAATCGAATACATGAAGTGATCGCGTTATCCTTTCAAGAAAGTGAAAACTTACCGTATAATGTCGTGTAAAGATAATTTTTTAAACAAGATTACTAAGCAAAAAATCGTACACTATACCATACTAATTTTCCACGTATGCACAACTTGCAAATCTTAAATAAATATAATTAACAATTTAACTTAACATTATGCTCCACATCATAAATTTTGAAGAAATAAATGTATTATAAGCAAAAAAGATAGAGAAGAATCCCATATTAATATTATATTTACTTTGCAAATGCAAATATATTACTGTACTAGTATTAGTACTACCAAACATTTTTACTTTTGTAGTCACGTGATGCCTGCCTACAAGCCTACCAATATCTTACTATTATATTCACCACAATCTACTTTCTCACTCGTAGCTCCCGTTTACCTTTTCCTCCATTTTTCCCGGTGACACAAGTACAGAACACAGTTACAAAATCAAAGAGCACTCTAGTTGGTAACTTGACAGTGGAGGGCACTCGGACGATTTGCCTGAGGGCACTGGGCCTATTTGTTACCGGTTTAAAGTTTTTTCTTATGTAAACTGTGTATCCGCAAGAGCTTGGTTGGGGGCAACGCCCCCCACTGCTATACATGTGGCTCCGCCCCTGGTCAACGCCTTGCTTTTTCTTTGAAAATTCGTGCTATTGAAAAACAAATCTTTGAGGGAAAACTTGTTCTTGTGGGTGACGATGGACAACCATTAAAACCAGCCGTGACTGTGGATGCTACTACTTCTACTGGGGCTAATCCTATTGAGCATCTTAAGGTGCCGCAGTCACAGAAGGGGCTAGAGGAGATGCTTACTGCTATTGGTTATTATTCGAAACCTCCTCATGATATGAGTGGTCCTATGGCTTCTAATGTTAATGGCCATAATAATACTAATGATACGGTTGATCAAGGGGCTGTTGGTATTGAGAAGGTTGGTGCTTTGAAACAACCTTCTTCATCGTATGCCGGTGTTACTTCTACTGAACCAAAGAAACACACATCTAACTTTCGTAGGTTGGAATGTAGTAAGAAAGAAAATGGTGTGGATCTTTCTGTCCCGATGAAAGTGGTTGAAGAGGTGAACACTAGGTTTGAGAATACTTTGTATGGGTATTTCCTTGGTCAACGCCTTGCTTTTTCTGTTGTTGATTACTTTGTACGCAATGCGTGGGCTAAGTTTGGTATACAAAAGGTAATGATGAATGCAAAGGGGTTCTTCTTTTTTAAGTTTAATTCGAAAAAAGGTGTTGATGATGTTATTGAAAACGGTCCTTGGTTGATTAGAAATGTACCTATTATTCTTAAACCATGGACATTGAACACCAACTTACTTAAAGAGGATTTGAGCAACATCCCGGTGTGGGTTAAATTCCATGATGTTCCTCTTGCTATGTTTTCTGATGATGGCCTTAGTCTCCTTGCCACATTGATAGGCACGCCCAAAAGGTTAGATGCTTTCACTAGCCAAATGTGCAAGGACCCGTGGGGCCGTAGTAGTTTTGCTAGATGCATGATTGAAGTGAAGTCGGATGAGGTACTTAGGGACAGCCTTACTGTTGAGATACCGTTACTTGATGGGTCGGGTTCGACTATCGAGACGATACGGATTGAATATGAGTGGAAACCACCGCATTGTGATAAATGTAAGATTTTTGGTCATACTCCTATTGATTGTCCTAAATTTGTTGAACCTCCTGCTCAGCCTACTAAGCGTGCTAATGATGGTTTCAAGACGGTTAATAACAAGAAGAAGGGAAAGCAAGGTGGGTCTTCTATTCCGGGTCAAGGAGGGATTTTTAAACCTGTTGTGGGTAAGCAGTTTCAATATCAACCCAAAAAGACTCCTCCTGAACCTAAGAAAGTGGAAGTCACTAAGAAGAATGCTTCTGATGTGGCTAGTTCGAGTGGAACAAAGATCGCTACATCTAACCAGTTTGATGCTCTTAATATGGAACATACGGATGCGTCTGGTACTCCTTCTAATGACACTAACAAGGATGTGGATTCTGGTCGTACAATGGAAGTTAATGAAGATAAGTCTACTAAGACAGGTACAGCATCACAAGAACCCCTTGTGAGTGATTTGAAAGAGATGGAGTCGGGAGTGGCTCCTAAAACTAGTGATTCTTGTATTCCTCCCGCCTCTTCTACTAAGAGAGTTAACCCTTTTTCTAAAGTGGGAGAGATCGAGGTATCTGATTCTGAAGATGAGGTGGTTGCTAACCCATTTGATGAATCTGCTAATATATTTGGTGGAGGCCAAGAGTTTGAAGATAAGTATGATGACTATGACTACGATGACTATGCGAAGCAGGTTTCTGATCTTCCTGGGAATTTAGATGCCTTTAATGCCATGTATGGCACCAAGCTTCAAGGTCCTAGGAAGTAAATTTTCTTTCGTTATGTCCTATGTTATCATTTGAGTAGTGGTTCGTTTTCTTGTTTTGAAAATAGGAGGTAGCTTGTTATGTAAGCTTTATGCCTATGTAACGGGCTGAGATATGGGATTTCACTCATATCCGTTGTACTTAAACGTTTTTTTTTGTTAATATATTTACCAGGGTGCAGGATTACTCCCCTTTACCCAAAAAAAAGTTTTCCAGAACATCCCACTAATTTATCTTAATAATTTATTATATTTTTAGGAGAATTTGAGATCTATATTAAACTAAATCTACATGGTTAACATCAATAATTTTGTGATATATACCAATCAGGACGCCCAAAGGATTATGAGGCTAAAGCAAGCTAACTAGTGTGAATATACAAGGAGAATAACTAAACTTGCATTTGTGGGTAACATTATTCACTCATAACTAACTAGTGTGAGTATGAGAAATGATTTTGATGGATGAAAAAAAAATTCAATGTTTGAGTCTGAATATAAGAAACTTGGGTAGTTGAGACTAAGAAACTTGGGTACTTTGAGTCTCAACATAAGAAACTTCATTAAATACAAATAAAGTAATTGTTCACTTGGGTAGTTGAGACTGATCTGAAATTAGTATGTCATGTATAGAGATATGATGAAATTTATAGTTTCGAAAGATACATTTGTGAAAAAGAACTTGAGGGTGACAACACCGTACTATATAAATTGATAGTCTGAAATCTATTGAGTTCAATATTTACTTTTAACTCGTAACCAACATATTCAATGAAAGCTTATGCTAGCTATGTATTTTTTTTTTTCTAAAATAAAGAAAGATGGTACTTCTTTTTTTTTTTGGGTAAAGGGGAGTAATCCTGCACCCTGGTAAATATATAACCAAAAAAATGTTTAAGTACAATGGATATGAGTGAAATCTCATATCTCAGCCCGTTACATAGGCATAAAGCTTACATAACAAGATACTACCTATTTTCTAAACAAGAAAACAACCCACTACTCAAATGATAACATAGGACATAACGAAAAAATTACTTCCTAGGTCCTTGAAGCTTGGTGCCATACATGGCATTAAAGGCATCCAAATTCCCTGGAAGATCAGAAACCTGCTTCGCATAATCATCGTAGTCATAGTCATCATACTCATCTTCAAACTGTTGGCCACCACCGAATAGATTAGCAGACTCATCAAATGGGTTAGCAACCACCTCATCTTCAGAATCAGACACCACGATATCTCCCACTTTAGAAAAAGGGTTAACTCTCTTAGTAGAAGAGTCTGGCGGAATACGAATCACTAGTTTTAGGAACCACACCGACTCCATCTCTTTCAACTCACTCACAAAGGGTTCTTGTGATGCAGTACCTGTCTTAGTAGACTTATCTTCATTAACTCCATGTACGACCATAATCCACATCCTTGTTGGTGTCATTTGAAGGAATACCAAAAGCATCCGTATATTCCATATTAAAAGCATCAAACCGATTAGATGTAGAGATCTTTGTTCCACTCGAACTAGCCAATCAGAAGCATTTCTTAGTGACTTCCACTTTCTTAGGTTCAGGAGGAGTCTTTTTGGGTTGATATTGAAACTGCTTACCCACAACAGGTTTAGTAAATCCTCCTTGACCCGGAATAGTAGAACCACCTTGCTTTCCCTTCTTCTTATTATTGACCGTCTAGAAACCATCATTAACACGCTTAGTAGGCTGAGCAGGAGGTTCAACAACTTAGGACATTCATAAAGTATGACCAAAAATCATACATTTATCACAATGAGGTGGTTTCCACTCGTATTCAACCCGTATCTTCTCAATAGTCGAACCCACCTCAAGAACGGTATCTCACAGTAAGGTTGTCCCTAAGCACCTCATCCGACTTCACATCAATCAGCATCTAGCAACCTACTACGGCCCCACGAGTCCTTGCACATTTGGCTAGTAAAAGCAACTAACCTTTTGGGCGTGCTATCACTGTGGCAAGGAGACTAAGGCCATCATCAGAAAACATAGCAAGAGGAACATCATGGAATTTAACCCACACCGAGATGTTGATCAAATCCTCTTTAAGTAAGTTGGTGTTTAATGTCCATGGTTTAAGAATAATAGGTACACTTCTAATCAACCAATGACCGTTTTCAAGAACATCATCAACACCTTTCTTCGAATTGAACTTGAAGAAGAAGAACCCCTTTGCATTCATCATTACCTTTTGTATACCAAACTTAGCCCACGCATTGCGTACAAAGTAATCAACAACAGGAAAAGCAAGGCGTTGGCCAAGGAAATACCCATACAAAGTATTCTCAAACCTAGTGTTCACCTCTTCAACCACTTTCATCGGTACGGAAAGATCCACACCATTAGCTTTCTTACTACACTCCAACCTACGAAAGTTTGACGTGTGTTTCTTAGGTTCAGTAGAAGTAACACCAGCATACGATGAAGAAGGTAGTTTCATCGTATCAACCTTATCATTAGTATTATTAGGGCTACTAGTAGAATTAACATTAGAAGCCATAGGACCACTCGTATCTTGAGGAGGTTTTGAATAACCAATAGCAGTAAGCATCTCCTCTAGCTCCTTCTGTGACTGCGGCACCTTAAGATGCTCAAATGGATTAGCCCCAGTATAAGTAGTAGCATCCATTGTCATAGCTGGTTTTAATGGTTTCCCATCGTCACCCACAAGAACAAGTTTTCCCTCAAAAATTTGTTTTTCAATAGCACGAATTTTCAATAAAGTATCATGACCCTCAGGCGTGTCATGCCTAGGAGCGTCATGACTAGGGCTTGAACCAAGTGAAACCGGCTCCACTTGTCCATCAGAACGAGAACCAGAAGCAATACCATTAAACTCATCCTTCCTACTATTAGGGTTCATTGTCGATTGAAGAATCGACTCACCAAGACTAACAGTAGGGTCATTCACATCATGACCAGCTGTATCCCTTGCCATAGCAGCTCCAATCACAGAAGAATCATGACAATCATTAGATGGCTGAGACGTAGCATTACAATCTTGCTCATTACTATCATCCATAATAAGCAAGCAAATAGAAACAGTACCGAAACCCTAAAAAACGAAATCAACAAACCAAATTCGAAACCCTAAATAGCACGACTAAAACATGAAGCTCCACGTCTAACTTCAACAAAACGAGGTCCTTAGATGAATTAAGGCATGAATCAAAGCACAAATAAACTAACCAAATTCCATGATTACGATTGGTTTATATACTAATATAATAAAATCAGTAGAATCACAATTGTATGTAACCAAACCAATAGCAGCGATAGAGAATTTAATATTGATAAGCAAGCGAATATATGATAGTTGAGATATTGGACCCACGATACAATTGAATTGTAACAATTAATGTAATCAGACCATGTGAAAGATTAAAGAATTGTAAGTAAGGTTTAGTTTAGTGAATCGCAGGTGGAGAATCGAATTGCTTTATCGCCACTTGATAGAATCGTTTTTGGGTTTGAGACCACTAGAAAGATGGTACTTCTTGATAGGGGTGTGCACGGTTCGGTTTGTGTCGGTTTTTGGCTAAAACCAAAACCGAACCAATATGTTCCGATCTGGGCGCCCAAAGGATTATGAGGCTAATGCGAGCTTTTTTTCGGTTAAAATACAAGGATTTTGTTGTATAGGAGTATAAATTTTCTAACCTTTTTTGGCTCAAATTCTTGAATAAAAACTTAAGAGAAAGTGAGATGTTCTCGAAAACTTTTCCAAGCCAACTAATATTTTGTTTTCAAATGTGATTTAGGGCTTTAAAATTTATGAGGCTAACTAACTCAGTGATTTGATTCATTTATTCAATGGTTTTTTGAAATGACAACACCTTGAAGTTTAAGGTGTCAATGGCCTCGAAGGGTCAGTACATAGCTTTTCAATATTGCATCCAGGTTTTCTTTTTCATTGTTTTCAATAGGTAAGTCACGCATACACTGTCCCTCTAATTTGTTTTTGTTTATGTTAGAACTTGAACTTTTAACCATGAAGTTATAAGATCACCTTAACGTTTAAGAAGGTAACAAACCATTAGATCAAAAATTCATATGTGGCCATGTGGGGAGGATGCTTAACACTCGAAATATTTGCCTTAAGTGATAAGATGACAGGTGTGTAAGTCACCTTGTTCTTAAACTTTGTTCTCGATAGGAACATTCATAAAAGAGTGATACTAAAACTATAGTAAGATACTATATTTATTTCATCCCAAGTATATATCTTGGTTCAGTTTTAATAATCAACGATTCTTAATTTGTAACATGTTGAGTACTAGTCCTATTTAAATTTGCTGCATTATTTAATTTGTAACCAAGCTTTGCATCATCTAAAATGTGTTGCTTATGATCATTTTACTTTATATTCATATAAACGACGTGTATTTATTAACCACATGTACAGTACTTTTTTTAATGATGAGAAGCTGGTGTTAGGTATTCTCGTTGAAAACCAGATGGCCCGGCTAAATATGCCCCTAAACTCGACCCGATAACCTGATTGGCAGCCCTAAACATAGAACGATAAAGAAACAAAAGAAATAAAACGAATTCAAAAAGCAAGTGGTTACTGATTTGTTTCAAACAAAAATGAGAAACTCAGTGTTAAGATTTCTACATATGCTTAAAATATAACATATAACATAGTATCTGACTACTAGCATATACAAATCTTCACAAATCATACAAAAGACGCACATTAGTAGTTACAACTTCAAAACTCTCACTTACGGTCAAATCTGTATACTAGTAAAATAAATTTGGAATTTTTTGCTAAAAGGTGTTTTTAGATAAGCAATTTCAGTTGTAAATACATACTTTGCCCAAAACTTCACCACTTGTACATTATTTATTCTCTCAAATATCCGTCTACCAACACCACCATTTCTTTTTCTTCACATAACTCTCAACCATGCAAAACCAAAAACATGATCCTTTTGAGAAGGTGCCAGATGTAATATTGGCAGACATTTTAGCAAGAACAATTCGTTCCTGATTTACCGTAGGCGATAAGATTTCGGGTCACAAGTAGATCAATAAAAATTCATCATTACCCGAAACCTAGAGTTCGCCAGTAACTTCAACAACAACCAAGCAAACTCACATGGCGTGAGATTATACTTCCAAGACCACCTATTTCAATAATGAAAGAAACGTCTGTTGCTTGTGTGTCGTAAAATAAAAGTAGAAACATAAATAGGTTTGAGCATGTGCGGTTTAGGTTTCGCCCATGCTTATGTTTAAAAATATTCATCAGTGTGAAGTGCGTGGCTTATATGGAATTGAGAGGATTTGTATTTCAAACAATTACGAGATTCTACACTTCGCGGTAGGCTTACGAGGTTTCAGGCATCTTTAGCCTTCATGTGTAATGTTTGTGGGAAAAGTGGGTGTTGTTGATGGGAAAACTAGAAGCAAAGGTGACGTATTTATGTTTGTTTGTGTGTGGTAGGTTTTACATTAACACACAAGTACTATATGTTAGGTGTTGCATTTACAGTTTACGAACAAAAATTAAAAAGGTGAAAGGTGTTGCATTAACAAAACAAAACTGGTGAGACAGATGAGCAAGGATATTTTATGTAGAGGAAAAAATATTTAACCTCTCAAAATATAATCTTTGTTGTACAAAATATAATTTATTTGTTCATGGATAGAGACTACACTAAAAAAAATTGTCATTTTACCACACATCTTTACACACTTTTAAAAAGTGTTTACAATATTTAGAGTTTATTAAGATTTAAGGATATGTAAAAACCATTTACATAGATATCTGTGAGCAAATTTATAGAGATGAACTAGATTCCAATTTATATTTGCTTTAAATAAAAAGTTGACACTGTTAAGTATGAAGAAATCTAGAATTTGTTTACATTTACAAATGTGCATGTTAAATTACAACACTCAATTTCTCTTCACCTTCTCCTGTTGATAAATTGGGTGTTCACAAGTGTAAGTGTGAATAAATTATAATATCTGCACAATTAAAAGTGTGAAATTTTTTTTGAAACAAATATAAGTGGAGTTTTAAAACAAATATAAGCGGGGTTTTGAAATATCCTCCTACACTAATTTTATTTTTTTTATTTTTATTTATTTGTTTATTTATTTATTTTTTGAAAGGCATCAATATATTAAGGGAACCAAACAAAGACAAAATACAAAAAAAAGGCATCCATTCTCCTCAACAAGCTAATTAAAAAGAAAGGGACCAAAGAAAAACACCACAAAGTGCATAACAAAAGAAATGACAAACAAAATACCAATGTCAAAGAACCCAAAACAATGGGTCAAGAACCACCCAAAACTTGACAAAACAAAGCTATTTAGCACTATCTCATGACCTACCATACAAATTATAGCTCATAAGCAGGAAGGAGCCAAAATGGGACCATGACAAAACAGACACAAACATGTTGGAACATGGACACAAACATGCTTGAACCATGGACCTTATGCACACATATACTTAACTGGACCAAAAATAAACTGTCATCTCTGAAGCAACTGAATTATAGCAGCAGACATGTTTCTCACAACAAGCATATTGTAGCAGGCACTGGAATTGCAGGAGATATTGTATCACACAACAAACATATAGCAGACCTTACTGTAACCCTATCTTAAGTGGTTCCCATAACCATTGTTGCCAATCTATTTCTTTATATTTGTTTGATCTTCTCACAATCTTATTCGTACTTGAAACTTTTTTACCAAACACACGTGCGTTTCTTTCTTTTCAGATGAAGTAGCCGGAAGTCCAAATAACCGCTTGCCAAACACGAGATAGAAAGTTGGGCACATTAACACCTCCATTATATAATAAAAAAAAATTCATCAATAGAAAAAGAATTAACGCTCCCAATTTTCACCAATCGAATATTTTTTCCCATACCCTTATCGCCAAATCACAAGTGACTAAGAAATGAGTGCAAGTTTCCACGATATTGTTACAACTAGGAAAAAGAACCGAGTCCAAATCAATGCCCCTTCTATCTAGCTTCACGCGAACCGGAAGCCTTCCTTTTAGCGCTCTCCACACGAAAATTTTTACTTTCTTTGGTAACAATTTATTCCAAAGCGTCTCGTGGCCTCCACTTTCAACATGTAAGATCTTCTCCTCCACCAATATTGTTAGCTCTTTGACCATAAACTCGCCGTCTTCATTAAGCAACCACCTCCATTTATCCCTACAATTAGAATTCACAACAATATTTTGAACAATGCCTATAAGCTCCGAAATCCCTACTTACTCTACCCCTAATGCTTCTAACCCAATCTCATTCCCAACACCACACACCATTTACCCATGCCGCTTATCCCACACATAACCCTCCTTTCTCCTATCTAAATGATATAACCTAGGAAATCTATCAGAAAGCCTCTGATCATCAATCCACCTATCTACCCAAAACCTAATATCCCTCCCGTCCCCCAACACCCCGCGACAGAAGAAAGAAAACTCTAACCCCAACCCATCAATCTCCTCACCAATCCGCACAATATCATTCCAAACCCCACCACCAGATCCCCCCTTACCCGACGCCTTTACCTAACCCAACCCCCCACTATTCCCGTGTATACTTTTAATCACCATGACCCACAAGCTCCCACCTTCTCTCCTAAACTTCCACCACCACATTCCTAATAACGCTAAGTTTTTTGCCCTTAATGACCCAATATTAAACCCCCCCCCCCCTTAGTGATGCAAGAACCCAATCCCATTTAACCCAAGAAAGTTTTTTACCCTCCCCAGACCCACCCCAAAAGAAACTTTTCCTAATTCTCTCAAGAATTTTAAAACAACCCTCAAAGGCACCGTGAAAACAATCGAGAATATACAATGGTCAATCTACCAAGAACCAGATTTGACTATATTAGACACCCCTGAAACAGACATCGTTTTAGCTTTCCATATCGCGAATCTATTTTTTGAATTTCTCCACCC
>OU343225.1:15465384-15635850 GCA_910596185.1 Chrysanthemum makinoi | reverse complement strand
TTTCACTTTCCTAGTTTGTCAAAACAAAGTCATGCGTCTATATAAGCAATTCCATAAGACGAGATATAAATTTTGTTTTACATAACAATAATTATCATAAAAGTATGCACCATCTTTTTCTTGTCATCCTATTTTGAAAACTATTTTTTTTCTCTATTATGAACCAAGAAGTCAGATCATACAAAACTATATATTTCATATGGTAAGGATCAAACTTATGAAAGCAAAAACTTAGCAACGCCCGGCATTACATAAAACAAACATTGATTTTGACCAAATAAGATGCAACGGGTTTTCAAATAACACAACAAAACGAGATAGAAGCATGCTCTTTTACCCAAACAGAGAGTTAAATATCAGCATCTTCTTCATCCCTCTTTTCTTTTTCTTAAATTGTAGACCTTGACCGTCTTTACCAGCTTCTCATCATCTTCTTCATCCCCTTTTCTTTTCTTAAATTGTAGATCTTAACCGCCTTTTATCAGCTTTCTCTTGTGAGGGATTTGCTACTTCCACCACCAGAATATCATCCAAGACTTGACAAAGATCATCAAGATCGTTCAAACCATAGTAGTCATAGTTGAATTTCCGCTTAAACAGATTCCTGTATGAATCCTCAAAAGAACTGAACTTGATTCCACCAGGATGCCTCTTGAGTAATTTTGTAACCTCAGGCTTCAAGTATACACTTCGTCTGATTTTTGCAATACTAGCAGATATGACACGTGTCTCCTTGGTTTCTCGCGCTTTATAGTAATGCACCATGTTGCCCAACTTATCAATGAGCTCCTGAATATCATTCACACCTGCAGCCTGATAGTCGAGTTTTTTGTAAAACTGGGACTGGTAACGAGAAGGCAAAAAAGGAATTGAAATTCCGCGAAAAGTGGATTCAAGTACATGTTGAAGCTCGTTGAGAACTTGAGGAAGTGTATTAGTCATGATAAAAGCTTGAATGTACCTACCTGTTAGATTGCCAAAAATAAATATACAGTAATTATCTTTGATTTGCAATAATGTGTAGGATAACTTTTTTGGGTTATCGTAAAAAGGAAAAAAAAAAACACGAATGAAGATGGAAAGATGTCTTGTAGCGGTTTTGTTTTTATAATGTTAATCAGGCGGTTACTATTTGACCGACTTATATTAGTTTTAATATTAACAGGCTAGCCCATTAGAGAAGTATAATAATATTATTAGCCCACATGTTTAACAAATATGCATGTATTCATCATCATACATTAAAAAAACGAGATGTTTAGGCGTCCTCATATGACGTGAACTATACATCTATGACTATTTAGTATATCAAAAGCCTAAACACAATAAAATATTATTGCAACGCTATGACGTGTCGAACGCTAAGTATGGACCGATGCGATCAAAACTATTGTTTGATTTTTTCTTGTTTGCTGACGCGGTATACTCGTATGAATATATAGAGAGTAAAATCTAAATAATAATCCTATTAAAACTTGAGAGAAACATGTATTATCCTTTGTTTGCATGGGCTTTAAAAATAGGAATGTAATATGTATATATCATATACAGTTGCGCCTTTTACAAATTTGGTGCCTTTTAGAAGTGTTTATCGGTTCGGTTATCGGGTTGTTTGGTTTATTCGGTTCGCTTAGTTCAATTAAATGTTTTTTTGGTATAATCGAGAACCGAATCGAACCGAATTCAATCTGATTAAACCGAACCGAATAACCCAAATTATATAAATTTAAATATTAATTCATTTATTTACATAATTTTTTATTAAAAAAAAATCAAGCTTAGCACATGTTATATATTATATATATATATTTACACACTTATTTTTCCACTGGTGACATTAATCATGGACCTTTTATTGTTAATAATTTTGCTACATTTATAGGTGTTAAATATTAAAAAAAAATCCACATATATTAGTGTGTTAAGATTACATTAAAGCTACACTTATATGTGTCACAAATGGTTCACATTTTTTTATTATAAACATTTTTTGCAATTTTTCCACACTTTTAGCTGTGATCATTTAAAAAATATTTTCACACTTTTAATCATAGAAATTTGTATTATATCTCCACACTTATATGTCTAAAAAATTTGTCCACATATGAGAACTGTAATCTATAATTTTACACATTTTAACCACGACTATTTGGCCTTTAAAATATGGAGAATTCAACTACTTTTTTGTAATGGAAGGAGTGTAGTTGTGTTTATGTAAATTATTAAAATATTTGATCTTTTTATCATAAAAAGTTTCGTGTCCGTGTTATTCATTGTTAGCACTAAAGAATTGTTGGTCAATCTCGATTAGGAACTTTGTAATATTGTCTTATAATATGTAATGGTTAGTTAATGATTGGGCTTTGAACTTGGTAGTAGGAGTGTCGGTGCAAATGACCCGACCAATTCAACCGATAAGGCCTTATAGGCCTGTTGATCGGGTCCATCTTAGCTTATCGGGTTTATCGGTCAACCCGATAAACCCGATAGTTTATAGGGTCGGGTTGATTCGGGTCCATAGCCTTATACACCGGAATGCATAGCCTTATAACACGACCCGACCCGACCCGACCCGATTAGACCCGAACCCGATAACCCGATTTCTTATAGGGTCGGGTTGCGGGTTATATTTCTAAAGGTGAAAACCCGATTCAACCCGACCGATAGAGGCTTTATTTTCGGCCGGGTCAATTGACACACCCCTACTTGGTAGTATAATAGTTAAAATAATGTATTAAGTTCTTTAGACCAAATGTAAACCAAGCCTAATCCAAGCTCATAGAAAAGCCATGGGACGTGAGACATGTTGAAGTATAAATACCTTCAAATGATCTCATTTGGAGGTGCGCATGAGAGTGTAATAGTGTGTGTGAGTGTGTGATAATATAGTTCTTTCTTTCTCCCCTTTTCTCTCTACTACACCACGCCATCACCACCTCTTGTGTCATCATAGTAAGTGGGTTTTAGTTGATCAACTAGGGAGCCTACAATTAGTATCATTTGTCCCATGTCTTGTTGAGTTGTAGCGCTTTTACGAGTTCTCTGACCATGATTTATACCCACTATACATATATAGGTAGTCGTCACACGAAAAGACACATGTCTATTTATGTTTTCTTTAACGTTTGACCGACTTACTTTGGATCCGGGTGTCCACGGGCCGCTGTAGATTTTAAGCCACAAAATATAAATTATTTTAAAAATATATATATTTTTAGTACGTGCAACTCACGATTTTACCAAATAAATTATTGATAATACCCTAAACGATTTTACGTGAAGAAGTTACCAGAATGTGATAGCAGAAGAAAGTACGTCCCAAACTGTAATATTCGGTAATTTTCGTTTCGGTATATAGAGGTATTTAGTACCTGAAATTATCAAATAGAATATAATGCTTGTTTGGCGGCGAATGTTAATAAACGCTCCTATTTAAGACGCTAATAAAAGAAACTTTTGAGTGTTAGTGATTACCTTTACGGTCATTTTATACTTAGATAGTTAGAGATATGTATGTTACCTAACGCTTTTATAAACAAACTTGTTGTTATTATTCTCCTCGTCCCTATAGCCCCTATCATTTTTTTTTGGTCTTTCTTTTTCAACTTTGACCTTAAATATTTTTATTTGTGTTATATAATACTTGATGCAAATTATATGAATAGATTGTGTTTTAAATGTATTTTCCATTAGTATATTTTTCATCAACTATTGTATAACACGAACAAAAATATTTAAGGTCAAAGTTAAAAAGGAAAGACCGAAAAAGTCAATAGGGGACTATAATTTTGGGACGGAGGTAGTACTAGTTTTGCCAAACATAGCGTTAGTAATTTAGAGCCACTTCATTGCATTACGATTTATACCTGATTAGGAACTTGAATAAAGACGATAATGATGGTGATTTTGCATCACCGATATTATTTAAGTGTAATGGATTGACTTAGTTGACCAATGTATAATTATGATAAATATAACAACTCGTAAATTTCCCTACAGATTTTTTCGCGGCTATATTTTTTTTTCTTTCGTTTCGAACTTTAAACACGACAAGTCACGGAATATTTTCAACCTCGACCTCGATAATAATTTTTTTTTACAAAATAAATATATAATAAACTTTTATATTTTATTTCTCACCGGGCCTCTTAACCCGACACGATCCAATTCATTTTATTAGGCTCGCGTGTTCTACCCAATCCAACTCTTTTCTTGGGCTCTCATGTATAAAATAACACAACCCAACTCTTGACTATTCTCTTGGGCCTAGCCCTTTTATTTCTCATCCTAAACTCACCCTTTGATAAATTTGTAAAACAAATTTCACTAGTACTATGGTACTTTCTTTTCTTGTTACTATGGCTCAAGCAAAAACGAGAACCAAGCGCATCCTTTTTATATATATATATATATATATCTTGTGACACAAAAACTTAGGTAAGCAAAGGTTGATAGGTGTTTCCTATGCCTCTGTGACCAATGAAGTAAAACACCAAAACACGACTACATGAACTTTAGTATTTTTTTTTACATCATGCGTGTACAAGAAAGAGGAAACAAAGCAAATTCCCGCGACTTGATCATTATATATATGTCTGCATGGTAAACAATGTAGACAAAACAAAATCCCAACCATGTCTTAATATATGTTGCATGGTTTGTCTTGACCAAAACAACAAACCAATATTTTTTTATCAGAACGAGACACAACCAAACTCAAACACACTTTATTTTTTTTAAACTCAAATATATCTTTGGTCAATCTTATCAAGCATTTTTCTTGTGACCCATGTGAAACAACAAAGCAAAAGCAACAAACTTGTATATTAAAACTTGGTCCCCCTGCCTTGCTCAAGAAACCCACGGATACATACCCACCTTCCCCAAAACTTGCCCTCCTCTTTCTTTTGTCAGTCTTCACCGAAAACGCTTTTACACTGCCATCCTCATCACCATTTTCGTCTCTCTCTGTACCCTACGTCCACCATGAATGCTCCTCCAAAAGTAGTAAACCCTCCAAACTACTTCCCCACCCCGTGAGTTAACCTTAACCAAATATAAATCAATCCTTGGCTTTTCCATGGGAGCAAATCGACAAAAACTAAGGACCCATTGTCCTCCTTGGACCACATGAAGAAGATACCAAGGAAGCCACGCGGAAGACCATGCCTATTGTATCCTTTATATACAACCTAAGGTGCATAGTAAACTCATCAACTCACACATTGAACTCACAAACCCATCTCTTGCTTTCACTCTCACCACGCCAAGTAAAAACTCAAACTCATCCTACTTTTATTTGTTCAATCGTCGAGAAGAAGAAGGAAAAAGAAACAAGTTTTGGGTTCCATAAGATAAGAGCATCTTCGGGTTTAGTTTCTAGTTGGGTTTAGAGTCTTGGAAGCGTGGTTTTCTTGGTTCTTGGTTTCGAATCCGACAACCATTCCATCGTAAGGAATCAACAATGCCCCTAAACTTGTTTTGAACTTATATATCCATGGTATAAACATTTAGTTTCATTCATGTCTTATAAAGATATATTATAGGGTTGAAAATTTTAACATAATATTCATTTCCTTTTCACACTACTACTTCATCACACTTATTTTTAACGACTCATGAAAACTTAAAAGAAACAAAATATAAGTGTTGTCTCGCTTGGAATGTTGGGTCGTAAAAACTCATATAAGTCGAGGCTTATTTAAGCTTATTTTGGTCTCTCCTTTTTATAAACTAGTACTCATCCATAAGCTTAAATACTTAATGGAACCAAAGATAACAAAGCAAGGAGAAGATACATGCAAACAATAAAGCATGCACACCGAGGCGTAAATATAACTAAATATGATACGCTTGAAAAGCCATAAAGATAAACGGGTTGCAAAAATAAACAAGGAAGAGCTCTTGGCTCAGATGGTAGCGTCACTTGCTTTTGATCAAGAGGTTGTGAGTTCGAAACCGGGCACGCTCTTTTGATGATTTGATTTTTGTTTGTTATTTTGCAACTATCACCAATTGACGCTTTCAGCCCCTCCAATTGTAACCATTTAACATTTTTCTTAAAGATATTTATAAGTCTTCTAACTTACATTAATTGTTACACTTTCAACCCTCCAACTTTAACTCGCTTAATATTTTTCCTTAAAAACATTTATAAGATTATAACTTGTATAGTTTTTACAACGTTAACCTACAAGTTGAACACTTTGACACTTTTCATCCTAAACCTTTATAAGTTTAAATAACTTATATTATTGTATCACTTCTCGTTAAATAAATATGTTTAACACGTGTTTTATTCAACGACTTCATTCCCGTAAACTATAAATATTATATTTTTCTAAATATATTATTTTCCCACAATTCCGATAAATATATATGATATATATTTTCACACCTCGAAACCTAACAAACCTAATAAATACAAGTCGATATTCGAGCCAACTTTTATACTAAAGTTTCAGATACATTGTTCCATATCTATTCCAAGAGCCAATACTTACAAAATATTTTGAAATGATTTAAACATAATCTCTGCACACAAGCCACGCTTAAACACAACCACTTGTAAACATTTAAATTTATTTACACACTTCGAGTCTTGAGTACACAAAACTACAAACTGAGACTTGTTGTACTAATTTAGGTTGCGTGTTGGAGCTACTTGTTACTTGATCTCTTGATACTTTATTCAATCCAACAGCTAAGGTGAGTTTATTGCCCCACTTTTACTCTTATTTACTTGCTTTATAAAACTATGGGGTGAGAAACATGCAAAACTCTTTTTGGACCTGAAACTGAAAACACTATTACGTGAAATAGCCTTGAATCCCAACTATGCTACCGTTAGTTCCCTTTGGGGAGGCGCGATTGTTATGAATAGATCTATTGGGATGACACCCGCTCGAGTTTGACCGATAGGCAAACGTCGCGATATCATATCGTATTGATTGAGTGTAGCGGAAATACACTTGCTGGGCTTTTATTTATCATGCTTCTAGATGCATGCACACCGTCGAAGTTTCGTCGCATGAACTTGGTATTAGCATAATAGCCTTTTTGCATATAGTGTCATTCACGGAGATGCTATATGTGCAATTGTGGTCCAACTTGAAAACTTGATTACTTAAACCTATGAACTCACCAACCTTTGTGTTGACATTTTAGCATGTTTTTCTCGGGTTTACTTATTGGCGTGGGCAATGGCAAAGGCATTCGTTGAAGATGCATCCGGTGTTTACAATCATATTTAATACAACTTTAACGGACAACATATATTTTTATGGGCTTTACTTCGCACTTTTAAAACAATGATGTAAAACTATTTCTTAAATTAATATATCTTTTGAAAATGGAATATAATTTCCATTCTTTATTCCCTTTTGTTGTGTATATTGATTTAGTAGCACCCCATGACCAACGCTTCCGGAAATTTGGGGGTGGCAGATTGGTATCTGAGCCAAGGTTATAGATAATTAGGTATTTTTTTTCAAAACATAAACTATAACCAAATTTTCCTAAAACACTTCAACGCCACAAATGCCGATGTCCATGCCTTGCCTCTGTTACACCATGTAGTCGTGCTATGTGTTATCTGCTATATTTTAGGTTCGTATATGCTCTCATATGAATTAAATTAATTATTTCTCAAAGTCATTAAGTTTCTTAATTAACTCACATTTAAACTTTAAGACCGTTCTTGTTTGATTGGGTCGCGAAGTTTAAATGAGAATAATGTTGATGTAACAAACTAAATGAGATTAAGGAATAATTAACTTAAGGAGAGTGTGAGTAGACTACTTAATGCTTTATTTGTTACCTCTATGTTAAACTCGCTTAATATGCCCACTATTACCATATCGCACTATGCTATGCCTCTAATTGCTTATATGTTATCTCTGTATGTAACATACAACTTGTCAATGCTTCCTACGTTATTTCTATGTGTAACATACAACCGCCATCAGACGACTTCTACGCTATTTCTATGTGTAACGCACAACTTGTCATCAGACGACTCCTACGCTATTTCGTATGTAACGCATAACTTGTCACGCTTCTAACGTTATTTCGTATATAACGCATAACTCGTCAATCGTGACGACTTCACGCTATTTCTTGTGTAACGCATAACTTGTCACCAGATCGACCTCTATGTTATTTCGCGTGTAACGCATAAACTCGTCAACGCTGCCTATGCTATTATGTAACATACAACTACTTGATTCTCGCGACACGATTTAAACCACTGTCACTAGTCACGCATCTCTTATGGCACTCTTATGCTCTATCATTTATAACCTCATACGACTGCCCTTCCCTGTTATGAACCCTATTATCGCACTCTTTATGAAACCCGCTGTATTCCGCTTAACTAATCCTTTATCTGTCACTCAACGTCACCGAATCTTTCTTGAACGACTAGCCCCTTTTCCCATATCACATTTTTAGTGCAAATACTCACATCTCGTCACCATATCGATCCCTACGATCCTCGCATCATAAAACCACGAGGACGCGGTTTCTTTAAGGGGTAGGTACTATAACAACTCTAAATCTCCCTACTGATTTTTCGCGGCTATATTTTTTTTTCTTTCGTTTCGAACTTTAAACACAACAAGTCACGGAATATTTTCAACCTCGACCTCGATAATAATTTTTTTTTACAAAATAAATATATAATAAACTTTTATATTTTATTTCTCACCTCTTAACCCGACTCGATCCAATTCATTTTATTAGGCTCGCGTGTTCTACCCAATCCAACTCTTTTCTTGGGCTCTCATGTATAAAATAACCCAACCCAACTCTTGACTATTCTCTTGGCCTAGCCCTTTATTTCTCATCCTAAACTCACCCTTTGATAAATTTGTAAAACAAATTTCACTAGTACTATGGTACTTTCTTTTCTTGTTACTATGGCTCAAGCAAAACGAACCAAGCGCATCCTCTTTTTTTTATATATATATATATCTTGTGACACAAAAACTTAGGTAAGCAAAGGTTGATAGGTGTTTCCTATGCCTCTGTGACCAATGAAGTAAAACACCAAAACACGACTACATGAACTTTAGTATTTTTTTTACATCATGCGTGTACAAGAAAGAGGAAAAAGCAAATTCCAAGCACTTGATCATTATATATATGTTGCATGGTAAACACTGAAGACAAAACAAAATCCCAACCATGTCTTAATATATGTTGCATGGTTTGTCTTGACCAAAACAACAAACCAATATTTTTTTTCTGTGAACTAGACACACAACCATTTTTAACTCAAACACACTTTATTTTTTTTAAACTCAAATATATCTTTGGTCAATCTTATCAAGCATTTTTCTTGTGACCCATATGAAACAACAAAGCAAAAGCAACAAACTTGTATATTAAAACTTGGTCCCCTGTCTTGCTCAAGAAACCCACGTGATACATACCCACCTTCCCAAAACTTGCGCCCTCCCGCTTACACTTTCTTTTCTTTGTCTTCCCGAAAACGCTTACATACACTTCTCATCCCTCATCACCATTTTCGTCTCTCTCTGTATAGACTTACGTCCACCATGAATGCTCCTCCAAAAGTAGTAAACCCTCCAAACTACTTTCCCCACCCCAGGAGTTAACCTTAACCAAATATAAATCAACCCTTGGCTTTTCCATGGGAGCAAATCAACAAAAACTAAGGACCCATTGTCCTCCTTGGACCACGCTGAAGAAGATGCTGCAAGGAAGCCACGTGAAGACCATGCCTATTGTATCCTTTATATACAACCTAAGGTGCATAGTAAACTCATCAACTCACACATTGAACTCACAAACCCATCTCTTGCTTTCACTCTCACCACGCCAAGTAAAAACTCAAACTCATCCTACTTTTATTTGTTCCTTTCTCGAGAAGAAGAAGGAAAAAGAAACAAGTTTTGGGTTCCATAAGATAAGAGCATCTTCGGGTTTAGTTTCTAGTTGGGTTTAGAGTCTTGGAAGCGTTGGTTTTCTCTTGGTTCTTGGTTTCTCTTCGAACTCGACAACCATTCCACTTTGTAAGGAATCAATGCCCCTAAACTTGTTTTGAACTTATATATCCATGGTATAAACATTTAGTTTCATTCATGTCTTATAAAGATATATTATAGGGTTGAAAATTTTAACATAATATTCATTTCCTTTTCACACTACTCACTTCCACTCGATTTTTTAACGACTCATGAAAACTTAAAAGAAACAAAATATAAGTGTTGGCTCTCGTTTGGAATGTTGGGTCGTAAAAACTCATATAAGTCGAGGCTTATTTAAGCTTATTTTGGTCTCTCCTTTTTATAAACTAGTACTCATCCATAAGCTTAAATACTTAATGGAACCAAAGATAACAAACTGGGTTGAGAAGATACATGCAAACAATAAAGCATGCACACTGAGGCAGAAATATAACTAAATATGATACAGTTGAAAAGCGCCCTAAAGATAAACGGGTTGCAAAAATAAACAAGGAAGAGCTCTTGGCTCAGATGGTAGCGTCACTTGCTTTTGATCAAGAGGTTGTGAGTTCGAAACCGGGCGCTACTCTTTTGATGATTTTATTTTTGTTTGTTATTTTGCAACTATCACCAATTGACAGTTTCAGCCCCTCCAATTGTAACCATTTAACATTTTTCTTAAAGATATTTATAAGTCTTCTAACTTACATTAATTGTTACACTTTCAACCCTCCAACTTTAACTCGCTTAATATTTTTCCTTAAAAACATTTATAAGATTATAACTTGTATAGTTTTTACAACGTTAACCTACAAGTTGAACACTTTGACACTTTTCATCCTAAACCTTTATAAGTTTAAATAACTTATATTATTGTATCACTTCTCGTTAAATAAATATGTTTAACACGTGTTTTATTCAACGACTTCATTCCCGTAAACTATAAATATTATATTTTTCTAAATATATTATTTTCCCACAATTCCGATAAATATATATGATATATATTTTCACACCTCGAAACCTAACAAACCTAATAAATACAAGTCGATATTCGAGCCAACTTTTATACGAAAGTTTCGTATACATTGTTCCATATCTATTCCAAGAGCCAATACTTACAAAATATTTTGAAATGATTTAAACATAATCTCTGCCACACAAGCCACGTTAAACACAACCACTTGTAAACATTTAAATTTATTTACACACTTCGAGTCTTGAGTACACAAAACTACAAACTGAGACTTGTTGTACTAATTTAGGTTGCGTGTTGGAGCTACTTGTTACTTGATCTCTTGATACTTTATTCACCGAACAGCTAAGGTGAGTTTATAGCCCCACTTTTACTCTTATTTACTTGCTTTATAAAACTATGGGGTGAGAAACATGCAAAACTCTTTTTGGACCTGAAACTGAAAACACTATTACGTGAAATAGCCTTGAATCCCAACTATGCTACCGTTAGTTCCCTTTGGGGAGGCGCGATTGTTATGAATAGATCTATTGGGGATGACACCCCCGTTCGAGTTTGACCGGATAGGCAAACGTCGGGCGTATATCATATCGTATTGATTGAGTGTACTGGAAATACACTTGCCGGGCTTTTATTTATCATGCTTCTAGATGCATGCACACTGTCGTAGTTTCGGTCGCATGAACTTGGTACTAGCGTAATAGCCTTTTTGCATATAGTGTCATTCACGGAGATGCTATATGTGCAACTGTGGTCCAACTTGAAAACTTGATTACTTAAACCTATGAACTCACCAACCTTTGTGTTGACATTTTAGCATGTTTTTCTCAGGTTTACTTATTGGCGTGGGCAATGGCAAAGGCATTCGTTGAAGACTGGCATCCGAAGTGTTTACAATCATATTTAATACAACTTTAACGTGACAACATATATTTTTATGGGCTTTACTTCCGCACTTTGAAACAATGATGTAAAACTATTTCTTAAATTAATATATCTTTTGAAAATGGAATATAATTTCCATTCTTTATTCCCTTGTGTTGTGTATATTGATTTAGTAGCACCCTTATGACCAACGCCTCCCGCTGTGAAATTTGGGGTGTTACAATAAATGTTCAACAAGTCGGGGTTGTGCGGAGTGCACACTTGTATGACGTTATTATGATTATTATTCGAGGGCCACAATGACGGGGGTCTGGGGCGCCGCTCGTAGGAGGGTCCAAGGGGCGGAGCCCCTGGCTGAGGTCGAGCTTGTAAAAAATTTATTTGTTATAAAGTGATATGTTAAAAACGCACTAGAAAATAAAATTTCCGGTGTTTTGCCCGCTAATTTTATTGTTTCGGCGGTTAATTAACTGCTATAGCAGTTATAACCGCTTTAATGGCGATTTTGGTCATATATTCATAATCTGGTTTAGTTTCATAAAAAAAAATTCACGTTTCAAAATTTGAGTTTTATCCGATTTAAAATATCAATAGAACCACCGAAATATTTCAATCGGAAAGTGTTACACGACTCTCGACATCTTGTGATCCAAAATTTCCTAACAAATGATTGGTAACAAGGGAACGATACAGAGAGAATGACCTTGAATCCAGAGAAATAAGTTAACATGCTTATAAGGTTGGCAAAACATAGATATGCTGTTTGGCCATGAAGTTTTAAGCCTATGGATTTTGTTTAAACGCTCCTGTTTTAGACGCAAATAATCATTACGTTTACTTTAGAGAGTTAGAGATACAACTATGGTATCTATGTTAGTATGTTACCATATGAAATAAGTAGCTAGTTTTAACTGTTAGTTGCCTTAACGTTTTAGTGTCACTTCATTTTGTTACGATTGTGACTTAATTAAGGCCTCAATAACAGACGACGATGATCATTTTCAATGGAACAATGATGAGAGAATAATAGAGGAATGACTTATCATGATTATTTCATTTTTACACTAACATTGAGGTTGGCCAGCCACACATAGATAGGCTAAAATAACATTAAAGACCCCGTACTTGTAAGAATGACATTAAGGACCCATACTTTAATGCCTTGGTGACACATAGTTTACACCCCCGAATAGTGGATAATTGATTGCCTGTGATATAAGTTAGGGAAGTTGTGGGCAGTTAAACGTGGGGTAAGGAAACAAAATTTTGATTGTGCGTAATATAAGTAGTTAAGTACCACATGCATGCATGCATGTTTACTTTAGTTAAGAATGTCAAATACAGCCCTTTAAATTGTCAAGAATATAAGATTAGTACTTAAAATGTATTAAGTTTTCCACATCACCCTTTTAAGCATACTAAATTTTAAAATTTGCCCCTATACTCATTAAGCTTTAGATTCTTAATACCGAGTAAGTTTTATAATATAGCAAATTAACCGCTAAACTAATTAAACTTTAATTTATTTTCACATCATTTTACCTATTATTTGTAACAATACTTATTGGAAAATCTTATTATCGTTAAAGTTTATTTTTTCGATATAAAGTAAATGTTTTTGTATTTGCTACAACACACGATTGGTAAGAAACTAACAATCTTTATTGGAAAAACATATTATCGTTAAAACGGCTGTAAAATAAATGTTTTCATACCCGTACAACGCCGCATGTTTGTTATATCACGTTATAACACGTATTTCAGATCACGAAAGTGATTGCAGATTCATCAGCACAACTTCTAGCCTATTTGTAGATCAGCACTAGCCATAACGAGTCCATGGTCAAGCCCAAATCGATACTCTCAAAATTTCAGCGCTTCTATTTTCAACACTAATTACATCAAGCATGTTTCCTTTTTATACTTTTCAAACATTCAAAGTTGATGCTATATGCATATTGCATACATGACGATTAAATATGACTTGTACAACTACGAAATTGAACCATAAAAGAAAACCCTTGAAGCTTACCCATATCATTCGCATAATACTTTTATTTTCCGCTAAGTTTACGTTCTTACAAGCTAGCTTCATTTTCATTCTGCAAGTAATTGGAAATTGAAACACTTGAATACATCCTCATTATATCGATGGGTTCTCAAAAAGACCAAAATTTTAAGTTTGAGGGCAAACATATCAATCAAGTTACAAGTCTAAATATGTCCTAACACGAGTCATAATGGGTTCATGGACCGTGGTCAAGTCCAGATCACTCAAAATGTAAATATCTTTAGTTCTTGGCAAGCCCTATATGGTTGGCTATGGTGGTTTCAAAAGCAGCAGATCACTTGAAGTTACAAGGTTAACATCTATCGTTTTGTGACCATATACCAAAAGCAGCAGATCACTTGAAGTTACAAGGTTAACATCTATCGTTTTGTGACCATATACCAATAGGGGCGCACAAAGTTTTGCTAGGTGCTTGATTGAAGTTCGTGCGGATAAGGCTCTTCGGGAAAGCCTCACTGTTGAGATACCCTTACTGGATGGATCGGGTTCTACTATTGAAAAGATCCGGGTTGAATATGAATGGAAACCGCCAAGATGTGATACGTGTAAACGGTTTGGTCATACCCTCCTTGACCGTCCTAAATCTGCTTTCCACCGTTACTCAGCCTAATTTAAACCGACATTCTTGATGGTTTCCAAACCTGTAAGTAATAAGAATAAGGGTAGGAATGGGGGTACAAATGTTCCCGTAAGGGAGGCTTTAATAAACCTGTGTGGGGCCTAAATTTCGGTATCAACCTAAAGCCCCCTAATCCCAAACAATGGATAATTCTAAGATGAAAGCTACCAAGTGGCTAGTATGAGTGCGAAGATGATTGCTACATCTAACCCGTTTGATGCTCTTAATATGATCGATCTTTGCGAATGTGATACTCCTACTGATGTAGTGGATTATGGTTGTTCAATGAAGGCTAAGGAGCCGCTTGTGAGTGATTCAATGGAAGCTAACGAGGGTGGCACTACCCCTATTGTTGAGAAAATTGGAGAGCTTGAAAAGCTTCTACGGATGGGAAAGCTACTCTTGTTGATGATGCCGGTAATCCTATTAAAAAGGTTGATTATCCAGGTAAAAAGGATTTTCCGTCTACTTCTTCTAATAAGAGGGTCAACCCATTCTCTAAGGTGGGGGAGATTGAAGTATCCGACGGATGATGAGGAGGTTGTAAACACCTTTGATGAGTCGAGTAACTTATTTGGTGGTGGTCATGATCGTGAAGATGACTTTGATGACTATGGTTATGACAACTATGCGGATCAGGTTTATGATCTTCCAGGTAATTTGGATGCCTACTACGACTCTTATGGTATCAAGCTCCAAGGCCTGGGTAGGAAGTAAATGTTATTTTCATAGTAGTCTGATGTTATGTTTTGAGTAGTGGTTTATTTTCTTATGTAGAAGATAGGAAGTATCTTGTTATGTAAGCTTTTCGCCTATGTAACGGGCTGAGATATGGGATTCACCCATATCCTTTGTACTTAAACGTTTTTTGGAGTAATATATTTACCTGGTCTTTGACCTTTTACCCAAAAAAAAAAAAAAAAAAAAAAAAAAAAAAAAAAAAAAAAAAAAGGATTAAGAGGCTAAAGTGAGCTGTTTAGTTGGGTTAAAATACACATATTTTGTTGTATATCTATACAGGACTATAGGAGTACTACCTCCGTCCAAAATTATAGTCCCTGACTTTTTTTGACTTTTTTAACTTTGACCTTAAATATTTTTGTTTGTGTTATACAATAGTTAATGAAAAATACATTTAAAACACAATCCATTCATATAATTTGCATCAAGTATTATATAACACAAAAAAAAATATTTAAGGTCAAAGTTGTAAAAGAAAGACCGAAAAATTCAATAGGGGACTATAATTTTGGGACGGAGGGAGTATAAGATTTCTAATCTTCTTTAGGGCTCACATTTCTGAATACACTGTTAAGATAAATTAGTGGATGTGAAGGCTAAATATACGTAACAAACTTTCTCAAATTTACCGATATACGTAACATACTTATTTTATTGTTAACATACGTAATATACTTTTAAATAGTTACCAATGTACGTAATATTGTCATATGACCACTTATAAAAGTTACAGTTTTGATCCTTGTCGTTTGCGTTGACTTCCACCGTTAGTCCGTTGAAAAATTTTCACTTAGAAAAGTTAGAGTAATGGTCCCTTGACTTTTACCGTTAGTCCCTTGACATTTTTTCACCTAGTATATGTATATTTTATCCGTTTTTATCTATTTTTGACAATTATTTTTTACGTTTTCATCCGCCATACGCCGTCCGTTTTTACGTTTTCATGAGGGTATAATTGTCGGCTTCAAACCAAAAAGGACGAACGGTCATTTACTCTTTTTATTATTTATTTAACTATTAGCATGTTAGTAAGGTCCGTTTTTATACGTTTTTCGTCTATTTTTATACGTTTTCATACTTTTTTGTCTGTTTTTATATGTTTACATATGCTTTAATCCGTTTTTATACGTTTTAATCACTTTTCAAACATTTTAATATGCTTTCATCCGTTTTTCTTACATTTTCATACGTTTTTATCTGTTTTATACGTTTTCATCCGGTTTTCTAACGTTTTCATACGCTTTTATGTGTCTTCATACGTTTTGTCCATTTTTACGACGTCCGTTTTATGTTTCATCCGTTTTTATCCATTTTCGCCCGCTTTAATACGCTTTCTTCTGTTTTTATTTGTCTTTATCTATTTTCGTCCGTTTTAATACGCTTTTGTCCGCTTTTTCTTACGTTTTACGATTTCGTATGGTTTTCTTACGCTTTTTATCCGCTTTATCTGTTTCATCCATTTTTACGTTTTCATCCGTCTTTTACATTTTTTGTTCATTTTTATACATTTTCGTCCATTTGATACGTTTACGTCCGTTTTTCTTAGTTGTCCGTTTTTATATTTATAAAAACGGATGAAACCATATAAAAATGGACAAAAACGTATAAAAATGGACAAAAACGTTTAAAACGGAAAAAACGTATAAAGTGACAAAAACGCATAAAAAAGGATAAAAAAGTATAAAAATGGACGAAAACGTATTGAAATGGGTGAAACGGATAAAAACATATGCAAATGTTAAAAAAATGGACGAAAGGTGTAAAAATGGATAAAAACATATAAAAACGGACAAAAACAAATAAAACGGACAAAAACGTATAAAAACGGATAAAACATATAAAACCAAATAAAAACGGATGCAAACGGATAAAAACGTATAAAACGGACAAAATTCATAAAAACGGATGATAACAAATAAAATGGATAAAACGTATGAAAATGTATAAAAACGTAACGAAAACGATAAAAAGATCTAAAATGTATAAGGATGGATAAAAACGTAAGAAAACCGAGGAAGTCGTCTAAAAACGGATGAAAACGTATAAAAACTAACAAAAACAGATAAAAGCGAACAAAATATATATATATAAAAGTGAAAAAATGTCGAGGGACTAATGGTGAAATTCAACGCAAAAGTCAAGGGACCATTAAGTAGCTTTTTAAGTGAAAAAATTTCAAAAGAGTAACGGTGAAAGTCAACGCAAACGACAAGGAACAAACTTGTAGCTTTTATAAGTGGTAGTATAATAATATTACGTACATCGGTAAGTATTTAAAAGTATATTACATATGTTTACAATAAAATCAAAGATGTTACGTTATAGTATATCGATAAATTTGAGAAAGTTTGTTAACGTGTATTCAAATTCTTCACCCAATTAGGGGACGCTCTAAAACTTTTCTAAGACAACATTTTTTTTTTTTTTTTTTAGATGAGATTTGAGGCATCAAAGTTTATGAGGCCTAACTACCTCAGTCATTGATTTAGTGGCTTTAAAGTAGAGCTAGCTAGTTCTATTTAAAACCACTTAATCAAAGAATCAAATAAGTGATGTAGTTAGCCTCATAAATTTTAAATCCTAAATCTCATTCGAAAACAAAATATTAGTTGGCTTGGAAAAGTTTTCAAGAACATCCCACTTTCTCTTAAGATTTTATTTAAGAATTTGAGCCAAAGAAGCTTAGAAAATTTATACTCCTATACAACAAAATCCTTATATATATATATATATATATATATATATATATAGCTCGCTTTAGCCTCATAATCCTTTGGGCACCCAAATTGGTATATATCACAAAATGATTGACGTTAACCTTGTAACGTTAATTCAATATAGATATCAAATTCTCCTAAAGGTCTAATTAATTATAAAGATAAATTAGTTGGATGTTCTCGAAAACTTTTCTAAGCCAACTAATATTTTGGGGTTTAAAATTAATGAGGCCTAACTACATCGATCATTGATTCATTGATTTAGTGGCTATTAAATAAAGCTAGCTTGCCATATGCCCCTAGATACCAACCGCATGGCTAGGTTTGTGGAAGCTTATTTTGAGGGTAAAATTTTGCTAGACTAGTATTAGTTGAAAGCTTACGTTTCCACCATCAATGTACCAAGGATAAATAGATAGGTTGTTTAGTCTCCTAGTTATAGCCATAATTGTTAACGATGAGTAGTATATATCAATGTTGATCTATATATGTGCTATATACTAGTGTTCAGCCGCGCTAGTGCATGATATACAAGGAACAAGGTTGTTTAATGCTACACAGTAGTACGTTTTGTAACATGATATGTTGATGGTGGATGTAAATGGGCACAATGATATATTAAATGCTACATATTTTCATCCAACAAACAATTTAAGGCATTAGAGACATGGTGTGAGAAAGAAAAGAAAATGAGTTATGAAATCTCCAAAAACAAGATACTACACATATAGTAAACCAATCCTCATGCCGATTTGCTTATCCCCCACAGTGCGCAACAAGATATCAACTCCACATTAAGATCTTAGTTGAACACATATATCACAACTTGTAACGTAAAAGGGTTTGTAGTCTAACGATGCATTAGTTGTTTCAGAATGTTCTCTAGTTAAATGATTTTGGACAAGGGCGGATCTAAGGGGTCACCGAGTGTTTGTGAACCACAATAATTTCTCTTGCGTAATGTACAACAATGTCAATTATCTGATTTTTTTTATTCAGTTTTTGTGTTAACGAGTATTTTTTACCTTTTATAAAAGGGCAAATATAAAAAAAAAGTACTATACTTGCCACCCTTTCCTCTTCAGGGTAGCGAACAAAATTTTTTGCTTCTCCGGGTAATATACTTTCAAATTCATCCTCTTTAGGGTATTTTCATGAACAGTTGGACAATTTTGCCCCTATTACCCAAAAGAGGAAATGGAAAGTATGATACTTTTTTTTTAAATAATAAATAATGTACTAGCCGACTGAAAACGGTTTTGGCTAAGAAAACTAATAAGAATTAACAAGGGTAACGATTTGTGATAGGGAAACGAATGTATTTTGGCCGAATTTGATCTACGCGATCAAACTCAATAGGTTTATGGGTTAAGATGCCGGATTGACTGCTTTGATACCAGTTGACACACTCTTACAGGAATCAACGAGATTCAAATAAGAATTGAGCTCAAGAATTAGTTAATGGGATTTGTTATGGCTTAAATTTGTAGAAGTTTATTACAAGAGAGAATTACAAAATCAAAACCGCTTACAAATGTGAAATGAATTGTGTTATATACAAATGAAATGATGAAATGGCAAGCGCTTTTCCCGCCTAAATGGTAAGGGTTAAAACTGCTTATTTGAACACCACACGTGCCATGCACGCGTATACTTATTTAAACTCATGTCCTTTGCAAATGGAAGTGGTTGGTGGAACTAAATTATCTTAATAAGTAAATAGTGTAAACTTAAAACAAAACATTTTTATCATAGATTTAACACAATTATAAATCATTAAATAATTTATCTTAATACATATCCAAAATTTAACATAATAAAAACTAGAGCAAATGATAAAAAAGTATCATACTTTCCATTTCCTCTTCGGGTAATAGGGCAAAATTGTCCAACTGTTCATGAAAATACCCTAAAGAGGATGAATTTGAAAGTATATTACCCGCAGAAGCAAAAAATTTTGTTCGCTACCCTGAAGAGGAAAGGGTGGCAAGTATAATACTTTTTTTTGATATTTGCCCTTTATAAAATGCAGCAAATAATTAATTTATATTTCTAGGATTGGACGAGCTACTAGTTGTGGATTCAAATCCTGTAATAATATGGATCTTCAAATCCTATAATATTATAGTTCTAGGCCTTAAGGCCTCGACTTCAAGGCATACTCAAGATACAACCACGACATCGAGTAAAAAGGGGAACGGACTTCGATGATATTAATCTTTTTTCTCATAGAAACTCCTTTGATGTTTTGAATAATGAAAATAAGGTTCTTGAGAAAGTGATCACTTCTACTAATAGAAAGGAGGTAAATGATTAGGATAACGAGGATAGCGATAGCGAAGTAGTACACCGCAAACTTTATGACAATTAACTCAATAGTTAACAAAGCTTCTACTACAATTAACTCAATAGTTAACAAAACTTCTTCTAGTGGCGCTGGAGGTGGGATTTCGAGTTGGTACGAATGATGGAAAAAGACCTATGAAGATGACCCGTATCATGATGCCGATTGCGGTTCTGCTAGCCTCACGTAAGATAATATGGATTTTGCTAGCTAAAGCTTTCGTTATAAATTTTCGTGGTCAAATTAGATAGGTATGTATTGTAGTTGTTCATAAATTTGGTTTGTCATTCTTATGATATGTATGGTTTGAAACACAATACTTGCGTTTGTTTTTCACCTTTCTAGGCTGAGACGTGGGATTCACCCAAATCTTTTGTATTTAACTATTTTTTAGAGTAATAAATTTATCTAGGATAAAATTCTTTTCTCAAAAAAAAAAACTACCAAGTTTAATAGCTTTTGAATTCTACTACACTTTTTTTTTACCGTATATAGTAAGTCTTTTTCATTTTATGGTCAAATACCTAATACAAACAATTAAATTCCACCTTTGTGTTGTTTTTCAAATTTTTGGACAATAATGTGCCTTTTTTACTTTGATGTTCTCATATTGTTTTTTTCATTAAAAACTTAAAAATTTCAAAAATTTTATCTCACCCCTATATCATCTCTTATATGTATCTCCATCTCTCACAGATGGTTCTGTTTTGACTATATATTGCTTGTAAGTTTTGGTTTTTCTCCATATGTATATGTAAATATGGGGTTGTTTAGTATTTTTGGACCATCAAGCTTCCTTCCCGAATGTAAAGTTTCTATATAAACCTTAAACTTGTGATATTGTTTATTCTTATAAAGTTTTTAAGACCTAATTTCTTTATATTAAAAAAAATAAGCTAACACATATTCTATTATTAATCATTAAGAATTTAAGATATCTTTATTTATGTCTGTTCTCTACTCTTTATAATGTATTTGAGACCTTCTACTTTTAGAAGTTTTAAAAATTTAAGTTAACACACCTTCTATTATTAATAATTATTGAAATAAAAATTAAAAATACATTTATTGCACATTAAATTATGACATTAGATTGGATTTTACGATAATAACTTTTTAAATTTGCATATCATACTATGACAATATTTTTTTACAATCTCACAACACAAACACACAATCTCTATAAACTATCATCCATTATAGATACCCATGGCACATGTATTACTAAAAAAATATTTAAGTACACATGATGTGGGTGAATCTTACATCTAAACCCGGTACAAAAACATAAAACAAACGCACCAATTATGCTTCGAACTAAATCTATCACAAGAAAGACAAACCAAACTTATGAAACTAATATTATGACAAGAAATAAAACTAACGTTTAAATTGATCACAGAGATTAATGTCACATCAATTCACAACACACCGCTTTGGAGTTAAACCTTCAAGTTCATAAGTGTCATATAGATCATAATCTTCATCCTCGCTAAACCAAAGATCATATGCACCTCCACTAGTTATAAAATGAGAAGTCTCATTATATACATCTTCGACTTCATCACTATCCAAGTCTTCTCCTTGATGTTCCATAGTAGTACTAGGTCTATAGACCAATTTCACATTAGCCTCCTTTTGCAAAGAAAGTGGCTTCCAATCATCACCCAAGAGCACAAGCTTTCCATCAATTTTTTGACTTTCTAGATTATTAATCTTTTCAACGAGAGATGAAGTACTTGTACTTCCAAATGAATCAATAGGTGCACTCGCTTGTTTATCCATGTTCCCATTCCTATTACCAAAAGCCGAATCTTTATGAGCCTCTCCATCCTCCACATCCACCAATGAGTTTAATACATCAAACGAGTTCGAAGTAGAAGGAACCGTAGTATAAGATTTATCATTATGAGAAAAACCCAAAATCAAAAAATTATTAAACAACATTCGCATCTGAATCTGTTGCTTTACGCGGGTAACATGCTTATGCATGCTAGTTGTTTATTTTGTTTTTCTTTCTTTTTAATATATTCATTTATGACCCTTATTCTTATTATACTAATATTTTTTAGGGGTTGAATATCAAGAACTACCAACTTTCTTTATCTTAGAACAAAAAATACATGACTAGCCTTAGTTTTCATTGAATATGGTGGTTAGGAGTTCAAAATAAATATTGCACTCAATAGGTTTCAGACAATCAATTTATATAGTACGATGTTGTCACCCTAAAGTTCTTTTACACAAATGTATCTTTCAAAACTATAAATTTTATCATATCTCTATACAAGACATACAAATTTTAGACATTAGTCTCAACTACCCAAGTAAACAATTACATTATTTGTATTTAATGAAGTTTCTTATATTGAAACTCACACTGCTACCCAAGTTTCTTATATTTAAACTCAACATCGAAGTTAGGTAACAAGTTAGTTTCCACGTTTTGAGTCAATTTTTACATCTCAACATGCATAATATATGTTTACATACCTTTTTTTGTTACAAATTAAGCGTTAAAAGAAACTAGGTATTGATTTGAATGAAAAAACATCAAATTATAATATTTTTTGGATTTAAAGATGTTTATTGGGTGAGAAAAGAAAATTATAATGGAGTGAAATAATAGACAAGAAGATATACGAAGAGAGCGATAATAAATTTATAATTTTTATTGTCTTTTAGTGGAAAAGCACAATTTGAGAATATCAAATTAAAACAAGAACAGTGTTGTCTTAAAAAAAAGTATATATACTTGAAACATACATAAAATTATATTTTACCTAGTAAAAAAAAGTTAAAAGGTAAAAAGATGAAACACGTGACTGTTGATTGTTATGATGGTTCGTATGATGATGAATCCACAAAAAAGATGATAATGAGCATATCTCGACATTTGATAACGTCAAGAATATAGAGATCTCCTTGGGTATTCGTAAGGATAGGTGGCGAAAGAGTTTTTCGAAAATATACATAAATAAACAAAGCTACGTCAAATGTTAAGTTTTTCACTCAACAACTACTTTTGTTTCGTCTTACAAGTTCATCTTACACGTTGAGTTGATCACGCCACAATCGCCTGGAGCAATCAACGGTGGTTATATTGTAAGGTTTTCGTTGGTCAAGTATCACATTACTCTAATAAACCAAAAGACTTGTGTCTCAATGGTACCCCATGTGTGAGAATGCTCCTTCACCAAATGGTTTTAGGTTCAAGTCCTGATTAGGACATGTGAGATTGATTTATTGTGAGATAGTTAGTTGTCTTTCTTTTAAAGCATTACTCTAACAAGTAATGAAGGTTCCGTAAGTATTTCAACTGGCAAAACTCAACCTCACACGAATTTTTCAGGAGCCGTTGTTTACTTCTATGTTTTATGTCCAAGATAGATATATAGTTTAGAGCTTATGTGTTATTGTTTTTCTCAATTGCTTATAGTTCTTGTCATAGAAACTCACATTCAGATTATCCATTAACGATTTGTATTTCTCCGGTCGAATTCTTCATCTCACAAGACAATTTATTCTTCTTGCTGGATCCATTGTTACTTCCATTCTGTTCGAATAGGCACGCAAGCACACTATCCTCTTATCGTTTATTTTTTAGTACCTCTTTTTATATGTGCATATATAATATTTTAATTTGGGGCTTTCATTATGTGGTTTGTAAAAATTTGAACGATCCATCTATTGTCGACGATATTGGCTAGTATCATCACAAAGAAGTTAAATGTCTAACACGTTACGTCCCTCATGAAGGTAATTGTCACTTAATCCTACAAAGGATGCAATATGTTAAGGGTTTAATCTGCCTTAACCAACCTTCGAGACAAGTTGACAGCTTTACCATCAATTTGTTGCCATTTCAGTCTTGTGCAAAAGAAGACTCCATCTTTAATTTGTTTACTTTTTACTACATGTTAAAATAAATTGTGTAGGAAAGATAATAACCGCATTGTGATATTATAATTTGTCTACACTTACACTAGTTAACACCCAATTTATCAACGTAAGAAAAAGTGTGGAGAAATCAAGTGTTATAAGTTAACACACACGTTTGTAAATGTGAACAAATTCTAAATTTCTTCATACTTATACTTAAGGGTGTCAACTATTTATTTAAAGCAAATACAATGGTGGAATCTAATTCATCTCTCAACATTTGCTCACACATATCTATCTAAACATTTTTTTTACATATCTTTAAATCTTAATAAACTCTAGATATTGTACACACTTTTTAAAAGTGTGTAAAAATGTGTGGTAAAATGACATTTTATTTTTAGTGTAGTCTCTATCCATAAACAAATAAATTATATTTTGTACAACAAAAATTATATTTTGAGAGGTTAAACATTTTTTTCCTCTACATAAAATATCCTTGCTCATCTATCTCACCGTTTGTTTTGTTAATGCTGTTAGACTATCAGTATTAGGATTATTATTTGGCCCATTGTATATTAGGCCCGTTATGTATCCTATATAATCTTGATGTACCAAACATTATTATTCATTCAATATACACAAACGTAACAATGAAATCACATGATACTTGCTTTTACGGTACTCTATGTGGATGACATTGTGCTTACTGCTTCCTCTGATAGTTTATTACAACAGATTATTGCTTCTTTGCATAAAGAGTTCTCTACGACAGATTTGGGTGCTCTTAATTATTTTTTGGGTGTGTCGTTACATCGCTTCTAAAAGGCTCGCAAAGGCGTGAGGCTTGGTCATGCCATCACGCCATACCGCCACGCCGCCTTATGTCACATGTTTTTGTAAACTCGATATATATGAATTATGATATGAATATATAAATATTTTCATACTTTGTGTCCCTTATGCCACACCTTATAAACGCAAAATCTTCGCCTTGACCGCAAAGGCGTGAGGCTTGGTCATGCCGCCACGCCACACCTCGCGCTATTTATAACCTTGGTTACGCGTGACTCTTGGGATGTTTTTGTCACAGCGTAAGTATGCTATGGAGATTTTGGAGCGTGCACATACGGTTGGTTCTAACCCTTCTTGGACTCCCGTTAATGCTAAGTCTAAGTTGGATGGTGATGGTGATCCGGTTTCTGATCCTACGTTATATCGGAGTCTTGCAGGTTCTCTTCAAAATCTCACTTTCTCTAGACTCGATATTACTTATGTTGTGCAGCAGGTTTGTTTATATATGCATGATCCTCGAGAGCTTCATTTCACTGCTCTCAAGCGGATATTACGGTATGTTCGGGGGACTTTGGCTTATGGTTTACAGTTATTTTCTTCTACTACTGAGTCCTTGGTTGCTTATTAGGATGCTGATTGGGCTGGTTTCCCTACCACTCGCCGGTCTACATCAGGTTATTGTGTTTTTCTTGGTAACAACTTACTTTCATGGTCCTCTAAACGTCAGCCGATGATTTCTCATTCCAGTGCTGAGGTTGAGTATCGGGGTGTTGCCAATGTTGTTTCTGAGACATGTTGGCTTTGGAATTTACTACGTGAGCTTCATACACCATTGTCATCTGCTACTATTGTTTATTGTGATAATGTGAGAGCGGTGTACTTGTCTTCTAACCCTGTTCAAAGATCGTAGCACCAAGCATATTGAGATCGATATTCATTTTGTTCGTGATTTGGTTGCTACTGGTCAAGTTCGAGTTCTGTATGTTCCTTCTCGGTTTCAGTATGCTGATATTTTTACCAAAGGTTTATCATCCGCCTTGTTTACTGAGTTTCGTGACAGCTTGAGTGTTCGGTCTCCTCCCGCTCAAACTGCGGGGGAGTGTTGGACTATTAATATTAGAATTAGTATTTGGCCCATTGTATATTAAGCCCATTATGTATCCTATATAATCTTGATGAACCAAACATTGTTATTCATTCAATATACACAAACTTACAAATGCAAAACCTTTCAACTTTTTAATTTTTGTTTGTAAACTGTAAATGCAACACCTAACATATCGTACTTGTGTGTGAATGCAAAACCTACCACACACAAGCAAACATAAATACGTCATCTTTGCTTCAAGTTTTCCCATCAACAACACCCACTTTTCTCACAAACATCACACATGAAAGGCTAAAGAGGTCTGAAACCTCATAAGCCTACCGCGAAGTGTAGAATTGAATCTGGTAATTGTTTGAAATACAAATCCTCTCATCTCCAAATAAGGCACACACTTCACACTTCACCACAACATCTACCACCGCCGTAGTACACAACCACTACTGTCTTTCGATGAGTATTTTCAAACATAAGCACGGCGAACCCAAACCGCACATGCTCAAACCCATTTATGTTTCTACTTTTATTTTACGACACACAAGCAACGAACCTTTCTTTCATTATTGAAATAGGTGGTCTCGGAAGTATAACCTCATGTCATGTAATTTCCCCATGCAGATTAGCTTTGTTAACTGGTTAACCAGTGAATTAATTATCATCAAGCATACAATACAATAATATGATACAAAGATAAATCTAGAAGCGGGCTTAGGCCCGATATACTAATGGGTCGACTAAAAAGTTTGCCCAGTTGTTGTTGAAGTTAATGGTAAACTCTAGGTTTCGGTAATGAATTTTTTTATTTATTTACTTGTGTTCCGAAATCTTATTGCCTTCGGTAAATCTGTAAATGAATATGCTCTTGCTAAAATGTCTGCCAATATTACATCTGACACCTTCTCAAAAGGATCATGTTTTTGGTTTTGCATGGAAGAGATTTTTGTGAAGAAAGAAATGGTGGTGGTGTTGGCCGGATATTAGAGAGAAGAAATGTAGAGGTGGTGGTGAAGGTTTGGGAGGCAGAGTATGGTATTTACAACTGCAATTACATATCTTATGACACCTTATTCTAAATATATTTTACTAGTATACAGATTTGACCACAAGCAAAAGTTTTAAAGTTGTAACTTGAAAAGTACGTTTTTTTGTATAAGTCGCGAAGATTTGTATATGCTAGTAGTAAGGATATGTTTTAGGGTTATGTTACATTCAGTTTCTCATTCTCTTTGTTTGAAACAAATCAGTAATCGTTAGCTTTTAAAAATTCGTTTTATTTCTTATATTTCTTTATCGTTCTATGTTTAGGGGTGCCAATCAGGTTATCGGGCCGGGTTTAATTAGGGGCATATTTAGCCGGGCCGTCTGGTTTTCAACAAGAATACCTAACACCAACTTCTCATCATTAAAAAAAGTACTGTACATCTGGTTAATAAATGCACGTCGTTTATATGAATATTAAAGTAAAGTGATCATAAGCAACACATTTTAGATAATGCAAAGCTGGTTACAGATTAGATAATGCAGCAAATTCAAATAGGAATAGTACTCAACATGTTACAAATTAAGAATCGTTGAATATTAAAACTGAACCGAGATATATACTTGGATGAAATAAATATAGTATCTTACTATAGTTTTAGTATCATCTTTTATGAATGTTCCTATCGAGAACAAAGTTTAAGAACAAGGTGACTTACACACCTGTCATCTTATCACTTAAGGCAAATATTTCGAATGTTAAGCATCTTCCCCACATGGCCACATATGAATTTTTTTATCTAATGGTTGGCTACCTTCTTAACGTTAAAGTGATCTTATAACTTCATGGTTGAAAGTTCAAGTTCTAACTTGATGCAATTCCAAAAGCTATGTACTGACCCTTCGAAGCCATTGACACCATTGACAACTTAAACTTCAAGGTGTTGTCTTTTCAAGTTCGTTTCAGCATTCAATTTATCAAAAATGACTCAATCTTTTTTGCTTTTCACATTAAATAGATTGAGTAGAAAAGAAAACTCGTCTGAGTTCACGTCATGAGCTACACACATTTGTAGATGCCTACCTCATATTTAATAGGGGATAAATAGGTCCAGCCGGTCTGTGGGTTTAAGATATCTAGGGTTTATCATTATAAATAATGGTCAATAATAAAGTAATACCGACGAGGGATTATGTAATCCATGTTAGACATCGTAAACCCCGTTAGTATTACTTTATTATTGACCATCGTTTATAACGGTAAAACTCTAAATACCTTAAATCCACATATACCGGGTTTAAGCCTGTTTATCCTCTAATAATATTATGGTATTACACCACTTCCCCACCACTACGATGGTCCCCCTATTTTGTTGAGAATTTGGTGGTGAACATGACCAGATTATGAGAAGAGCTACAACAAATTTTTTGTTTAAGCGAGATACGTTTTAGGTGGTGAAGGTGGTTGTCCGATCATACTTGTTTGGTGGTGAATTTTTTGATAAAAAGAAAAGGTGATGTGATGGTGGTAAATACGAACACTATTACAACTGGTCTAGTAGACAATAAAAAAGGAGGGCTCTCATACTATAAGATTTTTTTACTTATAATTATTTTTTTTCAGATATATGTGTTACAAAGGATCTAACCATCAAATTATTACAATCGAAATTTATGCATTAAACATACGAAAATGATATTTGTTTCTACCTTTTGTGCATAAAATCCTTTATAACCATATGACGATGACAAATAGAGAAATGAAAAGTGAAGATAATGAGTGATATATAGTGAATTTCAAGTGACATATATGTTATAGTTACGACTTTAAGTTGACAAAAGAAATTAAAACGATATAACTGTACACTAGAACATATCCCTACTAGTATATACAAATCTTCACAACTTATACATGACAATCATTTGACGTTTTCGTTTTTATTCATGTTGATTCTATTAGCATGTAGCACTAATACAATTCCCAACTTACAATTGTGCCTTCAACTTTTGCTTAAATCTCAAACTTTTGTTTTGTTACCTAATTTTACCACATGCAATATACTCTTAGTCTTAGAACTCGTTACCGCATGCAATATACTCTTAGGGGGTGTTTACTTTTTTCTTAATGGAGAGAAAAATGGGCTCAAAACCTTTAATGCCTCTTAATTGAGAGAGACATTAAAGCTTGTCTCTATCCTATAAGAGGCTTATATAGACCTTCATATATACTCACTTAATTTAGTAAATACACCCTTAGTCTTAGAACTCGTTGTTTTTTTCAAGAGGTCACTATCACTAAGAGTGCTAGGTGCACTGAGTTATAGGTATAGGGTATAGGCGTCGTCATGTCAGCTTTTACCCTATAACATTCTTATACCTAAAAAAACTTTCATCAATAGCATTTCTTATAACACACAATCAAAACCCACAGTCACTCCACTTTTACCCGTTACCACAATGGTGGTGGAACCTATAACGAGCGCGCACGGTACAGTGGTGGCGGATGGCGGGCGCTATAGGTGCCATTTTGACACTATAATGAGGTGCTATGGCGAGTGCACCGTGTCCTCTAATATAAATCTAATAAACTTTCTACAATGTGTTATAACTCTGTATTTGTTTTGTTTGTTTTCCTTTAGAAACTCTGCAAATTTTCACTCATTTCAAGAGTTTATGGTTGCAAATTTAAAGCACCAAACTCCATAAAACTACTTCCTTTTTTGACTCATTTTAAAAGTTAATGGTTGCAAATTTTAAGAAACCTAACCCCAAACGACTACTTCCCTATCTATTCCACTATTTCTTGAGATCCTGGGTCCGTTTGTTATAGTCCATTAGATTCAGAGAATAGGTTTCACTTAAGTCTTGTCTTGTTTAGCCTAAGGGTTTAACTTTTAGGATTGCGTTTAACAGATGAGAAAAGAGACATATTTTTTTAAACAAGTTTTGACAAAACTTTGGAAAATTAAGAAAATAATTTATTGCTAACTTTTAAGACAAGCTTTTTTTTCAAAAGGTGAAAAGTTCAACTTTCACATTTTCATTATTATTTTAAAGAGCTATTTAAATTTTCTCAATTTTATTTTTATTTGAGTAAACTACACCATTCGTCCTTATGGTATACGTTGACCATCAAGTTTCGTCCTTTGACCAAAAAAATTGCACCGTTGGTCCTTAACTGCGAAACGCGTTATCCGTTGGTCCCTCACCCTACCTGGTTGGACTAACGGGCGTTAAGCCTTGTTAAGTGGAGGGTATATTTGTCTTTTCCCATGAACTTCATTTTCTTTTTTTAATATCTCATCATCTTCCTCATCTCCATCACGATACCTAAATCAGACTCAAAACATTAGACCAAAACCCACAAATACCAAAACTCCATTTTCATAAACTCAAATTCAAAATTAAAAATATAATTTACAAACTAAAATCTACAAAAATCTCCGGTCAATGATATTTAGTCCAAGCATGACAGGTCGTCACTAAGGATATTCATATCTATCTCAACTCCAGAGGTTGCGATTTAAGTCAAATGTGTTTTTGGGGACCAATTCAGAAGTCATCGGAGATAGTTTGACTTTGACCTCACTAGTCATAAAATCCATAGACGTCGGTTCATTAGTACCATCTTGAAAGGGTTCAGAGTCAACTTGATCATCAGACGCATAGACCACCATTGTTTACTGGAAAATTTAAGTCGCAACGGCCTTCGGGGCTCTAGGAAGTAATTAAGTTATCATTTTTAACGCCAGGACGGCTGCAACAATCCATTAACACTTCCGTTTGTTTATAATCAGAAACACCATTCACGTCCTCAGCAGATCAACAGGTTCTTATTGTACTCTGTTGATTCAATAACATCTTTCCCGGCATGTTCCTTAGATGACGCGATCTCTAACATAATCAGCACCATTGCTCCCGCCACCATACGTCCACCATCACTAAAGCCACTACGCCGCCACCAACATCATCTACACTACAACATAACCAACCACACCACCACATCTTTCTCCAAGCTTCTTTTTCCCCACCACTATCATCATATATATCATCATCCACAACCATCCACTTAATAGCTGAATAGGTCAAATGATCCTAACTTAACGCATGATCTTTCAATGGATACAAGGTAAGACAAATCATAACTCATGCCAACAACAATTATGCAGTAAAAATATTTTCTCAAATCCAAAACTCACCTAAACATATAAAACCTAAAATTATCATAAACTGTTGAACAAGCTACATCTTTTCATTCCAAAAACCATTATCATTAGTAACAAACGGAACGGCAGATCGAAACCCATTTCAAAACCTCAAAAGCCAAAAACCCATTTCTTGTCAAACCCCAAAACCCATTTCGCCATCATCCTCAACGCCGGCCACCACCGAAACAATTAAACACTTAATCCTCGTTGGCCAAATACGGTTGTCGAAGGTGGATATGACAGAGATAGATCGGTAGACGTTTGAGAATGACAAATGACTGGTCGTGGTGGTGATTCGGTGGTGGAAAAAAAGAATGGTGGTGGAGGATGTTTACCATATTAGGGGTGAAAACTAAAAGGTTAGATGATGAAGAACATAAAGATGTGAGAAAGAGAGAGTATCTGATGTGTGAATGTTTTGTTGATGTGTGTAGGGTTCTTGTGAAAGAGAGAAAACATAAAGATGTGAAAAAGATTTTTTTTTTTTTTAGTAAACTACACCATTCGTCCTTGTGGGTATGAAAAGACAAATATACCCTCCACTTAACAAGGCTTAACGCCCGTTAGTCCAACCATTTAGGGTGAGGGACCAACGCTGAGTAACGTTTCGCAGTTAAGGACCAACGGTGCAATTTTTTGGTCAAAGGACGAAACTTGATGGTCAACGTATACCACAAGGACGAATGGTGTAGTTTACTCTTTTTATTTTTATTATTATTTATTTATTTTTGATCCCTTTCACTTTTAAGGTTTTTTAGAACATATCCTCTGAACATGTTTCTTAAAACTTTAACTCTTTTTTAGAGATAGAAACCATTGGTTTTCTAAAAAAAAGTTAAGAAATTTCACTGCAACAATAAGGTGGACGCGATGAGACTTTCACGGGCCAGTATCCCCGCTAAAATCGCTAAACGACAAAATGAATCGACGTGGCACAAGAATACGCTGACCGATTAGTAAAAACTCAACGGAAACTTTCGTCGGGGACATGTCCCGGCCGAAAGTCTATTCCATTTTTACCAACATTTGACCAAAGCCAAAGCCTGCTAATTGTTCCCGCCTTTATTCTCGCCAAAACTTTCCCCAGGGACACATCCCCGACACAAGTAATATTTACAAAAATCTAAATTTATGTATTTCTTAGTCCAACAATTAATATTTATCACACAACTAATATAAAAAAGAAATCATAAATCCAACTTTTTTAACTTGAGCCGGTAACAATTTGTGCTAAAAAAATTATTTTGGCTTAAAAAGTAAGAAAAAATCCCGCCAAAATTCAAACCATAAAAAGTAAAAAAATTAATTGAGGCGGTAACAATTGTGTCATTCAAGTTGCTTCGTTTGAGTTTTTTCGTTTACTTGTCGAATTATCCCATCAAATATTTTGGTGCCAATATTTTCCCGCCAAATTGCAACTTTATCCCGCCAAAGTTTTACTTTATCCTGCCAAAGGTTGTTACAATGTAGATTTTTTCAAAAAATCGAATTTCTCATTTTGCAGCAATATCCTGCAAAATGGGCTTTCGGGGACATGTCCCCGGCGAAATTCTAAACCATAATTTATTACCTCACTTTCCCCGGGGACATGTCCCCGACAAAACTTTTTGCTCAACAGTGTATAACACTTTTAGCTAGGACAGGTCCCTGGGGAAAAGCCTTTGCTCAATAGTGTTATACACTTTTTGCCAGGGACATGTCCCCGGCAAAAGGTAGGATTAATTATATTAATCATGTAATTAACTAATTAGCTAATTATTTGAAAACTCTTTCCCCGGGGACATGTCCCTGGCGAAAAGTAGTGCCACGTCGGACATGTTTGATCGGCTCAAAATGGTTGCGTGACCAACATGTCCCCGGGAGAAGTGGATTTTTGTCCCTGGGGAAAATATTCCCGATAAGGTATTGGCGGGAGAATTTCGCTTGGAACATGTTCCCGAGAAAAGGTTTCGTAGAGGACATGTCCTTGTCCCCTACTAATCCAGTCATTGTTGTAGTGTCTTCTACAACTAAACATATCTACAACTACACATATCTTGTGTTTTGATTGTTTCTATCTGTTAAGACATCTCCAATGTTATTATCAACAGTATTACATATATAATATTCTATGAAACTTGTTATGGATTTTTATTCTTTTGAGTTATTGGAATTACTTTGTTATTACTTGTGTTTTGTTATAATTATCATAGAGTAGTTCTTGGATATACTTGTGTGTAAGGATGTAGGAAATCATACTAGTGTTCTAATATGTGATGCATGTATAAATGATCTTGTTTAAATAAGTTTGTTGGAAAAATACTAGTCTTGTTTGATTTGTCTGTAAAACATGTTTTAAGAAAAAAGACCGAAAGGATTTCTCTTGTGTTTTATTCCAAAAAGTTAAGTGACAAACTAGTATGGGGATATGGTGATTGACAACCACCATGTTTACTTATTGAAACAAGACTAGAAACATTTTCATCACAAAAGGTCGAAAGATTCGTAGGAACGAGTTAATAAGAACATTTTACAAACAAATGGATTTTCTAAAGGATAATCATTAGGATAAGGACCGAAAGAATTACCTATATGTTATTGTTCTTAAAATGATTTTACAAACATAAACCATCGGTTGGAAATCATTTGCTTATGATTTGTGCATCATATCAAGAGTTCACACCAAGCCTTCATAGATACTTACTATGATTGCCTATAGACTACACACAAGTATATGTTTCTTTTTATTGTGTTTCACTAAAACAATCATTTTTGGAGAGAGCCTTGACAAAGCTTTCTTGTTACCAATCATTTAAAACAATTTCAAAAGCAAAATCCCTTGGGGCGATCTCGACTTACCCACCTTTGCTATCGCGAACGAGTATACTTGCTCGTATGTGTTTATAGTAATAACCGGATATATCGTGTTTATAAATTTTTAAAACTTGCACACGGTAAGCACATCAGAGACTATGACTTTGAAAGTCATTAAAGGTATTTGTTTTGTAGGCCCAAGAATGAAATAGGTATATCATAGTAATAGATTCATTACACACCAATTTGGTGTCTATGAAATCCATTCCCGTTGGCCCCTCTCTTTTCCACTACAAAACTCAAATATCTATATATTTTTTCATACCATATTTTGTCATCCAAATATAAACAATCTAAATGTTACACTTTTTAATATCCATTGTCATTCTACCTCATACCAAATCCATTGTCATTCCTAGCAACAAACCAAACGGGCCCTTAGATAAGCCCCAATAAGTTTAAATTGAGAAGTTCTAGATAAGTACGGAAGAGAACTTAGTAGCCGAAGTAAATCTTTCAGCTAGGAAAGGAACAGATGTGGTTACTATCTCTACTAAGGAAGCAGTTAAAAATTATCATTCATAAACTCATATCAGTATTACAATAGAATCAAGAGATTGTGATCAGACAAATCCACAAGACAATATTTTAGAGTATGAAATTAAGCAAGTTTCAATAGCGTTATGAATTACGGCCTAAATAGAGCAAGTGCTTCTCTACGTTTCCAGTTGCCACTTTGCTACATCACATATTAGGTAGGACTTTACAAACCATGCAATGATATTTGATCCCTTTTCATAGTAAGGATCAAGTCTGTTTAGCTGAATTCATGACTGTTGTCATAGGAATTAAAATTGTGTCAAATGATAAATAAAGACGTTCACTTGCACAATAGCCGTGGTTTTTGTCCACTGATCATGTTTATAATCACAGTATGATTTGGAGCTTGTTTTTGTGAAGAACTCACATGCATTTGTTCACGAGTACATGAAGCCAGAGTTTGTCGACCTCATGAAGAGACTAGGCGAGTTGGGTGATGGAAACCAAGACCAGAGTAAGCTTCTTTCTTGCAAGTCATTTGATACTAACATTATTTGTTCCCTAAACACTTACTTTTTTTTGTATTTAATCTGCAGCTACACTTTCACCACATGAATGGGAGGTAGCTTATCTATACCTTGCTTATGACAATAGCATGATAGTTGTACTTGATGCAATACAGCCATAGTCAAATCAGTCAATCAGGATCCTTGGCAATAACTCCATGTGACTTTCACTTCAAGAGAGCAGTTAGTCCCTTTTAAACATTTTTCGATGCTATCATTGGTCTTTGAACGGAAATTGTAAGAGTCACTCAAAATCACATTCCGCGATTTACCTTCTATCAAGTGTGCTTTAACTTTGAGAGAACCTTTCCTTGGGACAGCCATCCGAGATTTATGTCGCTTAATCGGGCCACTCTTAAGAATAGATGGAGAATCGAGTTCGAAGAGTGACGTCGTGTAGAAACTCTTCTCAAAAGCACCACATTTCAATTGAAATCCACTCTCATAACAAGAATCAATAGCCCCACATACTTCAAGATTTTGAAGGCTCGTTTTAAACGTCACTTCAAGGGTAGCATCTACCGCATCTTTTAGTAAGATGTAATTTATCTGGACTTTCCCGACATCACTTTCAAGACAAGAATGAGCACACATACCATCTAATTTGCTCGCCAAAAATCTGGAGAAGTCCTTATCAAATTGGGTATTACAAATTGGAAAAAAAATCATTCTCCTCCTTATTAATAGCTACCAGATTCATGGCAATCCTCATCGATGAAGAGAAAGGGACGGAACGGGAACAGCTGGGATTGCCAAAGGTTGCACACCCACCGTTGATGATTTCTATGGGATCATTCCATGGCCGTCTAAATAAATCAATGTAAGAAACATCAGGCCGATGTGTTGAGGTCCACCCATCCGACCGTAGCCCGCACGTATCAGTTACATCAATATACCCGAACAACTTGACGAGCTTCATATTTGACTCGAAATCTGGATTTATATGAAGATGAATTGAAAATGGCTCAAAGCGGGGATTATGAATTTTAGATGGGCCCCTGATGAAAATCAAAACAACAGCCACAAGTTAAAATAATAAAATTACGAGTTGATGACAAATCTACTACATAATTTATAAAAAAATTTAACGTTATTTCTCTATAATATTACAAAATGACCCAAGCTTTACATAATTTCATTTTTAAAAGACATAATGAGAAGGTACAATACTTTATGCAAACAACATTATAATTTACTTAAATTGCGTGAAATGAAATAAACAGCATAGAAAATTTCAAAACCGGTAGTTACCTGCCAACATGAGCACTTGCATCCTCGAGTTCTTTTACGCTAATTGGTCGTTCCATGGATAATTGTGCTGCATCTATCAATGGGGTCACTCCTAACTCATTTTTCAAGGGTTGCTACACACACAAAAAAAAAAAAGGTTAAAAAATGGCTATAAAAGGTAGAATTGTGACCATCTGTCTCTTTATGCTACTGTAGTACTTTTAGCAGATAATGCATACCGGAGTGATATCCAAAAGATGAAAACATTTTTCAATCACCACTGCGGTTGCCTCACACAGCAACAGGAAAATCTGCTTCTCCAGCCTACGAAAACTTCCAAAGTTAAGCTAAATCCCAACAAAAATAATCACACGTCTTTTTAAGAGGAGCAGAAATTAAATTTAGTGTTGTATGAGAAAAAGCACATGTGCAAGTATATATACCTCGCGCAAGAGTGGAAATGAAATAACGGTTGAATATCTGACATGAATCATAAAGGTATTTACACAGATTATGTGGCAAGACAGGAAAACAAGACTCTACAAGAACCTGAAAAGGAAATATAGATTATTAGTACAATAATATAATATGCTGAATCATTATTATGAAATTAGGAAAACTTATAAAAATCAAACTTTTCACTTCAATTTAGCGTAAGCATACATTCAAGAGCATATATAGAAGAAACTATAATTTTTAAAGTAACCATAAGAAATATAACGAGGTATTCAATCCCAAAAGCTACGCTTTATAACTTCAAATAGGATGTTGTATGTTCAAATTAGTAAAAGTTCATTTAGATGTTTGTCTTGCCTCGGTTAAATCGAGTATCTGAAATCCCAAGTCACGCTCTTCACCTTGCTCCAATACGTCATCTTTCTCCAATATCAGAGTTGCCTGTTGCAAACATTGAATTACAATATCCGTTAACTTAATATTCAAGAACATGAAATCAAAAAAATTGGGGCCAAGATGAAAAAGCTGAAACATAAACAAAAATAAATTCTTACTTTCTTTAACTCACGGATGTCTCTACGAGATTTATTGGTGATTGAAAGAATCCGAGCTTGGGTATTCAGTAGATACAAGAAAGTATTTCCCTATTTACAAATGAATTTGAGCATATCAAAAACAAGATTGGTGTAGAGATTTCAAATTGCTAAGAAATACAGACTATCACTTAATAAGGGTAGAACATCATTAGAATACCTCCTCATGAAGTATCTCATCAACATCAAAGGTACAGTCGGCCATTCTATGGGTTTTCAAGATTGTATACATGTTAAGAACACAAACGCAAAGCACTAAATACGAAAGTAAGTATGAAACGTGACCTTAAAGTAGGGTATCTAGTTTTAAACAAAGAAATTAGCCGGTGTGGATATTGTTGAATTCAATATAAAACAATTTGATTAAAAGCAAGTTCATAAAAAATTAACATTTACCATTCTGCTAAGTATCATTAATAGTACAATAAGCGTTAAAATATGATAAAAGCATGAGAATCTTACTGAATGGCACACTCTAAAACGTCTCGAGCAATATAATTAGCAGCATTACCTGATTAAAAAAAATTGAAACATAGCCATCTTAATTCGATCACATTAGATAGTAACGGATTGATGATTTGGTACATGTTTTATCTCTACCTGGTTAAGAAAAAGTATAATTTTGACTAAAAATAAAACAGGTCAAACGGGTTGAAAGCAAGATTGCATTATCAAAGAAAGTTGAATGATTCTTTTAACAAAATAATTCCGGTAATCACATTATTTATACAGGAAATTAATAATAGAGAATAGTCAAAGAATATCCTGTATACCTTGTAACACAAAAGATGCCGGTTTATTAAGAGCTTTAGCTTTGTTCAACATGTAAACCAACTTTTCCAGTTTGGAAGTACAACTTCGATATCCCACATAAGTTGCACAGGGTTCGAGCGGAGGAGCAAGTGAGAGCCACCCTGCACCTTTAGCAGCCTGAAAGAAAAATAATCAGTCTTCAGTTTCTCTATCTTCTTTTGAACAAATTATCAGTTGATGCGCAGAAATTTCTTACAGTAAAACACATTTTAACATACTCCTGTTTGGCAACAGGAGTCACATGCAGACAATTAAGGAAGATATCTTTAGCTAAAATTAGTTCAGACAAACCATTAATAAAATATATGCCAGAGGCATACACATGCAGAGACAATAAGGATGATATCTTGAGCTAAAACTAGTTCAGACAAACTATAAAATAGTTGAAAAAACTGCATACATGCCATATATGGAAAGGTTTAGAAAATGGTTTTACTTGCCTCTGCACATATACATAAAACTGGAAAGACAAATAAATTAAAAGCAATTTAAAGTACCACAATGCTCCAAGATCTTTCAAGGCATTTCCTTTAAGTAGATCACTCTCCATGCTGCTATTGCAAATAAAGGATTTGACTTCTCCTTCATCATTATAGTAAACCATCATTCCTTCACCTATTACTTCAATCTTGATTACATTTCGAGCAAAATTCAGGTGACTCGCCTGAAATAAACAGAATTATTTTGAACTCATAAACTACAAAGTAAGCCTATTATATATCAAACAGGAGGAATATATGAATCTATCTAATTACATAGACTATGTTTGGCGCGAAGCTTTTTGAGCTTTTTTGGGGCGATGAGCGGTGAGCAATGAGCTTTTTGATTTTTAATGTTCGTTTGCCAAAGGAGTGGTGAGCTTTGCTATTTTTTAGAAAAAATCATTTTTTCAATGCTTCTTTAAAAAGCTGTGAACGGTGAGCTGTGAGTTGTGGCTACTGCTCACAGCTCACATCTACTACTCACTGCTATTATTACCAAACACACCCATAGTAGACCCTCCAAATTACTTTCTAACATTCATAAAGGTCCTTACGCAAATATACCTCATGAGCGTTGTCGAGCACATTAACTTGACAATACTGAAGCATGCGAGTTAACGAGCGGCTGATATAACGGCGTCGCAACATATCCATATGCATTCCTTCGGCTTTATCAAATGACGGAAAGTCTACTATTGCCCTTTCCAAAGAAACTGATGGTGCCCATGTTTCGATACCTTCTATCACCATCCTATGAATTCTCTACAAGGAAAAAGGTGTAAACAAGAAAATATAGGTGAAAATTATAATGTATGTCTTGAAAGAGTTGGAAAAGACGAAGAAAAAAAAAAAACCTTTGCCATCCATTTCCCTGAAATCTTGAATGTTATGAAACCAACGCTATGCAAGGAGGGTGTTCCCTCTATCATGTCAGATTGCTGAAGATTTCTTATGATTTCCTATAATAATAAAATACCAGTGTTACCGTCTTTTCTTTTCTTTTTTAAAAAAAAAAAAAGATCAGTTATCATAAAACATGATTTACAAAAAACATTACCTTCCCAACATCTTTTGGTCCTTGAAGCTTTGTACCTTTTTTTTTTTTAATTCAGGCCATATCCTCACACTACAAAAAAAATTCATATTTGGCACGACAATGTCATGCCCAAATTTCAAATGATGTCGACCCAAAAAAAAAAAAGGAACGACATCTCGTGCCTTTTTGGTCGACCCAATACTGTTGTCCCAAAAAAATTTGGCACGACAAATCTATTGAATATTTGGCACGACACAAACGTGGGGCCCAAAAAGAATTCAATCTGAAAAAAAAACGGTTGGCACGACTTTTATTGCAAAATGGTACGACATTGTCGTACCAATTTTATTTATTTTTTATTTATCTTTTAAAATAAAAATAAAACGAATTTTTATCATAAAGGCACGATAATGTCGTACAAACTCAAACCCACTTGCAAAATGGGACGACAATATGATTGGAATTTGGGGACGACAATGTCGTCCCTAATTGTTCGTGGGGAAAAATGCAAAGAATGTAGTTTCCATTTTTCCCAAAAAATCTACCAAAATAAATACAACCTGTAATCAATCACAATCCACAATACCAATTCGACAATATGATACAATACCAAATTACTAAACGGATAAAATAACATTCCACAATTTCCCGATACCATTCAACAAATACGATACAAAGTAAACTAGTCTTAAACTATACAATGCGCAAATTTCCTAAATAACATGCCTCAAACTAACAAGTCACTAGCTTATAAAGCTAACATGTCCAAAAGTTATAAAGTTAACATAAATCCACGATAACATTCGACAAATACAATAATATTCCATAATATTAATAAGTCTAAATTCACAAACTGACTTGCTCTTGAAGGGCCCTCATCTCATTTTGTGTAATTTCAAAAAAAAAAAAAAAAAAAAAAAAAAAAAAAAAGGTAAGTTAGGAAAAAACTAATAAATGAGAAGTAACTCACAAACTGACTTGCTCTTGGTGAGTTAAAATCTTGTTTTTAGATCGATTTTCTACATTTCTGACCGATCTTGCCATCCGTTTCGCGTCTAACCACTAGTCAACCAACATCTCCCATTCCTCTTGGGTTCATTTAGCCATTCAAAAAAACATTAACAAAATTAAAAAAAAAAAGTCACTAACCAACACAAAAGGTGGTGGTGGTGAAGCTGCGGCGGTGGTTCACGGTGGTGGTGAGCTGCTGCGGTGGACCATCTAACCAACACAAACACAACATAATTCCATTGTAAACAACCATAATTAAAGAAATTAAATTAACAAACAAAATTGTAACAAAAAAAATACCTTTAAACAAAACTAAATAACAAAAATTAAACAAATTGTGCCCAGTGGTGCGTGTGTAATTGATGGTTAAGAGTGATAGTAGTGTTGTGGTAGTGTCGAATTGCAGAAAATTGCGTTTTCTTTTTTGATTCGAGTGGTTTTTTAAGATGGTTTTCGGTTGGTTTTTTTTTGTTTGGTTAAGTGTTGAAGAATATATTTACTGGTTGCGTCCTCAATTATTGAAGTAAAAAAGGGACGACACAAAAGGGACGACAATGTCGTCCCTTTTTGTTATTTTTTTTTAGACGACACAAACAGGGACGACATTGTCGTACCTTTTTGTTATTTTTGGCCAGAATTATTAGGCGGGTTATTTGATTTTTCGTGAAAATTTTTGAATTGACCCAAAAAGGTACAACAATGTCGTCCCTTTTTGTTATTTTTCCCCAGAATTATTAGGCGGGTTATTTGATTTTTCGTGAAAAGTTTTGTTAAAAAAGGGCACGACAATTTCGTCCCTTTTTGTTTTGTTTTTTTTTTGCCTTTATTTTTTGTATATTAGAATGTCCTTAAATAATTTAATTAATAATAAATAAATTAAATTTGTTATAAACTTTTTAAATAATTTAAAAATTAATTAATTAGTTATAAAAAGTTTAAATAAATTTAAAATAATTTAAATTAGTTATAAAAAATTTATTAATTTAAATTAGTCATAAGAAATTTAAATTAGTTATAAAATATTTAAATTGATTAAAATGATTTAAAATTAATTATAAATTGTCGATATAAATTAAAACGGATGACATGGTATAACGCTTTTAAAATTGATTTAAAATTAATTATAGGTGCTATGGTATACGTATCATGTTAAACAACCAAGTATAGATGTTATGGTATAATGATCATGTTAAACGACCAAGTATAGATGCTATGGTATAATGATAATGTTAAACGACCAAGTATAGGTGCTATGATATAATGTATCATGTTAAATCCACCAAGTATAGGTGCTATGGTATACGATCATGTTAAACCACCAAGTATAGATGCTATGGTATATGCGATCATGTTAAACGACCAAGTATAGATGCTATGGTATAATGATCATGTTAAACGACCAAGTACAGGTGCTATGGTATACGTATCATGTTAAACGACCAAGTATAGATGCTATGGTATACGTATCATGTTAAACGACCAAGTATAGGTGCTATGGTATACGTATCATGGTAAACGACCAAGTATAGGTGCTATGGTATACGTATCATGTTAAACGACCAAGTATAGGTGCTATGGTATACGTATCATGTTAAACGACCGAGTATAGGTGCTATGGTATACGTATCATGTTAAACGACCGAGTATAGATGCTATGGTATACGTATCATGTTAAACAAGCAAGTATAGGTGCAATGGTATACGTATCATGTTAAACGACCAAGTATAGGTGCTATGGTATACGTATCATGTTAAACGACCAAGTATAGATGCTATGGTATACGTATCATGTTAAACAACCAAGTATAGGTGCTATGGTATACGTATCATGTTAAACGACCAAGTATAGGTGCTATGGTATACGTATCATGTTAAACGACCAAGTATAGATGCTATGGTATACGTATCATGTTAAACAACCAAGTATAGGTGCTATGGTATACGTATAAGTATAGGTGCTATGGTATACGTATCATGTTAAACGACCAAGTATAGATGTTATGGTATACGTATCATGTTAAACGACCAAGTATAGATGCTATGGTATACGTATCATGTTAAACGACCAAGTATAGGTGCTATGGTATACGTATCATGTTAAACGACCAAGTATATGTGCTATGGTATACGTATCATGTTAAACGACCAAGTATAGATGTTATGGTATAAGTATCATGTTAAACGACCAAGTACCAGCGACCACTCTTTTTCCGGCGTATAATCAACCATTATATTGTTACGTGGGTTTTGTGGGAATTGACGATTGAGTTATTTATGTTTTGTCGGGATATATAAGGAAAACTTTATGAAAAAATAATGGCGGGATATATATTAAATAAAAGTATTTAAATTAAATATATATTTTTAATTTTATAAATGTATTTAATTTTAAATTAAAGTATTTAATTATAAATATACACTATTTAATTTTAATTATATATTAAAATTTGGGACGACATTGTAGTCCCTAAGATTATTTAAAAGTCTTAAAATTGTTTTGTAAAATAAAAATTGGTTTATAAAGTTTTAAATAAATAAAAATTGGTTTATGCAGTTTGGGACGACAATGTGGTCCCAAAATGTTTAGCGGGGTCAAAAATAATGGCGGGTTTTATTTAATTTTCGTGAAAAGTTATTGATAAAGATTTTAAATAGTAAAAAATGAAATAATTTAAAATGGGACGACATTGTCGTCCCAAACTGTGTGGCCAAAAGATCTTTGTTTATCGCTTTTTGTTGAAAATGTATGGGACCCATCTTCAATTTGGGACTACCATGTCTACCCAAAAATTTTGGCCGTTCCCAATCCTTTATTTTGGTGTAGTGTCAGGACATTTCCGCTATTACCAAATGTAAATTTCTCATCATTGCAAAAAAAAAAAAAAATGTAAAACAAAGTAAATACGCATAGATATCATGAACAACCCATACGATGTGTAATCACCATACTCCTCCTTGGCGCAAGATACAATCAAAGCCTGTTGTTTAACAATATTAAAGTTACATCGTTCCATTGAGGCATTGAATAGGTTGCATGTACGGTACCTATCTTAGGCTGTAATAAAAAACCAAATGTAAATTAAGTCTGTATATATAAAAACATGATAGAGTGTGTACGTCAATAATAGACTTACATGTTTCGTTCTTGATGTAGAACCTGCAGCCATGTAAGATGGATTAACTAAGACAAAGGTATATTTCTTGTCTGCCATGTACTTTTGCTTTGATTTTATATTACCATTTGAAACAAACATTTCCACAAACCATCATTTCACCGATTTTATATTTGAAGAAGAAGAAGAGTTTATTATGTACTTGGAGAAGAAATTAGCAGAAGAGGATTTGGATGAGTTTGAGGAAAAGAAAGAAGAAGGGAGAATGGAGGTGAGGAGAGGAGAAGAAGAAGAAAGGAGTTTATTATGTACTTGGAGAAGAAATTAGCAGAAGAGGATGAAGAAGATGCAACGGGAAGTTTTTGAGATAGGAGATACGGTTGAGGAGCTCGATGGAGTAGTAGTTAACATGGAGAATGATTGTTGGTGGTTGTGTTTGGCTGTTCTGGACCGCCGGCCGAAGCCGACGGCCGGAAAAGGAGGCGGAGGGGCCGAAGGGTTCAGGTGTTGTGGATCTTAACGGCGTCTGATACCATGTAAGATAGTATGATTACTGGTAATGTGAGAAGATATATTTTCTGTATTGCCTTTCAATTGATACATTGTGTTGTTTATATGCTTTGAGCAGCCTTCACTGGGACAATACAACAAAGGCCCATACAGGAATATTATGGTCTAAGCTATAAACAATTACAAGAATAATGATGGGCTAATCTATAAAATAATATATCCTCTAACAAAAACCTCTGCTTCCTTTCTCATTATCTCCACTACCATCCTTTCCAAACACTCTGATTCAATCATGTTCTTGACTTTTTTTATAATCTCGGCTTCCTTGATCTTTTCCCTATTCTTTGCTTCCTTGACCTTTTTCATAATATCCTCTGCTTCGTTGAGCTTTTCTGTAAGCTCCACTACCATCAGTTCCCGATACTCTGATTCAATCATTTTCTTGATCTTTTTCATGATCTCTTTCTCTACTTCCTTTCTCTCTATCCTTCTCTTCTTTGCTTCCATTCTTTTCATGTTCCTTTTCATTTCCTTTGTGTACACTTCTACATTGAGATTTTCTTTGATCTTTTTCATATCGTCTACTTCCTTGAGCTTTTTCTCTTCTCTTTTCATTTTCATATCATCTGCTTCCTTGAGCTTTTCCATCGCCATATGCATTTTCATAATTTGTGCTTCAATCTCTTCATTGAACTTTACCTCAATCTCTGCTTCGTTGAGCTCTGCAATATTCTCAGCTTTCTTGATACTTTCCATATTTCTTTTCACAATCTCTTCTACGAGGAGCATTTCCATTTCCTTTAGCTTTTTCATATTCTTTGCTTCCTTGATCTCTTCCCTTTTCTTCGTAATCTTTTTCTCTGTTTCCTTGGTCTAGTAACAAATATGTAAGAGCTAACGTTATTTGCATGTAATAGAAATAATGCCAAATCCATCAATACATTCTTAACAGAAAGAATTTCAGTAACCTATCCCAACAACACATTTTGAGTGATTATAATGAAAATTCCTAATTTGCACAAAATCCAGATATGCATGATTGAGACTTATGATGGCACTGCTACTGCATAGGGTGCAAAAGGGCAATGTAATGATGCAAAAAAAGAGAAAAGCAAACAAGAAGGTTAAAGCAGGGTGGTAGCTAATGATGGTGCGGGAAAAAATTTTGCTCGAGGGGGCACACTTTGATAATTTTTCGAAACTACACTACAAACGGGTTCTTAAGGAAAGCAAAATAAATAAAAAAAATAAAAAAATAAATAAATAAACTATAATTTTTTCCGTTAGGAAGGCACATGCCCCTTGTGCCCCCATCCCCCTCCTTGTCTCCGCCCCTAGGTGAGTGTTCATGCACTTGTTGCACCATCCAGAATATGAGAATGCCAGATCATTCTCGGTGCAAGAAGTGTGACTTTTAAGAAAGTAAATTATTTAGTGCAACTAGCATAATTTTTGACTTACGTTTTGGCGGGAATATTGCATGAATAATGGTAAACAATGTACGTACTAAGTCACATTATTATCTTTGTTTTGTTTCAACTTACGCTTGAAATCATCTACATTATCACGATGACTAACTAAATAAACTATAAATTCTGCTAAAACTTTTTTGAAAGTAAAACAGTGCGATTCGAGCTCGATACATACCTTCGATATCAAAGAGTAACAATCGAGTTCTTTTAAACAATCGTCTTTTAGTTCTGACGTCATCTTCGATTTGCAATAATGTAAGGATAACTTTTTTGGGTTATCGTAAAAAAGAAAAAATCACGAATGAAGATGGAAAGATGTCCTGTAGCGGTTTTGTTTTTAGAGTGTTAATTAATCATGCGGTTACTATTTGACCGACTTAATTTTAATATTAACAGGCTAGCCCATTAGAGAAGTAAAATATCATTAGCCCACATGTTTAAAAATTCATCATCTTACATTACGGGTATGGATATAGTGAGAACTGAGAAGAGAAATTGAAATTACAAGAATGAGAAAAAATATTAGCGAGTATTAGGAGATATACATCTATATTTTTATGTGCATCTGAAATATGCGGTTGTTGTTGTAAGACAATGATAAACCACATGGGTAATACATTTTATTGATACGATATATATAGAGACAATACATAATGAAACCCTAATGGATCCAACCCCACATACCGGGCTTGGGCCTTATTTATCATCTAATACTCCCCCGTAGTTCGAGCGGCGGAATCGCGAAAGCTCGAACTGGAGTAGTAAACTAAGAATGCAAAATAAAACAATAACCAAAATAAAACAGGATAACCCAAAGTATCCCTTATTCTAAATTTTTGTTTACGGATAACTAAAGTATCCTAAGGATAAACCAAAGTATCCCAAACAATGTCTCGAATAAGAACCCTAGATTCGACACCAACAAAGGTCGTCTCCGGAATAAGAACCCTAGATTCGACATCAACAAAAGTTGTCTCGGGAATAAGAACCTTAGATTCGACACCAACAAAAATCGCTCGAAATTAATATCCCGGATTCGACATAAAATAAAACATAATAAAACATAAATTCTAAATACTTTTTTAATGATAAACGCTAGGTAATATATTTTATTCATACGATATATATAGAGACAATAAATAATGAAACCTTAATGGACTCAACCACACATACCGAGTTTGAGCCTTATTTATCATCTAATAGTTGTTTCTTCTCACTCTTCTTATTTTAATTTTATTTCTCATATTCTTACTCCTTACATTATTGCATAAAGAATATTGTAGCTTGTTTACTAATGTTATATGTCGAGGTTTATATTATAATGCCAAAGTGAATTATAGTATAATATAACTCGTATATCACTATCAATTTCAAATCCTTTCGTTGATTATAACTTGTTCAAACTTCACATAGCATAAGTGCGCAACTTAAATAAAGCATATAAAGTAATAACTAATAAGAGATTTAAACTAGAAAAACAGCCTAAACTGTGGCATAAACTGTAACAGCGTTGTTGCTTAGCAGGTTTATGAAATTGGGGCTTTTCTATATTCAAAATTGCTGTTAAAAAAAAAAAAAAAAAAAAAAAAGGGCGGCTGGTTTTCGTATGTTTGTTACGTTTTCGTCCGATTTTTTTTACGTTTTCGTCCGATTTTTTATGTCGTCGACCGTTTATTACGCTCGCCCTTTTTCTGCGTTTCATTCGTTTTTACGCCGCTTTACGCTTTTGTTTTTACGTGTTTGTTTTTACGCTTTCCATTTTTTACGCCACCCTTTGTTACGCCGCCCGCTTATTTTATGTTTTCGTTTTGATTTTACGCCGACCCTTCGTTACGCTTATGTCCGTTATTTTTTTTCGCTCGATACGCTGCTCGATTTTTTACGCTGAGATTTTATTATGTTGCTCGATTACGCTGACCTATTTTTACGTCGTCGATCGCTACTTTATTTTTCTCCATTTTACGCTGATTTCTTAGTTACGTTTCGTCCGCTTTATGTAAAAATAGACGAAAGTGTTAAAAAAGGACACAAACGAATAATGGGGTCGAAAACGTAAAAAACGGACTAAAACGCTAAAAACGGTCAAGACGAATAAATCGGACAAAACGAAAAAATCGTAACCAAAACATAAAAACCGCATGAAAACTTAAAAAACAAACGAAAACGTAAAAAAACATAAAAAACCAACGAAAACGTAAAAAAGGGGCCGAAAACGTTAGAAAAAGGACGAAAACGTAAAAAAACGGTCGACGGCGTAAAAATTAGATCTAAAACGTAAAAAAACAGAAAAACGTGAAAAAATCGGACAAACGTAAAAAAACGGAAAACGTAACAAAGGGGTCGAAAAAGTAAAACATATGAAAACGTGAAAAACGAACGAAAACGTAAAAAATCGGACGAAAACGTAAAAAACAGACGAAAACGTAAGAAACCAAGTTTTAAGTTATTTACTAACGGTCGTTAGTATAAAGGACTAACGATGCAGATGTGAGAGTTGAAGATGTGAAGAATTACCCATTACTGTACATAATTTGATATTTGATTTAGCATATTGGTACATAAATAACCATGTTTATCATATTGGTACATTTGAGAAAACATGTTTATCATTTTTTACTTTTACCCAATTTTATACGCACGGTTTCTCTTTTATCCCCTATTGGTTTAAAAATATATAGTACTACCCCTTGCATAAACTTAATTTTATCTATTAAAACCAACCAAGCATTGTTACACTTTTCTATCAAGTTATGAAAGCATGTTCATTAATCTAAACTTTACTTTCCTTTAGTGCTGAGCATAGGTCCAGAATCGACCCGAACAGACGAAAGCCGACCCGACCCGAAAACCGATTTCAAAAGAAGAACCGAAACCGAGTCGGTTCGGTTCGGTTTTGCGTCGGTTCGGTCGGATCGGTCCGGTTTACATGCTTTATGAGTGTGTTTGATCGGTTTTGGGTCGGACCGAACCGAACCGAACCGAACTGAAAACCGACAACCGGTAATACATTGAACCGAAACCGAACCAAAAATGTTTGGTTCAATTCGGTTCGGTCCGGTTCGGCTCGGTTCCGTCGGTTTTGTGCTCAGCCCTACTTTCCTTTTAAACTTTTTTGTTAAAAATTGTTTACATAGAATATAAATTATAGACAAAATGAACTGGTCATAAGTGATTGTGATTTTTATTTAGAAAAATGATTTGTGATATTAAAAATGTCTGTAATTTAAGTTCAAAAAATTATTATTATTATTATTATTATTATTATTATTATTATTATTATTTTTAAGAAAAAGAAAAAGAAAAAAAGAAATCAAACTCCTTGTAAAAGTTTAGAAAATATTGCCCAACTTTGAAAGCTAAAAAATTATTTATTTTACCTCAAATCTTTTTTATATAATAAAACAAAACCTCTAATGGAAAATTTTCATTTTTGAAAAATCAATTCATTCCTTATTTGGTAAAAAAAATTTTAATTAATTTTTTTTTTCTTATGTAAAAGAGAAAAAAAAATGATTAAATCTTTCTTAATTTGGTCAAAATTTAAAAAAAAAAAACGTTATTTAGATTCAGCCGAAGAAAAAAGTTCAAAATACACATGGGCTTCTTAGCTAATTTATCATAATTGTGGACCAAATTATAAAACTTCTGTAAAAATAAGCGGACTCTTCCTTAAACATTCATTAACCACGTGTACACACACAAAACCAAAAACATCCATCACCAACGGTCCATGAAACAATCAATCGAAAACAATAATCCATCAAAGTAATATGTATGATCTTAGGTTTCATGTCTAATTCCTTCTAATATCCCTTTCCTAAAATCTCCTGATTCAGTCTACACATGTTTGATGCGGGATTACTATTTTAAAAGTTAATTTTGCCCTAACTTTATTCAAGTATGTTAGTGACTGGTGTGGATTTGTTATGTCTTTTGGCTGAAAACTCGATGCTATCATGGAATGTTGTTTATCCTTTGAAGTTTTGTGACAACCTATTGAAAATATCAGAAAGTATTTGTGGTGAATGCATAAACCCATAGGTAAGTTTGCTTCTTGTCTTTTGGTTTCCATGTTTGCTACTGTATTAATTTATAACTAAATACAGTGTAACTTGCAGCCATGTGCTTAAATAGATTGAGTTCGCCTTACAAAAGCCATTACCAAGTAGCTAAAGAGGTGTTTATATAATTCAAACTAAATATAAACATAGTCTTAAAGTGATGGATGCAGTGCAATTTTTGGAACGAGGCATTTCAATTTTGGTGGTTGTAATTATCTAAGGTTTCCTCTTACAGAGGTATTATTGTAAGTACCATGCCTAGGTGTCCGTCTTAGGTGAGCACGACTATACAAGGATAGGGAAAGACATCGAAAGAATGAACCCGATGTTGATGATAAACTATTTCTTTATTATTGAACATAATAGAATAAGATTGGCGTGTGACTTTAATGTATTTGGAATCAAGGGATCAACTTTTGAAAAGTTTTTGGCACTACACTGATGTGTCTATCTCATTATCAGTTTATTGGTTCAAACTAACATATGATTTATGTCAAAACTAACATATGATTTACAATGTGCAGATTTTCATGAGTTCATTGGGCTGAATATACATTCAGGTAAGCCTTCTAACATTTGATATTGTTAGTTGTTCGAGCCTTTGCAAAATATTAGGTTTAATAATGATGACGTAGAGCCTATTTTACAAGCATAACACATGTTTGATGAATTCTTATATGGCAAAAACTTCTTGATGTTTAAGTCCTTTACTATGTCGATATCCTTTTACATTCTTGGAGGGAAAATTAAACACATGGTTGTATGATTATATTAGTATGTGTAAGTGTTTCGTTTTCATATATGATTTCTATTGTGATTAATCAAATTATTAATAATGAAAGTTATGTAAAAAAAGCCTTTCATTGTCTATTGTGATGGGAAGCAAACAATATGTTGGAATATGTTTCACATCTTTGTCTTATGTCTATCTATATGTAGCCATTATTACATATTTTGATTTATCTAACATAATACATATTAAATGGTCAATCTGGTATGCTATATGATCAAGCTCATCAATTCTTATGTGAATTTAGGAATTTCATGCGTAGGAATATTAAATATAAGACCTTTTGTAGCAGCAATTGTAACTCACATTGGAGTAAGCAATCAATCTTTTTAAATTGTCTATTGGTATTTGGTAACTATTGTAAGTGTAATTAGAGCATCATAAACAAAGGCATATAGCTTATTAGTTTAAGAATTTAATTAGTGATTAGATAAGGTGGCCACATTCCTAGAGATAATTCTAACACTATAACAAATTCTTCTATATATTATCCATTTTTTTTAATCGTTATCATTGTAGTGCCCTCTTGGACTTAGACTTGATTGTTGGTTCACGATTTATGCATGGTTTCTGTGTATCACCAAAGCATAATGGTGCGAGATCATATGTGAATATTGCCAAACCGCTTGCTCGTGAGATATTGTCGTAGTGTTCGTAATGGGCGATATATCGCGAGGAGTCAACAAAGGAAGCTTCCTTAGAGTTGCTGGTGAAGGTGATGTTGGTTTGAAAGGGTATGTTGTTGTTAGCTTTGTTAGGGATTAGTAACTATAATATGTATACTAATTTAATCTTTTCAAAGGTTGTTTAAAATAATATAACCTGTGCGATTAAATCGTTTTTAAATGATTCGTTATATTATGACTAGAGGTCCTCCCGTGGATCTATATTGGCGTCGAAGAAAGATACAAAGAGATGACACTAATCGATTATCATCCATCAGATTTCTTATGTTGATGCTATATCGGGTACGCCGCCAAGGTACTTATTATGGTTAGTTAAGCAATAAGCATTGCTTGAACTGTGATGTTGTTTTAGACCGCTTATAATAAATTAAAATTGACCCAAAATTGTACTTAATTAATTCAATTACTTGAACACGTAGATAGGAGCAGAGAAAACTTTAATTACCGAACTAGCCATTTTTTTACTTTAACTACCAAGCTAGGATATAAAAAGGTATAATTACAGACGGTTTAGTTGTCAAACTAAGCTATTATTTTATGGAATGTTCCCTCATTATTTGTGATAATCTTGATCCACATTTCATGAACTGATTTATACATGTTTTTTCTTTATTTAGATTGCAAAATGGTTCATCAATGCACGGGTGCACCTACGGAAACTGATGATTGAATACATGTACCAAGAAGAATCTTATGATCAAGAAGACAAAATACAATATTTCGTCATCTTCAGAAGACAGTGAGAAATATTTGGCTCCAATGGCTACCAACTTAACACCTAACTTTTAAAACGAGATAGAAGGCATCAGATCTGCGACACAAATGCACATAAATTTGGTATACGTGCTATCATGTGATTGTGGTATAATAAAAAAAAAAATCAAAGAAGTGCACACAATACACATGTTGATCTTGATTTGAATATGTAAAGTAGTAGGGTAAATAAGGATGTGAATATAGTTGGCATTTTGTTTAGACATATAGCTAAGATGTTGTCATCTAAGAACAACCTTTATGTTAAATTCATATTGGATAAACATACTTTATATTTGGTGAGTATAAATGTGACATCAATGTTACCATTTTTATTTTTATAAATAACACACCTCAATTGATAGTCCCGTCATCTTTGTATAAAGCTAGGTACCTATTAGCATAAGAAAAATGTTTCTTGGGTAGGGGTGTTAGGGTTTGGAATTGTTAGGACCAGTTCACCTTTATACCTATGTGCTTATCAGTGAATTAACTTGGTCATAGCTTAGTCACATAGGTTTTGTTGAATTGCTAACCTAATACCAAGTGTGTAATTACGCTCCACCCGTATTTTGGAGGAAAAGATCCGATAAGAGAGGATTCGGGGAAAAATAATGATCTCAAAGTGCGTGCAGGTTTAACATGGAAGTTAGCAAGCCCTTTAGTGATCGAGTTAGATAATCTATTGTTTAATTCGGCCATGGATAGTCTTATTTCATATCCGGCTTATAACAATCCTATAAGAATAACCTTTATACAAGTTACATAATGCAGCGACTAAGTTTTTTGTTGCCTTACTCTTGAATGTTCAAGTTACGAAACAAAAAATATAACAAAAATATCATTAATTATTATTAATGTTAATAAAAATGCATAAAAAGTAAAAAAAAAAAAAAAAAAAAAAAAAAACATGAGCGCTATATATAAATAAATGTAAGTCATGTCTAAACAATACAAATATATTATTAAAAAAATTAGAAAAAACCCCGCGTACATGCATTATAACTAGTAAACACAATTGTATATCCTAGTACCGAAAAATAAGTCACCATGAAGTCAATCAAGAGATGATAACTATATCCAATATGTATATCCAACATGACTTCGCCTGAGCCATTGACAACCAGATAAACGGTAAACTAAAAGTACGCCTCCTCACGGTTGCAACTATCATCTATCGTAAAGGAAAAAGACGATAGGATATATAGCAACATTCAATCAGATCATATGCTCCATAGTGATTATCTAGAATAGTGATTATCTGAATAACAAACACTGATTTTGACCAAATAAGATGCAATGGGTTTCCAAATAACTCAACAAATTGAAGAGTCTGAAACGTACGATCCAACAAGGTTTGAAAACATAAACATATAGGTATGACATGGAAGTATAATAATAACAATAAGCATTCGAACCGATAAAACTAAGATAGAAGCATGCTCTTTTACCCAAAGAGAGTTAAATATCAGCATCTTCTTTATCCCTCTTTCTTTTTCTACAATTGTAGATCTTGACCGCCTTCATCAGCTTCTCTTGTGAGGGATTTGCTACTTCCACCACCAGAATATCATCCAAGACTTGACAAAGATCATCAAGATCGTTCAAACCATAGTAGTCATAGCTGAATTTTAGCTTAAACAGATTCTTGTATGAATCCTCAAAAGAACTGAACTTGATTCCACCAGGATGCCTCTTGAGTAATTTTGTAACCTCAGGCTTCAAGTATACACTTCGTCTGATTTTTGCAATACTAGCAGATATGACACGTGTCTCCTTGGTTTCTCGCGCTTTATAGTAATGCACCATGTTGCCCAACTTATCAATGAGCTCCTGAATATCATTCACACTGCGCCTGATAGTCGAAGTTTTTGTAAAACTGGGACTGGTAACGAGAAGGCAAAAAAGGAATTGAAATTCCGCGAAAAGTGGATTCAAGTAGATGTTGAAGCTCGTTGAGAACTTGAGGAAGTGTATTAGTCATGATAAAAGCTTGAATGTACCTACCTGTTAGATTGCCAAAAATAAATATACAGTAATTATCTTTGATTTGCAATAATGTGTAGATAACTTTTTTGGGTTATCGTAAAAAGGAAAAAAAAAACACGAATGAAGATGGAAAGATGTCTTGTAGCGGTTTTGTTTTTATAGTGTTAATCAGGCGGTTACTATTTGACCGACTTAGTTTTAATATTAACAGGCTAGCCCATTAGAGAAGTATAATAATATTATTAGCCCACATGTTTAACAAATATGCATGTATTCATCATCATACATTAAAAAAAGGTAATTCTCAAAATGGGACAAAAAGGTGGAGAGTGATCACTTTGAGGTACAAAAATAAAGTCTCTTCCCAATTTGGTACGCGAGAACGTAAGCGATTCCATTAGAATATCGACACGGTTCGCATTAACAACAAGTACTCTTTCAATTATTAGTTGGACAACAAACCGGACTATAGATACAATATCCGATGTAGCAGATGTGCGAACGACGGTGTGAGATTTTCGGCTAATGTGCGATTGAAAAAGTGGATCTGCAAAAAGGTATCATCGGGAATAATCAAAATCTTTTTTTCTGATTTTTAATTTAGTTTTAATTTATTAATTCAAATTTATGCATTATTAAATCATATTTACACACACAAATCCGTGACGTTTCAAAGACCCTCTGTAAGTATCACTCGCTTCAATTCGTGACTTTTCTTCTTAGTTCTGTTATCATATCATACCGTTGTGTTTGTTTTACGTGTTGTACAACTATCATCGCACAAAAATACAACCCACAAAGAAAAATTCCGATATAGCTCAAGAAAGCTGACTTTTTTTTTTGCAATGTGGAAAATAATGAAAATTATTTCATTTTCTGATGACTGCAGAATAAGCTCATAGAGGTAGAAGATTTTCTGAAGCTGCCACAAATGAATTTAACCAGTCAACAGGTCAAAATACACAAAGGGACGTTATCGAAACACATCAAGAACTGGGAAGAAGTCAATAAGACTCTCAGTGGAACAGCTTACGAGAACCATGGTTTGTTGTAGAACCATGATGTGTGTTATATGTGTAAAAGGTGACAAAATATAAATAATTATTTTAAGAGTTTTGTTCATTACCGAGGTTGAATTTAAAAGTTAGATTTTGTACCAAAAAGCATATTTGATTCCTTACATGTGTGCATTCCCAATAAAGTTTTGTTAAAAACGCACATTCGCACATTCACCGTTCGCACATTTGTATAAAAAAGTCAAACAATACATTGATAGTGATTGTACTTGCCAATAATTAAAAAAGTACTTGTTGTCTGGACACGTGTCAATATTCTAGTAGAATCGCATATTCGCACATTCGCACATGACCAAATTAGGAAGAGACTTTATTTTTGTACCTCAAAGTGATCACTCTCCACCTTTTTATCCCCTTTTGGGAATTACCCCTTAAAAAAACGAGAAGTTTAGGCGTCCTCATATGACGTGAACTATACATCTATGACTATTTGTTATATCAAAAGCAAAACGCAATAAAAACTTACCGCAACATTGCGACGCGTCATAACATTAAGTATGAACCGTTGCGATCAACTATTGTTTGACTTTTTTTCTTGTTTGGGGGACGTGTATACTCGTATGAATATATAGAGTAAAATCTAAATAATAATCCTATTCAAACTTGGCAGATGCATTGCAACATGTATTATCCTTTGTTTGCATGGGCTTTAAAAATAGGAATATAATATGTATATATCTGATCTTCTCATTCATGTGTTTAACTTAATATTTCTGGTTCATTGATTAGGATACCATCACTTATATGTGCAGTAATTTTTTCAAATGACCAGGTTAAAATCAATTATGTAATGATTTTTGAAGTTTTGTTGAAAGTTTATCGTAATATTATCATGTTTTTCTACCACATATGAAACAAATTTGACAAAAAATGCATCAAGAATGTGTTTATTAAAATTGTTCACCAAATGTTTGATAAAATGTTTGAATAAGAATATATGAATGCGATGCACTAATTTGCATCATATGTGTTTAATATTCAACTATATGACATCGTAGGGCATCAATGTGTATATTTGCAACATCAGATTACACAATCTTAGGGCACCAGCTTGTATTAGTGCATTTGTGCTTATGATTGTTGTATCAGGTTAAATGTTTGTAAGATCAGTGCATCAAATTGCATCTTAGGGCATCTGTTATTATGCTTAGTGCATCAGGTTAAATGTTAGGGCACGATAATGTATTATTATTGAATTATAACACATCTGAGTGCATATGTGTTTGTTGTTGGTGCAATCAGGTTAAATGTATGTACATATGTATGTTTGATGCATTAGATTTTAAATTGTGATGCAATAGGTGCATCAGGTTACATGTTAGTGGTTGGGGCATTAGGTTACATGTTAGTTGTTGGTACATTAGGTTACATGTTAGTGGTTGGTGCATCAAATATTGTGTAAGGTTACATGTTCAGGGTTGGTGCATCAGATCTTTGAGAATATGTGTGTAAAATTAATGCATTTACGCGTCGGTGTTTATTTATGCCATATAAAGTTCGATTAGGTTATGTGCGTATGTATGTTTATTGCAATAAATTTTACATAGTGATGCATTAGGTGCATCATGTTACACGTATATTAGTGGTTGGTGCATCAAGTATTAGAGAATATGTGTGTAAGACATTTGTTTGTATGATTAGTGAATCACAACAAACCTTAAGACATCTCTTTGTTTGAATTAGTTCATTAGGAATAGGTTATGCATAAGTTAGTTATATTTTTCAAAAACAATTGTATGTGCATATGTATGTTTGATGCAGTAAATGATGCAGTAGGTGCATCAGGTTACATGAATTAGTGGTTGGTGCATCAGGTGTTTTTGGAAGGTTATAGGTTAGTGATTAACGGGTCAGGTCTTAAGGAATATGTGTGTAAGATTAATGCATCTGTATGCAATATTCTAGTGCATCTATATTATAATACTTATTATAATAATTATGAGTAAGTATGAATATCCAGATGATATGTTATACATAAAAAGTGTGGAGCAAAAACTCTTGTAAGAACATCATAATGGGAGAGAGTTCAAACTTAACTTACTTGTAGTGTTTTTCTCAATCATCCGTGAGTCTCCAAAACTAGGAACCGTCATCCAGAAGTTTATGTCGTGCAACAAGAATGAATAAGACATCACGAAAATGGATTAGTGTACGTATTTGCTGGAAACAATGAAGAAAACCCGCAAACAGTACAAAAGCTCTTTAATTGTCGGAGGGCCAAGACTCTTGATGGCGGTAAGTAAAAATTAAACCATAATATTTTTATGAAATTTATATTCTTATCAGTTTTTCTTGTTCTATATTAACTAACTAGTATATGAATTAGTGTTTGTAAAATTGTGTATATTTTAGTGTATTTGCATTAAAAAAATAATGTATCCGTATGAAATATAGCATAAGGATTATTAAACTCTTTTGATTTTTTTTAATATTTGGCAATATAATAATATTGCATAAGGATTATTCAAAATCATTTGATATTTTTTTATGTTCGGCAATATTGAATTCATTTAATATACATTGGGGGTGTTTGAAAAATATATTAATATGTGTACATTTAGTGCCACTGTATTTAAAAAAAAAAGACGTGTGTATGTAATACTGCATAAAGATTATTCAGCGATGTAGTAAACATTGAGGGTCTTTGGCAATATAATAATTTATGTGCATATTAGTACATCTGTATTAGAAAAATAAAGCATATGTATGGAATATTGCATTAGGATTATTAAGCTGTGTTTGGCAATATATTAATTTATGTACATTTTAGAGCATATGTATTAAAAAAATAAAAAAATAAAAAAGGCATTTGTATGGAACATTACATAATGATTGTTTTATGTTTAGCAAATACACATTTGACCTTACCCATATGCAACTTCCTGGAATGGATAATTTTAGTGACGAAGATGATTTTGTCAGACGAGAAGATGACATTGGTTACTGGTTGAAGTTTGATGATGATTTGTTATAAGATGGCGACTTTATAGTGTGACAAATCGTAATTTCGGGTCATTTATCAAACTTTGAAAATTTCACTATTCATCTCGAGAAATTGCTATTCATCATTTTACTATTCATCATTTTTAAGTCGGTTTGAGACTTTGAGAAGTTATTTCAAAATTTTACTATTCACAAAACACTATTCATTTCCGGAGAAAAATCGTTAAACATGATTCACTATTCATCATTTTTCGTAAACTAGGTTTACGAGTATCGAATTCGCATGACCGTGAAGGTTAAGTTGCATAATCATGGAACATCATTGAAAAACATTTCATATATACTAGAGTTAGTCTACATATCATCAGTAACATCATTTTCATATTAGTTTATGCATGGGTTTGCATATTCCATTAACGTATATTTATTTATTAAATAAACGCTATCGCACGATCCTTTGTTTTGAATAATTGATCCGACACTTCCAACAATTGTCCAGATATATTTTTATACTCATTTTAAACCAAAAAAAATTATATTATTAGTTTACCCGATGATTTGGATTTATTTTGTATATATATTGTTGTTATATATATATTTACGACGGTTTACATAATTTCGACACGATAATTATTTATTCACCCAATACTTGTACAAAACACATTTTTATAATTTTTATGACTTCATTAGGCTTTATTTTGTTCCGTTAAAATTTATTTCTAGCTAACCCAGCACCCAAAACAATTTATATAAATTCATTTTATAACTAGTAACTAGTTATGTACACAAAAGTTCATACAAAAATCCAATTCTTTTGCTTCTACAAGTATGTGTCGACATACATGCCCAAGTCATCTTGTATGACTCTTCATTTTGACCAAATAAACTACCATTATACCCTTGATGACTTGATTAAACTAGATATTTATTATGCTTACTTTTCTACCAAAATTAAAACACATAGATAATATTTCAATGTGAAAAGCAAATGAAACTCTCTCTACTTCATCCTTATGGTTCGGCCATGGCATGATCAATAAGAAGAAGATCATCTTTTTTTATATAGTTCAAGTGATTCTACAACTCTATATTTCTTCTATATCAGGTTTTGGAATAAAAACCTTGTAGTAATTAAGTACCTAGTTACCTAAACCTCTTCAATCACTCAAGTTGCAGATAGAGATTGCACCTCATTTCAGTGTATCCACTTTTGTCATTATAATCATTGCATCAGGTGAGTTCATGGCCCCTACTTTTATATGTTTTGAATTACTTTTGGGGGAGATACATGCTCAACTGTTTTCATTTACTTTCACAAGTACTGTAAACTTTTACGGATTACTGTGAGTTTCATGGCCCTTATTTTCAATTGTTTTGTACTATTTTTGGGGGAGATACATGCTACAACTTTTATCATGATCATAGTTGTTTCAAAACCGAATGTTGTACTATATCTATTGTTCTTGATTGTGTGCTATTGTTCTTCGTTGAATTATGTGCTATATCAGTTGACTACTGATACATTGAGTCATGTACTATTTATTATGTGCTAATGTTCTATGTCGAGTTATGTGCTATATCAGTTGACTACTGATATGTCGAGTCGTGTACTATTGTTGTACATCGAATTGCGTGCTATATCAATTGACTATTGATACGTTATGTTAGGTACTGTTATGTGAACTCATTTGACAACATGTGCTTGAACATAAACTATAACATTTTGAGTAATGGGTTGTAAACACACAAGTTGCAAGTTTTGTATGGGCGGAACTTGGAACTGAGTGTATTTGCAATGCCTTTACTGCATGAACGTTCTTTAACGGTTTTTCATGATAACACAAGCTCTATGAACTCACTCAACCTTTGTGTTGACACTTTTAGCATGTTTTATCTCATGTATTTAGCATATCATCATGGCTTGCATGGAGTCGTTGAGTTGACGCGTCTCACATGAATTATATATATATATATCTATATATATATATATATATATATATATATATATATATATATATATATCATTGCCATGTCATTGTTTTTAGTGTCATGTCATTACTTTTAATGCCACCTAAGCAATCATTAATAAATTTCGAATTTAATTTGTACAAAAAAGCATGTTACAAGATTCGAACCTGGGTCTTTAGGTTCAAATGCAATTGTCTCAACCAATAGTGCCAAGCCATTGATTTGTAATTAAAAACCAAATCCAAATCTATAAACTCAAAAAAAAATAATAATAATAAAGATTTAACAAACCAGCCCAAGTCATCCCATATCATTCTACGTAACCTTCTTTAACCCTAAAACAAATCCATTCTCCAGCCCTAAAACACAATACATAACAAGCACACAGAAAACTCCATTATGATTTTAGAGTTTTAATGATTTTTATTGTGTTTTTGTGCAGGTTGTAAAGTCACAATTTTATTACTTGCACAGGTGAGAGGAATGAGATTGTGATAAAAGGTAGAATCACTATAATTTTTGAGGAAAAAATGTTTAATTCTACTTTTTCTGTCACAATTCTCAACTTCCGGTCATTTTTCAAATTTATATTTTCATTAAACGTTTATTTTCCTATTAAATAAACGCTATCGTGTAAAAATTTATTTTGTACAATTGATCCGACACCTCCAAAAATAATCCTAATATATTTTTATACTCATTTTAAGACTATAAAAATTATATTATTAGTTTACCCGATGTTTTTAATTTATTTTGTATATAAATTGTTATATTTATATAATTACGACGGTTTTCTTAAATTCTACACGATTATTATCGTTTCACTCAAATTTTACAAGAAATGTATTTTTATAATTTTTATGACATCAATATATTTTATTTTAACCCGTTAAAATTTATTTTTAGTTAACGCTACCTTAAATGCTTAAATAAATACACAAGTTACCATCTATCCTTAATTAACTACACTTTATTTCTACTCATATGTATTAAGCTATAACAAAATACACCTAGCTTTCTTTTTTTTTCATATATGTCGACCCATCCAAATGACTCACACATTATTTACAAAATATCTTCACCTTATATTCTTTTTATACTAAAACACTTCACATACTCATTCATTTTGTCAAAGTGTAAAAGCTCTCAATCTCTTTCTCTCCTTCTCCATAGCCGGCCACCATAGAGATTCAAGAAGGAGGATCACAAAATTTTTCTTGTCAAGCTCATCACAATCTAGAAACACTCTTTGTATAGGTTTTGAAATAAAAACCTTTGGTGATTAGGATTAATCCTTTGTTCTAAAACCTCATCAAGTTTACTAGTAAGCATCCATATTCATGATCATATTTCATATTCATTGTTATATTCATTTCATCATATTTGAGCAAAAACATGCAAGTCATATGATGTTGTACCACTTTTTCATTGATTTTAAGAGTTATGTATATATAAGTCATCCTATAATTACTCCTTGTTATATATTATTTTTGGTGATGTCTAGGAACCCATGACACCCTAAGAAGGTGTATGGTAGGATTAGAATAGCTTCGGAGTTGTTTTGAATAGGTTAGAATAGGTTTGGCGCGTGAAAAACTCATTTCGACAAGTTTTATTTAGGGTCTGTCCATATTTTTAAATCTGGGAAAATTCGACAGTTGGTAAAATATTTTGGGCTAGATATTTGGAAAATATACTTTAAAACGAAAACGTGGCCGCTTGAACGGATTAAAACGGAGTTATAACGAAGAAGTTATGAATTTTTGAAGTTTGACGACGAAAACTAATAATTCCAGAAATTTCAGCATGAAAATGTCACCCTTTACGAGTCAAAAATGAGGCTTAAGCGTTATTAAATGTGTCGACTTATCAAAAATATATTAGTATACTTTGATACGAATCTAAGGACATATAAAACGTAGAAAACGGACTTGTAACGATTAAATTATACACGTTTACACAAAGTTGCCGTAACTTTATTATATAAGAAAAACTGATATATTTCTATTAGACAAACCTTACGGCAACAAGTGACCATGTTGAGGGTCGTTTTTAACAAGGATGTAGTACTTTTTATAACGTGACGTCTTCTAGTAAAAGTAAGTTCGCCTAGCATATTTTCCAAAATGTCCAACCGTTCGTCGAGCGGAGTTGTAATGAATAAATTACGGTTACTTAAACTTTGCCGAAAACCACCCTTAAACAATATTTTGGACATAAGTACCATACTTTATCTATATTTTTCTCCGTGATCAAGACCTCTAGGATGAAAACTTAAATGCTAAAACTTTGAGATAATGATACAAGCTTCCCAAAACCGTTGAGTTTGCTTCCTAACACTCGATGTGCACCATTTTACGACTAACTTTTCAAGGACGTTTAGTCACTTTCATGAAATTGTCAAATGACATTATTTTACGACGAAAAGTTATAGTTTCATAATAAATCACTAAATGATTATCGTAGGATATCATTTTGACGTAAGTACTTGTAAAGTATTTGGTAACTTGACAATATGTCATAAACATATATTTCGACGATAAACTTTATTTTCCAAAATGTACAAGTGGTATGGATATCATATGAGTTTGCATGCACGACATTGTTTCATCACTTATATTAGAGCATATCATTCATAATAGGTCGCGGTTAGAGAGTTGCGTCTCATTTCTGTGCATCCACTTTGTCATCATAACTATTGCAACAGGTGAGTTCGTAGCCCCACTTTTACTCGTTTAATTGTTTTATAAACTCTTCGGGGGAGATACATGCTCAACTACTTGCTTTTACTTTACATTTATATGAATTTAAATATCTTTTGTTTCACTCTATGTGCGCGTAAGTAGATTATGCCCGAACTAAATTGATCACTATCTTTTGAACGCTATTAGTTGAAACACTTTCCTTGATTTTGAACCCTTCGACATGTATATTTGAGCTCTTTTAAATTGATTTGAACCCTTTTAACATATAAGTGGACACTTTGGACTTGATATGAACTTTTTGACATATAGTTGATCTCTTTTAACTTGTAAAGGACCCTTTTGGTATATTTTGAACTTGTTTGACTCGATTCAGAACACTTCGACTATCTTGAACCTTTTGATATGTTTGAGCTCTTTGACTGTGCTGAACTTTTGAACTCGACTTAAATCTTTGAACTTAATTACGAACTTTTGAACGGAAATCTTGAACTTAAATACAAACTTATGACTTGTTTGAACTTATTGAACCGTACGTGTTATGACCTTGACCTAAAGTCTCCCATGATCGGAGCATCACTATAAAGTCTCCCTTGTTCGGAGCATCCCTATAAAGTAGAGGTGGCAAAATGGTTGGGTTGGGTTGGGTTGGGTCTTGGGTCTTAGATGGGTATGGGTATATATGGGTATGGGTCTAGATGAGTCACTTGGAAGGATGGGTCTAGATGGGTATGGGTATAAATGGGTAAGAGTCGGGTCGGGTCGGGTTTTTTTGGGTTTTGCTAGTTTTTTTGTTTCATCATGGAACATAATAATTAATTATTGTAAATAAAGACAAAAATTATTCAATATCATTTTTTTTACGTTTTTATCAGTTTTTATACGTTTTCATCCGTTTTTGCACGTTTTCGTCTATTTTTTTACGTTTTTGTCCGTTTTTACACGTTTTCGTCGGTTTTTGGTCATGTGCGAATGTGCGATTCCATTAGAATACTGACACGTGTTCAACTTTTGCTTACACCTCAAACTCTAAATACCTTAAATCCACATATACCGGGTTTAAGCCTATTTGTCCTCTAATAATATTATGGTATTACACCACTTCCCCACCACTACGATGGTCCCCCTATTTTGTTGAGAATTTGGTGGTGAACATTACCAGATTATGAGAAGAGCTACAACAAATTTTTTGTTTAAGCGAGATACGTTTTAGGTGGTGAAGGTGGTTGTCCGATCATACTTGTTTGGTGGTGAATTTTTTGATAAAAAGAAAAGGTGATGTGATGGTGGTAAATACGAACACTATTACAACTGGTCTAGTAGACAATAAAAAAGGAAAGCTCTCATACTATAAGATTTTTTAACTTATAATTATTTTTTTTCAGATATATGTGTTACAAAGGATCTAACCATCAAATTATTACAATTGAAATTTATGCATTAAACATACAAAAATGATATTTGTTTCTACCTTTTGTGCATAAAATCCTTTATAACCATATGATGATGACAAATAGAGAAATGAAAAGTGAAGATAATGAGTGATATATAGTGAATTTCAAGTGACATATATGTTATAGTTACGACTTTAAGTTGACAAAAGAAATTAAAACGATATAACTGTACACTAGAACATATCCCTACTAGTATATACAAATCTTCACAACTTATACATGACAATCATTTGACGTTTGGTTTTCATTCATGTTGATTCTATTAGCATGTAGCACTAATACAATTCCCAACTTACAATTGTGGCTTCAACTTTTGCTTACATCTCAAACTTTTGTTTTGTTACCTAATTTTACCACATGCAATATACTCTTAGTCTTAGAACTCGTTACCGCATGCAATATACTCTTAGGGGGTGTTTACTTTTTTCTTAATGGAGAGAAAAGTGGGCTCAAAACCTTTAATGCCTCTTAATTGAGAGAGACATTAAAGCTTGTCTCTATCCTATAAGAGGCTTATATAGACCTTCATATATACTCACTTAATTTAGTAAATACACCCTTAGTCTTAGAACTCGTTGTTTTTTTCAAGAGGTCACTATCACTAAGAGTGCTAGGTGCACTGAGTTATAGGTATAGGGTATAGGCGTCGTCATGTGAGCTTTTACCCTATATCATTCTTATACCTAAAAAAAACTTTCATCAATAACATTTCTTATAACACACAATCAAAACCCACAGTCACTCCACTTTTACCCGTTACCACAATGGTGGTGGAACCTATAACGAGCGCGCACGGTGCAGTGGTGGCGGATGGCGGGCGCTATAGGTGCCATTTTGACACTATAATGAGGTGCTATGGCGAGTGCACCGTGTCCTCTAACATAAATCTAATAAACTTTCTACAATGTGTTATAACTCTGTATTTGTTTTGTTTGTTTTCCTTTAGAAACTCTGCAAATTTTCACTCATTTCAAGAGTTTATGGTTGCAAATTTAAAGCACCAAACTCCATAAAACTACTTCCCTTTTTGACTCATTTTAAAAGTTAATGGTCGCAAAATTTAAGAAACCTAACCCCAACCGACTACTTCCCTACCTATTCCACCATTTCTTGATATCATGGGTCCGTTTGTTATAGACCATCTGATTCAGAGAATAGGTTTCACTTAAGTCTTGTCTTGTTTAGCCTAAGGGCTTAACTTTTTGGATTGCGTTTAACAGATGAGAATAGAGACATATTTTTTTAAACAAGTTTTGACAAAACTTTGGAAAAGCAAGAAAATAATTTATTGCTAACTTTTAAGACAAGCTTTTTTTCAAAAGGTGAAAAGTTCAACTTTCACATTTTCATTATTATTTTAAAGAGCTATTTAAATTTTCTCAATTTTATTTTTATTTTTATTATTATTTATTTATTTTTGATCCCTTTCACTTTTAAGGTTTTTTAAAGCATATCCTCTGAACATGTTTCTTAAAACTTTAACTCTTTTTTAGAGATAGAAACCATTGGTTTTTCTAAAAAAAAAAGTTAAGAAAATTCTCACTACAACAATAAGGTGGACGGGCGAGGAGATTTTCGCCGGGGGCGCCGTGTCCCCGGCGAAAATCGTTAAACGACAAAAATGAATCTGACGTGGCACACGAATACCCTGACCGGTTAGTAAAAACTCAACGGAAACTTTCGTCGGGGACATGTCCCCGTTTAAAGTCTATTCCATTTTTACCAACATTTGGCCAAAGCCTGCTAATTGTTCCCGCCTTTATTCCCGCCAAAACTTTCCCCAGGGACACATCCCCGGCACAAGTAATATTTACAAAAATCTAAATTTATGTATTTCTTAGTCCAACTATTAATATTTATCACACAACTAATATAAAAAAGAAATCATAAATCCAACTTTTTTAACTTGAGCCGGTAACAATTTGTGCTAAAAAAATTATTTTGGCTTAAAAAGTAAGAAAAAATCCCGCCAAAATTCAAACCATAAAAAGTAAAAAAATTAATTGAGGCGGTAACAATTGTGTCATTCAAGTTGCTTCGTTTGAGTTTTTTCGTTTACTTGTCGAATTATCCCATCAAATATTTTGGTGCCAATATTTTCCAGCCAAATTGCAACTTTATCCCGCCAAAGTTTTACTTTATCCTGCCAAAGGTTGTTACAATGTAGATTTTTTCTGAAAAAAACTGGAAATTTCTCATTTTGCAGCAATATCCTGCAAAATGGGCCAGAAGCTTTCCCCGGGGACATGTCCCCGGCGAAAGTCTAAACCATAATTTATTACCTCACTTTCCCCGGGGACATGTCCCCGACAAAACTTTTTTGCTCACAGTGTATAATACTTTTAGCTAGGACAGGTCCCTGGGGAAAAGCCTTTGCTCAATAGTGTTATACACTTTTTGCCAGGGACATGTCCCCGGCAAAAGGTAGGATTAATTATATTAATCATGTAATTAACTAATTAGCTAATTATTTGAAAACTCTTTCCCCGGGGACATGTCCCTGGCGAAAAGTAGTTCCACGTCGGACATGTTTGATCGGCTCAAAATGGTTGCGTGACCAACATGTCCCCGGGAGAAGTGGATTTTTGTCCCTGGGGAAAATATTCCCGATAAGGTATTGGCGGGAGAATTTCGCTTGGAACATGTTCCCGAGAAAAGGTTTCGTAGAGGACATGTCCTCGGCGAAAGTCTGAAAATGTCCCCTACTAATCCAGTCATTGTTGTAGTGTCTTCTACAACTAAACATATCTACAACTACACATATCTTGTATTTTGATTGTTTCTATCTGTTAAGACATCTCCAATGTTATTATCAACAGTATTAAATATATAATATTCTATGAAACTTGTTATGGATTTTTATTCTTTTGAGTTATTGGAATTACTTTGTTATTACTTGTGTTTTGTTATAATTATCATAGAGTAGTTCTTGGATATACTTGTGTGTAAGGATGTAGGAAATCATACTAGTGTTCTAATATGTGATGCATGTATAAATGATCTTGTTTAAATAAGTTTGTTGGAAAAATACTAGTCTTGTTTGATTTGTCGGTAAAACATGTTTTAAGAAAAAGGACCGAAAGGATTTCTCTTGTGTTTTATTCCAAAAAGTTAAGTGACAAACTAGTATGGGGATATGGTGATTGGCAACCACCATGTTTACTTATTGAAACAAGACTAGAAACATTTTCATCACAAAAGGTCGAAAGATTCGTAGGAACGAGTTAATAAGAACATTTTACAAACAAATGGATTTTCTAAAGGATAATCATTAGGATAAGGACCGAAATGATTACCTATATATTATTGTTCTTAAAATGATTTTACAAACATAAACCATAGGTTGGAAATCATTTGCTTATGATTTGTGCATCATATCAAGAGTTCACACCAAGCCTTCATAGATACTTACTATGATTGCCTATAGACTACACACAAGTATATGTTTCTTTTTATTGTGTTTCACTAAAACAATCATTTTTGGAGAGAGCCTTGACAAAGCTTTCTTGTTACGAATCCTTTAAAACAATTTCAAAAGCAAAATCGGTTGGGACGATCTCGACTTACCCACCTTTGCTATCGCGAACGAGTATACTTGTTCGTATGTGTTTATAGTAATAACCGGATATATCGTGTTTATAAATTTTTAAAACTTACACACGGTAAGCACATCAGAGACTCTGACTTTGAAAGTCATTAAAGGTGTTTGTTTTGTAGGCCCAGTAATGAAATAGGTATATCATAGTCATAGATTCATTACACAACAATTTGGTGTCTATGAAATCCATTCCCGTTGGCCCCTCTCTTTTCCACTACAAAACTCAAATATCTATACATTTTTTCATACCATATTTTGTCATCCAAACATAAACAATTTAAATGTTACACTTTTTAATATCCATTGTCATTCTACCTCATACCAAATCCGATTCCCATTGTCATTCCTAGCAACAAACCAAACGGGCCCTTAGATAAGCCCCAATAAGCGAAATTGAGAAGTTCTAGATAAGTACGGAAGAGAACTTAGTAGCCGAAGTAAATCTTTCAGCTAGGAAAGGAACAGATGTGGTTACTATCTCTACTAAGGAAGCAGTTAAAAATTATCATTCATAAACTCATATCAGTATTACAATAGAATCAAGAGATTGTGATCAGACAAATCCACAAGACCATATTTTAGAGTATGAAATTAAGCAAGTTTCAATAGCGTTATGAATTACGGCCTAAATAGAGCAAGTGCGCCTCTACGTTTTTCCAGTTGCCACTTTGCTACATCACATATTAGGTAGGACTTTACAAACCATGCAATGATATTTGATCCCTTTTCATAGTAAGGATCAAGTCTGTTTAGCTGAATTCATGACTGTTGTCATAGGAATTAAAATTGTGTCAAGTGATAAATAAAGACGTTCACTTGCACAATAGCCGTGGTTTTTGTCCACTGATCATGTTTATAATCACAGTATGATTTGGAGCTTGTTTTTGTGAAGAACTCACATGCATTTGTTCACGAGTACATGAAGCCAGAGTTTGTCGACCTCATGAAGAGACTAGGTGAGTTAGGTGATGGAAACCAAGACCAGAGTAAGCTTCTTTCTTGCAAGTCATTTGATACTAACATTATTTGTTCCATAAACACTTAGGATCCTTGGCAATAACTCCATGTGACTCACTTCAAGAGAGCAGTTGGTCCCTTTTAAACATTTTTCGATGCTATCATTGGTCTTTGAACGGAAATTGTAAGAGTCACTCAAAATCACATTCCGCGATTTACCTTCTATCAAGTGTGCTTTAACTTTAAGAGAACCTTTCCTTGGGACAGCCATCCGAGATTTATGTAGCTTAATCGGGCCACTCTTAAGAATAGAAGGAGAATCGAGTTCGAAGAGGGAAGTTGTGTAAAAAGTCTTCTCAAAAGCACCGCATTTCAATGGAAATCCATTCTCATAACAAGCATCAATAGCCCCACATACTTCAAGATTTTGAAGACTCGTTTTAAACGTCACTTCAAGGGTAGCATCTACCGCATCTTTTAGTAAGATGTAATTTATTTGGACTTTCCCGACGTCACTTTCAAGACAAGAATGAGCACAAATACCATCTAATTTGCTCGCCAAAAATGTGGAGAAGTCCTCATCAAATTGGGTATTGCAAATTGGAAAAAAATCATTCTCCTCCTCATTAATAGCTACCAGATTCATTGCAATCCGCATTTGAGAAGAGAGAGGGAGAGAACGGGAAGAGCTAGGATTGCCAAAGCTTGCACACCCACCGTTGATGATTTCTATGGGATCATTCCATGGCCGTCTAAATAAATCAATGTAAGAAACATCAGGCTGATGTGTTGAGATCCACCCGTCTGACCGTAGCCCGCACGTATCAGTAGCATTAATACACCCGAACAACTTGACGAGCTTCATATCTGACTCGAAATTTGGATTTAAATGCAAATGAATAGAAAATGGCTCAAAGCGGGGATTTTGAATTTTTGGTGGGTCCCTGATGAAAATCAAACAACAACCACAAATTAAAATAATAAAATTACGAGTTGATGACAATTCTACTACATCATCTGTCTTATGAATACAATAATTAATCATCCTACTGTAATAAAGTAAAACAATATATACTCACTTAACTGAATATCTATAGTAACATAACTATAGAAAAAATCAAAGAAAAAATTGTTTTAAGTATCATCGGGTCTTATCGGGTTGACTCGATAACCCGATAGCATTAAGTTTCTAACCCTAACCTGACCCGATAACACTATCAGGTTATCGGGTTCGGGTCAAAACAACCCAACAACATTTTTAAACCCTGTTAAACCCAACCCGATAAGCCTTATCGTGTTCGGGTAGGGTGTGACCCTACCGACACCCCTAATTACCTAGACCAAACCTTTCACTACAGCTAGTTTATGTTGATTCAATCATAGGCTCATAGCTTACCAAAAGATGGCTTTTTAGCCGGTTTGGGTCGTTTCATGACCCAAAAGCATGCATAAAATGAGTCATTCAAAACTGATAAAAAAAACTAAAACAGTTCTTAAATTTATACATAATTTTAGCGTTGTATGAGAAAAAGCATATGTGCAAGTATACATACCTCGTGCAAGAGTGGAAACGAAGTAACGGTTGAATATCTGACATAAATCATAAAGGTATTTACACAGATTATGTGGCAAGACAGGAAAACAAGACTCTACAAGAACCTGAAAAGGAAATTGAGATTATTAGTACAATAATATAATATGCTGAATCATTATTATGAAATTAGGAAAACTTATAAAAATCAAACTTTTCACTTCAATTTAGTGTAACCATACATTTAAGAGCGTATTAGAAGAAACTATAATTTTTAAAGTAACCAAAAGAAATATAACAAAGTATTCAATCCCAAAAACTACACTTTATAACTTCAAATAGGATGGTGTATGTTTCAAATTAGTAAAAGTTCATTTAGATGTTTGTCTTGCCTTGGTTAAATCGAGTATCTGAAATCCCAAGTCACGCTCTTCACCTTGCTCCAATACGTCATCTTTCTCCAATATCAGAGTTGCCTGTTGCAAACATTGAATTAAAATACCTAACTTAATATTCAAGAACGTGAAAGCAAAAAAATTTGGGGCCAAGATGAGAAAGCTGAAACAAAAACAAAAAGAAATTCTTACTTTCTTTAACTCACGGATGTCTCTACGAGATTTATTGGTAATTGAAAGAATCCGAGCTTGGGTTTTCAGTAGATACAAGAAAGTATTTCCCTATTTACAAATGAATTTGAGCATATCAAAAACAAAATTGGTGTAAAGATTTCAAATTGATAAGAAATACAGACTATCACTTAATAAGGGTAGAACGTCATTAGAATACCTCCTCATGAAGTATCTCATCAACATCAAAGGTACAGTTGGCCATTCTATGGGTTTTCAAGAGTGTATACCTGTTAAGAACACAAACGCAAAGCACTAAATATGAAAGTAAGTATGAAACTTGACCTAAAAGTAGGGTATCTAGTTTTAAACAAAGAAATTAGCCGGTGTAGATATTGTTGAATTCAATATAAAAAAATTTGATTACAGCAAGTTCATAAAAAATTAACATTTACCATTCTGATAAGTATCATTAATGGTACAATAAGGGTTAAAATATGATAAAAGCATGAGAATCTTACTGAATGGCACACTCTAAAACGTCTCGAGCAGTATAATTAGCAGCATTACCTTATAAAAAAAAATGAAACATAGTCATCTTAATTCGATCACATTAGATAGTAACGGATTGATGATTTGGTACATGTTTTATCTAATTTTGACCAAAAATAAAACAGGTCAAACGGGTTGAAAGCAAGATTGCATTATCAAAGTTGAATGATTTTTTTAACAAAATAATTCCGGTAATCACATTATTTATACACGAAATTAATAATAGAGAATAGTCAAAGAATATCCTGTATACCTTGTAACACAAAAGAGGCCACTTTATGAAGAGCTTTAGCTTTGTTCAACATGTAAACCAATTTTTCGAGTTTGGTAGTACAACTTCGATATCCCACATAAGTTGCACAGGGTTCGAGCGGAGGAGCAGTTGAGAGCCACCCTGCACCTTTAGCAGCCTGTACGAAAAATAATCAGTCTTCAGTTTCTCTATCTTCTTTTGAACAAATTATCAGTTGATGCGCAGAAATTACTTACAGTAAAGCACATTTTAACATACTCCTCTTGCCGAACAGGAGTCACATACAGCAGCCACTGTGCCTTAAGCTTTTCAGCTCCATGCCTACATATGCAGACAATTAAGGAAGATATCTTGAGCTAAAACTAGTTCAGACAAACTATTACTAGAATATATGCCAGAGGCATACACATGCATGCAGAGACATTAAGGATGATATCTTGAGCTAAAACTAGTTCAGACAAACTCTTAATAAAATAGTTGAAAAAACTGCATACATGCCATATATGGAAAGGTTTAGAAAGTGGTTTTACTTGCCTCTGCACATATACATAAAACTGGAAAAACAAATATATTAATAGCAATTTAAAGTACCACAATGCTCCAAGATCTTTCAAAGCATTGCCTTTAAGTAGATCCCTCTCCATGCTGCTATTGCAAATTAAGGATTTAACTTCTCCTTCATCATTATAGTAAACCATCATTCCTTCACCTATTACTTCAATCTTGATTACGTTTCGAGCAAAATTCAGGTGACTCGCCTGAAATAAACAGAATTATTTTGAACTCATAAACTACAAAGTAAGCCTATTATATATCAAACAGGAGGAATATATGAATCTATCTAATTACATAGTAGACCCTCCAAATTACTTTCTAACATTCATAAAGGTCCTTACGCAAATATACCTCATGAGCGTTGTCGAGCACATTAACTTGACAATACTGAAGCATGCGAGTTAACGAGCGGCTGATATAACGGCGTCGCAACATATCCATATGCATTCCTTCGGCTTTATCAAATGACGGAAAGTCTACTATTGCCCTTTCCAAAGAAACTAGTGGTGCCCATGTTTCGATACCTTCTATCAGCATCCTATGAATTCGCTGCAATGAAAAAGGTGTAAACAAGAAAATATAGTTGAAATTTGAAATGTACGTCTTGAAAGAGTTGGAAAAGACGAAGAAAAAAAAAAAAAAAAAACCTTTGCCATACATTTTCCTGAAATCTTGAATGTTATGAAACCAACGCTATGCAAGGAGGGTGTTCCCTCTATCATGTCAGATTGCTGAAGATTTCTTATGATTTCCTATAATAATAAAATACCAGTGTTACGGTCTTTAAAAAAAAATTAAGAAAAAGAAAAAATCAGTACTCGAAAAACTTGATTAAAAAAAAAAAAAAAAAACATTACCTTCCCAACATCTTTTGGTCCTTGAAGTTTTGTACCCTTTTTTCTTAACTCCGGCCATATCCTCAAGACATTTCCGCTATTACCAAATATAAATTTCTCATCATTCCAAAAAGGAAAAAAAAATGTAAAACAAAGTAAATACGCGCAGATATTATAAACAACGCCTACCATGTATAATCATCATACTCCTCCTTGGCACAAGATACAATCAAAGCCTGTTGTTTAACAATATTAAAGTTACATTGTTCCATTGAGGCATTGAATAGGTTGCAGGCTGCTCGTCTTAAGGTATCTATCTTAGGCTGTAATAAAAAAAACCACATGTAAATTAAGTTTACATATATCAAAAAAACATGATAGAGTGTACGTTAATAATAGACTTACATGTTTCGTTCTTGATGTAGAACCTGCAGCCATTCTTGATGTATTCTTCTCCTCTGATTCCTTGATCTTTTCAATATTCAAAACCTCTGATTCCTTTCTCATTATCTCCACTACTATCCTTTCCAAACACTCTGCTTCAATCATGTTCTTGATTTTTTTTATAATCTCGGCTTCCTTGATCTTTTCCATGTTGGACAGGTTTACTGCCAACATTTTTAGATTGATATAGGTGATTGTAAATTGTCATTGGTAATTTGTGTTTGTGATTAAAGTAATGTAACAGTAAAAACGAAAATGGTTTGGACAAGAATAATACAACAAAGTAAATATTATTGATATAGAATTGATGATTGTATTGTGTACAACAAATGACCTATTTATAGGTTCCCAAACGACACATATCTAAATGACAGTTATACATTAACCATTGTGTCGTTTAAGGAATAACTACCAACTATAATAACTGCCTAATTAACTGCTTTCATTGCATTGGGTCGTTTTGGGTATTACCTGACCCATGCATACTTAGGACATAATAATAATACATAAATTGTCTTTAAAAGTATATACTAAATAATAAAAACTATTCTATCTGTAACGGTAATGTAATGATGCAAAAAAAGAGAAAAACAAACAAGAAGGTTAAAGCAGGGTCGTAGCTAATGATAATAGTTAAACGACTTATTATAGAGTGTTTATATTAGCTAATTACGTAGTATTAGCTGATCTGATGCTTTTTAAAATAAACTAGTCCATTGCAGCGTATTTAAACACTCAAAAGCTTTAAATAACCCTAACGAAAAAACAAACCCGCTGTTTTCGTTAAAATACAAAAAGATGATAAACAAAAAACGAAGTTTGATATCAAACCTGTTTCGAACTACAAACCTTTAAAAACATTGTTTACATGCGATTTAACTAACAAAAGATGAAATAAACAGTTGAGAATTAAGAAAGTGAATAGATTAACTATACCTTAAAATCGTAACTTCTTTTTCGTCGATTGTTTGATAGGTTTGAATGAGGTCTAATATATATACAAAGGCTAGGGTTAATGGTTTTCATAACCTTTGTGCACACACATTAACCTAATCTTTTTCTTTGTTCTCTCTTGCAAAATTCAGCCACTACATCTTTTAAGGTGTTTGGTTTTGTTTTTCTAAGACAAAGTTTTGTAGATCTAGCAATCGCTTTATTCGTTTGTTAATTCGTGTGTACAAGAACGTGGTAGTAAGACACTATTCTTACACCAATTGGTTTGAGTTATAAAACGGTAAGGGATAACTCGTTAAACCACTTTGTAACATCCATTGAAGAGATCTATCAATTGCAAGAGGTACGTTACGCATCTTTCTGTTAATTATTTATTTATTGTGATCCTAAGTCTTCCGCTGTGTACTCTGTAGTGTCTATATGTTTTATTGTATATCATATATCATAAACTTAACAGTGGCATCACGAGCCTTGTATAACAAGTAATTAATTACAGAAACACATAAATAAAATAAACATGACTGTGTTATTATTTGTATGCGTAGATCTAGGGTTTGCAAAACCTAAACCCTAATTTATTAGGGGGGCGTTTTTTTGGGTGCCCTAATTATGGTTTTGTAAACTTCAGTTTTAATTGGATTAGAAACCCTAGGTTGCATGCAATTTTATGTGTATTAAATTGTGTAACTCTGTTTAATTGCATTAATTGTTAAGTGTAATTTATGTTCATGATAAAAACATGCAAGTTTTGTCATGGATCTGCTTTTATTGTATGATTTACTTGGTTAAGTGATATACACTAAATTTTCGATAGATATAAAATTGGGGAAGACCTCAACCATTATTATTAAATCAATTATGTGTTATGTGGTATATGTTTAATTTTGACTTACGCAATCGATGAATCGATGCATGTGGCTCACCTTGTACGTTATGTCAAACGGGTGAAAGTCTTAATTAAACATATACATATTGACAGATCTAGAATTGATTATTAATAGGATTTATCAAAAGGTTTGCAAATGTGGCAATTTGATATACATGACTTATTATTATGTTATGTATTCATTGTTTATGTGTTTATTTTTTAAATACTTGCTTGTTGGTTTTGTGTAACAAGGGTATTTTATAAGAAAAATAAACTGATCTAAACAATGGTGAAACATGTGTTTTTTTAAGCATAGTAATCGTAATCGTTTAATTGATTGATGTTTATGCACGAAATAGTTAGAACGGCTCACCCATTATTGACAAACTTTGTGCGTCTTAATGGAGCTACCAAGTATTCTTATGAATGTGCATAAAATCTTAAGGGTGAATTGACCTTAAATTCTACGCGCCACTTTTGTGGTAATTATCACTACAAGAATCTGATGGAATGCCCACGGTAATTACCCACACTTATCCTTTTGAGGGCATTTACCCACCTAATACCCACTCGTTACCAACGATAAGTGGCATATAAAGTCGATTTTATTTTCCCTCAAATTTCCCACGGATTTACCCACACAAATAGCCACATAAATATATTTGGTGTGAAATACGTGGGTAAATAATTGGCGCCAAAATATTTCTCACGGATTACCCACATGGTGAGTTATTGTGTGTATATATGTAGGTAATTTAATGGGTAATGCTTTATCGCAAAAGTTTTTCCCACGCATTACCATATCGTGGGTAAATGTGTAGGTACTGTTGTGGGTAAGTTTTTGTTACCACGAAGTACAAGCATCCAATATGTTCATAGGTAGATTTTCATGGGTGGTTTGTGGGTAAACATGTACCCACATATTTACCCACGTCTTTTTTTATAGGTATATATTTTGTTGTTAGTAGTTTTTCATGATTAATTTGAGGGTAAATACATTCCCACAATTATATCCATCTCTTTATTTTAGTGTGTACTTGTGGAGAACTTTAAGTGTATACTTTGTGTTTGATTACATATAACAATGACCTTACCTACGTTGATATTTCCGTGCTCATTGTTATGGATGATTTACGATAACAGTTTGTGTGTAAATATATACCCACATATTGAGAAGGCATTTTGTTTACATAATCAATCCTCTGGGTAACGCGGATAACTAGTTTCTAGTTAAGGTGCGAACATTTAGTCGAATGTAAACCCATTTACTTTAAAGATTGGATAATGCAAAAGTTTAGAAGATCAATAGGTAACAAACAAGGTTGACCCAAACCATACTCATCGTAAAATTGGGCAAGCTAAGTTCAAGCCACAATCATATTTAAACATAAAGTTGTAAATGAACCCGATGAAAAACGACGGATCAAGGCTTGCTCATAGGGGTGGAAACAAGCCGAGCCGAGTCCGAGCCTGCCAGAGCTCGAGCTCGGCTCATTTATATTTGAGAAAGGTCGAGCTCGAGCTCATCTCGGCTCGAGCCTTAATATTTGAGCTCGAGCTCGACTAATATCTTAATAATGAAAATTTCACAAAGGTTAATTAAACTTATGGCCTAGTTAAAAAAATGAAGGGAAAAAAAAGAAAAAGAAATGCTAAAAGCTTGTGGCGCTTAAGATGAAATTTCAAAAGCATCAAATTAAAGTTTTGGCTCCTATAATGAATTTTCCCGAAGATAAGAAGATCTAAATTTTTAGATCTCTATAATCTTTCTAATTTGAAATCAGTTTTTATCGCAAAAAACTTCTCCCTCAAACCCCATTCCTTAAAATTCCTTCTAAATTGATCTCATGAAGTAATAGTAAATTTCATTAACGAAGTATCATGTTGATGACAAAAATATATGACGCATTTCATTATTTCATGCAGAATTCGTTGGACAATTTCATGAACAGAGCAGAAATCAACAGATCTAGTATTTCACTGAATTTAGTGGTCGGTTCCTGAAGAAGATGTTACGAATTTTTACATATACCAGGTTCTATTGTTAATCAAACATTTATCATAACCACAATTTTGATTTATACATATTTAGTCTTATATTTTTCTTTATGCCAGGGAAAAACTGACCTTCGAAGAACAAGCCCTTTTGTTTATGATTACATGTTATACCACTAATTGTTGAATATGGTGTGAATTTTTAGTATTTGTTTTTCTTCTATTCTTTCAGAATTATAGGAAGATTATACAAAGGCATTACGGGGTTGGGCATATAGTTTATTTTGTGATTTGCAATAGCTATGTTATTGACTAAAATCTTGGAATTAGACTTATTGATCGTCATTTGCAGAGAACAAATCAAAAGGGAAAAGCAATTTGTCATACCTGACTACAAAAGATTTACTTGTCGTACTCGATCTAGGTATGTTTTTCTAATGCTTCTACTTTTCATACATAGTTGACTAGTTTCTTAAATGTTCATGTACTTAGATAAGGCATACCAGAACCATTTCAAGGTTACTCAGTTGGTTTATTAATTTGTCTTAACCATAATTACCAAGCTTGTTGAGAAGGAGTAGCTTGAATGTGGATTTAAAACTGTTAATTGATGGTACTGTATGGTCGATATTAGTTGGCTTACAAAGTGCCTTAACATGCCTTGTATGTTTAGATACGTAGTAGTACTTATGATGCAACTATTTGTATGTTCCTGATACTCTTTTTATTACACTATATATCACCACTATACCGACAAGGCCTTCAAGAGGTTTCTATATTGCAAACGTATGATATATGGTACGTTTTTTGGACATCTCCTTAGTATATTATAATCAGTAATTATGCTTTTATAATAGTCATGATACTATGTTTAGACAAGCTTGATGTTGATAGAAATTTGTACATCACGTTTATATAATAAATAACCACTTTTATTTGTTTTTAGAACGACAATTTTTCCACTCCTATACCACCTATCTCACAATATACATGATACAAATGTTTCCAACGAGACTCGAACCCACAACCTCTTGGTTGGTAGGCAACTCATATACAACTAGGCCAAAGGCCTTGGGTAACTAAGCAGGCTTCTTATTAGTTTGTGTACAATAGAATGGTTAACTAATACAATGATGTTCCTAATTTAATCAGACAAATGAGATTATACTAAGGCCTGACTTGTCCTCAATATTATTTCCAAGATCTTCATGACCAGGAAAGGCAAGTCATCATGATACTTTAATACTTTATGTCCTTACTAATGTGTTCAATGTTTCATGGTTGTATAGCTATTTTAACATTGCAATTTTTTAGTCAATTCATTAGTAAAACTGATCACATATATAATGTGCAGGGTATGGAAAAATCAATGGTTACGAGTGAAGACTAATTGTTCAAACTTGTGTCTAAGCACCTCACTCAACGAGGAAACCTCCTGATCGATTGCTAGCTCGAGAATTCACGTCAATGAGTAACACATAAACCTACTTATACATACGTTTCTGATGAACGATATTACTTTTAGAACATCCTAGTGTTAGCTGTTCACTTCTAATACCTTATTATGGGAGTGAATGATAGATTTGTCACTCTATAGATTTATAAGCGACTAATTTACCCATAAAGAAGGCTTATCCGCAACTACACATGTCAAGATATTTGTGGGTAACTTTACCCACAAATTATTTTGAGCACATCTACAGTCTTTACCCTCGTTTTTTACACACAAATATATATGTGGGTAAAAACACTACCCACGATTTACCCATAATCACATTTATGGCTATTCTCGTGGTGACTTGTAGAATCCCATGAAAGTTATACCCACCAACTTATTATATCACCCACCAAAAATATCATGGGTAAAATTACCCACATAGTGAAAGAATCGTGGGTGAAGATTTAGCCTCGGAGGATATACCCATGTTCGTACATCCATGGTTAATTCGTGGGTATTCGCCAATTACCCATGAATTTAGGCTTTTAACCCACATATTTGGTTCATGGGTAACTGACAGATTTCTTGTAGTTCCGAATAACTTGGGTCTTATGACTCATGCAGCAGTGGGATATAGTGGTAATTAAAGGTAATTTTTTAATTGGTTTACCAATACCTCGATTAAAGTTTGATGATGAAAAGCTTAAACATTAAAACAAGGATATAAATGTTTTAATAAAACCTATGCTACGAAGATGAATGCATGACATCTTTGTACATATTTGATTTGACATCAAAATTATTACCCATAATTTAAGTTATATGCCATCCAACGAAACGGAAACACCTGAGATTACCTTTTATTTGCGTGAGAACGTGATTTAGATTGTAATCAAAGGGTAAAATATCCACGTGACGTGAGAACGGGCATGGATGATTTTGCAGTTTCTTAAGTTGGATAACTTAATTGAGTTTTGGAGTGAGAAATGGCAACTCAAGGCATAAGATGGGGATAAAACATGTTTACATGGCAATTGAAATTGGCTAAATGTAAATCCCATAAATCTAGGAGTTGCAATTTGAAAATTGGCAATTATGGTTCAACTCGTACCATTTTGAATAATTTCATTACTAGCAGATCAACTGATGTGATGAAACTATGTCAATTTGGATCCTAGTTTTCAGTGAAAATTAAATTGTTATATGTTTATGAACCATGGGTATTTAATTTTCTTGAAAAGGTTAATTATCGAAAATACTAAAATTTAATTTTGGAATTCTTTTGAATGTATTAAATGCAACATTTAACCATAAACGTAGTTTAGTCTTTTATTAGTAAATTGATCCATTCTGCTTTCAAACAAATGTTTGATCGCGAATAATTTACCGAAAAGACAAACAAAGTCTCTTTTCCATGGGAGAAGCATGAATCCTATTCCTTTTCATGAATGAGAAAAGTATAATAGGAACATTTGAATTGTCTAAATTCTAATGTAACTCATAGCAATGAATTGCACATCATATTTTCCAAAAAGATTTCATTACCCATCATTCACAGAGTAGAATACACCTTTTAGTACCTAAGTAATGATTACGCATGGTTCTTCAAAGGTGTAAGAAAGTAAAAAGCAAGCAAGTTGTTTTCACTGGTTATGCAACACTTACAATGTTGTCAGATTCAGTGGGAGCATTTGTGTTGCATTACTGAATAAGAAGTTTTTTTTTTTATTGATTTCTAATTCAGTGGGAGCTACAAGCCTTATTTCCTGTGTAGTAACCCAGATTATCTTCAAAGATAATTACTTTCCAATTGTAGACACTTATGTTTTTAAGGATAGTCGTGTACGTTTCCTCACTAAACAATATAGTTCTACATCTACTTGTTATATCTATGACACAAATCATATTAATCAAATAAACGAACGTGTATCGTGTTGTTTATCTGCTACATGATGTTGTTCCAAGCACAAGTGGGAGAAATCTTTATTGTGTGCAAGGTACAACACATATAAATATGATTTAAATGGATTCTCTTGACCGTAAGGTAAGAGGGTAACTTTCTAATAGGAATTATACATTTAAATGTGTATGATTGCCCTATTAAGAACATGTGTCAAGATGATAACAAAGACTACTTTATTTTAAATATTTATGTCATTCAATATTTAAGAAACACTTGTTGTTGCAATTTATGTTACGTGAGAACGTGAACTAGATTATAGACCAAGGTAAAATATCCACGTGTTGTGAGAACGAGCATGGATGATTTGCAGTTTCTTACGTTGCACATTTCATGGAATGACATAATTAAATTAAGTAATCTAATACTACTTTGATTTTAAGTATTCATTAAATGACTTAAATATATGTAGTAAATATTAACTTGAAATATTAATTGAAACCCGAGGTGGCGTTCATAATTACTTTAATTATACATGTTTATGATTTTTTTGTAAAGTCACAAACATGAAGTCTTTTAATACAAGACTTACAATATAAAGTAAAACGTTAACTTGCTATGTTTTAAGACATATGCATGAAGTCAATGAGTTGATCAATGACTTATAACGTATAGTAGGATTATAACTGATATGTCTTTTGACTTGGTCAAGAATACTTGTGTTATAATGCATGCAATTGACTTGGTAATTCTATTGTACCCTTAAGTTTTACTTGGTTGGTAAATAGGTAAGCCAAAGAGTAGATGGTTATCTTAAATATTGTTAGATTATCTTACAATATTAATTCTAATGAAATACCATAGGTTTATGGTATGTTAAGATAGAAGAATCAAAATCTATTGGCATGTTTGATTCAAGATAACTATAGTTTCTTCCAAAAGTTATCAAGGTTAGTAGATTGAGTATTGAATATACACAATAAGACTCCAACCTAGAAGATATATAAGACACCATTTGTTTTATGGAAAGTGATGAATCACATTAAGTCTTATAATGAAGTTCTGAATTTGTTAAACTACATGTAAAGTGGGTCGTAACAAACCAATGTCAGGAACTGTCAATGTTTTTTGTAATATCCCAAAAGAGAACAATGTATTGTTGCTCTACTTGATAAACTATTTAAAGGTAATCTTTAAATTGTTTAAGGCAAGTGGGAGTTTTGTTTAAATCTTGAAAGATTGAATTACAAAATACATAATCTTCTAAAATACACTAGCAAAGATCATGGTGAGGCTAAACATGTAAATGATAGATCTCAATATGATGGAATTGTCATTCATAGATCCGTAAGGATATCTCAGATAGTTAATATGCTGAAGAATATGAGTTACAGGATCATGGTAAGCCTGTTAATCATAATGATAAATTTACCGAATGTTGAATTGTGGTAAATCAATCATAATATGAATGTTGAGATGCTGTCCATGAAGATAATCAATTTTAGATATTTGGTTTATCTAAATGAAGATGATTTTCTTCAAAGGATGAAAACTCTAGTGGTTTAAATCTTTGTGTAGAAGTCATACGGATAATATTGTACACGTATTTATTGTATGTCTAGTGATAATAATATTAATTATACTTAAGCAATTAAAAATATATAGTACTACCCCTTGCATAAACTTAATTTTATCTATTAAAACCAACCAAGCATTGTCACACTTTTCTATCAAGTTATGAAAGCATGTTCATTAATCTAAACTTTACTTTCCTTTAGTGCTGAGCATAGGTCCAGAATCGACCCGAACCGAGAAAGCCGACCCGACCCGAAAACCGATTTCAAAAAAAAAAAGAAGAACCGAAACCGAGTCGGTTCGGTTCGGTTTTGCGTCGGTTCGGTCGGATCGGTCCGGTTTACATGCTTTATGAGTGTGCTTGATCGGTTTTGGGTCGGACCAAACCGAACTGAAAACCGACAACCGGTAATACATTGAACCGAAACCGAACCGAAAATGTTTGGTTCAATTCGGTTCGGTCCGGTTCGGCTCGGTACCGTCGGTTTTGTGCTCAGCCCTACTTTTCTTTTAAACTTTTTTGTTAAAAATTGTGTACGTAGAATATAAATTTTAGACAAAATAAACTGGTCATAAGTGATTGTGATTTTTATTTAGAAAAATGAGTTGTGATATTAAAAATGTCTGTAATTTAAGTTCAAAAAATTATTATTATTATTATTATTATTATTTTTAAGAAAAAGAAAAAGAAAAAGAAAAAGAAAAAATCAAACTCCTTGTAAAAGTTTAGAAAATATCGCCCAACTTTGAAAGCTAAAAAATTATTTATTTGACCTCAAATCTTTTTTATATAATAAAACAAAACCTCTAATGGAAATTTTTCATTTTGAAAAATCAATTCATTCCTTATTTGGTAATAATTTTTTTAATTAGATTTTTTTTTATGTAAAAGAGAAAAAAAAAAGGATTAAATCTTTCTTAATTTGGTCAAAATTTAAAAAAAAAAACGTATTTGGATTCAGCCGAAGAAAAAAGTTCAAAATACACATGGGCTTCTTAGCTAATTTATCATAATTGTGGACCAAATTATAAAATATCTGTAAAAATAAGCGGACTCTTCCTTAAACATTCATTAACCACGTGTACACACACAAAACCAAAAGCATCCATCACCAACGGTCCATGAAACAATCAATCGAAAACAACAATCCAACAAAGTAATATGTATGATCTTAGGTTTCATGTCTAATTCCTTCTAATATCCCTTTCTTAAAATCTCCTGATTCAGTCTACACATGTTTGATGCGGGATTACTATTTTAAAAGTTAATTTTGCCCTAACTTTACTCAAGTATGTTAGTGACTGGTGTGGATTTGTTATGTCTTTTGGCTGAAAACTTGATGCTATCATGGAATGTTAGTTATCCTTTGAAGTTTTTTGATAACCTATTGAAAATATTAGAAAGTATTTGTGGTGAATGCATAAACCCATAGGTAAGTTTGCTTCTTGTCTTTTGGTTTCCATGTTTGCTACTATATTAATTTATAAATAAATACAATGCAATTATTGCAACTTGCAGCCATGTGCTTAAATAGATTGAGTTCGCCTTACAAAAGCCATTACCAAGTAGCTAAAGAGGTGTTTATATAATTCAAACTAAATATAAACTTAGTCTTAAAGTGATAGATGCAGTGCAATTTTTTGAACTAGGCGTTTTAGTTTTGGTGGTTGTAATTATCTAAGGTTTCCTCTTAGAGAGGTATTATTGTAAGTATTATGCCTAGGTGTCCGTCTTAGGTGAGCACGACTATACAAGGATAGGGAAAGACGTCGAAAGAATGAACCCGATGTTGATGATAAACTATTTCTTTACTATTTAACATAATAGAATAAGATTGGCGTGTGACTTTAATGTATTTGGAATCAAGGGATCAACTTTTGAAAAGTTTTTTGGCACTACACTGATGTGTTTATCTCATTACCAGTTTATTGGTTCAAACTAACATATGATTTATGTCAAAACTAACATATGATTTACAGTGTGCAGATTTTCATGAGTTCATTGGGCTGAATATACATTCAGGTAAGCCTTCTAACATTTGATATTGTTAGTTGTTCGAGCCTTTGCAAAATATTAGGTTTAATAATGATGACGTAGAGCCTATTTTACAAGCATAACACATGTTTGATGAATTCTTATATGGCAAAAACTTCTTGATGTTTAAGTCCTTTACTATGTCGATATCCTTTTACATTCTTGGAGGGAAAATTAAACACATGGTTGTATGATTATATTAGTATGTGTAAGTGTTTCATTTTCATATATGATTTCTATGGTGATTAATCAAATTATTAACAATGAAAGTTATGTAAAAAAAGCCTTTCATTGTCTATTATGATGGGAAGCAAACAATATGTTGGAATATGTTTCACATCTTTGTCTTATGTCTATCTATATGTAGCCATTATTACATATTTTGATTTATCTAACATAATACTTATTATATGGTCAATCTGGTATGCTATATGATCAAGCTCATCAATTCTTATGTGAATTTAGGAATTTCATGCGTAGGAATATTAAATATAACACCTTTTGTAGCAGCAATTGTAACTCACATTGGAGTAAGCAATCAATCTTTTTAAATTGTCTATTGGTATTTGGTAACTATTGTAAGTGTAATTAGAGCATCATAAACAAAGGCATATAGCTTATTAGTTTAAGAATTTAATTAGTGATTAGATAAAGTGGCCACATTCCTGGAGATAATTCTAACACTATAACAAATTCTTCTATATATTATCTGATTTTTTTTTAATGTTTTATCGTTATCATTGTAGTGCCCTCTTGGACTTAGACTTGATTGTTGGTTCACGATTTATGCATGGTTTCTGTGTATCACCAAAGCATAATGGTGCGAGATCATATGTGAATATTGCCGAAACTGCTCTGGTGAGATATTGTCGTAAGTGTTCTGGTAAAGGGTGTATATACGCGAGGAGTCAACAAAGGAAGCTTCCTTAGAGTTTCTGGTGAAGGTGATGTTGGTTTGAAAGGGTATGTTGTTGTTAGCTTTGTTAGGGATTAGTAACTATAATATGTATACTAATTTAATCTTTTTAAAGGTTGTTTAAAATAATATAACCCGGGCGATTAAATCAGTCTTTTTAATGATTCGTTATATTATGACTAGAGGTCCTCCCGTGGATCTATATTGGCGTTGAAGAAAGATACAAAGAGACGACACTAATTGATTATCATCCATCAGATTTCTTATGTTGATGCTATATCGGGGTACGTCGCTAAGGTACTTTTTATGGTTAGTTAAGCAATAAGCATTGCTTGAACTGTGATGTTGTTTTAGACCAGTCATAATAAATTAAAATTGACCCAAAATTGTACTTAATTAATTCTAATTACTTGAACACGAGATAGGAGCAGAGAAAACTTTAATTACAGAACTAGCCATTTTTTTACTTTAACTACCAAGCTAGGATATAAAAAGGTATAATTACAGACGGTTTAGTTGTCAAACTAAGCTATTATTTTATGGAATGTTCCCTCATTATTTGTGATAATCTTGATCCACATTTCATGAACTGATTTATACATGTTTTTTCTTTAATTAGATTGCAAAATGGTTCATCAATGCACGGGTGCACCTACAGAAACTGATGATTGAATACATGTACCAAGAAGAATCTTATGATCAAGAAGACAAAATACAATATTTCGTCATCTTCAGAAGACAGTGAGAAATATTTGGCTCCAATGGCTACCAACTCAACACCTAACTTTTAAAATGAGATAGAAGGCATAACACAAATGCACAGAAATTTGGTATACGTGCTATCATGTGATTGCGGTATAATAAAAAAAATCAAAGAAGTGCACACAATACATATGTTGATCTTGATTTGAATATGTAAAGTAGTAGTGTAAATAAGGATGTGAATATAGTTGGTATTTTGTTTAGACATATAGCTAAGATGTTGTCATCTAAGAACAACCTTTATGTTAAATTCATATTGGATAAACATACTTTATATTTGGTGAGTATAAATGTGACACCAATGTTACCATTTTTATTTTTATACAGAACACACCTTAATTGATTGTCCCGTCATCTTTGCATAAAGCTAGGTACCTATTAGCATAAGAAAAATGTTTCTTGGGTAGGGGTGTTAGGGTTTGGAATTGTTAGGACCAGTTCACCTTTATACCTATGTGCTTATCACTGAATTAACTTGGTCATAGCTTAGTCACATAGGTTTTGTTGAATTGCTAACCTAATACCAAGTGTGTAATTACGCTCCACCCGTATTTTGGAGGAAAAGATCCGATAAGGGAGGATTCGGGGAAAATTAATGATCTCAAAGTGCGTGCAGGTTTAACATGGAAGTTAGCAAGCCCTTTAGTGATCGAGTAAGATAATCCATTGTTTAATTCGGCCATGGATAGTCTTATTTCCACGGTATGGTCAACTGTGGACCTTTTTTTATTGTTAATAATTTTGCTACATTTATAGGTGTTGCAAATATTTAAAAAAAAAAAATAATCCACATATATTAGTGTGTAAAGATTAAATTAAAGCTACACTTATATGTGTCACAAATGGTTTCACATTTTTTATTATAAACATTTTTTGCAATTTTGCCACACTTTTAGCTGTGATCATTCAAAAAATATTTTCAGACTTTTAATCATAGAAATTTGTATTATATCTTCACACTTATATGTATAAAAAATTTGTCCACATATGAGAAACTGTGGAATCTATAATTTTACACATTTTTACCCATGACTATTTGGCCTTTAAAATATGAAGAATTCAACTAGTTTTTTTTGTAATGGAAGGAGTGTAGTTGTGTTTATGTAAATTATTAAAATATTTGATCTTTTTATCATATAAAAGTTTCAGGTCCAGGTTATTCATTGTTAGCATTAAAGAATTGTTGGTCAATCTCGATTAGGAACTTTGTAATATTGTCTTAGAATATGTAATGGTTAGTTAATGATTGGGCTTTGAACTTGGTAGCATAATAGTTAAAATAATGTATTAAGTTCTTTAGACGAAATGTAAACCAAGCCTAATCCAAGCTCGTAGAAAAGCCATGGGACGTGAGACATGTTGAAGTATAAATACCTTCAAATGATCTCATTTAGAGGTGCGCATGAGAGTGTAATAGTGTGTGATAATATAGTTCTTTCTTTCTCCTCTTTTCTCTCTACTACACCACGCCGTCACCACCTCTTGTGTCATCATAGTAAGTGGGTTTTAGTTGATCAAATAGGGAGCCTACAATTAGTATCATTTGTCCCACATCGATTTAGGAGTTTGTTCGTGTTTGCAAATCGCTTTTTGTCAAAAATTTGGGTCGAAAATGGATTACTTTTAAAGTAGTGTATTTTGGTCTCAATTTTTTTTTTTTTTTTTTTTTTACGAGTTTGATCTTTAAAGTCGTTGATTTTATTGAAGGTTTTTTTTATTGTAAACTTGTTTTAGAAAAAGATTGGATCAAAAACACTTGGATTAGTGTTTTTCATTCGATCAAAACCATGTTGAAAGAACTTGAACTTCTTCGACTTTGGACTAAGTTGAAGACCTTCGAGTTTCTACCTAAAACCCTATTGTTTCGAGTTTGTGCTTAAAACCTTAGTCTTCGAGTGTGGATTAACTCAAAGAAGGCTTCGAGTTTCTTGCTACTTAGCTCATTTCTTGTAACGTATAATGAGTACGCTCTTAGGTGTTAAGGGGTGTTTGTGGTTAGAGATTGGTTATCTAACTAACAAAAGCATGCCAAAGGATGCAATTAGACATAATAAGCAAACAAGCTCGAAAATTTAAAAAAACCATGTCTTGTTGAGTTGTAGCGCTTTTACGAGTTCTCTGACCATGATTTATATATATAGGTAGTCGTCACACGAAAAGACACATGTCTATTTATGTTTTCTTTAACGTTTGACCGACTTACTTTGGATCCGGGTGTCCACGGGCCGCTGTAGATTTTAAGCCACAAAATATAAATTATTTTAAAAATATATATATTTTTAGTACGTGCAAAAATAAATTATTGATAATACCCTAAACGATTTTACGTGAAGAAGTTACCAGAATGTGATAGCAGAAGAAAGTACGTCCCAAACTGTAATATTCGGTAATTTTCTTTTCGGTATATAGAGGTATTTAGTACCTGAAATTATCAAATAGAATATAATGCTTGTTTGGCGGCGAATGTTAATAAACGCTCCTATTTAAGAAACTTTTGAGTGTTAGTGATTACCTTTTACGGTCATTTTCTACTTTATACTTAGATAGTTAGAGATATGTATGTTACCTAACGCTTTTATAAACAAACTTGTTGCTATTACTAGTTTTGCCAAACATAGCGTTAGTAATTTAGAGCCACTTCATTGCATTACGATTTATACCTGATTAGGAACTTGAATAAAGACGATAATGATGATGGTGATTTTGCATCACCGATATTATTTAAGTGTAATGGATTGACTTAGTTGACCAATGTATAATTATGATAAATGTTCAACAAGTCGGGTTTGTGCGGAGTGCACACTTGTATGACGTTATTATGATTATTATTCGAGGGCGAAGCCCCGAATGACGGGGGTCTGGGGGCAGCGCTCCTGGTAGCAGGGTCCAAGGGGCGGAGCCCCTGGCTGAGGTCGAGCTTGGAAAAAAATTATTTGTTATAAAGTGCTATGTTAAAAACGCACTAGAAAATAAAAATTCCGGTGTTTTGCCCGCTAATTTTACTGTTTCGGCGGTTAATTAACTGCTATAGCAGTTATAACCGTTTGGCAGTATTTTGGTCATATATTCATAATCTGGTTTAGTTTCATAAAAAACAAAACATTTTCACGTTTCAAAATTTGAGTTTTATCCGATTTAAAATATCGATAGAACCACCGAAATATTTTAATCGGAAAGTGTTTACACGACTCTCAGATTACTGCGATCCAAAATTTCCTAACAAATGATTGGTAACAAGGGAACGATACAGAGAGAATGACCTTGAATCTAGAGAAATAAGTTAACCTGCTTATAAGGTTGGCAAAACATAGATATGCTGTTTGGCCGCGAGTTTTAAGCCTATGGATTTTGTTTAAACGCTCCTGTTTTAGACGCAAATAATCATTACGTTTACTTTAGAGAGTTAGAGATACAACTATGGTATCTATGTTAGTATGTTACCATATGAAATAAGTAGCTAGTTTTAACTGTTAGTTGCCTTAACGTTTTAGTGTCACTTCATTTTGTTACGATTGTGACTTAATTACGGCTTCAATAACAGACGACGATGATCATTTTCAATGGAACAATGATGAGAGAATAATAGAGGAATGACTTATCATGATTATTTCATTTTTACACTAACATTGAGGTTGGCCAGCCACACATAGATAGGCTAAAATAACATTAAAGACCCCGTACTTGTAAGAATGACATTAAGGACCCATACTTTAATGCCTTTGTATAGTTTACACCCCCGAATAGTGGATAATTGATTGCCTGTGATATAAGTTAGGGAAGTTGTGGGCAGTTAAACGTGGGGTAAGGAAACAAAATTTTGATTGTGCGTAATATAAGTAGTTAAGTACCACATGCAGTCACGCATGCATGCATGTTTACTTTAGTTAAGAATGTCAAATACAGCCCTTTAAATTGTCAAGAATATAAGATTAGTACTTAAAATGTATTAAGTTTTCCACATCACCCTTTTAAGCATACTAAATTTTAAAATTTGCCCCTATACTCATTAAGCTTTAGATTCTTAATACCGAGTAAGTTTTATAATATAGCAAATTAACCGCTAAACTAATTATACTTTAATTTATTTTCACATCATTTTACCTAGTATTTGTAACAATACTTATTGGAAAATCTTATTATCGTTAAAGTTTATTTTTTCGATATAAAGTAAATGTTTTTGTATTTGCTACAACACACGATTGGTAACAAACTAACAATCTTTATTGGAAAAACATATTATCGTTAAAACGGCTATAAAATAAATGTTTTCATACCCGTTACTACGCATGTTTGTTATATCACGTTATAACACGTATTTCAGATCACGAGTGATTGCAGATTCATCAGCACAACTTCTAGCCTATTTGTAGATCAGCACTAGCCATAACGAGTCCATGGTCAAGCCCAAATCGATACTCTCAAAATTTCGGGCGTTCTATTTTCAACACTAATTACATCAAGCATGTTTCCTTTTTATACTTTTCAAACATTCAAAGTTTATGCTATATGCATATTGCATACATGACGATTAAATATGACTTGTACAACTACGAAATTGAACCATAAAAGAAAACCCTTGAAGCTTACCCATATCATTCGCATAATACTTTTATTTTCCGCTAAGTTTACGTTCTTACAAGCTAGCTTCATTTTCATTCTGCAAGTAATTGGAAATTGAAACACTTGAATACATCCTCATTATATCGATGGGTTCTCAAAAAGACCAAAATTTTAAGTTTGAGGGCGAACATGTCAATCAAGTTACAAGTCTAAATATGTCCTAACACGAGTCATAATGGGTTCATGGACCGTGGTCAAGTCCAGATCACTCAAAATGTAAATATCTTTAGTTCTTGGCAAGCCCTATATGGTTGGCTATGGTGGTTTCAAAAGCAGCAGATCACTTGAAGTTACAAGGTTAACATCTATCGTTTTGTGACCATATACCAATAGGGGCGCACAAAGGATTAAGAGGCTAAAGTGAGCTGTTTACTTGGGTTAAAATACACATATTTTGTTGTATATCTATACAGGACTATAGGAGTATAAGATTTCTAATCTTCTTTAGGGCTCACATTTCTGAATACACTGTTAAGATAAATTAGTGGATGTGAAGGCTAAATATACGTAACAAACTTTCTCAAATTTACCGATATACGTAACATACTTATTTTATTGTTAACATACGTAATATACTTTTAAATAGTTACCAATGTACGTAATATTGTCATACGACCACTTATAAAAGTTACAGTTTTGATCCTTGTCGTTTGCGTTGACTTCCACCGTTAGTCCGTTGAAATTTTTTTCACTTAGAAAAGTTACAGTAATGGTCCCTTGACTTTTACCATTAGTCCTTTGACATTTTTCACCTAGTATATGTATATTTTATCCGTTTTTATCTATTTTTGACAATTATTTTTTACGTTTTCATCCGCTTTCATACGCTTTCGTCCATTTTTTTACGTTTTCATGAGGGTATAATTGTCAGTTCTCAAACCAAAAGGAAGAACGTGTCATTTACTCTTTTTATTATTTATTTAACTATTAGTATGTTAGTAAGGTCCGTTTTTATACGTTTTCGTCTATTTTTATACGTTTTCATACCTTTTCGTCCGTTTTGATATGTTTACATATGTTTTAATCCGTTTTAATCACTTTTCATCCATTTTAATATGCTTTCATCCGTTTTTCTTACATTTTCATACGTTTTTATCTGTTTTATACGTTTTCATCCGGTTTTCTAACGTTTTCATACGCTTTTATGTGTCTTCATACGTTTTTGTCCATTTTTGTACGTTTACGTCCGTTTTTATGTGTTTTCATCCGTTTTTATCCATTTTCGTTCGTTTTAATACGCTTTTTTCTGTTTTTCTTACGTTTTACGCTTTCGTATGGTTTTCTTACGTTTTTATCTGCCTTTAACTGTTTTCATCCGTCTTTTACATTTTTTGTTCATTTTTATACGTTTTCGTCCATTTGATACGTTTACGTCCGTTTTCTTAGTTGACCATTTTTATATTTATAAAAACGGATGAAACCATATAAAAATAGACGAAAACGTATAAAAATGGACAAAAACGTTTAAAACGGAAAAAACGCATAAAACTGACAAAAACGCATAAAAACGGATAAAAAAGAATAAAAACGGACGAAAACGTATTAAAATGAGTGAAACGGATAAAAACAGATGAAAATGTTAAAAAAACGGACGAAATGTGTAAAAATGAATAAAAACATATAAAAACGGACAAAAACATATAAAACGGACAAAAATGCATAAAAACGGATAAAAACATATAAAACCAAATAAAAACGGATGCAAACGGATAAAAACGTATAAAACGGACAAAATTCATAAAAACGGATGATAACAAATAAAAATGGATAAAAACGTATGGAAATGTATAAAAACGAACGAAAACGTATAAAAAGGACGAAAATGTATAAGGATGGATAAAAACGTAAGAAAAACCGAGGAAATCGTCTAAAAACGGATAAAAACGTATAAAAACTAAAAAAAACAGATAAAAGCGGATAAAATATATATATATAAGTGAAAAAATGTCACGGGACTAATGGGGAAAGTCAACGCAAAAGTCAAGGGACCATTACTGTAGCTTTTTTAAGTGAAAAAATTTCAAAAGAGTAACGGTGAAAGTCAACGCAAACGACAAGGATCAAAACTATAACTTTTATAAGTGGTAGTATAATAATATTACTTACATCGGTAAGTATTTAAAAGTATATTACATATGTTTACAATAAAATAAGTATGTTACGTATAGTATATCGATAAATTTGAGAAAGTTTGTTACGTATATTCAGCCATCACCCAATTAGTGGGGACGTTCTCGAAAACTTTTCTAAGACAACAATTTTTTCTTTTTTCTTTTTTTTTTTTTTTAGATGAGATTTGAGGCATCAAAGTTTATGAGGCCTAACTACCTCAATCATTGATTTAGTGGCTTTAAAGTAGAGCTAGCTAGTTCTATTTAAAACCACTTAATCAAAGAATCAAATAAGTGATGTAGTTAGCCTCATAAATTTTAAAGCCCTAAATCTCATTTGAAAACAAAATATTAGTTGGCTTGGAAAAGTTTTCAAGAACATCCCACTTTCTCTTAAGATTTTATTTAAGAATTTGAGCCAAAGAAGCTTAGAAAATTTATACTCCTATACAACAAAATCCTTGTATTAATATATATATATATATATATATATATATATATATATATATATATATATATATATATATACACTAGTGGCAAAACCCGTCCGATGGACGGGTATGATTTGTGATTATTATTTTTAGGATTTAGTAGAACAAAAATATACTAAAAGGTAATTAAACGTTAAATGAAACGGTTAAGATCTATAATTGATATTATCATAATCCATAAAACGGCTAAAAGCATGTAAGTATTTTGATTTTTGGTTTTTATTTTTAGGATTTAGCTAAACAAATATATACTAAAAAGTAATTAAAAGTTAAATGAAATGGGTGGAATACCTTGTACTTGTTTTGTTAAAGGGATATCTATATAATTCGATCGATTGCGTAAAGCCCGCCGGTAGCAGCGGAACCGAGGAATGTATACAGAAAAGACATGTCTTTTTTCAACATGTCAAGCACGATGAGTTCAACATGGTTCCTCAACATTTTTATGAATAAAAGAGCGATATAATTTGGTAAAGTTGCTTACTTGTTGTGATAATATTGAAGCAAAATAGTGATTTAGAACGCGACTAACCATTGACCATGCCATTGATGATGGAAACCCATTTGCGCCAGTCAAGAACATGTTTTTTTCTTCCATCTGATATAATTAAAAGCAAAATTACACATAAGTCAACCTTTATGCATCATAACAATTAACAAACAATATACATAAACTAAAAAAAAGGATGAGTTCAACTACAATGGATTATCGAAAACTGAAAAAGCCAATAACATATAAGCAAGACCTGAGAGACAAATGCTATTCAATTTAATACAGGTTACTTAGCGTATATACTAACGCATAATACAATCAAAAGAGGAATTGATCTTATAAATTGATTGATGGTTTTCAATCAGAGCTAACAAAAACAGGATGATAAAACATCGGATAATCATAACAACGATAATCTATAACCGGTTAACAGAACATCAGATACAAAGTAGAGTAATAGGGCAAAGTTTATGAGCTTACAAAAACAGAGCAACCAGTTTTTTAATCAATATGCAGAACAGAGATACCGTAATTCCCATGGTATTTGTATAATTCACTCGCTAAACTGGATTAGTTAGTTAGTGATGTTTGATGCGAGTTTTCAATTGTTTTTTATTTGTTTGTATAGGCGGAGTAGGGTTTGCTCGATTGACAGAATAAATTGTATATTAGGGATACAAAAATACCAAAACAGAGCATGCCTAATATTCAGGAACCGATTTGGTTTATAGATTTAGTGTTGCAAAATATAATTCAAAAATCATGTTGGTCTAATGGTTAAGACTTAAGAGATTGACACTTCTAAAAAATTCTTCAACATCAATTAATGTGCTTCATATTTTGGCTCTTTTAGGAATTGTATTTGAATTATTTATGCAACTTATGATCATTATGATCTAATATGACGGTTGTATGGCTTTCAAATACGCACAACACAATATCCTGCAACATACAAATACAAAAAAAAAAAAAAAAAAAAAAAAAAAAAAGCGAAGTGCATGAGAAAGCTATAAACTGATCATATAATATACTTTTTTATGTGCCTTTGAAAGGATAACTTTGATACCAGCATGTTTGTTGAAAGGAGAACATTGTTGCCAACATGTTTGTTATCCTAACCAATATAATCAATGGTGCCTCTAGCCTTCAAAATAACCTCATTACGCACTATGTACTCACTGTATTGTCGTCTTCTTGACGCCTTTTGCAACAAATCTGCTACCCAAAGCAATTCATTCTGCACAGGTAAAACTAACTGTTAACAACAATGGTTGGATCCATTCATTTAGACAGACGGTTAGGTTGTTTTACACGTTATAGAAAATGAATCAAAAAGTTTGAGAGCATAAGCACCTGATAACCATTGTTGTCACAAAAAAATGGGCAAACGACAAAGTACAAAGAATGGCTATATGCACCTCTGTATGTGTCAGCGAAACGAAATACCTAAAATGAAAATCAATTGAATAGAGGTAAAAAATCAATAAAATTTCTTCGAAAAGAGTTGCAGTTAACAGTAAAAATGAAACCAAAAAAAAAATTGAAACTTACTATCAGTGTTTGTTAAAATTGAATATACATGACTTCTTGGTAGTTAGATTTCCACTTCCTTCAGTTTTCTTGAACCCTTTTGTACCGAAGGTTCAATCAGGCTATATTTCTTTAATATGGTCCATTCTTTTTGTCCAACAACTTGCATCACTACATCAGGAGACCTGAATCCTATATGTCCACACATAAAACTTGAAGCTAGCGCAATTACAAATTTTCAAATTCAATCATCTTTGATACAAATTTATACTTAATATGGATAATCAAAAAATAGGCACCAATTAAGTATTGAAAGCATACACTTCAATACGAGTTTTTATGCGGTTTTCTTGTAATGTCGTAAATAACTTTCTTAAAAAAAGGATATTTGTCATAACATAATGCATCCCAAGTAGGAAAAACAACTTGTGTGGTTCAAGAAAGTCGTTGCCTGAACATACTTGAAACTTACTTCAAAAGAGTAAACGAATACTGAACATTTGATTATACACGCGTATATTCTCCATAAGGTGACTGTCTCTATATGGTTGTTTAGTGTATTCTGATTATTCTTGTGGTGCATGCAGGACCACTCTCTCGCCTAAACAACACAATTGATACCGCGTTCCTGATTCTCTAGAGTAAGATGTCAACCTTTCTTCATACCAGAAAAGTGCGCCAAATATATAGCGGCACACCTGATCGCAATCCCTCGAATTCGTATACTCTTTAGGAATTCTGCACAATCCTCATAAATTTAAAGAGTTATAAAAATGACATTGATAATACGCCATTCTACTGGAAACGGCTTAATTTACCTTGAACCATAGACCGCTGACGGTCATCATTCTTACGCGAGCTGATACCACCCTCGTCTGGCCTTTGATCATTACTTATAACAACAACTAAGATGAAATTAGCATACCTTAAAGTGTTAAATAACATTGTATATGTAACTATCGAATATTATTAAAGGTCACAAATGCACTAAACTCGTGCAGTTGAATGACCGCGGCTGCTACTTCATTCCCGGAAAGTAGTAACATTTCTCGAGTTTGCATTAGTACCTATAGCAATAGACACAATAGAATTAGGACAAAGTAAACGAACTATTACATTTAACATATGCAATTGGAGCCCCAGGAAACGGGGGAAACGGTATCGTTTCCTGATTCTGCATTAGTAACTGCAACGACAGACACAATAAATTAGGCCTGTGAGAACGGGCTCATATATTTAGTACTCATTGAAGTTTTTACTACTACTGATAGTGACAAGAAATATATGTAACCGTGCTACTAATTTGCGTTGGTGGCCCATCCTTGCCAGCAAAAGATCTCCCACCCTCATTCGTTGTTGCAACAATGATGTCTATCGATGGTACAGATTCATTATGACCTACAATGGTGGTAAAAAGACTGTATATCTGTCCATCGTCTTGTCTCGTTCCATCTTTAACAAACTAATAATAAAAGGTATTATCAAAATTTCATTATGCCTGGTCTTAAATCAACTTACAAAGTCCATGTGATTATTGTACATCATATACGAACCCACATGGTCCAACATAACCTATCATATTATAACTTCAGCATATCACATTCATTATAATTTAGATCCCTCCAAAACCTCTGCGAAGTTACAAATTTTGTTTACACAGTATAACTACCCCGTCTAATATTAAACTTTCAACTATATTTATCTTTTTTTACTTTTACCATGCCAAATCCATGTTGCTCGCCTTCATAATCCACAAGGGCATTCCAAGTCTTTGCATATTGTTTTTGCTTGTTCAGTGTTTACAACCTGCAATAGACAACATATGTACAAAATTAGTTTACAATGTTACTTAATATAAATATTGCACCTATTATAAACAGAGTTGACACATCAATTTTATGTGCCAAATTGTATAAAAAAATTGAAAAATTTGGATATCACAATAAAACTGTACAATTTGAATTCACATGATGGTGATAATTTCGTTATTACCATTTCCTTTTGTACTGAGGTAAAAATTGGAAGATATTAGCTTATGTGGCCTTGTTCTTTTTTGTAAGAGTTCTTATCATCCCTTCGGCGATTTTAAAGAACCACAACAAATTCATAGCTGCCAAGACTGGTGGAATTATATGCAACCCGTAAAAGGTAAGTACTTGAACTTGATTCACCTGTAAAAACAGATATTCCAATTAGTTTGTGGGTGACAACATGCTTTGTAAGCACTTATTTGCTCTAAAATAAGCAGTTTCATTTAAACAATCAACAATGCTTATCTGCTTAAAAAAAAATAAGCAATCCCGAAACACCCTTTATAAATATTATGTTCAAGATTAAAAACTTCGTTTTACTTCAGTTTTCTTCATTATGTATTTATACAAATACATACACGCACACATTTCATATAGCTTACCTGATCAATGTGATTATATATGTGGTAGAAAAAGAAGCCAAACAACATGATCCTTGAACCTGAAAACAAATCATAAGCTTTCAACACAACATTCTACTATCTAAAGCTGTGAAGACTTCATTCCAGCAACATCAAGATACCTGCAATCACATCGTTAATGAATTTCCTGCCTATGATTGTGAGTATAAAAAATAAAATACTCTGTAAGCATTTTGGTTACCATCTCAAGTTCACAAAGGGTGTTGTACTCTCTGTGAAAAGAATCTTAAAGATGTAGTACTCGGCTTCACCACTTAAAAGGGATTGCATGATCGCAAACATTGAGAGCCCGTGGTGCAATATCTGCAAGACAGAAACACAAGTTAGTCTAATAGTTGACATCTTCTAAATTTGACTCATAGTCTCTTAATCTTCCTTTTGCTCCATTGACTTGACTTGTGTTGACTAATTAGATGTAACAATCGAGGCTCATTACTTATGAACGGGTCGATTTCAGGTTATGTTTGTCAAGTAGATTAAAAGAAACAACTAAAAAGAGAAAAAGTCAAAAGTCACCAACAGTGTATTTTAAAGCATAAAGCTACCAAATCAAATATGTTAAACAAAGGCAATGTTACAGTAAATCCTTAAAAATATTTAACACGACAAAAAAAATTTCGGGTCAATCCAACCCGGCATTTTTATGATTAACCTGTTTTGACCCTTAACCCAAACCGGTCCTTATTTAGGTTCAAAAATTTTAATAATTCTTACATATTCAACACAGCCTAAAGTTGGATAAGTCCAAACAATCATTGCCATATCAGACAAAAAATACCGTGAAGACATCTGCAATAAAAGAAGAAATAAATAAATTAACTGATACAGAGGAAGCAAATATCGTGAAATCATATTGCTACACAAAACGAAGACGTATAAAGTTTATATAAATAAATTAGTCTTGATGTAATACATGAAAAAAAAATCATCTTGATTTCTGTTCGGAAGGTCGAAAATGACTTTAAATTTAACACTTTGAATATAACAAATTAAGCCAAAACAAAAGTCAAAGATACCCCAAGTATAGTTTCTGATAAGTTAGACCTTCTCTTAATAATCAACTCTTCATGAGGTTTTTCATCAAAAAGGTAGCAATGGCCACAAAAAGTGCATGGAAGGTCGAAAAGCCCCTGAAAATAGAAGTTAATAGCATATAAGGGACTTTAACAACACAATAAAATTAAACCTGAAGAAAAAAAGTCAAGATGAGTAGGGATAAGAGGTAATAACCGGTTCTTCCATTCAAGCTTTTATGCCTTGTTGAGTTTATTAAAACCGTTGAAGATAAAGGGTGTAACTATTCCTGCTAAGAGGATCATGGGGTTAGTGAATTAGGGTTTGTTGAGGTGCGGCTGGTATGCGGGTTTTGTGGTATAACAGAATGAAGAGAGAGTTGAGACTAAATACATGCATGAAGTAATAGCTTCCACATGTTTATCAGTTTTGACTTGGAAATTTAATAACAAAAGTTGGATTGCTTATGTGACAACTCGTATTTTCAGGTCATATTTCAAAACATTATTCATGCTTCATCATTTATCGTTTATCGTAAACTGGGTTTACGAGTATCAAATTCACGTAACCGTAATGGTTTAGCTGTGAATTCATGATCATATCATCGAGGACATTTCATATAGACTAAGTTTAGTCTACATATCATCAATAACATCATTCCATATCGGTTCATGCATGGTTTTGCATTTTTCCTTAAACGCGTAATTTTCATATTAAATAAACGTTATCGTGTAATTAATTATTTTGAACAATTGATCCATAAATTCCAAAAATCATCCCGATATATTTTTATACTCATATTAAGTTATAAAAATAATATTATGAGTTTACCCAGTGTTTTAAATTTATTTTGTATATAAATTGTTATATTTATATAATTACGACGGTTTTCTTAAATTCTACACGATTATTATTATTTCACTCAAATTTTGCAAGAAATATATTTTTATAATTTTTATGACCTCAATATATTTTATCTTGACCCGTGGAAAATTTATTTTTATCCAACGCTACCCTAAATATTCACAAGTGACTACAACTTACCACTTAATTTCAAATATCTTACAAGTTATAACACTTATACATTTAGAAAAAAAAAAACAATAAAAGTAATGACTTAACCCCCTTGTCGACACAAGGGGGGAGTAGTCATCAAAATTCTTGCAAATATCTTTAATATATGTATATTATACTACCCTTATCCATTTCATTTCTTTCATTTGCAAAAACAAGATCAAATATTTCCTTCTCTTTTCTCTCTAAATATTCGGCAGCCAAGGACCAAGAGGAAGGATCATCTTCAAGTTTTCAAGACAAGTTTTAATACACACTAGTATCATTTGTTGCAAAGGTTTTGTAATACAAACCTCAAGTGATTAGGAAAACCTTTTGTCCTTAAACCTCATCATATCACTAGTAAGCATTCATATTCATATTTTTATTTCACATTCATTTTTATGGTCATATCATTTTATTTGAGAAACATGCAAGTCTCATGATGTTTATACCATTTTTAAGGTTTTTATGTGTTAAATATATATAATCCATCATATAATTACTCCTTGTTATACATTAGTTTTGGTGATGTCTAGGAACCCATGACACCCTAAGAAGGTGTATGGTAGGATTAGAATAGCTTCGGAGTTGTTTTGAATGGGTTAGAATAGGTTTGGCGCGAGAAAAACTCATTTCGACACGTTTTGAAAAGGGTCTGTCCTTAAAATTAAATTCTGGAAAATCCGACAGTGGGTATAATATTTTGGGCTAGATATTTAGAAAATACACTTTAAAACGAAACCGTGGCCGCTTGAACGGATTAAAACGGAGTTATAACGAAGAAGTTATGAATTTTTCAAGTTGAGCGTCAAAACTATAAATTCTGAAATTTCAGCATGAAAATGTCACTCCTTACGAGTCAAAAATGAGTCTTAAGCTTTATAAATTGTGTCGAATTATCAAAAATATATTAGTATACTTTGACACGAATCTAAGGATGTAGAAAACGGACTTGTAACGATTAAATTACACGCGATAAACCAAGTTGCCGTAACTTTATTCTATTAGCAAAATTAATATATTCTCTATTACTACGGCAACTAAAAGACCATGTTGGCGGACGTTTTTAACAATGATGTAGAACTTTTTATAACGTGATGTCTTCTAGTAAAAGTAAGTTCGCCTAGCATATTTTCCAAAATGTCCAACCGTTTGTTGAGCGGAGTTGTAACGAATAACATATAGTCACTCAAACTTTGCCGAAAACCATCCTTAAACAACATTTTGGACAAAAGTACCATATTTTACCTATATTTTTCTCCGTGATCGAGACCTCTAGGATGAAAACTTAAACACTAAAACTTTGAGATAATCATACGAGCTTCCCAAAACCGTTGAGTTCGTTTCCTAACACTCGACGTGCACCATTTTACGACTAGATTTTAGAGGCCGTTTTAGTCACTTTCATGGAAATTTCAACGACATTATTTTACGACGAAAAGTAATATTTTCACAATAAATCACTAAATGATTATCGTCGGATATCATTTCAACGTAAATACATGTGAAGTAATTTAAAAATGGTCAAGACGTTAAAAGATTATATTTTTGACGAGAAGTACTGTTTTCAAAAATTCATAAGTGGTATAAATATCATCCGAATTGCATCCATAACATTACATCATAACTTATTATGTATCATATCATTCATAATAGGTCAAGTTTAGTGATTCACGCTACATTTCGGTGTACTCACTTTTGCCATCGCATCATTGTCCAAGTGAGTTTCCATAGCCCCATTTTCAATTGTTTTAATGCTTTTATTAAACTCTTTGGGGGAGATACATGCTCAACTATTTTTATGACTATCATGATTATTTGAAACTACATGCTTAACTGAACTGAATGTTTAGTCATATTCTATATCATAAATCATTGAACTAAATGTCGTGGTGTTATCATTGAGCTAAATGTCTTGGGATTATCATTGAACTAAATGTCTTGGTATAATCATTGAACTAAATGTCTTGGGATTATCATTGAGCTTAATGTCTTGGGATTATCATTGAGCTGAATGTCTTGGGATTATTATTGAGCTAAATGTCTTGGGAACATCATTGAGCTGAATGTCTTGGGATTTTCATTGAACTAAATGTCTTGGTATAATTATGTCAAGTAACTATTGATACATAAGTCATGCACTATTATGTGAATTCATTTGACATCATGTGTTTGAACATAAATTATACATATTTTGGCAGTGGGTTGTGAACACACAGGTTGCAAGTTTTGTATGGGCGGAACTTGGAACTGAGTGGATTTACAATGCCTTTGCTGCATAAACGATTTTGAAGGACTTTACATTTCAACGCAAACTCTATGAACTCACTCAACCTTTGTGTTGACACTTTTTAGCATGTTTTATCTCAGGTATCTAAGGCATACACTTCATGGCATGCATGTGGACATATCATAGAGTCGCGGTGACGACGCGTCTTACTTGGGTTTTATGAACTTTAAAAACATCGTTTGACTTATAACAAATTTATTTTCCGCACATAGTAACTTTCATTTGGGACCTATCTTTGTAACTCTGAATGTTTTTATTAATTCAAGCGATGTATTTTCCAAACGACACTTTAGGTCGTTCAATATAACTGTGATTGTGATGCTATGACAGTCAATCCCCAAGAATTCCATTCCGCTGCAAAACAGGTAATTTGGGGGTGTGACAGATTGGCATCAGAGCTTCAGTTATAGAGAACTAGGTTGCATCATTGACCCTAGACTATAACTACCCCTTCATAGCATCTCATCATTTCATCATAAGTGCATGTTCACTTTACATGCGGTTTATACGTACATTTTTCGAGTTATTTACTTTCATTCCAAATCGATTGTCACATGGATGCCTTTAAATACCTATCCCATTATCCTTTCTTCATACTCCAATGTGGAGAATGCTTTGTCATTCTCTATCGCAATTTTAATATCAGCTGATTCATCACCGATAACGTCGAATGCCGAGACAAAACCTCTAAGTAGGGCGAAGTCACTCTCACTCCTTTGTTTCACCACTAACATGTCGAGTTACACGTTATTCACACATTAAGTCACTAAACCATAGTACATTTGAAGCGCTTACAACATCTCATAACCCAATTCTTAGGAAACCGTCGATCATTTTGAAAAATAACCTCAAACTTATCACCTCACATCACATCTCTTTAGAGCGCTTATTCTTAACATAAGACTTTGCTACGTCTCACCTTTCCTCTTATTTTGAAGAGTTATGGCACCGAAGAAAGCTGCACCAGAAATGACAACAGCTGCTATCCAAAGGTATATAGAGGATAGTATAGCCGAGGCACTAAGGAAAGAGCGAGCAACGGTAACTGCTGCTGCCGAGGCCGCGGCTGCTGCTGAAGCTGCTAGACTTGCTGCTGCCACAGGAGCTGCAGGAGGATCTGGAGTTCGAAATTGTACATACAAGGACTTTAAGAAATGTGATCCTACAAAGTTCAAAGGCACTGAAGGAGCCACTGCTATGGTTCGATGGTTTAAGAAGATGGAGTCTGTGTTTCTTCTATGCAATTGCCCAGATGACTACAAGGTGAAGTTTGCCACCGGTACACTCTTAGATGGCGCAATGTCATGGTGGAATTCGTATGCACAACCTATTGGTATCGAAAATGCTTACAAGCTCACGTGGGATCAATTCAAGAGGTTGTTGACAAAGAAGTATTGTCCGCGCACGGAGGTGAAGAAATTAGAAACGGAATTCTATGAGTTAGTGACTATTGGTTATGACATCGAGACCTACATCAGGAGGTTTCAAGAATTGGCTGCACTATGTCCATCAATGGTTTCGGACAATGAGAAACTACTGGAAAATTTCATTGGAGGACTTCCACAATGTATTCAAGGAGATGTAACTTCTTCCGATCCACAAACAATTGAAGAAACTATCAGGATAACTCAAAAACTCATGGCTCAAGTTGTGAAGGGGGAAAACATTATCAACAATAACCGCAACAACAACAACAACCAAATAAACAACAACAAAAGGAAATGGGAAAATGACCAAGGAGGTTATAATAACGACAACCAAAACCGTAACACTAACCAGCATCAACAACAGAATAGAGGGCAAGAAACTGCAATGGTTTATGTTGCTGCACCAATAGAAGGCAAAGGTTATGCTGGAACCTACCCACTATGTAATCGATGTAAGTATCATCACTCGGGTCTTTGCCCTGTTAAGTGTTACAAGTGTCAAAAACTAGGACACCATGCCAGGGATTGTAGAGGTAAATCCATAGTCACATGCTTCGGATGTGGAGAGCAAGGACACTATCGGAACCAATGTCCCCAAAACCAAGGTCAACAAGTCGAAGGTGCTCATGGGAATGCATACATGTTAGAAGGAGGAAAAGCTTGTCATGGTCTCAATAACGCGGAAGACTGAAGAAGTTCGGAAACTAACAGTCTTAATTTTCCTTATGTACTATGTCGTACTAAGTTTATGTCTTCCATCGTATTCGGATCTTATGACTTAAGATGTACTACTTTTGATGAACCACTCGTTGTAAAATATTTTCATTAAGCGTACTTTCTTTTCCTTCTGATTCGTTATCACTTACAAGGTTTAGATCTCTGTAAACATCGAGAGTTATAACAACTAAACCGAACGTCACATTATCGTTCCTTAATTATACATAGCCTAGCTAACTATGTCTAATTCTGGAGGGATATCGTTCCTTAATTATACATAGCCTAGCTAACTATGTCTAATTCTGGAGGGATCATGTTATGTTGGGAGCAGTTATTTATAAGTCTTAGTGCAAGCAGGGTTTTCACATATTCATAAAAGTCTAAGTGTTACTCATGGGAGATTCATCCACTATTTTCTTTACTATGATGTTTTGTACGCTTTAAATCATCGATAACCATAACGACATCTCTTCATGTCTTCTTTCCTCGTTATTTATCACAAACTCAAAAATTTGATAGACTAACACGAACTGAATTCAGGGACTGAATTCCTTTTTGGTTGGGCGAATGTGACAACTCGTATTTTCAGGTCATATTTCAAAACATTATTCATGCTTCATCATTTATCGTTTATCGTAAACTGGGTTTACGAGTATCAAATTCACGTAACCGTAATGGTTTAGCTGTGAATTCATGATCATATCATCGAGGACATTTCATATAGACTAAGTTTAGTCTACATATCATCAATAACATCATTCCATATCGGTTCATGCATGGTTTTGCATTTTTCCTTAAACGCGTAATTTTCATATTAAATAAACGTTATCGTGTAATTAATTATTTTGAACAATTGATCCATAAATTCCAAAAATCATCCCGATATATTTTTATACTCATATTAAGTTATATAAATAATATTATGAGTTTACCCAGTGTTTTAAATTTATTTTGTATATAAATTGTTATATTTATATAATTACGACGGTTTTCTTAAATTCTACACGATTATTATTATTTCACTCAAATTTTGCAAGAAATATATTTTTATAATTTTTATGACCTCAATATATTTTATCTTGACCCGTGGAAAATTTATTTTTATCCAACGCTACCCTAAATATTCACAAGTGACTACAACTTACCACTTAATTTCAAATATCTTACAAGTTATTACACTTATACATTTAGAAAAAAAAAAAAAACAATAAAAAGTAAATGACTTAACCCCCTTGTCGACACAAGGGGGGAGTAGTCATCAAAATTCTTGCAAATATCTCTAATATATGTATATTATATTACCCTTATCCATTTCATTTCTTTCATTTGCAAAAACAAGATCAAATATTTCCTTCTCTTTTCTCTCTAAATATTCGGCAGCCAAGGACCAAGAGGAAGGATCATCTTCAAGTTTTCAAGACAAGTTTTAATACACACTAGTATCATTTGTTGCAAAGGTTTTGTAATACAAACCTCAAGTGATTAGGAAAACCTTTTGTCCTTAAACCTCATCATATCACTAGTAAGCATTCATATTCATATTTTTATTTCACATTCATTTTTATGGTCATATCATTTTATTTGAGAAACATGCAAGTCTCATGATGTTTATACCATTTTTAAGGTTTTTATGTGTTAAATATATATAATCCATCATATAATTACTCCTTGTTATATATTAGTTTTGGTGATGTCTAGGAACCCATGACACCCTAAGAAGGTGTATGGTAGGATTAGAATAGCTTCGAAGTTGTTTTGAATGGGTTAGAATAGGTTTGGCGCGAGAAAAACTCATTTCGACACGTTTTGAAAAGGGTCTGTCCTTAAAATTAAATTCTGGAAAATCCGACAGTGGGTATAATATTTTGGGCTAGATATTTAGAAAATACACTTTAAAACGAAACCGTGGCCGCTTGAACGGATTAAAACGGAGTTATAACGAAGAAGTTATGAATTTTTCAAGTTGAGCGTCAAAAACTATAAATTCTGGAAATTTCAGCATGAAAATGTCACTCTTTACGAGTCAAAAATGAGTCTTAAGCTTTATAAATTGTGTCGAATTATCAAAAATATATTAGTATACTTTGACACGAATCTAAGGATGTAGAAAACGGACTTGTAACGATTAAATTACACGCGATAAACCAAGTTGACGTAACTTTATTCTATTAGCAACATTAATATATTTTCTATTAAACATATACTTCGGCAACTAAAGGACCATGTTGGCTTAACGTTTTTAATAATGATGTAGAACTTTTTATAACGTGATGTCTTCTAGTAAAAGTAAGTTCGCCTAGCATATTTTCCAAAATGTCCAACCGTTTGTTGAGCGAAGTTGTAACGAATAACATATAGTCACTCAAACTTTGCCGAAAACCATCCTTAAACAACATTTTGGACAAAAGTACCATACTTAACCTATATTTTTCTCCGTGATCGAGACCTCTAGGATGAAAACTTAAACACTAAAACTTTGAGATAATCATACGAGCTTCCCAAAACCGTTGAGTTCGTTTCCTAACACTCGACGTACACCATTTTACGACTAGCTTTTAGAGGCCGTTTTAGTCACTTTCATGGAAATTTCAACGACATTATTTTACGACGAAAAGTAATATTTTCACAATAAATCACTAAATGATTATCGTCGGATATCATTTCAACGTAAATACATGTGAAGTAATTTAAAAATGGTCAAGACGTTAAAAGATTATATTTTCGACGAGAAGTATTGTTTTCAAAAATTCATAAGTGGTATAAATATCATCCGAATTGCATGCATAACATTACATCATAACTTATTATCTATCATATCATTCATAATAGGTCAAGTTTAGTGATTCACGCTACATTTCGGTGTACCCACTTTTGCCATCGCATCATTGTCCAAGTGAGTTTCCATAGCCCCATTTTTAATTGTTTTAATGCTTTTATTAAACTCTTTGGGGGAGATACATGCTCAACTATTTTTATGACTATCATGATTATTTGAAACTACATGTTAAGAATGTTTAGTCATATTCTATATCATAAATCATTGAACTAAATGTCGTGGTGTTATCATTGAGCTAAATGTCTTGGGATTATCATTGAACTAAATGTCTTGGTATAATCATTGAACTAAATGTCTTGGGATTATCATTGAGCTGAATGTCTTGGGATTATCATTGAGCTGAATGTCTTGGGATTATTATTGAGCTAAATGTCTTGGGAACATCATTGAACTGAATGTCTTGGGATTTTCATTGAACTAAATGTCTTGGTATAATTATGTCAAGTAACTATTGATACATAAGTCATGCACTATTATGTGAATTCATTTGACATCATGTGTTTGAACATAAATTATACATATTTTGGCAGTGGGTTGTGAACACACAGGTTGCAAGTTTTGTATGGGCGGAACTTGGAACTGAGTGGATTTACAATGCCTTTGCTGCATAAACGATTTTGAAGGCTTTACATTTCAACACAAACTCTATGAACTCACTCAACCTTTGTGTTGACACTTTTAGCATGTTTTATCTCAGGTATCTAAGGCATACACTCCATGGCATGCATGTGGACATATCATAGAGTCGCGTGACCTCTTACTTGGGTTTTATGAACTTTAAAACATCGTTTGACTTATAACAAATTTATTTTTCCGCACATAGTAACTTTCATTTGGGACCTATCTTTGTAACTCTGAATGTTTTATTAATTCAAGCGATGTATTTTCCAAACGACACTTTAGGTCGTTCAATATAACTGTGATTGTGATGCTATGACAGTCAATCCCCAAGAATTCCATTCCGCTGCTAATTTGGGGTGTGACGATTGGCATGAGCTTCAATTATAGAGAACTAGGTTCATCATTGAGACTATAACTACATCATCATAGCATCTCATCATTTCACCATAAGTGCATGTTCACTTTACATGAGTTTTTTCGATTATTTACTTTCATTCCAAATCGATTGTCACATGGATGCCTTTAAATACCTATCCCATTATCCTTTCTTCATACTCCAATGTGGAGAATGCTTTGTCATTCTCTATCGCAATTTTAATATCAGCTGATTCATCACCGATAACGTCGAATGCCGAGACAAAACCTCTAAGTAGGGCGAAGTCACTCTCACTCCTTTGTTTCACCACTAACATGGAATACACGTTATACACATTAAGTCATAAACCATAGTACATTTGAAGCGCTTACAACATCTCATAATTCTTAGGAAACCGTCGATCATTTTGAAAAATAACCTCAAACTTATCACCTCATCACATCTCTTTTAGAGCGCTTATCTTAACATAAGACTTTGCTACGCCTCACCTTTCCTCTTATTTTGAAGAGTTATGGCCCGAAGAAAGCCGCACCGAAATGACAACATGCTATCCAAAGGTATATAGAGGATAGTATAGCCGAGGCACTAACGAGCAACGGTCGCTGCTGCTGAAAGCTAGACTTGCTGCCGCCACAGAGCCGCAGGAGGATCCGAGTTCGAAATTGTACATACAAGGACTTTAAGAACTGTGATCCTACAAAGTTCAAAGGCACCGAAGGAGCCACTGCTATGGTTCGATGGTTTGAGAAGATGGAGTCTGTGTTTCTTCTATGCAATTGCCCGGATGACTACAAGGTGAAGTTTGCCACTGGTACACTCTTAGATGGCGCAATGTCATGGTGGAATTCGTATGCACAACCTATTGGTATCGAAAATGCTTACAAGCTCACGTGGGATCAATTCAAGAGGTTGTTGACAAAGAAGTATTGTCCGCAAGACGGAGGTGAAGAAATTCGAAACAGAATTTTATGAGTTAGTGACTATTGGTTATGACATCGAGACCTACATCGGAGGTTTCAAGAATTGGCTGCACTATGTCCATCAATGGTTTCGGACAATGAGAAACTACTGAAAAATTTCATTGGAGGACTTCCACAATGTATTCAAGGAGATGTAACTTCTTCCGATCCACAAACAATTGAAGAAACTATCGGGATAACTCAAAAACTCATGGCTCAAGTTGTGAAGAGGGGAAACATTATCAACAATAACCGCAACAACAACAACAACCAAATAAACAACAACAAAAGGAAATGGGAAAATGACCAAGGAGGTTATAATAACGACAACCAAAACCGTAACACTAACCAAAGCATCAACAATGAATAGAGGGCAAGAAACTGCAATGGTTTATGTTGCTGCACCAATAGAAGGCAAAGGTTATGCTGGAACCTACCCACTATGTAATCGATGTAAGTATCATCACTCGGTCTTTGCCCGTTAAGTGTTACAAGTGTCAAAAACTAGGACACCATGCCAGGGATTGTAGAGGTAAATCCATAGTCACATGCTTCGGATGTGGAGAGCAAGGACACTATCGGAACCAATGTCCCCAAAACCAAGGTCAACAAGTCGAAGGTGCTCATGGGAATGCATACATGTTAGAAGGAGGAAAAGCTTGTCATGGTCTCAATAACGCGGAAGACTGAAGAAGTTCGGAAACTAACAGTCTTAATTTTCCTTATGTACTATGTCGTACTAAGTTTATGTCTTCCATCGTATTCGAATCTTATGACTTAAGATGTACTACTTTTGATGAACCACTCGTTGTAAAATATTTTCATTAAGCGTACTTTCTTTTCCTTCTGATTCGTTATCACTTACAAGGTTTAGATCTCTGTAAACATCGAGAGTTATAACAACTAAACCGAACGTCACATTATCGCTCCTTAATTATACATAGCCTAGCTAACTATGTCTAATTCTGGAGGGATATCGTTCCTTAATTATACATAGCCTAGCTAACTATGTCTAATTCGGGAGGGATCATGTTATGTTGGGAGCAGTTATTTATAAGTCTTAGTGCAAGCAGTGTTTTCACATATTCATAAAAGTCTAAGTGTTACTCATGGGAGATTCATCCACTATTTTCTTTACTATGATGTTTTGTACGCCTTAAATCATCGATAACCATAACGACATCTCTTCATGTCTTCTTTCCTCGTTATTTATCACAAACTCAAAAATTTGATAGACTAACACGAACTGAATTCAGGGACTGAATTCCTTTTTGGTTGGGCGAATGTGACAACTCGTATTTTCAGGTCATATTTCAAAACATTATTCATGCTTCATCATTTATCGTTTATCGTAAACTGGGTTTACGAGTATCAAATTCACGTAACCGTAATGGTTTAGCTGTGAATTCATGATCATATCATCGAGGACATTTCATATAGACTAAGTTTAGTCTACATATCATCAATAACATCATTCCATATCGGTTCATGCATGGTTTTGCATTTTTCCTTAAACGCGTAATTTTCATATTAAATAAACGTTATCGTGTAATTAATTATTTTGAACAATTGATCCATAAATTCCAAAAATCATCCCGATATATTTTTATACTCATATTAAGTTATATAAATAATATTATGAGTTTACCCAGTGTTTTAAATTTATTTTGTATATAAATTGTTATATTTATATAATTACGACGGTTTTCTTAAATTCTACACGATTATTATTATTTCACTCAAATTTTGCAAGAAATATATTTTTATAATTTTTATGACCTCAATATATTTTATCTTGACCCGTGGAAAATTTATTTTTATCCAACGCTACCCTAAATATTCACAAGTGACTACAACTTACCACTTAATTTCAAATATCTTACTAGTTATTACACTTATACATTTAGAAAAAAAACAATAAAAGTAATGACTTAACCCCCTTGTCGACACAAGGGGGGAGTAGTCATCAAAATTCTTGCAAATATCTCTAATATATGTATATTATACTACCCTTATCCATTTCATTTCTTTCATTTGCAAAAACAAGATCAAATATTTCCTTCTCTTTTCTCTCTAAATATTCGGCAGCCAAGGACCAAGAGGAAGGATCATCTTCAAGTTTTCAAGACAAGTTTTAATACACACTAGTATCATTTGTTGCAAAGGTTTTGTAATACAAACCTCAAGTGATTAGGAAAACCTTTTGTCCTTAAACCTCATCATATCACTAGTAAGCATTCATATTCATATTTTTATTTCACATTCATTTTTATGGTCATATCATTTTATTTGAGAAACATGCAAGTCTCATGATGTTTATACCATTTTTAAGGTTTTTATGTGTTAAATCTATATAATCCATCATATAATTACTCCTTGTTATATATTAGTTTTGGTGATGTCTAGGAACCCATGAAACCCTAATAAGGTGTATGGTAGGATTAGAATAGCTTCGGAGTTGTTTTGAATGGGTTAGAATAGGTTTGGCGCGAGAAAAACTCATTTCGACACGTTTTGAAAAGGGTCTGTCCTTAAAATTAAATTCTGGAAAATCCGACAGTGGGTATAATATTTTGGGCTAGATATTTAGAAAATACACTTTAAAACGAAACCGTGGCCGCTTGAACGGATTAAAACGGAGTTATAACGAAGAAGTTATGAATTTTCAAGTTGAGCGTCAAAAACTATAAATTCTGGAAATTTCAGCATGAAAATGTCACTCTTTACGAGTCAAAAATGAGTCTTAAGCTTTATAAATTGTGTCGAATTATCAAAAATATATTAGTATACTTTGACACGAATCTAAGGATGTAGAAAACGGACTTGTAACGATTAAATTACACGCGATAAACCAAGTTGCCGTAACTTTATTCTATTAGCAAAATTAATATATTCTCTATTAAAAACATACTACGGCAACTAAAGGACCATGTTGGCGGACGTTTTTAACAATGATGTAGAACTTTTTATAACGTGATGTCTTCTAGTAAAAGTAAGTTTGCCTAGCATATTTTCCAAAATGTCCAACCGTTTGTTGAGCGGAGTTGTAACGAATAACATATAGTCACTCAAACTTTGCCGAAAACCATCCTTAAACAACATTTTGGACAAAAGTACCATACTTTACCTATATTTTTCTCCGTGATCGAGACCTCTAGGATGAAAACTTAAACACTAAAACTTTGAGATAATGATACAAGCTTCCCAAAACCGTTGAGTTCGTTTCCTAACACTCGACGTGCACCATTTTACGACTAGCTTTTAGAGGCCGTTTTAGTCACTTTCATGGAAATTTCAACGACATTATTTTACGACGAAAAGTAATATTTTCACAATAAATCACTAAATGATTATCGTCGGATATCATTTCAACGTAAATACATGTGAAGTAATTTAAAAATGGTCAAGACGTTAAAAGATTATATTTTCGACGAGAAGTATTGTTTTCAAAAATTCATAAGTGGTATAAATATCATCCGAATTGCATGCATAACATTACATCATAACTTATTATGTATCATATCATTCATAATAGGTCAAGTTTAGTGATTCACGCTACATTTCGGTGTACTCACTTTTGCCATCGCATCATTGTCCAAGTGAGTTTCCATAGCCCCATTTTCAATTGTTTTAATGCTTTTATTAAACTCTTTGAGGGAGATACATGCTCAACTATTTTTATGACATTCATGATTATTTGCAACTACATGTTTAACTGAACTGAATGTTTAGTCATATTCTATATCATAAATCATTGAACTAAATGTCGTGGTGTTATCATTGAGCTAAATGTCTTGGGATTATCATTGAACTAAATGTCTTGGTATTATCATTGAACTAAATGTCTTGGTATAATCATTGAACTAAATGTCTTGGGATTATCATTGAGCTGAATGTCTTGGGATTATTATTGAGCTAAATGTCTTGGGAACATCATTGAGCTGAATGTCTTGGGATTATCATTGAACTAAATGTCTTGGTATAATTATGTCAAGTAACTATTGATACATAAGTCATGCACTATTATGTGAATTCATTTGACATCATGTGTTTGAACATAAATTATACATATTTTGGCAATGGGTTGTGAACACACAGGTTGCAAGTTTTGTATGGGCGGAACTTGGAACTGAGTGGATTTACAATGCCTTTGCTGCATAAACGATTTTGAAGGACTTTACATTTCAACGCAAACTCTATGAACTCACTCAACCTTTGTGTTGACACTTTTAGCATGTTTTATCTCAGGTATCTAAGGCATACACTTCATGGCATGCATGTGGACATATCATAGAGTCGCGGTGACGACGCGTCTTACTTGGGTTTTATGAACTTTAAAAACATCGTTTGACTTATAACAAATTTATTTTCCGCACATAGTAACTTTCATTTGGGACCTATCTTTGTAACTCTGAATGTTTTTATTAATTCAAGCGATGTATTTTCCAAACGACACTTTAGGTCGTTCAATATAACTGTGATTGTGATGCTATGACAGTCAATCCCCAGGAATTCCATTCCGCTGCAAAACAGGTAATTTGGGGGTGTGACAGATTAGATGGTTGAGATGTTTGTAATGTTAATAGACATCCTAAGTTCGATTCCATCAAACTTCAATTTTTTAAATATTTATTCCGATTATGGATGCTTACTGGGCATTACGTGGCATTATTATGATGACATGGAAATATGACATGGCTTTATGGGATGCCAAGTGGCATTTTATGTGGCATGCCTCCTCTTATATATAATGTATAGATATATACATATATATATATGTATATATGTATATATATATATATATATATATATATATATATATATATATAGCTCGCTTTAGCCTCATAATCCTTTGGGCACCCAAATTGGTATATATCACAAAATGATTGACGTTAACCTTGTAATGTTAATTCAATATAGATATCAAATTCTCCTAAAGGTCTAATTAATTATAAAGATAAATTAGTGGGATGTTCTCGAAAACTTTTCTAAGCCAACTAATATTTTGGGGTTTAAAATTAATGAGGCCTAACTACATCAGTCATTGATTCATTGATTTAGTGGCTATTAAATAAAGCTAGCTTGCCCTATGCCCCTAGATACCAACCGCATGGCTAGGTTTGTGGAAGCTTATTTTGAGGGTAAAATTTTGCAAGACTAGTATTAGTTGAAAGCTTACGTTTCCACCATCAATGTACCAAGGATAAATAGATAGGTTGTTTAGTCTCCTAGTTATAGCCATAATTGTTAACGATGAGTAGTATATATCAATGTTGATCTATATATGTGCTATATACTAGTGTTCAGCCGCGCTAGTGCATGATATACAAGGAACAAGGTTGTTTAATGCTACACAGTAGTACGTTTTGTAACATGATATGTTGATGGTGGATGTAAATGGGCACAATGATATATTAAATGCTACATATTTTCATCCAACAAACAATTTAAGGCATTAGAGACATGGTGTGAGAAAGAAAAGAAAATGAGTTATGAAATCTCCAAAAACAAGATACTACACATATAGTAAACCAATCCTCATGCCGATTTGCTTATCCCCCACAGGCTGCAACAAGATATCAACTCCACATTAAGATCTTAGTTGAACACATATATCACAACTTGTAACGTAAAAGGGTTTGTAGTCTAACGATGCATTAGTTGTTTCAGAATGTTCTCTAGTTAAATGATTTTGGACAAGGGCGGATCTAAGGGGGTCACCGAGAGTGTTTGTGAACCACAATAATTTCTCTTGCGTAATGTACAACAATGTCAATTATCTGATTTTTTTATTCAGTTTTTGTGTTAACGAGTATTTTTTACCTTTTATAAAATGCAGCAAATAATTAATTTATATTTCTAGGATTGGACGAGCTACTAGTTGTGGATTCAAATCCTGTAATAATATGGATCTTTAAATCCTATAATATTATAGTTCTAGGCCTTAAGGCCTCGACTTCAAGGCATACTCAAGAACAACCACGACATCGAGTAAAAAGGGGAACGGGACTTCTGATGATATTAATCTTTTTTCTCATAGAAACTCATTTGATGTTTTGATTAATGAAAATAAGGTTCTTGATAAAGTGATCACTTCTACTGATAGAAAGGAGGTCAATGATTTAGATAACGAGGATAGCGATAGCGAAGTAGTACACCGTAAACTTTATGACAATTAACTCAATAGTTAACAAAGCTTCTACTACAATTAACTCAATAGATAACAAAACTTCTTCTAGTGGCGCTGGAGGTGGGATTTCGAGTTGGTACGAATGATGGAAAATGACCTATGAAGATGACCCGTATCATGATGCCGATTGCGGTTATGCTAGCCTCACGTAAGATAATATGGATTTTGCTAGCTAAGCTAAAGCTTTCGTTATAATTTTTCGTGGTCAAATTAGATAGGTATGTATTGTAGTTGTTCATAAATTTGGTTTGTCATTATTATGATATGTATGGTTTGAAACACAATACTTGCGTTTGTTTTTTACCTTTCTAGGCTGAGACGTGGGATTCACCCAAATATTTTGTATTTAACTATTTTTTAGAGTAATAAATTTAGGGGTAATTATGAGAATGCATGTTTTGCTCAAGGTGTCATCACTTATTAGAAAAAAAGTTTGGGTATTTTCAAAATAGACTTTGAGACTTGCGACTTTTCTACTTTTCATATAAGCTTGACAAGTGTCCTTCGAAGTTTGTGTACCCAATCATTATTTCTGACTTTTACAGCTATGATTGTACAGCGACCGAATCTAAGCAACTTTTTTAAGAATCTTGCGATTTTTTTTTTGTCCTTTAGTAAAAAAAGTCAAAGTTACGAAATTATTTTCTTATACATTTAGTTCCTTCCCGAGGCTGAGCGACTTAAGCGAAATAATATAAGCGACTTATTTTCTGTACACTATTTGTAGCTTTTTTACACTTTTCAAAATTATAATTTTAACTAAATTGTCTATTATACCCTTGTCTCTTCCATAAATAAGTAAGAATCTTGCCAAAAACTAAAAGCCCCATTTCACTTATTTAAAAATGACATAATCACTTTGAAAACACACATTCAAACACCTCCTAGTGATGACAAGCCAGTCCCGATGCCATTATTTGCATTAATGCGATTTGTGAGCGGTCCGGATTGAAAGGTTGTATTTTTTAACTTTTGTTTTGATTATTAGGATTTTGTGAATTTGTTTTGGATTATTGTTAGGGGGTGTTTGGACTAGCTTATTTTTAGCCTGCTCATGAGCTTATTTGATTTTGGTAAACCCAATAAGCTTAATTTTTGAAGCTTATGAGCGTGTGTCAAGTTGAGGTTATTGGCGTACGCCAATAAGCTCAAATCAATAAGCTCTAAAAAGTGAGCTGTCGTTTTTGGTACTGTCTTACACGGATTTAGAGATTTGTTGCACTAAACATAATCGACCTTTCCTCTAAACGCAGGATGTTTTTGGGAAGTGTAAGTAACTACTGCTCCAACAATGTACCCTGCCCTGTTATGATAGTAAAAGGCACTACCTAAGAGAACGGTGTTGGTACCACTGCCATGGACTCCTTTGAAACGTTTGAGGTAAACTCTTTGTCATAACTCATGAGTAGCTTTAGTAGCATGTACACCACCAATCAGTTGTTGATTGTTTTGATTTATCGAGTTTTGAGAGAATCAATTATAATAGTTATTTCATCAGTTGTGAACTTGTGATGATATAAAAAACGGGTAAACGGGTGAGGTTAGCCCGGGAGGGTGTCTTTGACCCGAATGTCACGGCCTAGAGTATGGTGATGCGATTGCGTGCATTTGTTCCGATGGAAGTTTGTCTATTTGGGAAGAGGTTGCAGAAGGTATGAAATGTGTTTCTGTTTAGATTTAGTTTATGTATATACGTTGAAATTAATATGCTTGAAACGATCCGTTATGCATTTTTACTGTTATATCCAGCATAATTTTCAATTCTTTGGGTTGTATGTATGTATACATGGTTAAGCTTTTAAGATAATTGTTATAAGAACTCTTAGTTGAAACGAGTTGCAACCATATATACTCGTTTTACCTGTATGTTTTTCAGTTGTGACCTAAGCTGTAAGTACTACTGACCCAATGTTTTTCTTTACCTTATATGTATCAGACAACGAGCCTGTTCAGTGGAAGCATTGCAAAAACTTTGGAGGACCTTTGGATCAAGTTCTAGACAGTCAATTTGGGAACTCCCAGTCAAGTTTGAAACTGGTGAGTATTCTGGGGGCTTAGTGGCTAAGTGTTCATTCATGAAAATAATGATGAATTTATGATTTTGACAGTTGTTACTATAAGTTGGGTACGTATGAATATTGGTGTGTTTGGTGACGATTAGATAAAAGTAGGAGAATTAACTAAATCTCGAGTTTACTTAAAAGCTGTGTGGTTTATACTATTTTATTATCACAGTAAATGTTCTCACAGAATGAATAATAAGTCAGCGAGATGTCGGAAGTCACAGATCTTTCATCTTTGCCACATTGCTATTATAGGTCTCCTGGATTTTTAACTTATACTATATGCAACGTAATACAGTTTGACTTACATATGTTATAATTAAGCTTTATCACGAGGCCTTAAAGCTGTAATCATGTTAATATCAGTGTCTTGGCTCTTTTCTATTCAAATGGTATATAATACAAATTTTCACAATCTTCTGCCATGGTGTATTATTGCATCAGCTTACTAGTGAATCACTGTGTTGCTTTTACTCGATTTGATAAATAGTTAATTTATCCCCTGCATCTCTAACCCTGTTAAACTTTACTTTTCATTTGCAGACAGTTGCTTATTCTAACGACCTCGTAAAAGTCTACGAGATCTTAGATTCAATGGATCTGAAGAACTTGCAACTTCAGGTGACCATAATTTTGGAATGCTATATTGTTCGACTACTTATTTATTTATTGTTCTTGCACTGCAAACTAATTGGCGAGAAACCTTGAGATAATCTGTGGAACATCTAGGATTAAGTTATATATGCCATAGTGGCATTCATTGGTCAATTAATCAGTTAATTTGCATAAATTCTTAGTATATCTACAATGTCCTTAGTTCTCTACCTTCCTGTTTTGCAAATGAAATAGTTCGCAAGTATGCAGGCCTTGCCTTGTACATTAATATACAACTAGTTATTTAGTTTCCATTATTCATTTTGAGCGTGGCACTTGCATGCACATATAGACTATGGAGGAACTTGGCACTTGCATGCACATATAGACTGGGGAGGAACTTGTCCATTGTCTTATGTTATACAACATCCGCATTGTCTCAAACAACAATCAAATAATGAGCGTGTTTCTCCATTACTGGACCTTCTTATAAACTAGATAAACAGCTATTAAATTAGTTTTTGATGGTTCAACTTGAATAGAGTCTAGGTTTATGTAGTTTTTTTAGTTCATATCCAAGGCAATTTATAATGTTGATGCACAATGATTAAATGGCTAATCTTTTGTGCACCTTGCAATATGTTTTTCTTTGTTTCTTAGACTTCTCTTTTGCTTATTGTTCTCAAATAAATGTTATATTTCTTTTTTTCTTTTTATTATTATTATTATTATTATTATTATTATTATTATTATTATTATTATTATTATTATTATTATTATTATTTTTATTTATTTTTTTTTTTTTGTGTCTAGGCGGAATTTCAGAATATTGCAGATTCAGTAACTAAATTTGGAAAGGGTTCATGCTCATCTGCATCTATTTCCTGGAGCCCACAAATAAGTGAAATTCGTCCTGCAAGTTTTGTGCTGGGCTTCAACTCAGACACTTCACAACTAAATTCGCCCAAGGTATGTTACTTTTAGATTTACACCCTTTCTGCCTTTCTTTTGCAATTATAATGATGATCTTTATGTTATTCTAGCTGCTAAGACAGTATTCCTATTTTTGCGTATCTTGGTGTTGGCTAAACATTTTGAAAAATAATTCAAGGGTAAAGCATGATGATGACTTTTGGTTCTAACTGGTCCATAATTGACTGTCTTCTCAGGTATGGGAATTTGATCAAGATCATCAAAGATGGCTTCCAGTGGCAGAATTAGCAGATCCTGGTGATAAGGGTGACCGGGTGTATGCTGTGGCATGGGCTCCAAACATCGGAAGGTAAAAGCGCATAAACCTTTTGGTAACTTATAGGACTTTATCGAGTGTAGATACATGTCTATGTAGTATGTACACACATATATATGTAAAGACTGAAATATCCCTAAGGCTGCTTACTAAGGGTCGGATTCTAATGATGTAATAACTGCAGGCCATATGAGCTGATAGCTGTTTCAACCTCCAAGGGAATTTCAATATGGCAAATGGCGTCAAACCCTGACCCTAATGGAAGGCTTTCAGTTGAGAAAGCTGTGACGTTCCCTTGTATTGACAACGAGGTATGTGCTCTTTTGTAAACTTAATATTTTGTTTTCTTCACAGAACACATGACGGTTGTTAAATGGATCTTGCCGCATGTGTATTAAGCAAGATGGGATATTTTGAGAAAATATGTAACAATGTAACATGTTTTAACAATATATCCTTCATGATAGGTGTGGCAGATGGAGTGGGATATGAGTGGAATGACTTTAGCAACCACCGGAGTTTGGCATGAACAAGCAGTCATCGAACCCACCACATAAGAATGCCTCATATCTTCTCTAATATTATTGTACCAGAATCATTAGTATTCATATGTATTCATCATTAGTATTCTTAAAGAATCGTGCAAGTAGTGCTGATAGTACTTTTTGTGTTCCATTTTTCTGAAAGTAATGCAAGTCTTCTGTCATTAGTATTGGCTCATGTACTCAAGTTTGATGCAACAGTTTTTATTTTGCTATCGATAGATAGTTTTTGCAGCTTAATAGATGGTTTTCTGTCACGGGCATATCTTTTGCATTTATTCAGCGATTTATCCAGTGTTCAATATATTTGTAATATTGTTTCATCCTTAACCTTCATGTTCTGTGGTACCAATGCAAAGAAACGTGAATCAGATGCTATCTCAGTATGTGTGAATTTAGCTGCAAAGTGGAGTTCCCTTGCCAGTTGCCACCCAAACAATCTGTAAGTCTTTGGTATTTCAGTTGCTGTAATGCGTAGTAGAAATCTGTCTTAAATTGGTGTTGGGTTAAATTTGTAGAAAATATTTATTATGCATAGCTTACATACCATATAGGTATGTGTACTTCTACGGATTTATGCACAGGTAACATGTTTAGTTTTATATCTTAAGTTTGTTCGCTTTCTTTAAGTTCATTTTCAAAGTTACAGAACAATTGAAGTAGCCTCTCAACTTGAAAAAAAATGATGTCATATATAATTTCTTAGCCCTTGATCTTACAATTCTAATCGTACAAGCATGGTTTCCTATGCTTCTATTTGTACAAAAAATATAGCTTATTGATGCTAGTAAGCATCCCTATCTGCAACTAGTTACTTTACTATTGCAAAATTTATTGGTAATTTTTCATGTCACTTTTCTTGGAAGTTATCTAGGACTAATGTTTGTATATTTCAGATAAAAAATCCAGAGTTAAATGGGAAATTTGTTCTAAGATCTTGCGGATCAGTGGGAAATGCCAATGGTGAATTTGTTGCTGAGGCAGTGGTCGATAGCATTCCTGAGAGGTTTGAGTCATCGTGATGTTGGAAATCATTACCCCATTCTGTGAAGTAGTTTGATCCAGAAGGCGAATACCCTTGCAAAAAATTGTTATCGGTTTCATTTGTGAAATGAAATTGTTGGTAGTTATCTACGCATCCGAAGGATGCCGATGGGAAGGAAAAGGAACATGGGACCGTAGTATCTAAATCTGAGGTACTGACTCTAAGATTTTCTCTTAGGTTTGTGAGCATGTCTCCAGATTTAGGTGGTGGAGGTAGTTGGAGGATGTGATGGTAGCAGGCTCAAACTTAGTTGGGTTGCTTTATATTACCCCTGTATATGTGGGCTATTTTGATCCATTATTATCTAACGGGGCAAACTGGTAACATCATGACAAATGGGTTAAACCACTGCTAGTATATTTCATTCCACTGCTAGTGTTACTAAACCACTGCTAGTATATTTTGGTAACCACTGCTAGTGTTACTAAACCACTGCTAGTATATTTCATTCCACTGCTAGTGTTACTAAACCACTGCTAGTATATTTTGGTAACCACTGCTACGTGAGTAATTACTACGTGAGAAAATTTTCAAGATATCATAATAAATTTATATAAGCTCACAATCGGAAATTTAAGGCTTATGAAATATAAGCCGAAACACAAATAAGCTCATAGGCCACATATAAGGAAAGTACCATTCAGCTTGCATCTCCAGCCAATGTCACTTCACCTATCGGATATTCACATCCACGTGTTCGTCACTCTTTATCAATGCTTCTTGAGGACAGAAATGAAGCTGATATGGATGAGTGGGGAAATGCTGAGCACCCTCCCACCATGATCTACCAAAAAGACGCGCCAAAAGGATTAAAACGACTCCTGAAGTTTGCACGAAAAGCTAAAGCTGATTCACATCTAACTGGTTGGTCCAGTCCGTCAGCATTTTCAGAAGGAGATGATGATGCAGAGGAATCTAAAGGTACAGATTACCATTAAGTATACTGTAGTGCCCTGAATTTAAACTTGATTTTTGATAAGATTCCAGGAACTCGTGATTATGCTTGTAACAAGTATTATAAATGCAGGTCATTCAAGTAGATTTAATGTGCAGAATCATCAAAGCAAACCTGAGGGCCATGTCTCAGCGTCCATGAATACAACCAAAGGTAGAGTCTACTTTAATCACCGCCATGTGCAAGGGTAAAAACGGAAACAAGATAATATAGTGATCACATATTAACTTAAGGAACTACGTCACTTAATTGGCATGAAGACGAACATTTTGGAACACTTCTTTATATGTTTACTTCTCTTGCCTCTAATACCGAATCCTAGTTTAAATGTCCCTTGTAAATTCCAATATTTTCTTTCATTTTTTGTTTTTCACAACAAGGTCCTTCTTCTCTCTTTCAGCGTTTAGGGGCAACAAGACAAATGAGACCAAGATTCGTCATCATTAAACGAGAATCAAAGTATCAGAATTGTAAATTATACATTCTACCTTCCCCTATGCAGGTGAACATTGGTTCTAAGCTTGTTACTTCACATTGTTTAGTTTTATTGAAAAAAATAGCTTGCACTAAAAACATGGAATGATCCATAACTTTTGCAGTGCCTAACTCTTCTGGCACATGTAAATTCGTTGCTGCATGACAAGTGGAACCCTTTTGAGAATTGCTGCTGCACAGAACTCTTGTTATATAACTTTTGTTGCTATTTGTTATATAACTCAAAGTTAAATGTTGTAAAAAATCACCATTTGATGATCCAATTAGGTGTCAATTTTGACCCATTTACTAAAAAAACAAATTTTCACTACATAAAATTCTTATTTTCAATCCTCTAATTATCTCACTTGGACACAAGTACCCTCTCATTAGTTATATTTTGGGTTAATTGCTTGAGAATGTATATAACTTATCATTTTTTATAGCTCCGTGTAGTAGACTTTTTTTTCCCATTAAGTCACAAAAACTCAAAACTTTTGAATATGTGATTTTTAGTGTATCCTATAGCTATTTTACCTCTCGGTATCAATATATATGTTAACAACTACTGATACAGAGGGGGTAAAAAAGTTATTTTTCACGAGCAAAATACACATAAAAGCACGAATTCAAAATTATTGTGTTTTAATATGAAGAAAATCCGTTATAAGTAACCATAAAATATGGTAAAGTTAGATATATTCTCGGACAATTAACCCCTTATATTTTTACAAAACATTTCCCATAAACTTTATAAAATAAAATATTATCAAAACAATAGTTTTATGCCACATATAAAATACACACTATCAAGATTTTTTACATTGGCGCTTATAAAGTAAAAAAAGTGACACTTTTTCTGTTGGAAACATTCTGTTTACAAAAACCAGTTTTGGCGCCAAATTTCATGAACAACAAACAGAATACTTTTTCTGTTAGAAACATTCTGTTTACAAAAACCAGTTTATCAACTCACTCGTGATTTGGTTCAGTTGAAGCAAAACAACACTGCAATTGAAATCTACTATCACAAGTTGAAGGGTCTTTGGGATGAGTATGATTCATTGGAAGCACCATATCTCTGTCTTTGTAGCAGTGGTTTAGTAACACTAGCAGTGGAATAAAATATACTAGCAGTGGTTTAGTAACACTAGCAGTGGAATAAAATGTAGTAGCAGTGGTTACCTAAATATACTAGCAGTGGTTTCGTCTTAATTTGCCCACGCCTTATGCCTCCAGATGAAGTTGGTGAGGAAATTGTGTCTCTTTTACTTGGCGAGATTGAACAAGGTGGTGTCGTAGACTCTACACACCAAGTTTGTATCTTAACTTTTTATAACTCCCATGCACAATCTTTAACATGATTTCAGATAATATAGATCGTTACTTTTGATAAATTATTTCGCTAGACTAGTATTTTACTTCCTGAATTTTAGCAAAGTAGATAAAAGATTACTTCTGAATTGTGATACCTGTACGTATACGATGGTATAAAGATGCATATTCACAAACTCGTTTCAAGAATCAACATGGATAGTTAATTTGGGACAAAAGGATGACTATTCAACAGATGATTTGCATTTATTCCCAGATTGTATTGTTCTTTTGAGGTTGTTGGTCACAAGGCAAATCTATGCATGACAATTCAAGAGTTCAATTTTGGAACTTTGTGTTAATAGTAATTATATGCTGCAGGGTTTGTTATTTCTTCTATGTGCATTGTGCCCACAAGATATATCAAAGGTTCGTGTAGGAAAGCTTGTCCCTTACGGGATTGAAATGCTTAGGAATATCAAAGATTTTCTAGGAGTTAAATTCGTAATCAAGCCTGAGCCAGCAACAGGTACCGTGCCAATACACATTATTATGTTTTAAGATTACGAAGCGTGTAGATACATTAGGCTTTTGGAGGATAAAAGAAACTTGACAAACAAAAGGCAGAAATTTTACTGACATAACTCCAACAATTGCATGACAGTGGATATACACCACAATGTTCAGTGGATATAAAAGTATACATTATATGCCGTTCAAAAAAAAGGTTTATATATGTGACCTTTTGCAGACATTTTCTAATTGAGTTAGTTCTCATTCCAAGATACCACGAAAAAGCGTAATTATCATAATTGTGAGTGCATCTCACTATCATGAGACACAACCTACCCCCATTCAGTGAGGAAGCTAGTTTAAAATCATGACAGCATAAAAGAAAAGTGTAATGAAAAAAAGTGTGGTCACAAGAAGACGGTTCCTGAACATATAGATGTGTTGTTTTTGGTGAACATCAACAACTTTGCGAGAATTTGCAAAAAGAAAATCATATTACCACTTCATCAAGACGGTCTTCAATACCTCCAAGGTTTACATTAGAAGGCATGAATATCTTCTTGTAAGCCGCTCTCAGGCCCTGATCTATATTGTTGCAAATAAAATGAATTAACACTACCATAAGCATAATAGCACAAATCAAATAAATGGACAGATAATGGCAAAGAGAACTAACAAATATCACTTGGGAAATCATTACTATATGTCTATATATACCTAAATCCTCCAATACACGGTTTATAGATTCCAAATCATCACAATGGCATTTGGTAAAAATATGCCATGAGATTAAGGTTTTGGAGGTAGCAATTTCGATCCATTTAGTACCAAACTGTTCGATTTGCGTTAAGTTTTAATGGGTAAAAACAAACTTTAGCCGGAAAAACATGGTCAAATTGGTCAAACAGGACAAGATGTGTTTCACGTTTCAACCTATTACCTATCCAGTTTGACATTTCCATATTGCCCCTCTGATACATGGATTTTTATGAAGTGTTCCTCATCAGCTAAAAACCTTTACATTGCTGCGCAAGTCATCAAGAAATTACACAGAAATGTGTCTGAGACTAAAACCAGAAGCTAACCTCAGTAACTGAGAAGCCACCTCGTCGAAGGCCTTCTAGATTCAAACCACGTAACTCTGCTCTGTCTCCAACCACCATTGTATACTTGGGCACATCTTGTGAAACCTTGTGTTTACAAATCAAGAACTTTGATTAGTGCAAAACACAAGCATATGATTTGCGTGTAAAAATTAATCCAGAAATGAGAAACACCCCTACCATGTGTATCATATAAATGAAGATATAAAAGACACAAGGTTACAAAAGAATCATACCACTGAACCTCCACCAATGAAACAGAAGGAGCCTATATGGCAAAACTGATGAACAACAATGGCTCCAGCAGTGTGTGCATGGTCCTACATATAGACTTGTACAATCAAACTTTTTACGATAAAATAAGCAAAATGGTCACATGAGCAAAGTGATTTAAGGAATAACCTCCACCAATACATGGCCTGCTAAAAGGGTGTTATTTGCAAAAATGTTGCTGCTACCCACTTTGCAATCATGGGCTATATGGCAAGATCCCATTATAAGATTGTTATCGCCAATAACCTGGTTATACAATTCTTCAATATAATAAAAAGCTTCACTTAAGTTTAGAGCATTGCTAAATATGGAGAAAGATATTCACATACCGTTCTGTCACAAGGTTTTGAAGATCGATGGATAGAAACGTGTTCCATGATCTCATTGTTATCACCGACTTCAAGAATAATGAGCTTAGCTAAACATAAGAAAGCATTCACTACCTGTCTGATAAGAATAATTAGCTTAGCTAAACATAACAAATGATCTAACATGTCAAAGAAGTGAAATCCAGATAGCAAAGGAAAAACGATGATATTTGGAACATTGGAAATTTCAGTTTCTAATCAAGATCATATTACATCAAACATTATCTACATAACTATCTAGATAAGACATCCATAAAAATAAAATGTCACATTTTTCACCATAGAATATATTAAAAATGCAATCTTTAATCAAAATCCACTATAAACCTCTGAATCGAAATCCGATCCACGCAAAGAACCTGCCTCCTCAGTTGCTCTCATTAATCGAAGACTTAGCAGCCCGGAGCATTTCGACTATGAGTGTCTTGACATCCCTGCGAAAGATGGAAACCAACATAATGCATGAAGGAAAGAATTCAACTCCAACGATACGTAATCAAACAGATTTTGGGACTCACTTTCTATCTTCTGCGCGCCTAGGGAATGGAATTCGAGGCTTGAAGTCCCTCCCTTGATATCCCTGAAATATAATTAATAAAAGAATAAGTTAAGAATCATTGTTGAATAATAAAACTGAAGGAGAAACAAAGAGATGCTAGGCTGATCATATCAAGCTAGATCCACAACCCTTTCTGATTTGATTTAGTTTGTACTAGCAAACGGAAGACATCAACATTACCTTTACATTGAACCCAAGGCTATCAAGATCCAACATGTCTGCAAAATATACTAGCAGTGGTTTCGAGAAACGTAGCAGTGGTTTCGAGGAACGTAGCAGTGGTAACTAGCGAACTAGCAGTGGTTACCAAAATATACTAGCAGTGGTTACCAAAATATACTTTCCTCATCCGCCTTTTTTTCAATCACAAATTTCACAAACACCTCGTTCCAAAAACATCATCCCTTCACCACTCCCAACAACCTTAAAATACCGCGGATACCTCAGAACTAAACTCTCCATAAAATCATTAGGAAAACCAAACTCCCTCTTAACATGAACCAACTTATCAGTACTAACTACATTATTTTTCGACATCATCAACAATTAATTGAATTGAATTGAATTGAATTAATAAATGTTATAAACAAGAAACAAATGGAATGAATAAGAAGAATAGCAACCTGATAGAGGCAAGGAGGCAAAGGTTAGCATCTAAGCTGGGGTGATCGTTTGATTGATAGTTTGGATCTGTGTTGGATCTGGGTAGCAGTGGGGGAGAGGGTAGGAGTGGGTAGCAGTGGGTAGAAGTTTATGTTAAATTTTAAAAAGTGAATTGGTAAGGAAAGAAGCAGTGGGGGAGAGGGTCAAAATGTAAAAATAGTTAAGGGTACAATAGTCATTGTAATTTAAAAAGTATTTAAAAGTTATGTAAAAAAAATATAAAAGTACAAAAGTACAAAGTTAAAAAAGGCGTTCAAAGTAATTCGCTTAAGTCGCTCAGCATTGAGAATGAGCAAAAGGAATAAAATAATACTTTCCAAAGTTTGACTTTTTCCTCGAAAATATAAAAAAATAAAATCGCTCGAATCTTAAAAAGTCGCTGGATATAAGTCGATTATAAATCATAGGTACGAAAAGGTAATTTCAATGATTGGGTTCTGAAAAGTGTCAGGACACTTGGCACTCTTACATTGGAAGAAAAAAGTCGCAAGTCTCAAGGTTTATTTTGGAAATACCCAAACTTTTTTCCTAAAAAGTAATGACACCTTGAGCAAAACATGCATTCTCATAATTACCCCATAAATTTATCTAGGATAAAATCCTTTTCTCAAAAAAAAAAACTACCAAGTTTAATAGCTTTTGAATTCTACTACACTTTTTTTTTACCGTATATAGTAAGTGTTTTTCATTTTATGGTCAAATACCTAATACAAACAAGTAAATTCCACCTTTGTGTTGTTTTTCAAATTTTTGGACAATAATGTGCCTTTTTTACTTTGATGTTCTCACAGTGTTTTTTTTTTCATTAAAAAACTTAAAAATTTCAAAAAAAATTATCTCACCCCTATATCATCTCTTATATGTATCTCCATCTCTCATAGATGGTTCTGTTTTAACTATATATTGCTTGTAAGTATTGGTATTTTCTCCATATGTATATGTAAATATGGGGTTGTTTAGTATTTTTGGACCATCAAGCTTCTTTTCCGAATGTAAAGTTTCTATATAAACCTTAAACTTGTGATATTGTTTATTCTTATAATGTTTTTAAGACCTAATTTCTTTATAAAACTTATAATGTATTTCATTAAGATATCTTTATTTATGTTTGTTCTCTACTCTTTATAATGTATTTCAGACCTTCTACTTTTAGAAGTTTTAAAAATTTAAGTTAACACACCTTCTATTATTAATAATTATTGAAATAAAAATTAAAAATACATTTATTGCACATTAAATTATGATATTATATTGGATTTTACGATAATAACTTTTTAAATTTGCATATCATACTATGACAATATTTTTTTACAATCTCACAACACAAACACACAATCTCTATTAACTATCATCCATTATAGATACCCATGGCACATGTATTACTAAAAAAATATTTAAGTACACAGGATGTGGGTGAATCTTACATCTAAACCCGGTACAAAAACAAAAAACAAACGCACCAATTATGCTTCGAACTAAATCTATCACAAGAAAGACAAACCAAACTTATGAAACTAATATTATGACAAGAAATAAAACTAACGTTTAAATTGACCACGGAGATTAATGTCCGTCAATTCACAACACACCCGCTGTTTTGGAGTTAAATCTTCAAGTTCATAAGTGTCATATAGATCATAATCTTCATCCTCGCGTAAACCAGCATCATATGCACCTCCACTAGTTATAAAATGAGAAGTCTCATTATATACATCTTCGACTTCATCACTATCCAAGTCTTCTCCTTGATGTTCCATAGTAGTACTAGGTCTACAAACCATTGTCACATTAGCCTCCTTTTGCAAAGAAAGCGGCTTCCAATCATCACCCAAGAGCACAAGCTTTCCATCAATTTTTTGACTTTCTAGATTATTAATCTTTTCAACTAGAGATGAAGTACTTGTACTTCCAAATGAATCAATAGGTGCACTCGCCTGTTTATCCATGCTCCCATTCCTATTACCAAAAGCCGAATCTTTACGAGCCTCTCCATCCTCCACATCCACCAATGAGTTTAATACATCAAACGAGTTCGAAGTAGAAGGAACCATAGTATAAGATTTATCATTATGAGAAAAAACCCAAAATCAAAAAACTATTAAACAACATTCGCATCTGAATCTGTTGCTTTACGCGGGTAACATGCTTATGCATGCTAGTTGTTTATTTTGTTTTTCTTTCTTTTTAATATATTCATTTATGACCCTTATTCTTATTATACTAAATATTTATTAGGGATTTAATATCAAGAACTACCAACTTTCTTTATCTTAGAACAAAAAATTCATAACTAGCATTAGCTTCCATTGAATATGGTGGTTAGGAGTTCAAAATAAATATTGCACTTAATAGGTTTCAGACAATCAATTTATATAGTACGATGTTGTCACCCTAAAGTTCTTTTACACAAATGCATGTATCTTTCAAAACTATAGATTTTATCATATTTCTATACATGACATACCAATTTTAGACATTGGTCTCAACTACCCAAGTAAACAATTACATTATTTGTATTTAATGAAGTTTCTTATATTGAAACTCACACTGCTACCCAAGTTTCTTATATTTAAACTCAACATCGAATTTAGGTAACAAGTTAGTTTCCACGTTTTGAGTCAATTTTTACATCTCAACATGTGTAATATATGTTTACATACATTTTTTTTTTTACAAATTAAGCGTTAAAAGAAAGTAGGTATTGATTTGAATGAAAAAACATCAAATTAAATTATTTTTTGGATTTAAAGATGTTTATTGGGTAAGAAAAGAAAAGTATACGGAGTGAAATAATAGACAAGAAGTGATACGAAGAGAGCGATAATAAATTTATAATTTTTATTGTCTTTTAGTGGAAAAGCACAATTTGGGAACATCAAATTAAAACAAGAACATTGTTGTCTTAAAAAAAGTATATATACTTGAAACATACATAAACTTATATTTTACCTAGTAAAAAAAAGTTAAAAGGTAAAAAGATGAAACACGTGACTGTTGATTGTTATGATGGTTCGTATGATGATGAATCCACAAAAAAGATGATAATGAGCATATCTCGACATTTGATAACGTCAAGAATATAGAGATCTCCTTAGGTATTCGTAAGGATAGGTGGCGAAAGAGTTTTTCGAAAATATACATCAATAAACAAAGCTACGTCAAATGTTAAGTTTTTCACTCAACAACTACTTTTGTATCTTCTTACAAGTTCATCTTACACGTCGAGTTGATCACGCCACAATCGCCTGGAGCAATCAACGATGGTTATATTGTAAGGTTTTCGTTGGTCAAGTATCACATTACTCTAATAAACCAAAAGACTTGTGTCTCAATGGTACCCCATGTGTGAGAATGCTCCTTCACCAAATGGTTGTAGGTTCAAGTCCTGATTAGGACATGTGAGATTGATTTATTGTGAGATAGTTAGTTGTCTTTCTTTTAAAGCATTACTCTAACAAGTAATGAAGGTGCCGTAAGTATTTCAACTGGCAAAACTCAACCTCACACAAATTTTTCAGGAGCCGTTGTTTACTTCTATGTTTTATGTCCAAGAGAGATATATAGTTTAGAGCTTATGTGTTATTGTTTTTCTCAATTGCTTGTAGTTCTTGTCATAGAAACTCACATTCAGTTTATCCATTAACGATTTGTATTTCTCCAGGTTGGAATTCTTCATCTCGCAAGACAGTTTATTCTTCTTGTTGGATCCATTGTTACTTCCATTCTGTTCGAATAGGCACGCAAGCACACTATCCTCTTATCGTTTATTTTTTAGTACCTCTTTTTATATGTGCATATATAATATTTTAATTTGGGGCTTTCATTATATGGTTTGTAAAAATTTGAACGATCCATCTATTGTCGACGATATTGGCTAGTATCATCACAATGAAGTTAAATGTCTAACACGTTACGTCCCTCATGAAGGTAATTGTCACTTAATCCTACAAAGGATGTAATATGTTAAGGGTTTAATCCGCCTTAACCAACCTTCGAGACAAGTTGACAGCTTTACCATCAATTTGTTGCCATTTCAGTCTTGTGCAAAAGAAGACTCCATCTTTAATTTGTTTACTTTTTACTACATGTTAAAATAAATTGTGTAGGAAAGATAATAACCGCATTGTGATATTATAATTTGTCCACACTTACACTTGTTAACACCCAATTTATCAACGTAAGAAAAAGTGTGGAGAAATTAAGTGTTATAAGTTAACACACACGTTTTTGTAAATGTGAACAAATTCTAAATTTCTTCATACTTATACTTAAGAGTGTCAACTATTTATTTAAAGCAAATACAATGGTGGAATCTAGTTCATCTCTCAAAATTTGCTCACACATATCTATCTAAACATTTTTTTACATATCCTTAAATCTTAATAAACTCTAGATATTGTACACACTTTTTAAAAGTGTGTAAAAATGTGTGGTAAAATGACATTTTATTTTTAGTGTAGTCTCTATCCATGAACAAATAAATTATATTTTGTACAACAAAAATTATATTTTGAGAGGTTAAACATTTTTTTCCTCTACATAAAATATCCTTGCTCATCTATCTCACCAGTTTTGTTTTGTTAATGCTGTTAGACTATTAGTATTAGGATTAGTACTTGGACAATTGTATATTAGGCCCGTTATGTATCCTATATAATCTTGATGTACCAAACATTATTATTCATTCAATATACACAAACGTAACAATGAAATCACATGATACTGCTTTTCTGGTACTCTATGTGGATGATATTGTGCTTACTGCTTCGTCTTATAGTTTATTACAACAGATTATTGCTTCTTTGCATAAGGAGTTCTCTACGACAGATTTGGGTGCTCTTATATATTTTTTGGGTGTGTCAGTTACGCACACTGTTCTGAAAGGCTCGCAAAGGCTCCACAAAGGCTTCGCAAAGGCGTGAGGCTTGGTCATGCCGTCACGCCATGCCGCCACGCCGCCTTATGTCACATGTTTTTGTAAACTCGATATGTACGAATTATGATATGAATACATAAATATTTTCATACTTTGTGCCGCTTTATGCCACGCCTTATAAACGCAAAAGCTTTGCCTTGAACGCAAAGGCGTGAGGCTTGGTCATGCCGCCACGCCACGCCACGTCTCGCGCTATTTATAAACTTGAACGCGTGACTCTTCTGGGATGTTTTTGTCACAGCGTAATTATGCTATGGAGATTTTGGAGCGTGCAAATATGGTTGGTTGTAACCCTTCTTGGACTCCCGTTAACGCTAAGTCTAAGTTGGATGGTGATGGTGATCCGGTTTCTGATCCTACGTTATATCGGAGTCTTGCAGATTCTCTTCAAAATCTCACTTTCATTAGACCCGATGTTACTTATGTTGTGCAGCAGGTTTGTTTATATATGCATGATCCTCGAGAGCCTCATTTCACTGCTCTCAAGCGGATATTACGGTATTATCAGGGGACTTTGGCTTATGGTTTATAGTTATTTTCTTCAACTACTGAGTCCTTGGTTGCTTATTCGGATGCTGATTGGGCTGGTTGCCCTACCACTCGCCGGTCTACATCAGGTTATTGTGTTTTTCTTGGTAACAACTTACTTTCATGGTCCTCTAAACGTCAGCCGATGATTTCTCGTTCCAGTGCTGAGGTTGAGTGTCAGGGTGTTGCCAATGTTGTTTCTGAGACATGCTGGCTTCGGAATTTACTACGTGAGCTTCATACACCATTGGCATCTGCTACTATTATTTATTGTGATAATGTGAGAGCGGTGTACTTGTCTTCTAACCCTGTTCAGCATCAGCGCACCAAGCATATTGAGATTGATATTCATTTTGTTCGTGATTTGGTTGCTACTGGTCAAGTTCGAGTTCTGCATGTTCCTTCTCGGTTTCAGTATGCTGATATTTTTACCAAGGGGTTATCATCCACCTTGTTTACTGAGTTTCGTGATAGCTTGAGTGTTCGGTCTCCTCCCGCTCAAACTGCGGGGGAGTGTTGGACTATTAATATTAGGATTAGTATTTGGCCCATTGTATATTAGGCCCATTATATATCCTATATAATCTTGATGTACCAAACATTATTATTCATTCAATATAAACAAACTTACAAATGCAACACCTTTCAACTTTTTAATTTTTGTTTGTAAACTGTAAATGCAACACCTAACATATCGTACTTGTGTGTTAATGCAAAACCTACCACACACAAGCAAACATAAATACGTCATCTTTGCTTCAAGTTTTCCCATCAACAACACCCACTTTTCTCACAAACATCACACATGAAAGGCTAAAGAGGCCTGAAACCTCATAAGCCTACCGCGAAGTGTAGAATTGAATCTGGTAATTGTTTGAAATACAAATCCTCTCATCTCCCAATAAGGCACACACTTCACACTTCACCGTCAACATCTACCACCGCCGTTAGTACACAACCACTACTGTCTTTCTGATGAGTATTTTCAAACATAAGCACGGGCGAAACCCAAACCGCACATGCTTAAACCCATTTATGTTTCTACTTTTATTTTACGACACACAAGCAACGAACCTTTCTTTCATTATTGAAATAGGTGGTCTCGGAAGTATAACCTCATGTCATGTAATTTCCCCATGCAGATTAGCTTTGTTAACTGGTTAACCAGTGAATTAATTATCATCAAGCATACAATACAATAATATGATACAAAGATAAATCTAGAAGCGGGCTTAGGGCCGATATACTAATGGGTCGACTAAAAAGTTTGCCCAGTTGTTGTTGAAGTTAATGGTAAACTCTAGGTTTCGGGTAATGATTTTTTTTATTTTATTTACTTGAGTTCCGAAATCTTATCGCCTTCGGTAAATCTGTAAATGAATATGCTCTTGCTAAAATGTCTGCCAATATTACATCTGACACCTTCTCAAAAGGATCATGTTTTTGGTTTTGCATGGAAGAGATTTTTGTGAAGAAAGAAATGGTGGTGGTGGTGGCCGGATATTAGAGAGAAGAAATGTAGAGATGGTGGTGAAGGTTTGGGAGGCAGAGTATGATATTTACAACTGCAATTACATATCTTATAACACCTTATTCTAAATATATTTTACTAGTATACAGATTTGACCACAAGCAAAAGTTTTAAAGTTGTAACTTGAAAAGTACGTTTTTTTGTATAAGTCGCGAAGATTTGTATATGCTAGTAGTAAGGATATGTTTTAGGGTTATGTTATATTTTGAGCATCTGTGGAATTCATAACATTCAGTTTCTCATTCTCTTTGTTTGAAACAAATCAGTAATCGTTAGCTTTTAAAAATTCGTTTTATTTCTTATATTTCTTTATCGTTCTATGTTTAGGGGTGCCGATCAGGTTATCGGGCCGGGTTTAATTAGGGGCATATTTAGCCGGGCCGTCCGGTTTTCAACAAGAATACCTAACACCAACTTCTCATCATTAAAAAAAGTACTGTACATCTGGTTAATAAATGCACGTCGTTTATATGAATATTAAAGTAAAGTGATCATAAGCAACACATTTTAGATAATGCAAAGCTGGTTACAAATTAGATAATGCAGCAAATTCAAATAGGAATAGTACTCAACATGTTACAAATTAAGAATCGTTGAATATTAAAAAAAAAAATTAGATGGACAGTGTATGTGTGACTTACCTATTGAAAACAGTGAAAAAGAAAAAGAAAACCTTGATGCAATTCCAAAAGCTATGTACTGACCCTTCGAAGCCATTGACAACTTAAACTTCAAGGTGTTGTCATTTCAAGTTTGTTTCAGCATTCAATTTATCAAAAATGACTCAATCTTTTTTGCTTTTCACATTAAATAGATTGAGTAGAAAAGAAAACTCGTCTGAGTTCACGTCATGAGCTACACACATTTGTAGATGCCTACCTCATATTTAATAGGGGATAAATAGGTCCCAGCCCGGTCTGTAGGTTTAAGATATCTAGGGTTTATCATTATAAATAATGGTCAATAATAAAGTAATACCGACGAGGGATTATGTAATCCATGTTAGACATTGTAAACCCCGTTAGTATTACTTTATTATTGACCATCATTTATAACGGTAAAACTCTAAATACCTTAAATCCACATATACCGGGTTTAAGCCTATTTGTCCTCTAATAATATTATGGTATTGCACCACTTCCCCACCACTACGATGGTCCCCCTATTTTGTTGAGAATTTGGTGGTGAACATGACCGGATTATGAGAAGAGCTACATCAAATTTTTTGTTTAAGCGAGATACGTTTTAGGTGGTGAAGGTGGTTGTCCGATCTTACTTGTTTGGTGGTGAATTTTTTGATAAAAAGAAAAGGTGATGTGATGGTGGTAAATACGAACACTATTACAACTGGTCTAGTAGACAATAAAAAAGGAAGGCTCTCATACTATAAGATTTTTTAACTTATAATTATTTTTTTTCAGATATATGTGTTACAAAGGATCTAACCATCAAATTATTACAATCGAAATTTATGCATTAAACATACAAAAATGATATTTGTTTCTACCTTTTGTGCATAAAATCCTTTATAACCATATGACGATGACAAATAGAGAAATGAAAAGTGAAGATAATGAGTGATATATAGTGAATTTCAAGTGACATATATGTTATAGTTACGACTTTAAGTTGACAAAAGAAATTAAAACGATATAACTATACACTAGAACATATCCCTACTAGTATATACAAATCTTCACAACTTATACATGACAATCATTTGACGTTTTCGTTTTTATTCATGTTGATTCTATTAGCATGTAGCACTAATACAATTCCCAACTTACAATTGTGGCTTCAACTTTTGCTTACATCTCAAACTTTTGTTTTGTTACCTAATTTTACCACATGCAATATACTCTTAGTCTTATAGTCTTAGAACTCGTTACCGCATGCAATATACTCTTAGGGGGTGTTTACTTTTTTCTTAATGGAGAGAAAAGTGGGCTCAAAACCTTTAATGCCTCTTAATTGAGAGAGACATTAAAGCTTGTCTCTATCCTATAAGAGGCTTATATAGACCTTCATATATACTCACTTAATTTAGTAAATACACCCTTAGTCTTAGAACTCGTTGTTTTTTTAAAGAGGACACTATCACTAAGAGAGCTAGGTGCACTGAGTTATAGGTATAGGGTATAGGCGTCGTCATGTCAGCTTTTACCCTATAACATTCTTATACCTAAAAAAAACTTTCATCAATAACATTTCTTATAACACACAATCAAAACCCACAGTCACTCCACTTTTACCCGTTACCACAATGGTGGTGGAACCTATAACGAGCGCGCACGATGCAGTGGTGGCGGATGGCGGGCGCTATAGGTGCCATTTTGACACTATAATGAGGTGCTATGGCGAGTGCACCATGTCCTCTAACATAAATCTAATAAACTTTCTACAATGTGTTATAACTCTGTATTTGTTTTGTTTGTTTTCCTTTAGAAACTCTGCAAATTTTCACTCATTTCAAGAGTTTATGGTTGCAAATTTAAAGCACCAAACTCCATAAAACAACTTCCCTTTTTGACTCATTTTAAAAGTTAATGGTTGCAAAATTTAAGAAACCTAACCCCAAACGACTACTTCCCTATCAATTCCACCATTTCTTGATATCATGGGTCCGTTTGTTATAGTCCATCAGATTCAGAGAATAGGTTTCACTTAAGTCTTGTCTTGTTTAGCCTAAGGGCTTAACTTTTAGGATTGCGTTTAACAGATGAGAATAGAGACATATTTTTTTAAACAAGTTTTGACAAAACTTTGGAAAAGCAAGAAAATAATTTATTGCTAACTTTTAAGACAAGCTTTTTTTCAAAAGGTGAAAAGTTCAACTTTCACATTTTCATTATTATTTTAAAGAGCTATTTAAATTTTCTCAATTTCATTTTTATTTTTATTATTATTTATTTATTTTTGATCCCTTTCACTTTTAAGGTTTTTTAGAACATATCCTCTGAACATGTTTCTTAAAACTTTAACTCTTTTTTAGAGATAGAAACCATTGGTTTTTCTAAAAAAAAAGTTAAGAAAATTCTCACTACAACAAAAAGGTGGACGGGCGAGGAGATTTTCGCCGGGGGCGCCGTGTCCCCGGCGAAAATCGTTAAACGACAAAAATGAATCTGACGTGGCGCACGAATACCCTGACCGGTTAGTAAAAACTCAACAGAAACTTTCGTCGGGGACATGTCCCCGCCGAAAGTCTATTCCATTTTTACCAACATTTGACCAAAGTCAAAGCCTAAGCCTAAGCCTAAGCCTGCTAATTGTTCCCGCCAAAACTTTCCAGAGGGACACATCCCCGGCACAAGTAATATTTACAAAAATCTAAATTTATGTATTTCTTAGTCCAACTATTAATATTTATCACACAACTAATATAAAAAATCATAAATCCAACATTTTTAACTTGAGCCGGTAACAATTTGTGCTAAAAAATTATTTTGGCTTAAAAAGTAAGAAAAAATCCCGTGAAAATCCAAACCATAAAAAGTAAAAAAAATTAATTGAGGCGGTAACAATTGTGTCATTCAAGTTGCTTCGTTTGAGTTTTTTCGTTTACTTGTCGAATTATCCCATCAAATATTTTCCCGCCAATATTTTTGGTGCCAATTTTTTCCCGCCAATAATTTTCCCGCCAAATTGCAACTTTATCCCGCCAAAGTTTTACTTTATCCTGCCAAAGGTTGTTACAATGTAGATTTTTTTCAGAAAAAATCTGGAAATCTCTCATTTTGCAGCAATATGCTGCAAAATGGGCTAGAAGCTTTCCCCGGGGACATGTCCCCGGTGAAAGTCTAAACCATAATTTATTACCTCACTTTCCCCGGGGACATGTCCCCGACAAAACGTTTTGCTCAACAGTGTATAATACTTTTCGCTGGGACAGGTCCCCGGGGAAAAGCCTTTGCTCAATAGTGTTATACACATTTTGCCAGGGACATGTCCCCCGCAAAAGCTGGGATTAATTGTATTAATCGTGTAATTAACTAATTAGCTAATTATTTGAAAACACTTTCCCCGGCAAAAAGTAGTGCCACGTCGGACATGTTTGATCGGCTCAAAATGGTTGCGTGACCCACATGTCCCTGGGAGAAGTGGATTTTTGTCCCCGGGGAAAATATTCCTGATTAGGTATTGGCGGGAAAATTTCGTATAAAATTGGGGATAAAAGAGAAACCGTGCGTACAAAATTGGGTAAAAGTCAAAAATGATAAACATGCTTTCTCAAATGTACCAATATGATAAACATGGTTATTTATGTACCAATATGCTAAATCAAAGATCAAATTATGTACAATAATGGGTAATTCTTCACATCTTCATCTCTCACATCTGCATCGTTAGTCCTTTATACTAACGGCCGTTAGTAATAACTTAAAACTTGGTTATCTTACGTTTTCGTATGTTTGTTACGTTTTCGTCCGTTTTTTTATGACGTCGACCGTTTATTACGTTTTCGTCCTTTTTTTGCGTTTTCATTCGTTTTTTTAAGTTTTCGCCCCATTTTTACGTTTTCGTTTGTTTTTTACATTTTCTTCCATTATTTACGTTTTCGTCCATTTTTTTACGTTTTCGACCCCTTTGTTACGTTTTCGTCCGTTTTTTTATATTTTCGTCTATTTTGATTTTCTACGTTTTCGACCCCTTTGTTACGTTTTTGTCCGTTATTTTTGGTTATCGTCTGATTTTTTACGTTTTCGTTCGTTTTTTTACGTTTTCGGCGATTTTTTTGCGTTTTCGTCTGATTTTTTACGTTTTCGACCGATTTTTTATGTCGTCGACCGTTTCTTTACGTTTCCGTCCATTTTTTTACGTTTTCGTCCCCTTTGTTACATTTTCGTCCGATTTTTATGTAAAAAACAGACGAAAGTGTTAAAAGAAAGGACATAAACGTAACAATGGGGTCGAAAATGTAAAAAAACGGACGAAAACGTTAAAAAACGGTCGAAGACGTAACAAATCAGACAAAAACGTAAAAAAAATCAGACGAAAACATAAAAAACGAGACGAAAACTTAAAAAACAAACGAAAACGTAAAAAATAAAAACAAACAAAAAGCGTAAAAAAGGGGCGAAAACGTTAGAAAAGGACAAAACGTAAAAAACGGTCGAAAAAATCGACGAAAACGTAAAAACGGAAGCGTAAAAAAAGGGCAACGTAACAAAGGGGTCGAAAAAGTAAAAACATATGAAAACGTAAAAAAACGAACGAAAACGTAAAAAATCGAACGAAAACGTAAAAATCAGACGAAAACGTAAGAAACCAAGTTTTAAGTTATTTACTAACGGTCGTTAGTATAAAGGACTAACGATGCAGATGTGAGAGATGAAGATGTGAAGAATTACCCATTACTGTACATAATTTGATCTTTGATTTAACATATTGGTACATAAATAACCATGTTTATCATATTGGTACATTTGAGAAAGCATGTTTATCATTTTTGACTTTTACCAAATTTTATACGCACTGTACATTTGAAGATGTGAAGGTGATTGATATGTGCTAAAACACATATAATTCTTTATCAAATATGACCCAAAATAACCAAGAAAGAGCCGTTTATTGCTAATATTTCTGGTTTCTTGAGTTTATGCATGTGCAGGTACGGATATGTCAAAACACGCAAAAGATATCCAAATTTGACAAAAACCCGAGCACGAGAGATAAAGAGTGTTAAAGCTGAGCCGGAAGGTCAGAATTGTGAATCTGTGAAGATTTCTATACTGAAAAGATTATTTTTGAAAGATATGTTCAACTTTGAATAATTGTCATAATCAGTCCTTCAACTTTCATCAATTGGCAAAAATGACCCTTAAGTTTCAGAAAATGGCAAGAATGGTCCTTGGTCTATTGAAGATTGGCAAGACTAACCCTTGGATCACATTTTTAGAATTACATGTTTAGTCCCTGGAAAATTAGATTTGGCAGTTTTAGTCCTTATGCTACACATTGGATCCATTTGTAATCCTTAAGTCCAAATTAATATACCTTGAAGCCCAAAATACTCAAAAGCCCAAGTCTGCTACCACAATTCCAACCCGTTTTACCCATGGACCCTGGTCAACCCACCACTTAACCCGGTCAATGATATCACAAAACAAAAAACAATAAAAAATCCTAAGGCGCCAAAAATTCACCCCCAATATTCCCAGCTATGAACCCTAACCTTCCCACCAAATTAATTCACCACATTAAACTCAAATTCCTCTCAAATTCACACGAAATTCTGACATGTGACTGACACACGGGTGCCACGCTGGCAATCCGTGTGTCAATCACAACATTCCCTTCACGTGATTGGCTGAGGTGACTTAGGCACATGATCCAAGGGCTGCAAATTGATGGGACACGTATGGGATTTAATCAAAGGTTGTTATTCATCCAGAGAAAGCACAAATTCATTCTTCTTGAAGCACCCTTATTTCACAGTTGTAGCATGTAGAATTTGAGTAGATAATTAGTATTTTATTATTGTTTTATGTTTAAAATTTCATTTCTGTAATTTCTGAATTTCAGTTCTATTGTAATCTCAAGTTTTATTAATTTAAGTAATTTCAGCTTTTGTTTTCAATCCATCTTAATTACTGTTCCATTGTTTTAAATAGCTTATTAGTATCTTAGTTTCTCAAATTAGCTTATCTCAAATCATTTTCAGCTTATTCTCTCTATCAAACAAAAATCACAAAAAAAATAAGAAAAATACTTCAAAAATCAAAAATATCTCAAATCTGTTTAAATCTGAATTTAGTTTAAGGTTACTATTTTTATAAGTTCACTTTAGCTTATTATCTACTCAAAAACTCATTACTATTTTCATTTTCTCAAATCTCAAGTACTGGTCAAAGGAAGACAACTGCAGAAAAATGGAAGCTGAATTGGGTTTATTATCTGGTTTGGTTTGGATTTAGGTTAGCTTAGCTTTGATTTGGGGTTGAGAACAGGTTAGGATAGTGGTTACTTGTGATTTTTGGCAAGCCATAGTGGCTGGACTTCATGTGAGTACCAATTCTCTTTTATAATCTGTTAAATTTTATGTTACTTGTTAGTTCAGCTTAAATAGTGTTCATTCTAGTATAATTTAGCTTTATCTCAATAGTTTAATTGTTGTTTTCATCTATATCCATTACTGCCTTTAGCTTTAAATTTCTGCATAATAATTTTTATTGCATCAGTTAGAACAGGTTAGACTTAGGTGTTTAGATAAGTTCATTTAGCAGTAATATTACATATTGAATCTAGATATAACACACTTGTGGATCAGACTTTTGTTTTAGATTGTTAAGTGGCTTAACAGATTCATAAATCTGTGTTTGGTTTAAGCTGAAATTTGGAATTGCAGTGCTTAATAGTGGTTAGATTCAGTTTACTAAGTCTCATTTAGGTATATTATAGTAAATTGAGTCATTCAATTGCACCCTATATCATTAAAAGTCAAAAACCATCATAAAAAGCTGGTAATTTGCATAACTGTTAGATTTAATTCATAATATCTTGCATATAGGTATAGGATATAGTAAGTTAGTTTGCGTCAGTTCTATTGTATCATATAACATCAATATCAGTTCACAAATTAAGCTCAAATTTCATTTTGGTCAAAATTACCATTTCTGAGTTAAAAGTCAAAAGTTGGAAAAATCAGTTTCAACCAAACTTTGTTGATTTTTCATGGATTCAATTTTGAGTCAAAATCATTGAAACTTTGGGATTTTCAAGTTTAGTTGGTCTATTTTTGAAAAGTGAATTTTGTGGAATTTTTGGAAACTGTTTTAAGCACTTGATAAGCTCTTCATTAGAGCTGATTTGCCCTGTTCACACTTAGTTAATATTGAGTTGTGAACCAGGCAACTTGCAGCCTTTGCACAGCATTCATTTTTGATAATTTGGGCCTAAAAGTTGGTTTAGAAGTTCTTTGCTGGGTAATCTATAGCTTCTCACTTCTGGTTTGCATTTCAGTTCACTGGTTTAGCTTATAATTAAGCTGAAAGTAGCTAGGATAGGGTTGTTTGGCATTAGAGCTTATTTTAAGACAAAACTTGGTAGATTGCTGATTAGAGGTTAGGAGTATTTTGAATTAGTTGCTTTTAGGTATTTTTAGCTTAATCTAACTTCTGTCTTCATTTGGTGCCTTCTAGTACTTATTAGCTTAATCTAAGAGCTTATTTTCAAAGCATTTTACACTACAGTTTCATTTTCTTACACATAAGCATAATATTTTATATTTTTTATAAACTTAGAATATAATTTTAGACTTTTCCTGAATTTTTCAGATTTTTCTAGATCTGTTTACTATTTTTCCTATTTTAAAACAGTTTTTAAGACTTTTTAAATAGCTTTTAATACAAATAAATCAGAAACGTTTCAAAAAAATAAGTTTTCAATTTTAATAGATTAAGATAAATATAAAAAGCAAAAAAATAATTTTTCCAGATTTTTCCTAGTTTAATTTGTAATTTTGAGCCATTTAGTTAGTTTAAAATAGTTTTAAATTCATAGAAAATAGAAAAATAATCAGAAAAATTCAAAATTTGTTTTAAAAAGTCTTTTGAGTTATTTTATATTTTTAAAAAATAGTTTCATAATTTTCTCTTTTGTTTCCATAATTTTTAGTATTTTAAATTTGTTTTAAAAGTTTAAAATTAGTTTTTAATTCAAATAAATAAAAGAAAAATCATAAAATTAGTTTTAAATCTTAGCTAGGTTTTTAATTGCATTTTTAGAGTAAAAGTAATTTTAGATCATTTTTAGGGCGTAGATTAGACTTAGTTGCATCTTATTTACGTTTCTTTAATTACGTTTTAGAATAATTCGCATACTTAGGATTCCCCGTAAGCTTAATTTCCCTAAATTGCTTTCCCTTTTCCCGTAGTTTAGATAAAAACAAAATCATCAATCCAAAACATCGAGCATTTTAATAACAAACCAATAACGACGTTGCCCATTCACACCTCGTTGGGAAACGACTCGGATTTCCTAATCCGTTTCACTATCACTCACGGGATTTGATTCATTATCCTTTTTCCTAAAGGGATTTTAATTCAGTCCTTGTGGATTATTTTTTATATCGATATTGTGGTTTTATCCATACACACATACCCCTAAGCCTACAACGAATCAGTGATGTTGGTTTGAATTGGTTTGAAAGGGTATGTTGTTGTTAGCTTTGTTAGGGATTAGTAACTATAATATGTATACTAATTTAATCTTTTCAAAGGTTGTTTAAAATAATATAACCCGGGAGATTAAATTGGTCTTTTAAATGATTCGTTATATTATGACTAGAGGTCCTCCCGTGGATCTATATTGGCGTTGAAGAAAGATACAAAGAGACGACACTAATTGATTATCATCCATCAGATTTCTTATATTGATGCTATATCGGGGTACGTCGCTAAGGTACTTATTATGGTTAGTTAAGCAATAAGCATTGCTTGAACTGTGATGTTGTTTTAGACTAGTTATAATAAATTAAAATTGACCCAAAATTGTACTTAATTAATTCTAATTACTTGAACACGAGATAGGAGCAGAGAAAACTTTAATTACCGAACTAGCCATTTTTTTACTTTAACTACCAAGCTAGGATATAAAAGGTATAATTACAGACGGTTTAGTTGTCAAACTAAGCTATTATTTTATGGAATGTTCCCTCATTATTTGTGATAATCTTGATCCACATTTCATGAACTGATTTATACATGTTTTTTCTTTAATTAGATTGCAAAATGGTTCATCAATGCACGGGTGCACCTACGGAAACTGATGATTGAATACATGTACCAAGAAGAATCTTATGATCAAGAAGACAAAATACAATATTTCGTCATCTTCAGAAGACAGTGAGAAATATTTGGCTCCAATGGCTACCAACTCAACACCTAACTTTTAAAACGAGATAGAAGGCATCAGGTCTGCGACACAAATGCACATAAATTTGGTATACGTGCTATCATGTGATTTAGGTATAATAAAAAAAAATCAAAGAAGTGCACACAATACACAAGTTGATCTTGATTTGAATATGTAAAGTAGTAGTGTAAATAAGGATGTGAATATAGTTGGTATTTTGTTTAGACATATAGCTAAGATGTTGTCATCTAAGAACAACCTTTATGTTAAATTCATATTGGATAAAACAAACTTTATATTTGGTGAGTATAAATGTGACATCAATGTTACCATTTTTATTTTTATACATAACACACCTCAATTGATTGTCCCGTCATCTTTGTATAAAGCTAGGTACTTATTAGCATAAGAAAAATGTTTCTTGCGTAGGGGTGATAGGGTTTGGAATTGTTAGGACCAGTTCACCTTTATACCTATGTGCTTATCAATGAATTAACTTGGTCATAGCTTCGTCACATAGGTTTTGTTGAATTGCTAACCTAATACCAAGTGTGTAATTACGCTCCACCCGTATTTTGGAGGCAAAGATCCGATCGGGGAAAAATAATGATCTCAAAGTGCGTGCTTGTTTAACATGGAAGTTAGCAAGCCCTTTAGTGATCGAGTTAGATAATCCATTGTTTAATTCGGTCATGGATAGTCTTATTTCATATCCGGCTTATAACAATCCTATAAGAATAACCTTTATACAGGTTACATAATGCAGCGACTAAGTTTTTTGTTGCCTTATGTAACACCCCCAAAAATGACTCAGCGGAAGCATACGTGTATTGGGATGCTACTAAATTGGTATCACAACATAAGTGTAGAACAACGAATTTTTATAAATAAACTTTTATTCATTTCTTAAAAACAATGTTTACATTATTGATTAGTGCGGAAAATGGCCCATTATAAACAAGTGGTCCCAATACATAAATCAGAGTCATCTATGACCATGCCATGCCTTTGCCTTGCGCCTCCAAAGATAAGCTATCACCTCAAAACCTGAAGATACATGCTAAAAGGGGTCAGCTTACGCTGGTGAGTTCATAGAGTTATTTAAAAAGAGATTTCATTACAACTTGTTTCAAATTTGATCTTTGTTGATCATTATGTCTTGCATAATGTCATAAAGTTTATGGTTTCAATTCATAAAAGAGATTTCATTAGTGGATCATAAGTAGGGTATATGTACATTACAACGAATATAATGTCATATATTGAATCTATTACGCTAGCACTAAGTTCATGCAACCGAAACTACGACAGTTCTTGTATGCACAAAGAAGTCATACAAATACAGAGCCCATGGCGAGTGTTTATCCCAATACACTCGGTCCCGACATGCTATATGTTTCGCCTTGACCCAAGCGGGGTCAACCGAACAGAGGAGTCACCCTCAATAGATCTATTTATAACATTCACGCTTCCCAGCAGGAATTGACGGTTCATGAAAAGGGCAATTTGTGATTTAAGGCCTTAGGCTAAGCTGCGTAATATTTCAGGTCAAAGGTTTTGGTATGCTCTATAAAACATCTATGTATGATGAAAACTTTAAACATGTAAAAGCATAGTATGCATGGAATGCACAAGTAAAATGATTTAAGTAAAATGAGCATGTATCTTCCCCAAAACAAGTATAAAACAGTTTAAAGTAGGGGCTATGAAACTCACCTTGGCCATTAGAAGTCTAAAGGGAATTAAATCAATGAGTGATAGTGCACGGCTCCGACACGCAACCTAATTAGGTACGGCATATTTAGTCTTCATGTTTAAGACTCAATAAAGTTTAACTAACTTTAGAAGTTTTCAAATGTTTTGTTGTTGTTGTTGTTGTTGTTGTTGTTGTATCATCTATCTTTAAAACAATTTACAAGATTTGGGTGTATTTCGGCTTATGAAGGATGACTTGGAAAGAACCTCAAGGAAGGAATTTCGACTTTGGTTTAATGATAACCAATGATCATACTAGGAAGGTACATGCAGAAGAGATATCAAGGATGAAGGAGACTTCGGTTTGTTGATAACCGGGTGACGATGTACGAAAAGTATGTACATTTAAAGAGAGGATGAATTCGGATTATAGGTGATAAAATATAATAGAAGTGTGAAAAAAAAAATATACTCCAAATAGTAATTTTATCAAAAGAGTTTGTATTAAAATTTCACTTATAACTTATAAGTGTAAAAGTTTTAGAAAAGAAATCGGGGCATGACCCATGTGTATGTTTTAATTACATGTGAAGACAACGTGTCACGATAATTAATGTATCATTGTTATTAAAACAAGTTTCGTGTAATCTAATTATGGTATTGATTGTGGTACGGACTAATGATTTAAAACTTAAGTTTCTATAACATGTTCATAAAGTATGTTTAGTGTGTTTTTAATGTGTGACGCAAATTTAAATGTCGGGAAATTTTAAGTTGGAACAAGAAGGATATCAATCGTTAACTCCATGATCGATACAAAATCCGAACATTCACCAGCTTGGACGCCATCCGAGCGCAACCCTTTTTACTTGGCTGCTTGGACTCGCTTTGTGGGCTGTTGGTTGTGGTCTCAACACTCACGAGCCCAAAATCATTTTAAGTTTACTTAGGCCCAAACATTTTAAGATTTTTAGTAGGCTTTTATAGTTATGTGCTAGCAAAAAGGAAAGATGTAGTACTGAGTATAATTCTTTTTCATAATTCTGTGTGATCAAAATTTTATCTTAAGATGAATAACTCAATATGAATCTCCAACAACTCGGGTCCTGTGACCAAAACATCACGCACATGTTTTATAAATTTTCGTCCTACACTAAGCTATTAACAATTTCGACTCCCAACTTATACTGCCAGACATTTGTTCAAACCTCATTCTAGATTGATTTCTTAAAAACTAGACACAAGTTTTATCCATTTTTAATTATTGTTTAACACATGAGTTCATTTGTAACATGGTTTTAAAGACTCATTTTGTATTTCATGACACCAACAAATCGATCTATCTTCTGGTTTAGTTAGAAAGCTATAGGACAAAATGGTGTTAGGGGTCGTCATACCAAAGAGAATGTGAGAGGAGGAGGGAGACGGCAGAGTGCCAGATTCATGAGCCATAACAGGAATTTCAGGAGCACAAGTCAAAACCTCCAAACACAACAACTACCACGACTTAAACACAACTCGAGACCACTCATTATTACTCACAGCTTGCACATCATGTGCTTTTTATTTTTGAAAGCAGTTAAAGAACTAAGGAATAAAACTAACTCTACTATGAAGTTACTCCTACGAGCCCCTATTTAGCCATGGTGTAGCTTAGTGAGACGGACCGAGTAGGAATATCCATCGGGGTATCCTATTGTGACTCAAAAGCAACAAACGACACACCCTTGTGTGATTGATTAAACGTAACCATGTAGACTCTCTTGAGTCCACTGGTACTTCCTCAACATCGACAATGACACTAGTGACTAAAAAGATAATTATACCTTCGGGTGTGCTCACGTCCTGACAAGACTCAAGGACCAAGAATAGACAACAAAATATTACTCGTTCACGACTCCTGCCGAAATAAAATGTAAGCCGAAAACTGAGACATCAAAGTTTTACATTTTCTGTTTCTTTCTCTTGGGTTTCTCGACAGCCGTACAACAACAACAAAACAACACCATTATCAAACATATTAACATGAATCAATATTTCTTAATTATTAGGTATGAACAAAAGTTTATCAAATTTGAATTTTTAGACAAAAGACATTACAACTTTTCGGATCAAAAAGAAATAAATAACACTAATTGTACTCTTACAAAATAGATGATTACCGAGAACAATGAGCTCAAATTGGAGGAGTTTCGGGGCGAAGTAGAACGATCAATCACTTGGAAAGCCTTCCATATGCATCCGGAAACGAAACCCCTCAATCAATTTTGAAAAGCCCCTTGATTTCAAGAAACCCTAATTATTAAGAACCCTAATTTATGAATTTATTTTGAGGAATGGATGGAGTCTTCTACTGAAGAACCAACCTTCTTATAGATGTACAAAGGGAAGGTCTTGAACCCACTCTCTCTTCTTGATAGAAACGTGGCACTCTACTTGGATTCCATCTCTATTCTCAGCCGAGCTAGTGTCCCCTTAGGGTAGATTATGTGGCTGCAATATGTGGTGATGGATCATGGTGACTGAAGAGGAAGGGGGGCAACTTTATTTTTGGTTTCTGGTTTTGGAAGAAGCGAAAAAAGGTAAATGAAGAAGAAGAGATAAAAGAAGTGGGAGGGTGTAATGTGTTTTGTTTTATTATATTTACTGTATTGACTGTACCCCGTGTTTTATCGAATCTTCGAGTAGACGTACCTTCCCGGTATCCGAAAAATATAAAAATTATATTTTTGAAAACGATTTTATAAACGTAATAATATGACATTCTTATTACGTTGATATTTGATTATAATTGTTTGCCGTTATTTAATTGGTGTCGGAATGCGTGCGGTGCCGTGGCTTCCTAAATTCACGAGGTAACTTTTTGTTTTCTTTCGTAAATTATTAGTGATTGATAAAAATGTATTTTTCTCTTATCTCAGTATTTATTTTTAGTTTTGTTTGCTACTGCGCTGTAGTGTGCGAAATAACTGATGGATTAAGCTTATGTATGCTTAAATTTTAACTTGGACAATAATAAATTTCACAGATACTTTGTGGGCAAGTATTGTAAGTGCGGTGTCTTATTTCTAAAGGAACGAAATGACCTCTCGTTTTTATATTTTAGATATTGGCATTTTGTCGGAAAATAATTGATTTGAATTTTCTGACGCGATGAATATTATTAAAATAATCCGAAATTTTACGGGTTGTTATAGTCTACCCACCTTACAGGAGATCCGTCCCGGATCTCAGTTTACGTTACCCGATAGGGTGTCGGGAACTAGGTGATGGTATTTGGAACAAGTTTGGATTTTCCCTAGGTTGTACTTATGGTTTCCCCTTTGGGTATGGGTACCTAGGTGTTATGCCAGTAGCACATCCTCTATCCGAGGTGCCATGATTTTCTGGGATAGGTTCATTGGGTGAAGGTTCAAAGTTTTGATGTCACGAGGTTTCACTATTTTGTTAGTGTGAGTTCCTTTAACTTCTCATGGTTTTATCAAAACGTATCACTTTCTGGTGTTTAATGGTTCTAAAGTATATGGGTTGATTCTTAAGGTTCGCTATGGGTTTGTGTGTTTTCTTCTTTAAAGGATGAAGAAACATTTGTTTTTGATTTTTTTTTTCTTTCGACTAAATGTTTATACAAGTTTGACTAGGACCAGATTTCAAAATCGATAGTTGTGTAAAAATGACACATTTTCAAAAGATTGTAAAACTGGTTCTTAGTTATAGTGTGCGTATAGGAAAATTTTGTGAAACTTTTAATGTTTCAGCATTTTTTCTCATCTTAATTGTGGGATTTAGAAAATATTATTATAGGGTTTTTAAAGGGGAAATCCTCAAAATTTAGGGATTATATTGTAGCAAGGGTGTGTAGCAAGATATAATATTTACTCATAACTACGAGCAAGATTTTGTTGTCTACGTTGGGTAAGCTTAGAGGTTTAATGGTTGGTGAACCTCATTTTTTTCTTTGGTTTTAGGTAGAGATGTGGGATACATCCCTAGGTCAGGCTTAGCTACTAAGGAGGACATTGGCGATTTCTGTTTATGAGGTATTAACTTAAAAACGCTTTTTGAGGGAGTAAGTAACCAATAGAGTGGTTCTGGAATACTTTTTAAAGTATTAAGGAACATCTATTTTTGGTAAGGTATGGGTAGAATTGTAGTTTACTTTATGGTGAAATGGTAGGGTGGTAATTTGGTTTGTAGATTGATTCATGAAGTGATTCATGAAGTATTTTGGTTATAATAGTTTGAGGGATAATCGGAAATAGTTTGTATGACAACTCTTTTGTTCGTAGGAGAGTGACAAGGTAGGCACGGTTATTCTTAAAAGGTATGTGGAGCTTCTAGGTTTTTAAATTCTCAAGGTAAGGCGTAAAGTTTTCAAGTTTCAGTGGGATTATAGGTCCTCTATCGTGCTCTTCTAGATCTTGCCAAAGGTTTATTGTATTTTCTCATAGGTGCTATTGAAAGGTTGTTCCTAGAATGGTTTGATTGTCCATGGAGTGTAAGGTGTGGGGTAGGAATGACTATAACATAACCCGATTGTGATATGGAATTATAAAGTTTATGATTAAAAAGTAGTATGACGCCAGTGAGTAGCTTATTATTAAGGAATATTGTGACGCCAGTGAGTGGCTTATGATAGGGTGAGGCCAGTGAGTGGTTTGTGATTAAGGAATGCCGGTGAGTGGTTTGCGATTAGGGAATGCCAGTGAGTGGCTTGTGGTTAAGGTATGTCAGTGAGTGGCTTGTGATCAGGGAATGCCGGTGAGTGGTTTGCGATTAGGGAATGCCAGTGAGTGGTTTGCGATTAGGGAATGCCAGTGAGTGGCTTGTGGTTAGGGTATGCCTGTGAGTGGCTTGTGATCAGGGAATGCCGGTGAGTGGTTTGCGATTAGGGAATGCCAGTGAGTGGTTTGCGATTAGGGAATGCCAGTGAGTGGCTTGTGGTTAGTGTATGCCGATGAGTGGCTTGTGATTAGGGTATGCCGATGAGTGGCTTGTGATTAGTGTATCTTAGATGAGTGGCTTGTGATTAATGTATGCCGATGAGTGGCTTGTGATTAGTGTATGCCGATGAGTGGCTTATGATTAGTGTATGCCGATGAGTGGCTTGTGATTAGGGTATGCCGATGAGTGGCTTGTAATAAGTGTATGCCGATGAGTGGCTTGTGATTAGGGTAGTGTGACGCCAGTGTGTGGCTTCAGGGTAACCGTCAATGTGTGGTTTATTGAAATGTTACATGTTTATCAAAATATTATCATCTTCTCTCTGGACATAAAGCTATTATAACTATCCTAAGTACTGCAAAATTCACCTCTGAGTCGGACATAGGTGATCAGGCTATGTCCCACTGTCCCTGGTTGAATATAGGTGATTAGTCTACATTCAACCGAGGTTCAATGAATTTTGAAATACTTAGCTTAGTTACGCTAGTAATATGTCACAATACTTTTAAAGGTTGTCTTGAAGGATTAGAACAGTTATTCTCTTTCTGTGAGGGAAGGTGTAGTGTTGTGATACGTAGGTATACGTATACGGAAAGTAATTATAACCTATAATGAAATTAGGTGAGTAGTGATAAAACATGTATCTTATCAAGTATGATCATAACAGGATCATAAGTTAGGCATCAGCTCGGCAGGCAGGCACGTGTCGGTCATAGGGTTTAGTTTTTGTAAAAGTGGTTATAGTCTAGGTTTTAAAAATACCCAGTTCTCTATAACCTAGGCTCTGATGCCAATCTGTAACACCCCCAAAAATGACTCAGCGGAAGCATACGTGTATTGGGATGCTACTAAATTGGTATCACAACATAAGTGTAGAACAACGAATTTTTATAAATAAACTTTTATTCATTTCTTAAAAACAATGTTTACATTATTGATTAGTGCGGAAAATGGCCCATTATAAACAAGTGGTCCCAATACATAAATCAGAGTCATCTATGACCATGCCATGCCTTTGCCTTTCGCCTCCAAAGATAAGCTATCACCTCAAAACACGAAGATACATGCTAAAAGGGGTCAACACTTGGTGAGTTCATAGAGTTATTTAAAAGAGATTTCATTACACTGTTTCAAATTTGATCTTTGTTGATCATTATGTCTTGCATAATGTCATAAAGTTTATGGTTTCAATTCATAAAAGAGATTTCATTAGTGGATCATAAGTAGGGTATATGTACATTACAACGAATATAATGTCATATATTGAATCTATTACGCTAGCACTAAGTTCATGCAACGAAACTCACGACAGTTCTTGTACGCACAAAGAAGTCATACAAATACAGAGCCCATGGCGAGTGTTTATCCCAATACACTCGGTCCCGACATGCTATATGTTTAGCCTTGACCCAAGCGGGGTCAACCGAAAGCAGAGTCACCCTCAATAGATCTATTTATAACATTTGCGCTTCCCAGCAGGAATTGACGGTTCATGAAAAGGGCAATTTGGGATTTAAAGCCTTAGGCTAAGCTGCGTAATATTCCAGGTCAAAGGTTTTGGTATGCTCTATAAAACATCTATGTATGATGAAAACTTTAAACATGTAAAAGCATAGTATGCATGGAATGCACAAGTAAAATGATTTAAGTAAAATGAGCATGTATCTTCCCCAAAACAAGTATAAAACAGTTTAAAGTAGGGGCTATGAAACTCACCTTGGCCATTAGAAGTCTAAAGGGAATTAAATCAATGAGTGATAGTGCACGGCTCCGACACGCAACCTAATTAGGTACGTCATATTTAGTCTTCATGTTTAAGACTCAATAAAGTTTAACTAACTTTAGAAGTTTTCAAATGTTTTGTTGTTGTTGTTGTTGTTGTATCATCTATCTTTAAAACAATTTACAAGATTTGGGTGTATTTTGGCTTATGAAGGATGACTTGGAAAGAACATCAAGGAAGGAATTTCGACTTTGGTTTAATGACAACCAATGATAATACTAGGAAGGGTACATGCAGAAGAGATATCAAGGATGAACGAGACTTCGGTTTGTTGATAACCGGGTGACGATGTACGAAAAGTATGTACATTTAAAGAGAGGATGAATTCGGATTATAGGTGATAAAATATAATAGAAGTGTGAAAAAAATATATACTCCAAATAGTAATTTTATCAAAAGAGTTTGTATTAAAATTTCACTTATAACTTATAAGTGTAAAAGTTTTAGAAAAGAAATCGGGCATGACCCATGTGTATGTTTTAATTACATGTGAAGACAACGTGTCACGATAATTAATGTATCATTGTTATTAAAACAAGTTTCGTGTAATCTAATTATGGTATTGATTGTGGTACGGACTAATGATTTAAAACTTAAGTTTCTATAACATGTTCATAAAGTATGTTTAGTGTGTTTTTAATGTGTGACGCAAATTTAAATGTCGGGAAATTTTAAGTTGGAACAAGAAGGATATCAATCGTTAACTCCATGATCGATACAAAATCCGAACATTCACCAGCTTGGACGCCATCCGAGCGCAACCCTTTTTACTTGGCTGCTTGGACTCGCTTTGTGGGCTGTTGGTTGACGGTCTCAACACTCACGAGCCCAAAATCATTTTTAAGTTTACTTAGGCCCAAACATTTTTAAGATTTTTAGTAGGCTTTTATAGTTATGTGCTTAGCAAAAAGGAAAGATGTAGTACTGAGTATAATTCTTTTTCATAATTCTGTGTGATCAAAATTTTATCTTAAGATGAATAACTCAATATGAATCTCCTAACAACTCGGGTCCTGTGACCAAAACATCACGCACATGTTTTATAAATTTTCGTCCTACACTAAGCTATTAACAATTTCGACTCCCAACTTATACTACTAGACATTTGTTCAAACCTCATTCTAGATTGATTTCTTAAAAACTAGACACAAGTTTTATCCATTTTTAACTATTGTTTAACACACGAGTTCATTTGTAACATGGTTTTAAAGACCCATTTTGTATTTCATGACACCAACAAATCGATCTATCTTCTGGTTTAGTTAGAAAGCTATAGGACAAAATGGTGTTAGGGGTCGTCATACCAAAGAGAATGTGAGAGGAGGAGGGAGACGGCAGAGTGCCAGATTCATGAGCCATAACAGGAATTTCAGGAGCACAAGTCAAAACCTCCAAACACAACAACTACCACGACTTAAACACAACTGGAGACCACTCATTATTACTTACAGCTTGCACATCATATGCTTTTTTATTTTTGAAAGCAGTTAAAGAACTAAGGAATAAAACTAACTCTACTATGAAGTTACTCCTACGAGCCCCTATTTAGCCATGGTGTAGCTTAGTGAGACGGACCGAGTAGTAATATCCATCGGGCTATCCTGTTGTGACACAAAAGCAACAAACGACACACCCTTGTGTGATTGATTAAACGTAACCATGTAGACTCTCTCGAGTCCACTGGTACTTCCTCAACATCGACAATGACACTAGTGACTAAAAAGATAATTATACCTTCGGGTGTGCTCACGTCCTGACAAGACTCAAGGACCAAGAATAGACAACAAAATATTACTCGTTCACGACTCCTGCCGAAATAAAATGTAAGCCGAAAATTGAGACATCAAAGTTTTACATTTTCTGTTTCTTTCTCTTGGGTTTCTCGACAGCCGTACAACAACAACAAAACAACACCATTATCAAACATATTAACATGAATCAATATTTCTTAATTATTAGGTATGAACAAAAGTTTATCAAATTTGAATTTTTAGACAAAAGACATTACAACTTTTCGGATCAAAAAGAAATAATTAACACTAATTGTACTCTTACAAAATAGATGATTACCGAGAACAATGAGCTCAAATTGGAGGAGTTTCGGGGCGAAGTAGAACGATCAATCACTTGGAAAGCCTTCCATATGCATCCGGAAACGAAACCCCTCAATCAATTTTGAAAAGCCCCTTGATTTCAAGAAACCCTAATTATTAAGAACACTAATTTCTGAATTTATTTTGAGGAATGGATGGAGTCTTCTACTGAAGAACCAACCTTCTTATAGATGTACAAAGGGAAGGTCTTGAACCCACTCTCTCTTCTTGATAGAAACGTGGCACTCTACTTGGATTCCATCTCTATTCTCAGCCGAGCTAGTGTCCCCTTAGGGTAGATTATGTGGCTGCAATATGTGGTGATGGATCATGGTGACTGAAGAGGAAGGGGGGCAACTTTCTTTTTGGTTTCTGGTTTTGGAAGAAGCGAAAAAAGGTAAATGAAGAAGAAGAGATAAAAGAAGTGGGAGGGTGTAATGTGTTTTGTTTTATTATATTTACTGTATTGACTGTACCCCGTGTTTTATCGAATCTTCGAGTAGACGTACCTTCCCGGTATCCGAAAAATATAAAAATTATATTTTTGAAAACGATTTTATAAACGTAATAATATGACATTCTTATTACGTTGATATTTGATTATAATTGTTTGCCGTTATTTAATTGGTGTCGGAATGCGTGCGGTGCCGTGGCTTCCTAAATTCACGAGGTAACTTTTTGTTTTCTTTCGTAAATTATTAGTGATTGATAAAATGTATTTTCTCTTATCTCATATTTATTTTTAGTTTTGTTTGCTACTTTGCGCTGTAGTGTCGAAATAAGCGATGGATTAAGCTTATGCATGCTTAAATTTTAACTTGGACAATAATAAATTTCACAGATACTTTGTGGGCAAGTATTGTAAGTGCGGTGTCTTATTTCTAAAGGAAACGAAATGACCTCTCGTTTTTATATTTTAGATATTGGCATTTTGTCGGAAAATAATTGATTTGAATTTTTTGACGCGATGAATATTATTAAAATAATCCGAAATTTTACGGGTTGTTATACCTTACTCTTGAATGTTTCAAGTTACGAAACAAAAAATATAACAAAAATATCATTTATTATTATTAAGGTTAATAAAAATACATAAAAAGTAAATTAAAAAAAAAAAAAAAAAAAAAAAAAAATTAGCGCTATATATAAATAAATGTAAGTCATGTCTAAACAATACAAATATATTATTAAAAAAATTAGAAAAAACCCCGCTCGCGCGTGCACATGCATTATAACTAGTAAACACAATTGTATTTCCTAGTACCGAAAAATAAGTCACCATGAAGTCAATCAAGAGATGATAACTACTATATCCAATATGTATATCCAACATGACTTCGCCTGAGCCATTGACAACCAGATAAACGGTAAACTAAAAGTACGCCTCCTCACGGTTGCAACTATCATCTATCGTAAAGGAAAAAGACGATAGGATATATAGCAACATTCAATCAGATCATATGCTCCATAGTGATTATCTAGAATAGTGATTATCTGAATAACAAACATTGATTTTGACCAAATAAGATGCAATGGGTTTCCAAATAACTCAACAAATCGAGGAGTCTGAAACGTACGATCCAACAAGGTTTGAAAACATAAACATATAGGTATGACATGGAAGTATAATAATAACAATAAGCATTCGAACCGATAAAACTAAGATAGAAGCATGCTCTTTTACCCAAAGAGAGTTAAAAATCAGCATCTTCTTTATCCCTCTTTCTTTTTCTACAATTGTAGTAGTTGATCTTGACCGCCTTCATCAGCTTCTCTTGTGAGGGATTTGCTACTTCCACCACCAGAATATCATCCAAGACTTGACAAAGATCATCAAGATCGTTCAAACCATAGTAGTCATAGTTGAATTTCAGCTTAAACAGATTCTTGTATGAATCCTCAAAAGAACTGAACTTGATTCCACCAGGATGCATCTTGAGTAATTTTGTAACCTCAGGCTTCAAGTATACACTTCGTCTGACTTTTGCAATACTAGCAGATATGACACGTGTCTCCTTGGTTCCTCGCGCTTTATAGTAATGCACCATGTTGCCCAACTTATCAATGAGCTCGTGAATATCATTCACACCTGCGGCCTGATAGTCGAGTTTTTTGTAAAACTGGGACTGGTAACGAGAAGGCAAAAAAGGAATTGAAATTCCGCGAAAAGTGGATTCAAGTAGATGTTGAAGCTCGTTGAGAACTTGAGGAAGTGTATTAGTCATGATAAAAGCTTGAATGTACCTACCTGTTAGATTGCCAAAAATAAATATACAGTAATTATCTTTGATTTGCAATAATGTGTAGGATAACTTTTTTGGGTTATCGTAAAAAGGAAAAAAAAAAACACGAATGAAGATGGAAAGATGTCTTGTAGCGGTTTTGTTTTTATAGTGTTAATCAGGCGGTTACTATTTGACCGACTTAGTTTTAATATTAACAGGCTAGCCCATTAGAGAAGTATAATAATACTAGTTTAGAGACCCGTTGACACCGGGTTATTTTTTAAAGAAATAAATAAATGAGATGATAATAAAAGTAATAACGTAAATTTGTTAAATTTAAAATATGTGTGAGTCACAATCGATTTACAACCATCGCGTTGCCAATCTAAAATAGATTGACTCGAACATAAAATGATGTGTGATTTTAATGATCAATTGAGTTGCTAACAAACGACGGGTCATTAAAAATAATGAACCATAGTATAATATAACGTGATTACACCAATGATACATACATGATACAACATGAAACTTGTTCAAAGACCTTCAAGTATTTCTTTATAAACGACATTTGTTGTGGTTTTGGAGAGATTACCATCATGATCACAAACGACAACCTTCAAACCCCGCTTGATTTTTACTCTTGATACGGCAACGTACAGTTGTCCATGTGTGAACACAGGACGGGGCAAGTACAAACCAACTTTAGAAAGCGATTGCCCTTGGCTTTTGTTGATTGTCATGGCAAAAGATACTGATATCGGATATTGTTTCATGACAATCTTAAGAGGCAAACGCTTATCTGACGGAGTAATCCTCAACCTTGGAATAATCACCTTTTTTCCGAAGTTGGTTCCGTTAATGATCTGCGCCTGAATATAGGTTCTTGTTAATTTAAGTACTTGAAGTCTTGTACCATTACATACGCAAGGCATTTAACGAAAGGTATAATTCGTTAATATGAGAACAGACCTTAGCCTATACAACTCCACATCCACAAATTCTTCTTTTGGGATGCTTTCATTGCCGTTAAACAGAAAAAGCCTTGTCCCATTATAGGCATTTTGAACTCCCATCTTGCCTATTTATAAACAATATTGAGTAAGATTATAAGGGATTATAACACTTAAGGGATTCTTTTACTTTAATATTAGGTATGACAAAATGTTTTCTTACATGTATCATGTATTATCAAAAACCTTGACGTCCTTAATTATGTTTCCAAAGCATAAATATACCATCTATAAAAAGAAATGACCCATTTCATATGTCAAATATCCAATATCAATAGACTAAACAAAGATACGGATGGAAAGTCTCCTACCCTTATAATTCATTATACTTGATAAACAAAAATACGTTGATTCATCTTATTATATATTATAGTTTAAAACCCGTGTACAGGCTTCATAAGTTTGTTTATTTTACTAAAACAACATAAAGAATGTTACCTACTTGATATTGATATTTCTACCAAGTAAATAAATCATCACCAAACGTGAAATAGACAATGTTACCAACCATGTGCGGTAAGTTTTCTTATTTCTTGTCTTGTGTAATTTATTCTTGCAAAATCATTAACGCTCCAACTGACCAACGTACTTGGGAGTAACTTTTAAATGGAACTAATGCAACTAACAATCGAAGGAAAATTAATTGAAAGAAAGATATTCATTAATACTATTAAACAAACTAAGTGGGACTATTGAAAACTCTTACATCCCGTAACAGTGATTCTATGTACTAATATAATTACTTCAATTATCTCTTTAGCTTTAGCAAGGGTGAATCTGAAGTGATTCTATGTACTAATATAATTACTTCAATTATCTCTTTAGCTTTAGCAAGGGTGAATCTGAAGTTGAAGGTAACCTATAAATTGATTATAACACATGCATAATAAAAATCACCTCGGCTTTAAGCATCGGTGAGAACTAAAAAAATGACTTCTGTGTGGAATACATCATGCATAAGCAGAAAAATCTCAGAAAGACCAACAACTTCTTCCATAAGTGCATCATGAATTGCCATTTCCTAAGTACTTTTCCCAAGTGACACCTATATATCATGAAAAATTATCTTAATGAAAACGTTACAAATCAATTTGCCATAAATCAAAACAGCAAGTTACCCAAATTCATCAAACACCACCTTCAGTTGCTCCATTTTTGCATTGACTTATTACATTAAAAGACAACAAAATCAAACACCAACTTCATGAAACACTACCTTCATTAAAAGCCCATATGCTAAAAGTACTTTACATTCTTAATCATCAAATGTATTAAAAATTCAAAAAAAATCTAAAAAAATGATGTAAGTGGACCGGAAGCATTAAAGTGAGACCCGTTTGCCAAAAGCAAAAGTGTTCAAGACTAAAATCAACATGTGCAAGAAGTTATCGTTACGTGAAGCTTGACAAACTTGATCCGTTCCATAAGACGATGTGTCGTCAGGGTGGTTTACGGGCTGCAATAAGGTAATAGAAAAGAAGAGTGTAAGCCAAAAAGAATCACTATAAATGATGTCAACTCATGTCAAAACTTGTGAAAAACAGGAGGCTTGTGTGTTACTATTTCGAAAAACAAAAAGAAATAAAAATTTTGCACACTCACCAAGCCACATATTATTCTCTTCATAATTTGTACAGATAGAAGCAAGTAAGACTTAAATAAGTTTAGCTCAGAATAAATTAAGAGAAAGTGTCCAATTAGCAACCAAGCAACCTATTTATGTCTTGATAATTGTAACCTCTATAATTGCATAGTAAAGACCATAGAAAGTTGACAATCTTACAATCCATGTGAAAGGCTGCAAAATCATAAAAGCAAAATACATAGAACAAAGGCTTTAAAAGAGTGAGGCAGTAGTCTTTAATATAAGCTACTATAGATGCATGGGGCACAATTCTAAACTGATGAAACAAAACCAAGCTAAGAATGAGCATCTGGTTATATAGCGGAACTCATTCTTTCATGTACTCGTATTGTCTGTCTATATTGCAAGAAAATGAAACTACGAATCATCTTAAGTAGCAATCTTTTTTCATATGAACTACAAAAACATGCAGTACAACTCTTGTTTCACTATACACAAATTGATAATCATCAATGGCAAGGCCTTAGTTTAATCTTCTTTGGTTCGAATCAGTATAAAGTTTTACAATACCCTTGTTTCATAGTAATCTCTCGATAAAAACTATGAAACAAAACCTAAAGTAAGATTTAAACAAACATAACCATCATGCTAACTTTATGGGCAACATCATTACCAATCTGCCAATGTCCCTTCTCATAACAGCTACTCTTAACCAACTAAATTGCCCCTAAGCATAGTCAAACAAATACTAATCACTCAAGGTGTAGTTTTGTTTAAAGATCTAAAGCATATCGTGATTAGTAAGCATTTTTTTCATTTTTAGTCACCGATGGAAAATAATTAGAAAACAACTATAAGCTAAAGCATAAAAACTATTGGAAGAACTCACTCGAGTTCTGGAAACAAAAGGTGAGCAAAGTACCTGCTGTGATATACTCGTTTACTACCCGGTTGTGATATACTCGCTTACTCCAATTCTTGTTTTATCCTGATTAACAATTCTAAAGATGGGTAAATTAAAACTAACCTTCAAAACACTAACTCCACCAGAAAGCTTTGCTAATTTGACTGGGAGATTTTCCTTATCTTAATGACTGTACCAACATACCATAACAATATTAGACACACAATAGAGAATAAGATAGCTTATCTACCAGGAAAAAGTCTGTTCACATCTTTCTTCAATTCCTTTCTTGTCACCAACCCCATCAAGAATAACATTATCATGCTTTGATATTAAAGGTGAAGTAAGAAATTAATAATGATTTCGAAATACCAATCGGAACACTACCTTTTGCTGCAAGAAGCTCCCTGTCAGCATCAGGCTGAAACACAAAAACAACAAAAAATTAACTTTTATGATGCTTGTGATTTTTTATTTCAGTCACGGCAAGATTCACAAGAAAAAGTCTTAATAAAAGGAATACACTTTCCTAGTTACTTAAACTGACAAAAAAATAACGCCGTTTTAAGAAACTGTTAAACATTATCGTGATGTATTACCTCATAATAATCTGCTCCAGCAATGAATCTTCAATAATTGCACCTTCAGCTACGCGAGATCGAAGTCCAACAACAGAATGATAAATTTTGCTGTTCTGCACAACCAAGATTGAAAGAAAGATATCAGTTTATCAGAGGAATTCCAGTCTAAGACAAAATATCCATGCAATAAACCTTTCCATTCATAAGTAAATAAATCGAATTGACTTAAAACTTTTCTTAAACCCGAAAACCTTTAAAACCTAAACAGAATATTAATAAATAATGAAACTCACAAATGAAAATTACAAATATATTGAATGTCACTTTCGTTAACATCAGACTCTTGATTGAAGGTCACATGTAATTATTAATTTATGCTCATTTGCCTATCATTTTCCTATTCCTTATATCTAAATGCCCAAGTTGCAACATTATTTTTAGCTCTAAATCCAAAGTTCCAAACACCCCTATTCCTCATATCTAAATGCCAAGACTAAAGATACATTTTATACGACTTGTATTTTTAGCTCTAATTCCAACATTATTTTTAGCGGTAAATTCAAACACCACTAATCTGAACTGCATTTGAAAATGAACATGTAATTCGTAAAAGGCCCTTCTGAGCAGTTTAAATAAGCAACCTTAGACAACCTTTAAAGGTATCTCACAAGTTCATTCACTACCGTAAAAGCTATGGCTCTTAAAAAATGAAGGTTGGGTAAGATCAAAAAGGGTTTGTATGGAGCAAAATATATTTACAGCTGCATATGAGGATCAGTTTCATATATTGTTTGAATCAAAATAATCTGCCTTTCCAAACCTAATTTGGGACCTTCTTTTATATCTCATTGATTGTCTCTACCTTTTTCAAGAAATAACATCAGCAGAAGCAATCTACAAAATTGAAGCAATTCATTCAAACAAAATTGAAACATACATGCCTTAAATAGGACCTAATCTCCAAATAATGGTTTTCATTTTAGTTCCTTTTTCAGGCGACAAATATATTTAAGCTTTTTTAATAAACAGCTAAGCATGTTCGAACAGTTTACATCAAGAAATGAAAAGATATACAGCTTTAAACAATTAGTACCAAACAGCTGTGCCTATTTTGAAAAGAACACACCAAAAAAAAATTAGACACAACTATATACATAGTTCAGTCAATCAATGTGACCACAAAAATGTACTATATAATTTCTGTGAGGGTGTTTGGGATTGCTTATCAAGTGCTTAGTGCGTTTTTTTTAACTATAAAAATCCCTTGACATATTTTATCAAACACATAAGCAATGTATCACTATATTTTTTCATCTTAAAGGCAAAGTGTAAGAACATTAAAATAACGTTCATGCAAAGCTGTAGATGGGAATCAAACAGATTTGTGTGGCGGGCGTCTCATAGTAATTCTTTGGTTTCAGAAACAAATAACTATAAATGGCCAATTAAGACGTGTTTCTTAATGATACAGGAAGAGGGGTATGATTAAGACGTGTTCAAAAACATACCTTCTGGCCAAGTTTGAAAGGAGGAAGACCCTTGTAAGGGCATGTGCCGCACCTGAAAGCATCACCTAATCCACACTGCATTTCATCAAGTAAAATTTCAATCAGGTTCAATCCCCTTTTAGCAAAAGAAAAAATTAGGATTTACTCGCAACATGTCAAATAGTCACTACCGAAATCAACCAATTCATAAATATATTGGTTAAAAGCTCAAATTTTCCATCTCTAATTAGTCTAAATTGAAAAAGATAGATCAGGACTGTATATAAAATATAATCTCGCTACCTATTGTTGAACAATGAAAGCTTAACTTGATCAATTAGTCCCACCGGTCCTTGTTCCTGCAACAAAAAAGCAAAACTCAACAAAGCAGTGTGGCCCAAATAATTTTTTTAGGGTTTTAATACGCAAATTATGTAATTGGTAATTACTCATATCAAATATATACCATCCATACTAATCGACGCTATATCAGATTAAAAAACTTCCAAAAAAAATTATTAATTCAAAGCCACCAAGATCATTACCAATTTCACCAATATTTTTTTCAAGGGTTTAGCAACACGGAATTGAATAATCAAAGCCAAAAACACATTAAATTGAATCAAAACCCAAAATAAAAATAACACAACAACATAGCTTTACTATGGATTTCAATCGAAACCCTATATAATATTTGAATCGAAATAAAACTAAATCGTAGAACAATCGAAACATACCAATGTTAAGATGTTGATAGATGAATCACTGGCAAAGTGATGAAACCCAAAAAGAATATTGATTGTGTTTGAATTCGGTGTGGGAGAGATTTTTGATATTCGGATGTTTTTAGCTTCTTTGATAAGGAGGTGTGGAGAGAGAGTTTTTTGATATACCTTTTAAAAAAAAAATTCAGTTTCTATAGCTTCATTTTGAAAAACGTAAAGCATAAAAGTATTGTACATAGAAGCTAAATAAGGAAGTGCATTAAACGAATTTTTAATGCTGGTAGCTTAGTAGACTTGTACAAAAGCTTATTTTATTATATATAATAGATTATTAGCCCACATGTTTAACAAATATGCATGTATTCATCATCATACATTAAAAAAACGAGATTTTAGGCGTCTATACATCTATGACTATTTGTTATATCAAAAACAAAACGCAATAAAAACTTACAGCAACATTGCGACGCGTCATAACATTAAGTATGAACCGTTGCGATCAACAAAAAGTGCATTGTTTCTAGGCAAAATTAGGGTAAAAGTTAGAAGGTTGCAACAAAAAAGACATGATTGTGATTTGTGAGAATGTAGAGAACATAGAATGAAATGTAAATCGTGCAAGAGACTAGGTAACGGGCGATAAATAGAGAACATAGAAAGAAATGTAAATCGTTCAAGAGGCTAGGTAACGGGCGATAAGCAAAGCTAGAAGCAAAAGATGTAAGCAAAATTAGATAAGCCCCAATAAGCGAAATTGAGAAGTTCTAGATAAATACGGAAGAGAACTTAGTAGCGGTAAATCTTTCAGCGTCAATAGGAAAGGAACATATGTGGTTAACTTATATCTACCAAGGAAGCAGTTAAAAATCATCTTTCATAAATTCATCAGATACAATATAATCAAGAGATTGCTCAGATAAATTCACAAGACAATATTTGAGTATATGAAATGAAACAAATTTCATATGCTATGAATTACTGGCCTAAATAGAGCAAGTGCGCCTCTATGTTTTTCCAGTTCCCACTTTGCTACATCACATCTTAGGTAGGACTTTACAAACTATGCAATCCTTTTCATAGCAAGGGTAAAGTCTGTTTAGCTGGGTCATGACTGTTGCCATAGGAATCAAAATTGCCTCAAATGATAAATAAAGACGTTCAATTGTACAATAGCCGTGGTTTTTGTCCACTGATCATACAGACTGTTTAAAATTGCAATATGATTTGAAGCTTGTTTTTGTGAAGAACTCACATGCATTTCACGAGTACATGAAGAAGCCATAGTTTGTCGACCTCATGAATAGACTAGGCGCGTTGGGTGATGGAAACCAAGACCAGAGTAAGCTTCTTTCTTGCAAGTCATTTGATACCAACATTATTTGTTCCATAAACACTTAGGATCCTTGGCAATAACTCCATGTGACTTTCACTTCAAGAGAGCAGTTAGTCCCTTTAAACATTTTTGATGCTATCATTGGTCTTTGAACGGAAATTGTAAGAGTCACTCAAAATCACATTCCGCGATTTACTTCTATCAAGTGTGTGCTTTAACTTTAAGAGAACCTTTCCTTGGGACAGCCATCCGAGATTTATGTAGCTTAATCGGGCCACTCTTAAGAATAGAAGGAGAATCGAGTTCGAAGAGGGAAGTTGTGTAAAAGTCTCTCAAAGCAACCGCATTTCAATGGAAATCCATTCTCATAACAAGCATCAATAGCCCCACATACTTCAAGATTTTGAAGGCTCGTTTTAAACGTCACTTCAAGGGTAGCATCTACCGCATCTTTTAGTAAGATGTAATTTATTTGGACTTTCCCGACGTCACTTTCAAGACAAGAATGAGCACACATACCATCTAATTTGCTCGCCAAAAATGTGGAGAAGTCTTCATCAAATTGGGTATGGCAAATTGGAAAAAAATCATTCTCCTCCTCATTAATAGCTACCAGATTCATTGCAATCCGCATTTGAGAAGAGAGAGGGAGAGAACGGGAACAGCTAGGATTGCCAAAGCTTGCACACCCACCGTTGATGATTTCTATGGGATCATTCCATGGCCGTCTAAATAAATCAATGTAAGAAACATCAGGCTGATGTGTTGAGATCCACCCGTCTGACCGTAGCCCGCACGTATCAGTAGCATTAATACACCCGAACAACTTGACGCAGCTTCATATCATGACTCGAAATTTGATTTATACGCAAATGAATAGAAAATGGCTCAAAGCGGGGATTTTGAATTTTTGGTGGGTCCCTGATGAAAATCAAACAACAGCCACAAATTAAAATAATAAAATTACGAGTTGTTGACAATTTCTACTACATCATCTGTCTTATGAATACAATAATTAATCATCCTACTGTAATAAAGTAAAACAATATATATTTACTTAACTGAATATTCTATAGTAACATAACTATAGAAAAAATCTAAGAAAAAATTGTTTTAAGTATCATCGGGCCTTATCGGGTGTGACCCTACCGACACCCCTAATCCTACCTAGACCAAACCTTTCACTACAGCTAGTTTATGTTGATTCAATCATAGGCTCATAGCTTACCAAAAGATGGCTTTTTAGCCGGTTTGGGTCGTTTCATGACCCAAAAGCATGCATAAAATGAGTCATTTAAAACTGATAAAAAAACTAAAACAGTTCTTAAATTTATACATAATTTTAATGTTATTTCTCTATAATATTATAAAATGACCCAAGCTTTACACAATTTCATTTTTAAAAGACATAATGAGAAGGTACAATACTTTATGCAAACAACATTATAATTTACTTAAATAGCTGTTGATACAAAAGTTAGCTGCTCTTTGGCTCTCCTGTTCTCACCAATTGTGAGAACGCTTGAGACTGCGCACTAAGACAACAGAAAACACCGTTAGGCTTACCGTGGGATTGTCTCCCACGATTATCCTCCGGCGTGAGAGTGAGTAATCGGTTTTAGGGTTTTAAGGAGTTTTAGGGTTATGAGATCGTACCTTAAACGAGGGATATGCGACGCATCGGAATCCTTGTTGGTTCGTGTTCCCCAACCTTCGGCTCCCCCCTAAGTCGGTTGGGAATGATTATCTCCTTATTCTAGAAGATATCGGACATCTATTCCCAAATAGATTTGGGCTTGGCTTTCGTGAGCCCAAACGCTTATTGGTATTGGCGCCGTTTGCCTTGTGAGAATTGGGCTGTAGTTGGGTTTATGACCCGACTCCAGACTATACGTCATCATGTCCCCCTAGTCTAGTATGCGCAGTGCGTAACTCGCGATGCTAGACTAATGACCGTAGTCCAAAATAAAAAACTTTACAAAACGTATTAAAGAAGCCATACACATACCCATAGGTGCGCTAGACATCAAAGTGAAATGTAAATGCCTCGTTATTCGGGGGAAAGTGACTGTCCCGCGTCCCATCAGAGTAATCTCAACCACACAAGTGAAGTTAGTGAGTCCACGTACAGATCGTGTGGATGAGAGAAAGGCATAAAAACACCCTTCATTTTCACAATGTAATCCACCGTAAAAAAAAAAAAAAAATCCGCCTTGATAAATAGAACTCCAGCTGCAATCTAGAAATTAAACTACCTCAAGGTACCCAGCGTTGCTCGTAAATCCACCACTATGGTCAAACAACTACATGAGTTCACCTCCAATCTATCCGCGAGTGATCTCTTAGAGTTCACTTCGGATTACTACATACCGCTTAGCGTGCATCCGGTTGTTCCGCACGGCGTCTATTGCCGACTTCCCCGGGGAAGGTGGGGGTATACACGCGTTTTTCGAATTCGCGAATCAACGCGTTCTATCCCAATTCCTCGTGCGATATATTGAATTATTATAATCTGCACATATCACAGTTGCATTGTATAGGCGCTGCTAAAATTACAAATTTTGAGGTGAACCGCCAATCTTCGGTGAATCCCACCATCAACCTGTTTCGCGTGTTCTACCATACAACCTGGTCACATGGGTGGGTGTCCTTTGCTAAGCGCTCTGGTAGATTTCAATGTTATACGAGAAGCTGGACGCTTAGGAATGGAGGGAGTCCTTTTTCTGGTAGACAGCACTGTGTTTCCGGCCTATGGCTTATACCGGGGTTCGTTGGTGAAGGATGTGCCCCGCCTGGATCCTATGTTATGGGGCCGAATTGATAAAGCCAACCGCATCCCCATTAATTCCTATCCCGAGGAATTTTTGGTGCACATGGGCATCACCGAACTATTTTGGTCCCGAATATGAGATCCCAATCTTTTTAGAAGCCAATGGCCAGGGTGGGTACTCGTTCTTCCGCACCCCCTTTTGTAGTAAGAATTGTCTTCCTTTGTTCCTACATTATATAACCAATGCTATTTGTTTGTTTCCTATTGCGCAGAGATGGACCTCTTTACTGTTGTTCACTTGGCGAAGCCGATTGAGGTGGTGACAGTAATGCGTCAGTTGAGAGAAGGAGAGGAGCTGCATCTGGCGAGTACTGTGGCCGGACCATGGAGATGAATTTAGGGGACACCGGACTAGCTCTTCTGTTGCGATAGGCAACGCCGTGCAAAGCGCCTAGCCAGCGTATGCCCACCCCCATTGTGCAGCCACCACCAGTAGCGGACCCCTCGACGAGATGGAGGAGCGAGGATTAGGCATATGCAAAGATCGCGCAAGAAAGAAGAGCGAGAGTTCGGCGAGGAGAAGCGTCCGTGACTGTTCATGTTGAATCTTCCCAGTGAGGCAAGCATCCTCACACCCGTCAGCAGATGTTTCTCCACCTTAGTACTCTCGATAATCATTGTTTTTGTTTTCATCTGCGCATGCATTTGATAAGCCTGTCAGACAGGTTCGAACAGGTGCGGAGTCGCCACCCAAAGAGAGTCCTGTTTTCCGAACTGCAGAACCGGAGATTGGTAGCGCAGTGCCGTGGCGTAGGGGATCGTCAATGGGTCAGCTGGTTGATAGCCGGTTTCTCTCGGGCAGGCACCAAGGCCGAAATGTGTGGGGAAAATAGGCAAGACAATCAAAAGGACCAAGCATTGCATCGGAGGCGAACTGGCCGCTGTGCCAAGGGAAATCAAAGAAGCCAATGCGTATGCGGAGAGGCTCTGCAGGAGAAAAATTTCTCTACTATCTCAAATAGAGCAGAGCGACTGGCCAAGTATAAGTCGTCATGCAACCGGGCCCTTAAACATCTAGAGCAGGGTAAGGAAAGTTTGTCGCATTGGGGGGAGCTTGGAGCTGTGGAGCTGGTCATTGGAGGTGCAGGAGGCCAAACCGCAAGCTGAGCATCGAGTACGATGAGGTATCCTCAGCTCATGTCCACCATAGCGGAGCGCAGTGGCTCATAGGCCACTCTTCGCCTAGTCGCCTCAGTACTCGAATCGCGAGGTGGTGAGTGCCTTCGGGGAGGTTGTGCAGCGCTTTGGAGCGTGGTAAATCGGCGATTGAAAAACTCCATGAGGCGAACTGTGGGCGCGCCGATTGATAAGGTACCAAATTATGACCGAGTCATATGATCACTTGGTGGCGCTATGCGAGAATGAAGGACTTGGAGCTCCCTATGATTTCTGAGCTTGAGCACGATCAAGATTATCCATAGATGTCATTATGGCGGGGTTGACCTTTGCGCGTCATCGTATCGGGGTGCCGGGCGCAACTGGACTATTATCCGAAGCCTCAGTGTCTCAGCTACAAGTACCCTGTCTTTGCTCGCCCTGGGAGTAATCCTTTTGCTTTGGAGAAAGAGGTACCTTTAAAGGAAGTTCGAAGCGCATGCGACCCGAACTTGCTAAAAAAGAAGGTATTGCGTAAAGCTATTTTGTGTGGGGTGTTGCGCTGCTCACTTGCCAAGGTCCGATGGGGCGCTCCGTGTGGCCACCGTGTTCCGGGATGCGACGGTTGAAAAGTATTAGCGAAGTTAAAGGTGCAACAAGTCACGTTGGCACCTCTTCACTTTGCGCTGTAGCAACTGGTAGTTGATATGTTGCAAAATAACTCTCTTGTAATAACTCAGAATGAAGTCTCTTTCTTGTCGCTGGATATTTGTAATGTATATGTATCCGTCTGTCGCAAGTAAAGATGTATTTGTTAAGAAACAAACGCGGTAACGCCGGGCAAATATATAGAAAATCCATAATCATGTACGAAAATCATAGTCTTCTTGAGAAATAATTCTAAGTACTTTATCATAATCGTATGTATGGATATGATATTGCGTCGTATTATATCACATTAAGGAAACAAAGTGTCTTGGTTCCTAAGTTGTTAAACGCGACGTGGCGTTGCTTAAACCATCGTGGGTTGCGCACATATCTTATTCCAACGTCTCAAGAACAAGGTGTTTAACAAGGATACATGATCCGATGTTGATGGGTTTGCAACCCTCTTACTCAACAAGTTATTTAGTAGGTTAACTTATCCTTTTACCATCGGGGGTTTATTCAGAGTGCACGCATATCGCAAGAAATAAAAAATTGTTAAGACATAAGATATGGAGATAACAACTTAAATGTGTCGCGGAGTTAGCTAGAAACCGCGGCGGCTTATTGATACTTGCAAAAAAAAATTTAGAAATAACAAAGAAAACAGTATATATGAAGAAATAAAAATGAATACATGAATGTTTATCAGGCTGAAAGTGCGAAGCGTCTGCGCGCTGGCCGTAGCTATTCTTATAGGTAAGCACCTCTGAGGTTGTGATGTTCCATTGCGCGTAGGTTACGACCATCCAAGCCCCGTAAGCCTCTGGCGCCTGTGCTATTGCTTAACCCCATAGGGTCCTTCCCATTTTGGTCCGAAGCACTATCTCTCGCTGGCTCTTCATTGGCACGCAGTAGACAAAGTCGCCTTGTCTGAATGAAACACGCTGCCTGGCATCATCAGCATAGTATCCTTTCATTTTTGACTTCGACTTTGCCTCCCGTATGGTCAAGCGTTCGCGTCTTTCTTCCAGTAGATCCAAGTCGACACGTCTTTCATCATCGTTTGTTGTCACATTGATCTCCCGTGCGCGGATATGGCATGCCGATCTCAGTTGGTATAACGGCTTCTGTCCCATAGACTAGAGAGAAGGGGTGTCCCCCGTGCTGGTTTTATTGAGGTGCGGTGCCCACGGGACACGCGAAAGTTCTTCGACCCACCTTCCTTTGTGCTGTCAGGCGCTTTGATTTCTTCGCCCGGCTTCATTTGCGGCGCTCTACTAAGCCACTGGTTTGTGGGTGCGTAACCGACGCGAAGTGTTGGGTGATGTTTAACTTCTCGCACCAATCTTTGAAGGGGTTTTCGCAGAATTGTTTCCGTTATCGAGATGATTTCACCAGGTAATCCGGCGGCACGATGTTGTCCCGCAGCCAAGCCACCACTGGTCTGCCGTTGATTGTCGCCAACTGCTTTTGCCTCGATCCACTTTGCAAGTAGTCTATAGCTACTATGAGAAACTTGAGACTGCCTGCTGCTATTGGAAAAGGACCTGCAATATCAATGCCCCATTTATAGAATGGCCATGGTGCCGTGATTGGCGTTAGCTCGTGCCGTGGTTGGCGGGAGGGTCTATGAACTTGGCAATCATTGCACTTCTTATTAAGCTCTCGCGCATCCCGATGCATGGTGGCCGTAGGTATCCTGATCGCATGGCG
>OU343225.1:15414683-15465284 GCA_910596185.1 Chrysanthemum makinoi | reverse complement strand
TAGAATGAAAGGTCTAACCCTCTACCTTGGGAGGTAGAGGGTATTTATAGTTACAAACATAACAACCTCCTGACGGCCTGTGGATCAGGTATACAGTGGGTAAAGACCCGTCCTTCCTCTACGGTGTTACACTAAACTATTCTACGCTACTAACTAACTAATAAACTAATAAATGACGTAAATAACTACAAGTCTACGAGCTAATATATGCTAGACCATAATTGGGGTGACCGACACTTTAACATGGAATTTTCAATTCCTAACAGATGAAGGTTTGGTTCTACCCTGTGTAAAGAACTCGGTATTTAGCTTTGTACCCGAAAAAGTGTAAGCAAAGTTGTGAAGGCTTGTCCACTAAGAAAAGGATCTTGTGTTGTGTAGTGATTACAGACTTTCGAGTTGGGTACTAGGGGAGTGGAGTAGGGAAAGGAAGGTGACCTTGTAGCCGAACCACTATAAATACTTGTGTTATGGTTGTGTCTTTCTTTCTCTATCTGATAGTATAGTTTAATCACATCTAACTATCATTATCCAACATACCAAAATAGATTGACATAAGTTAATCTAAGAGTTTCAAAACAAAGTTTTAATTGGTAGAACTATTCAACCCCCCTTCTAAGTTTCTACATTGGCATCAGAGCTTTGTTACCAAGTTTTTTAGAGTATATTATACTTTAAAAAGTTGAAACGATCCATAAATGTATTGAAAAATAAAAAGAAGAAAAACCTTTTATCCAATTTTAAATATATTCTAAAATCTCAATTAAGATATTGATAGTTTGGATAATATTACTTTCAATACTTTATCTCTATTAGTTGATAAGATACTTAATTCAAATATTTTGTTTAAGTATGCCCATGATAGGAAACTTCGAATATTTCTTAGTATGAGGAAAGATCGAAGTTGACACATTAAAAGGATATACCATAATCCTTTGTAAAAAAGCCTTCAAATATGTCAAAAAGCTCATGAAGGTATTCCTTTTTATATAAACCTTTCTCTTGACACGTGTTTTCTTTCTTCTAGCTAGAATTACTTCTACTTATCTATGCTAATATGTTCATAATTAGCTTTGCTAACTTTTCATATATATCTACATGTCTCTTTCTTCGTGTAATTTCTTCGAGAATCATGTGTGTCTTAAAACGATTCGATGTGTCTAAAATCTATGCTTTCTAAACTCGATGTAAAATATGTAACAACATCAAACCACAACATTCAAAAATCCCTCTTCACAAACTCCCACATTCATTCGAACGACATGCTACAGTAAACCATCACCTCAAACCTACACTTTATCTAATCCCTCTCATTCTAATCTCATTCACAATTAAAAATTCAAATTAACACTTAAATTCTTAAAAACTCTCTCAAAAGAAGAAGACAATCTCTGCAAAAATGTATAGTGTCTTCATTATGATCATCATCATCTCTCTCGTCGCGCTCGTCTACCCAATGATCAAGTTCACACGTAGAGCCTTGTACTTCGTACTAGGCATTTATGTTTTTATTGTTTACCCAATCCTTTGTATTGTTTTATGCATTGAAATAAATGAAATATGATATTTGTATCGTTTACTTTATCTCATGGTCATTTTTTTTTCTTTTTTTCACGACTTTGGATAATTCATATACACAAATTCTCGTCTCTATCAAACCACACAATAAACTTAGGATCATTAAGTGTCTCGTCATAATCTATACTAGTATTGAACTCACAATAATTAGGATCAAAATCTTACGTCTGAAAAACAAACATACTAACCTATGACATTACTGAACTGTCGGATCCCTTGACTATAAGGCGTCAGATTTATTTTTCAATGGATCTGGCGGATCTGGCGGAACCGGCATATTAGTAAACATAATATATGTTTGATAATCATTGTGCACTTCTACTTTACTCTATTCCTTTCAAACACGACCTAAAACTCAATCACACTCTTCCTGGAGCAAGATCATCATTTATTCGTGTGAATTAATCATTCTTGTAAGTAATGATTTCACTACATTATAATTTATCAAACTCTAGTATTTTAGTTCTTAATTTTGTTCAAAATAGGTTTATCACAACTAACTCTTCATTAGTATCACATAGTGCATAAGAAAACCATCCTAGTTAAGAATCACATTCTCCTCATTAGGATTTTGTCAAAACCACAAAATGATTTTTTTAACTTTAATCATTAAAGGATTATGAAATGTATCTAAGCATTGTTAATACAAGTAAAAGAGAACATGTTATAATGCTAAATATAAAAAATTCCAACCAAGTTGTGATAATCCTCAAAACCCATTTTGGTTGAAATTTTATAGAATTTTTAAATAAAGAAAGGTTATATATATAAAACTACACAAACACACAATCCGTTATCACATTCCTTACTTCGTTGTATTCCATCTTGTTGTAGGTTGAAACATGCCTAAATCAACGCAACAGGATCATCAAGAAACTGTCTACTTAAAAACATCTCTTTCATGAAGGACGTGTTTTTGAGCAATCATTCCTTGATGATACCGACATTCCCCACATCTTCTCAAGAATCAACTTCAATTGTATTCTTGAAATCAATGAACATATTTTTACCGTCTTTGTTCTAGAATTCTACAAAAGTGTCCGAATCATTCATGATAATGGGACAATTCCTCTCTCGTTCATCATCAACAATCAAAAAAAATTCCGTAATGATAATGGGACAATCTCTCTCTCTCGTTCATCATCAACAATCAAACAATTTTCCTACCCCTCACCGTGTTTGTTGAAATCCTTCGCATTCCATGTCAGGGTATTTGTATGTATTCAAGTGATTGGACTCTTGCTAAATGGAACCAAATGGTCGATCCAAACCAAGCTTACTATACTCCTCTTGATAACCCCATTGTGGTAAGAAACACTGTCTTCATAGAAAGAGCTTCACCAACTCGTGTCACTCAAAATTCCAAACTCATTCGTCGAGATCCATACCAAATAGAGCTTTCCGAGATGTTTCCACAATACAAGAAGTAGGAATAAATTCTTAGAGAAAATGCCATTTGTTTAGCCGAAAAAAAGATCATCCCAATGCCTATTTTGTCTACATGGTCTACTGTCTCATTCGAGAAATACCTTTAAATCTTGCTTACTACATGGCCAAAAGAATGGTCAATGTATTCAAAACCGACAAAATGGTCCTTCCTTATGCCATGCTACTCACTCGTCTTGCAAGACACATTCATGGAATCATACCTTCTCCCATGAACGATGACCACTTTCTTGTTGATCATGTCATGGTACCTCTCAATGAAGGACGTGTAAAGAGATTTATGGTTGAAGGTAAAAGGCCACATCCTCCTACCGACTCTTCCGATGAAGTTGAGGTTGATCCAAACAATCCAATCCAAAAATATCTACTTGATCCTATCTCGTACATTGATCAACTTCCTAGCATTCCAAGTCCTTCGCAAGAATTCCAGCAAACCAAAGGAATGTTTAAAATTTCTTGCTTATTTTCTCATGGGCAAAAATATTAAGTGAAGAGGCGATAGGTGTTGTGGGATGATTGCACTTGGTAAACGTTTGGGTTATGTTCTAAAAACAATTATGGTACTTTGCTCTTTAAATGTTGGGTACCCATGACCCATAGTCCATGACCCATGACCCAAAACCCAAAATTGTCACCAAAAATCTAGACTTGCTTACCCAGTTGCCGGATCCCTTGGATTACATTGGCCGGATCCCTTCTCCAAGTGATCCGCCGGATCCGGCTAAACAGTGGACTTATTGACTATAAATAGTGAGCCATTTATTTATTTCTAGTGACTCTTTGAATATATATATTCTATCTATATTATTACCTCTCTAACCTCAAATCTAAGGATCATCCATGCAGTCTTTCCTTTAGTAATTCTCTAGGTTTCTGTTATAGGCGAGATCACAACACTTTGCATATAAAACTTGAAAGCTCGAAGAGATGTCTTGCAAGACTTCATTATCATCACAAGATCACTGAAGTGACTCTTGTAGTTGATTCTTCTTACATGTTGTGTTAGTTGGTGTAGTTGGGTTTTGGTTCCTCCATTATAAAGGAACTCAGTATCTAGCTTTGTACCGGGTAAAGTGTAAGCGACATTAGGTTGGTTCTACCTCGAACTAGAACTCAGTATTTAGCTTTGTACCGGATAACGTGTAAGTGACGTTGTAAACGCTTATCCGCCAAGATAAGGAGCTTGTGGTTGTAGTGGTTACGAACTCTTGAGTTGGGTACTCAGGGAGTGGAGTAGGGCAAGGAAGGTGGCTTTTAAATGAACACTATAAATATATATATATATATATATATATATATATATATATATATATATATATATATATATATATATATAAATATATATATATTATAATTTTTATCTCCAACCATCTTCAGTTTTAGCAACAATTACTTTTGACAAACATACCCTACATGTGGCATGTATGATTATGAATATAGCATTGCTCTTGGATTAGGATCATCTCATTTTCATTTGAACATGATAAGTAATGTTGTGCTTGTTGTAATTGTACATTTAAATTAAAATAAAATAAATATTTTGCAATAAAAGCAATGTACAATCACAACAAGCACAATATTAGATATCATGTTACTCATATCTATTATATGGCAATAAATTACAAATTCAAAATTTTTAAACATGTAATATTTTTAATGGCGTGAAAAGCTCAACTCCAACTATGATGTCTCACTTTCTCGTTTTCATCTTATAATTACAATTCAAAAGTATACGTTTTCTTAAACATTGTTTTGGCAATTTTTTTTAATAATACATAGGAAGTTAAGAGACAAGAAAAAGGTAGGTATGTTCATCGGTTTGGTTATCGCGTTGTTCGGTTTATTCAGTTCGGTTAGTTTGGTTAATTTGTTTCCTGGGTAAAACCGAAAATCAAACCAAACCGAACAGAATTCAAATTTGATTAAACAAAGCCGAAAACCGGACCTATTAATCGAAATACGACTTGAATAACACTAATTACATAATTTTAATTAATAATTTATTTAATTATATAAATTTTTTGCATAAAAAAATAAAGCTTAAAAAGTGTTATATTTATACTATGCAGGAGTTTTATTCTTTTTTCGAATAAAAATATATAACAGAAATATATATATTTATGTGAATTTGGTTTGGTTTGGTTCAGTTTTCACCATAACCGAACCAAAAGCCGAATATTAGCAAATCCAGTTTGCTTAAACATTCAGTTCGGTTTCAATTTCGGATTTTTGTTAGTGAAACCAAAATTCTCCACACCTTTAACGTAAAAATGTCATCGGCTAATAGTGGATATTTAGGTTGTGGGCTAATAATGGGGCTGTCAAACTTATTATCACCTTTAGCAAACTTATGAACTTTCAGGGGTTGTTGTGTAAATATTTTATAACTGTTTTTCTAATGTTACAACTTTGAGCTTGCTTTGTAAGTTTCTAATTGTTCAGGGTTTGATGTGAAAGATGGCAGTATATAAGCTCATATCTTGCTAGGGTTTCTCATTTAGTCTTGCAGTTTTTTACACACACTTTCTCTCTCGGTTTACCTGATTGTACTTGTGATGCTAGGAATGAATTATCATAAGTTGAATTCTTTATGGAGAGAATTTGATATTGTTACCAAATTACCTGATTGTACTTGTGATGCTAGGAATGAATTATCTGAACATGCTAAGCTGTTAAAGTTGATGCAATTTCTTATAGGTCTTGATGACATATATCAGCAATAAGAAGCAGTATCTTGACCAGGGAAGTCTTTTGATAATATCAAACTATCTGATATTTTATATATCAAATTCCCGTGTTTATTGCCTCATTTGTATTAATATGGTACTTAATTCTTTTATATTCATACGTATTTACATTTCAGGATAAATGAGGCGTTGGAGCGGAAAAGATACGTGAAAGGGCCAACATGTGCAAAAAATATATTTTCTGAAGAAGGTTACGGCATAATCGGCACATGGACTACGCCGTAACCCACATTACGAGGGCCTGAGAATTATTTGTGAAGGTTACACCGTAACTCATTAATAGTATTATGGCATAAATACAGTGTCAAGAAGGATACGGTGTAATAAACTCTTAAGGTTACGCCATAATTATAATTGTGAAGGCTACAACGTAACATGGTAATTTAGTTACGCCGTAGATATATTTGAGGAGTAGATCAGTATACGCGGACGAAGGATTACGGTGTAACTCGAGATTTAGTTATGCCGTAATTACTTGGACGCAAAGTTGTGAAGTCCAGGGATTAAAAGTGGCAAGTTAATATTTATTTTATTCACTTCAAAGACTAAAGAATAAATACATAAGTATGAAGAGGGGCCGACTTTGTCAAATTTATTACACATTTATATGTGTCATAAATAATGAAATATACCTCAAGGACTAAGTCGGAAATATGGCGCAAGTTCAAGGATCTTTTATGTACAAGTGCCAAAGTAATTCATTATATAAGGATGACATATTTGTACGAGTGAGGAGGCATTCATATTAGGTTTCAATTGTTTTCTGCTCTCCTTTTCTGCGCCGTACGACAAGACCAAAAAAAACAAAAGAGTAGCAGTTGGTGCGTGGCTTTTCAAGGGGCAAACCTTTTGGGTTTTGCCCCGAAACTCAATTAGGGGATCGATAGCATTTTATTGGCACGATTTGTAATCACTTATCCAACTCTTTTTATTAATTTGGTTTTATATTTTATAATATTAATGTTGATTTCAAGTAATTGTTAGTGCATTGATTCTTATTTTGTCTTAATTAATTGATTATTAATTTATTATTAGTAAATTATCATTTGATGTTTATTCTTAGTTTATTATTTTTTTTATTTTTGTGTTTTATTAGTCATTTCACTTGAGAATTTTGGCGATGTGGAAACTAGGTGCTAGTGTAACACCCCAACCCGACAAGGGTCCGAGTGTCACATTATGGGGTCAAATGAGAACATACATACAAGCGGAAGACTTACAAAATAAAAACCAAGTCATGAAACCATGACTCCAAAATACGAATCCAAAAGATTACAAATACAAATGAAACAACAGAAAATCAAAATACAAAAGTCTAGAATCATAAGTCCGCAAGAATAGGGTAACTCTAGGGCCAGTCTCTAACCGCTCGTACTCTCGACTCTCAATCCCAGCGTCCCGCTAAAAATACATGCCGCCAGAGAAAAGAAAGTGCGGCTGAGCTTAAAAAGCCCTGAACAGATATCAACAATACATTAACAATGTAATCAAGATGAGAACTGGATCAAATTTTGCCAATACAAAGAAAGAAAAAGAGGCTGCTGAGAATATGTCAGACGAAACAGAATACGAAACGCATATGAGACAAGTACTGAAACAGAGTGCATAACAAATATCATAGGATCGGAGTGCATTGCCCAGGTGCATAAGCATGCCACATGAATAGGCCACATAATCATATCATATTCATATCACAAATCATATACCGTCAAATCCAAGTGTACATGGAGTAGCTAGCACACAATGTACCAGAATGTGATGGGGTGTAGGAACATACACCAACCAATCACCAGATAAAGATACAGATACAAATTCCATAGGATGCATCAATACGCTCTGATAGCAGGGTTCGGGGTCGAGAAAACCTCATTTTCTACTTGCAAGGTTTTCAACCCTCTAGGCAGTGAACCTAATCGTTGTAGTGCAGTATGGGGTAAGCCTCAGGGATTGATATCGTTCTCAAGGGGAATAGGAATGCTAGAAAGAAATTTATGATGAGAAGGTGGGGTTGAGGATCATTATTTTTTTTATCTTTTTTATGGCTTTTTAGAAAGCTAAGGTAAAATCTCGGGGCAATTGGTTGGGAGGTGGTAGTTCTACCGATTTATCTACTTCTATTAATTATCTAATCTAACTAATAACTACGGATAACTATGTTTAATTAAGGTGTGCTCGTATGATAATTAAAGATGTGTTCACTTAGATACTATTACTCCCTAGTTATTGGTATGTTCTAAAAAACATACATTTTCTTTACCAAAATAGACCCAAAATAATCAAGAAAGAGCCGTTTATGTCTAATATTTGATGGTTTCTTGAGTTTATGCATGTGCAGGTACGGATATGACAAAACAGACAAAAGAAAGCCAAAACCGAAGAAAAACCGAGCACGAGAGAGAGAAGAAATCAAAAGCCGAGGTCGGGAAAAGGATTATCAAGCCGAATACTTTTTATGCTCACAAAGTCAAAATTCAACCTTCAGAAATTAACAAAAGACAAGAATGGCCCTTGGAAGTATTTTTCAGATTTGGCATCCTTGGTCCTTGGGATTTTACAAATGACAGAAATGATCCTTGAAATCTTGTCAACTTATCAAAATGTACCCTAGACACTAAAATCCTAAACTATTACATCTTTAATATTACTTCCCCAAATCCAATCCATCACAAAAGCCCACACTACCCCACTTTTCCCAAGCGCATAAGCTTAAATCCATACCCATTAACCACTTGTTTCTACCCATGGTCAAACGAATACATACCTGGTCAACTTCCCTTTTAATTCTTACCCGGTCAAACAAAAACAACCCAAGTCAAATTAATAATAAAAACTACCCTTCTTCCCCAAACACGCCCAAAAGCAGTAAACCCAATTTACCACTGTTTTCCTTTCCTCTCCAAATTACCCACATGTCACATCATTTACCCACCTTTAAGTGAGGCTTCAAGAAGGATCTTACACCTTGTGAGAGTATGTGTACTTGGGGATTGCCACAGTGGACAAAGGCTGCAATTTCATTGGCTAGAACATGTCATCAAAAGTGATCCAATGGCTTAGATTGGATGGAGTGACAAGAAGGAGAATCAAAGGCTAAGATTGATTGATCAAGAAGCTTCTGAATAGGGAATCCAGGCTCCTGCTCAGTTATAAATAGTCCAATTCACTCACAAGCTCATTTGTCCAATTTTCATGTATTAGGAAATTGTAACCAATTTAATTACCTATCATTTAATCACTTTGTTTAGTTAAATAGATTTACTTTTAATTGCAAATTCATTTTTCAAAGCTTTGTAATCCTTCCATTTTTAATAAAAGTCATTTTACTTTTACCATTGTTCTAGTTATTGTTAAGTGTTCTTAAATTCTGTTGGAATTACTTTGATTATTACTGGTTTATAAGCTCAGATAAGCTAAAAAATAGCTTATGCTGAGCTTATTCTTAGTTCTGTCTCACTCTCTCTAAATTTTGGAAAAAGTCAACGAAAGTCAAGCAAGGAGCATTGAGGTTGATTTGGGGTAATCATGTTAGATTAGATGATAATTTGGGGAATCTGAGTTTGATAAGGTTCAACATGGGGTGTTGATTAGTGTTAGTGATCTCAGTTAGTGTATCAATTGCTTGGACCATTTGTAAGTTTTTTTATTCAAATCTCAGTTTAGTTAAGTAGTTAGTTTATTTGCAGTTTACTTTAATTAATCTAGCTTAGATTTATGAATTAGTAGCTTAATTGATTGTTGATTGATTTGTTCTAGCTTGAATATAAGTTCTGCATAACATCTGTCATTGTCTGCATTATTTGCTGATAATTGAATTTGAGGTTATCTGTAGTTTAGATCATTGCATTTAGGAGTATTTTGGTCTTAGGATCTAGATTAGGTGATAAGCTTTGCCTAATAAGTAGTTTTGTTGTTTTAGTTTGCACATCATATAGTAGAAGTTGTGTTTGGCTTATGGGATATTTCTGAGAAGGAGTTTACTTAGATGATAGAAGTAGCTTAATTAGTCTTACTTAAGTGTAACTCAGTAGATTAGAACGCAAACTTGCACTTGTATTCAGTAAAAGTCAAACTCATCCTTAGTTCTAAATTTTTATCATAACAGTTAAGCAAAAGGTTAGTATAAGCTAGCATTAGGTATAAAACTTGTTTAGACAGCTTGATTATGCTTTGGTTGATCGTTATCATTCACTTATAATATGTTTTTTTGGAATCAAAAGTTAATAAAGTCAAAAGATAAAGTTTTTATGAAAAGTCAAAAATTCTAAATAAGTTTCAATCGCTTGCACTTTTGCATTTTTCAAATCTTCATTTCAAGTCCTTATTAACTGAAATTTTGGATTTAAGCAGTTTCGTAGGTTGTTGTTAACAGGGTATTTTTAGTTTATTTTTAAGATTTTTCTAAACCTGTTAAAGTTGAGCTCAAAGTAGGTCCATAAGGACTGTTGCTGCATCAGTTCCCCATTAGTCTCAAAACCCCTTCTGTTTTTGATTTTTAATTCTTTCATTTTTAATCCTTTTTAGCTGAAATTCTGGAAATAAGTACTTTGGTTGGTTGTCTTTCATCGTCTTATTTTAGTATAATTTTAGTAATTTTTCTAGCCACTTAGATTAGTGCTTAAAGTAGAATAGTTAAGGCCGTTTGGTTTCTTTAAGTTGGAATCTGTTAGGTGCTTATTAGCTTAAAAATTGTGCTTTTAGGATCTATATCAGTTGCAGTAGGTTAATTTCAGATATTTTTGCTTTGTAGCCTTTTAGTAGCTTATAGCTTATTTTATTTTAGCTTTTCCATCAGTTGTTTGCCCAAATCATAGTTCTTGTGATCCAGAGTAGTTTCTGTTAATTTTCCTTGATTCTCAGAATTATTTTAGACTTTTCTGCACTTTTCCATAATTTTCCATTTTCATTTGCTATTTTTCTGCATTTAATCTCATTTTTAAGTCTTTTTAAATAGCATTTAATTCAAATTAATTAGAAATTGGTCAGAAAAATACAATTTCAATTTTCTTAGTTTTAGAAAAAAAAAAAAGTCATAAAAAGTATTTTTTCAGAATTTTCTTAGCTTAAATAATATTTTATAGCATTTTAATTAGTTTTAATTAGTTTAAAATTCATAATAATTAGAGAAAAAGTCAGAAAAATGTGATTCCAGTTTTGAAAATTCTTTTTAGTTATTTATGATTTTGAAAAATAGTTTTGTAATTTTCTTGCATGTTTTCATAATTTTTAGCGTTTTAGCCCTAGTTTAATTGTCCAAAATTAGTTTTTAATTCAAAATAAATCAAGAAAAACCAAAAAAATTAGTTTTAAATTTCAAATAATTTTTAAATATCATTTTTAGCTGTAGAAAAATAGTAGTTCATTTTTATGGGTTAAAAATAGTGTAGTTTTCATTTAATTCACGTTTTTATATTTACGTAATTTGCGTTTTTAGTATAACTTTGCATTCTTATTTGTAATTTCTCGTTTGCATCATAGATCCAGTAGCTTTTATTGCTTTCCTTTATTATTTCCTGCCTTGTAGATTAGAAATCACAAATTTCCCTTTTTACTCATTCGAATCCCGAATCACGCGACGTGAGTTGTTTAACTCCATTCATCTCTCGTACGAAAACGACAAATCAAAAAATGGCGCCGCTGCCGGGGAGGGCATGTAGTGAGTTTCCGATTCCGTCTCGATTCGCGTGTTTTTGAAGATCCTTCCCCAAGAAGTTATCGTTGTTTTTTGTAAATATCCCTTTTATTAAAAACCCAAAAAGATTTTCCTTTTCAAATTTTGTTTTCCTTTTATGTTTGCTTTTATTAAAAACCCAAAAATATTCTTCTTTACCCTCTGATTTGATAATTCTTTCCTCTTATCCCTCTTATATTTGATTCTTATGGACTCTTTCGACTATTTCTGTCAATGTTGTAATTCACGTTTGGGATATGATTTCCAGTGTTATAATCATATGTGCCCCAATTCTTTCAATAATCCTCAAAAATTTTCCGACTACCCTCCACAGCCCGAGATATCTTCGTTTGATCCATATTATTGTTATGGTTGTGGAGATATGGTGGATTCGTCGAATGATTTTCGTTGTTTACGGTGTATGCCCGAGATACATCCTATTTATGAAGAACCCATTCCGATTGAGAATTATGATTCCATAATTGAAGAACCCACCGGGGGTTTTGTGGATGATTATTCATGGCTTAAGGACAATAATGAGTGACGACGAATAGAAATGGAATGCTGGTTAACAGTTTTCTTCAGTCAATATCAACAAAGTATTAATGCAGAACCCCGTTCAAGTTATGGAAGACGATCACACCATTTTGGAGCTACCCGAAGAACCCACCGAGGGTTACGGAGACGATTTCTTTGAACGTTGTGCTTTTATTAACAACATTGAAAAACTTGAAGCATTGTCAAAAATTTTGAAATATAAACTTGATGAACCCTCGATTCCTACTCCCTCTCTGGTGAGGGAGATGGAACATATTTCTGAACCCGAGGTGATTCCCGTTTGTACTCTCGACTCCAATCCCAAAAAGTCTAGAATCGATCCTTATCTTTCACGATTCGCTGTTACGAGTTTGTCGAGTTCGTCGAGTTACAACAAAACGGAACGAAATTATGAGCTTAAAATGATCACTAAACAGAAAGAACCGGAGACCACAACGGAAGTGGTGGAAATTGCTAGCTCTCAGAGCACACCACTTGTCCCACCTCCGGAATCTTCAAAATACGATCCCTCTTTCATCTCTGAGCCTTTCATTTCCGACCCTCCCCTTCACTCACGCCGGTTGAGAGAAGTGACGTCCTTTTGGAAGAGGTCGATGTTTCTATTTTTTCAATAATTACTGAACCCGTTCACTCTCTCATAATGGGGGATGGCATCTTAGTACCATTCCGGAAACGGAATCGTCTAATGTTGAGATCCTTGTCCCAAGCCCAATTGAGTCCGAGGTTGTTGATGATATTTGTGATGAACCTTCTCTTGATATTTCAAACGATCATGATGAGATGTTCTCTGATTCCGATGACGATTCTTATGGAGACATCGATTTCGTCGACGATTTACGTTTTGAGCCCGTTCACATAGAAGAAGTAAATGATTTTATGCTGGAAGATGAAGAGATTGAGCCCGATGATATTCAGATTGAGGATGCAGCATTATGAGAAACATTGTTGAATGTTCATCTTCTCTTTTCTAAAATTGAAGCCCTTAACGATAATTCAAGTTCGCATCCTATCTCCGTTAAAGATAGTGATTTCTTGCCCGAGCTTGATACTTTCTGATTTGATGAAGAGATTAGTGGCAATCCCACTATGACCGATGTTTATCCTCCGATTCATGAGCGATTATACGTCGATGTTGATATGAGCAAAGTTTTGAACGAGATTTACGATACTCCGACAAATGACCCGATCATTGAGGATGTTATTGATGACCCAATACCACCGGGTATTGAGAATGTTGTGAATGATCCCGAGGGGGATATAGTTGCTCTTGATGGTTTTCTGGACTTTCCTTCCTCTGACGAGTCCACCATCATTTATCCCGTTGAGCCTTCATGTGAAGACAAGATCTTTAAACCCGGGATATGCATTGATGAGTTCTTTGTTAAAAACATCATTCGAGATAAGGATCCTATCTTGGATGCGTTCATTGTTAAAAACATCATTGTTAAACCTTCAGGAATCATTTCTCTGTACCATGAGCTCCAATCATCTTTGGAGTTTTCTCATTGTGATTCGTCATCCCTTCGTCCACCCGTAAAACCACCGGATGATGGATCATTCTTTCTTGATAAACCTTTTGTGAGTTTAGGAGATGTTATCCCATTTGTGCTTGAGCCCGACGTTTTCTTTCCCTCCCAACCCACCCATTCTCGTTTCCTCCGGAATGAGGATACCATCTTTGATCCGGGTATCTCTTCCGCTTGTTTCCCCAAGGACAAATGAATTCAGGGACGAGTCAGGCTAGCGACTCGTGTACAAAAACAGTAGCGCTTCGTGGGAGGCACCCCATGCTTATCTCTATCTTCTTTCTATTTTCTAATAAGTGACGTGAAGGGATTAGCCTCTTCGATTTCTCGTGTTTGGATGTTTGTGATGTTTTGTTCAGGATTTTCCCGATATGAAGACTCTCGTGCTCGAAGTTTGTTTGTTCTCCACTCGAGTTTCATGATCGATGCTGCTGGAAATTCGATATCCGAAATCTTATCGACTAACGTTTATCTTCTAGCATACTTAATAAACGGCTTTTAGATTTTCGTTGTTACCTTAGCCTTTAAACATTGAGGACAATGTTTCGTTTTAGTCTGGGGTGGGTAATCTTCGATTTGATTTGACCGCACTTGCTTATTATTATTTTTTTTGTCGTGTACTTTCGCAACCCCGTTTTTCCTTGAAAAATGAAAAAATGTGCAAAAATGTAAAAATTTAATTTTTTTTTGTAAGCTTTTGCTAGTTTTATGATTGAAAAGTCTTTGCGAGTTTCTTAGAAGTTACTTTAAATATGCGTTTTCTTAAAAAGCCTTTGCTAATTGCTTAGACAAGAGGCTATAAAATGCGATTCGAGCTCACAAGGCCAAGAATTTGCAAGTCTCCCTAAGTGATTTTAAATATGATAAGCTTTGAAAAGATTTGCTAGTTTCTAATAAGTGACTTTAAAAATGCGAGACTTGAGATTATTTTATGAAGCATTAGCTAAGTTAATATATGTTTTGACAACTTGTTGACTTTCCGCTGGTGAGAGTAGGAATAGAATTCTGACTTGACCGGCCGTGTTGAGCCCTAGCTTGTTCCCTTAACCATAGATAATTTAATTATCGGCTAAGCATCCGCGGATCTCATTATTTGGGATTTTAAATTTGCGGAGATCGAGGAATGATAGAGTTACTTATGAGTTTAGATGCTAAGCGTGGAGTAGATGGTTCTCTTTGGAGCCCATCGAAGGTACTTGTGGCTTTTTGCTCCCACAAAATTGTTTCACCCCATCTTTGTGAATAAATAATTAAAGATGTTGAGTTTTTGGCGATAGTTAGTTCTTTATCTTCTTTTGAGAATCCTTGCCCATGAGATTTGGGTACACATCGAGGTACTGTCAGTGTTGCGGTATAAAAATCGTAGGATTCGGAGTTTGGCACAAAATTTAACATGAAATAAAGCCCAAATGTATTAAAGTGAAAAATCCAAAGCCATAAAAGTTTTCTATGTCCGACGGTACCCCTGTTGTCATGGACTTCAAAAAGGTGGAGGAAAATCCAAAGTCATAATAAGACTTCTGATAAAACGGTAATCCCGTTGAGTTGGTGGTTGAAAAGACCAAGGGCCTAAATTGTAAAAATGCAAATGTGCTGAAATAAGTGTTAAGCCAAACTTTGAATCCGGGAGATGTCTAAATAAAGCTTCTGTCTCTGGACTCGTAGATGAGTTGTTTCGGTCGCCATAAAAAGGATATTCTTCCTAAATCATGTTAAATTAGGACCTTGATGTGGACCTCATTCTTGTGTGCAACGGTTTTCGAAGGAAGATGGAAAACTAATTAGTGACTTAGCTTTATATCTTTATCTGAATAAAAATTATCGAAACGAGAACTTGAAGAAATTTATTTCTCACAAAAATAAAATAATTAGAGAAAAATAGGAAAATGGGAGCAAAAGGTAATTACACAAGTAACTTCCATGGGTAGTGTTAGCATCTAAAATCATATTTAACAATGATTTCGATTTTACGCTTAGTTTGGGGACTTGTGAAAAATCAGGGACAATGTATTCTATCCGTATGATCACTTCACGCTGTGTTGTGTTTCCTATACCGTGATCCTAAAATGCCGTTTGAAAAATGTTGGAGTTATTGATCGACATGAAAGTTCAACAAACCGTCACTCATAATGATAAGTGCTTAAACGTAATATCTATATGTGAATTAAAAGGTAAACGGGGCGTTTTTAGAATTAAGGGTCTCTTAATCTCTTTTGAAGAATTTTTGCTTCTTTTCAAAGATTTATTAGAAAGAGATTGAAATCCTTGGTTTTAAAAGCATGAGTTGATTGTATTGCGTGAGAACACGACAATCGTCTAGTCTAGGGTATTTTGGTATGTGGTAAAACACATACCTTTTCTTTACCAAAGACCCAAAATAATCAAGAAAGAGCCGTTTATGTCTAATATTTGATGGTTTCTTGAGTTTATGCATGTGCAGGTACGGATATGACAAAACAGACAAAAGAAAGCCAAAACCGAAGAAAAACCGAGCACGAGAGAGAGAAGAAAGCAAAATCCAAGGTCGGGAAAAGGATTATCAAGCCGGATACTTTTTATGCTCACAAAGTCAAAATTCAACCTTCAGAAATTAACAAAAGACAAGAATGGCCCTTGGAAGTATTTTTCAGATTTGGCATCCTTGGTCCTTGGGATTTTACAAATGACAGAAATGATCCTTGAAATCTTGTCAACTTATCAAAATGTACCCTAGACACTAAAATCCTAAACTATTACATCTTTAATATTACTTCCCCAAATCCAATCCATCACAAAAGCCCACACTACCCCATTTTTCCCAAGCCCATAAGCTTAAATCCATACCCGTTAACCACTTGTTTCTACCCATGGTCAAACGAATATATACCTGGTCAACTTCCCTTTTAATTCTTACCCGGTCAAACAAAAACAACCCAAGTCAAATTAATAATAAAAACTACCCTTCTTCCCCAAACGCGCCCAAAAGAAGTAAACCCAATTTACCACTGTTTTCCTTCCCTCTCCAAATTACCCACATGTCACATCATTTACCCACCTTTAAGTGAGGCTTCTAGAAGGATCTTGCACCTTGTCAGAGTATGTGTACTTGGGGATTGCCACAGTGGACAAAGGCTGCAATTTCATTGGCTAGAACATGTCATCAAAAGTGATCCAATGGCTTAGATTAGATGGAGTGACAAGAAGGAGAATCAAAGGCTAAGATTGATTGATCAAGAAGCTTTTGAATAGGGAATCCAGGCTCTTGCTCGGTTATAAATAGTCCAATTCACTCACGAGCTCATTTGTCCAATTTTCATGTATTAGGAAATTGTAACCAATTTAATTACCTATCATTTAATCACTTTGTTTAGTTAAATAGATTTACTTTTAATTGCAAATTCATTTTTCAAAGCTTTGTAATCCTTCCATTTTTAATAAAAGTCATTTTACTTTTAGCATTGTTCTAGTTATTGTTAAGTGTTCTTAAATTCTGTTGGAATTACTTTGATTATTATTGGTTTATAAGCTCAAATAAGCTTAACAATAGCTTATGCTGAGCTAATTCTTAGTTTTGTCTCACTCTCTCTAAATTTTGGAAAAAGTCAACGAAAGTCAAGCAAAGAGCATTGAGGTTGATTTGGGGTAATCATGTTAGATTAGATGATAATTTGGGGAATCTGAGTTTGATAAGGTTTAGAAAGGGGTGTTGATTAGTGTTAGTGATCTCAGTTAGTGTATCAATTGCTTGAACCATTTGTAAGTTTTTTATTCAAATCTCAGTTTAGTTAAGTAGTTAGTTTATTTGCAGTTTACTTTAATTAATCTAGCTTAGATTTATGAATTAGTAGCTTAATTGATTGTTGATTGATTTGTTCTAGCTTGAATATAAGTTCTGCATAACATCTGTCATTGTCTGCATTATTTGCTGATAATTGAATTTGAGGTTATCTGTAGTTTAGATCATTGCATTTAGGAGTATTTTGGTCTTAGGATCTAGATTAGGTGATAAGCTTTGCCTAATAAGTAGTTTTGCTGTTTTAGTTTGCACATCAGATAGTAGAAGTAGTGTTTGGCTTATGGGATATTTCTGAGAAGGAGTTTACTTAGATGATAGAAGTAGCTTAATTAGTCTTACTTAAGTGTAACTCAGTAGATTAGAACGCAAACTTGCACTTGTATTCAATAAAAGTCAAACTCATCCTTAGTTCTAAATTTTTATCATAACAGTTAAGCAAAAGGTTAGTATAAGCTAGCATTAGGTATAAAACTTGTTTAGATAGCTAGATTATGCTTTGGTTGATCATTATCATTCACTTATAATATGATTTTTTTGGAATCAAAAGTTAATAAAGTCTAAGGATAAAGTTTTTATGAAAAGTCAAAAATTCCAAATAAGTTTCAATCGCTTGCACTTTTGCATTTTTCAAATCTTCATTTCAAGTCCTTATTAACAGAAATTTTGGATTTAAGCACTTTGGTAGGTTGTTGTTAACAGGGTATTTTTAGTTTATTTTTAAGATTTTTCTAAACCTGTTAAATTTGAGCTCAAAGTAGGTCCATAAGGACTGTTGCTGCATCAGTTCCCCATTAGTCTCAAAACCCCTTCTGTTTTTGATTTTTAATTCTTTCATTTTTAATCCTTTTTAGCTGAAATTCTGGAAATAAGTACTTTGGTTGGTTGCCTTTCATCATCTTATTTTAGTATAATTTTAGGAATTTTTCTAGCCACTTAGATTAGTTCTTAAAGTAGAACAGTTAAGGCCGTTTGGTTTCTTTAAGTTGGAATCTGTTAGGTGCTTATTAGCTTAAAACTTGTGCTTTTAGGATCTATATCAGTTCTTGAGAAGGTTAATTTCAGATATTTTAGCTTTCTAGCCTTTTAGTAGCTTATAGCTTATTTCATTTTAGCTTTTCCATAAGTTGTTTGCCCAAATCATAGTTCCTTTGATCCAGAGTAGTTTCTGTTAATTTTCCTTGATTCTCATAATTATTTTAGACTTTTCTGGACTTTTCCATAATTTTCCCTTTTAATTTGCTATTTTTCTGCATTTAATCTCATTTTTAAGTCTTTTTAAAAAGCATTTAATTTAAATTAATTAGAAATTGGTCAGAAAAATAAAATTTCAATTTTCTTAGTTTTAGAAAAAACAAAAAGTCATAAAAAGTATTTTTCCAGAATTTTCTTAGCTTAAATAATATTTTATAGCATTTTAATTAGTTTTAATTAGTTTAAAATTCATAATAATTAGAGAAAAAGTCAGAAAAATGTGATTCCAGTTTTGAAAATTCTTTTTAGTTATTTAAGATTTTCGAAAATAGTTTTGTAATTTTCTTGTATGTTTTCATAATTTTTAGCATTTTAGCCCTATTTTAATTGTCCAAAATTAGTTTTTAATTCGAATCTCGAATCACGCGACGTGAGTTGTTTAACTACATTCATCCCTCGTTGGGAAAACGACCCGGGAAATACATACCTTTGTATTTCTTTGGAAAATATATCTGTTCAAAAACGAGAAATCAGTTATCTTTTGTTGGTTGGTTGAGTTGTCACGTCCTTTATCTTAACGCGTTGTATTCATACTAGTCGTAGGGTGTGCGAATCCCCTAGTTCTATGAGGTTATCTCTGGTATATGATTCACGGAATCGGTAAGCCTAAGCTATTTCATCCGGTCACCCTATCATCATCAAGCATACTCACACAATAAATACAACGAAAGCCTAGATGCACTACCAAGCCTATATCAATTAAGAAAAGAAACAACCTAACAACAATCAATAATTAGATTTCATAAATCTAAGCAAACACACAAGTAATTTAGCTAGACATGATAGAATAGCAAGCATACACACAATCAATTGAAAATGGGGTAGACATAATGATAAATTGGATTAAAAAACTTATCTTGATGTGTAAAATAGGGTATAAGACCCTAGAATACTGTCAAAGTCGGACTACAACTGAGTTAGGGTTTATTCTCCAAAATTCTACCTCTAAAAATACAGAAAAATTGAATTCTATATATAGATTTACAATCGCGACGGCGTCACCTTTTGCATGCGACGCCGTCAGGTCGCCGTCATTAGGGTTTCGTCTGGGCCAAGTCATCGATGGGACGGTGTAACACCCCCAATTTAGTGATATGCAGCGGAATTCAAGCTGGGTGTTACTTCATGGCACAATAGTTATGTCAATAGAAAACGAACCCTAATTGAGTCGTTTTAAAAGATTTATCATTCGATTTATATAAATATCAGAGTTTACAAAATGAGGTCCCAGTGGTTTTACAATTTATTAAATAAGTTTTCGAATGATAATATAGCCTTCTTGAGTATCCGTGCCCTTCCGTGCCATCCTTGTAAATTATGAACCTGAGATAAACATGCTAAAAGTGTCAACACAAAGGTTGGTGAGTTCATAGAGTTTATAGATAAAACAGTTGAGTTCAATAGTTTGATTATTGTAATAAATACAAATATCGATGAAATAAGTAGTGGACTACGTTGTTATGCACCCATAGTCATTTGTTTGCCCTAACCGGGTCAAAAGTTGAGTGAATCCATAGAGTTTGTATGCAAACCAGTTGAACACAAGTTTCAAGGTTGGGCCACGTTGTTGTACCCATAAATTTAGTAGTTGCAGCATTTGTATCATTGCAACACAGTATATATATTGCCTTAAGTCTCATGAACGCAAACCTTAACACGAACGCGTCATAATAATGACGTAAGTTACAAACATCATAATAATGATGTGAGCAACAATGCCCTCTGGTAGGAGTTTGCCATTCTCCTAGTATTCTCAAATAAAGTGCATTTGGTTACCTATCCGGCTAACACAAATGGGGCGTCAACTGCCAATAGATCTATTCACTATATTCACGTTCACTCGCAAGTGATTAATGGTTCATGATATGAGGGACTTTCAGTAGCAACAGTGTATAACTTAGGCAATAACAATCAGGATCGCATACAGATAGTACTTGTGTTCAGGTTTGTAGCAAAACGTATAAAGTGTGATTATGAACTCATAGTAGCATGTAAAAGCTTTAGAGTACTTGTGAAAGTAAAAACGAGTAGTTAAGCATGTATCTCCCCCAAAACAGTTTAAAAGAAAGTAAAGGTAGGGGCCATGAACTCAGAGTAATATGAAAAAGTTTTTAGAGTACTTATAAAAGTGAAAGCAATTAGTTGAGCATGTATCTCCCCCAAAGAGTTTATAAAACAATTCAACGAGTAAAATTGGGGCTATGAACTCACAGTAATTCGTAAGAGTTTAAAATAAATGTAAAAATATCAAGCAATATTTGAGCATGTATCTCCCCCAAAACGTTCAAAATAAGGAAAAGAGGGGCTATGACTCACCTTGTTGTTACCTTAGTCTGGATGGAAAACAAATTAGGTAATATGAACAAAATGCTCCGACTCACGACCTGAGTGGGTATGTCATGTTTTTAGTATTCGAGTTCAAGTTTATGTGATAATAATGCTTTATCGATAATTAGATAACATGAAGTCTTTAAAAATTTGTAATACTTATCATACTTATTTTTATGGCTCGGATGATTGTTAATAAATTTTATCGAAACCCAAGTTGTTAAATATGATATGTTATATTTTACCATTTTGAATATTTACGATTTTTACCCTTGCACTTTCAAAAATGACACTTCATACCCTCAACTATGAGTTATTGACAAAATCAGCCCTTGTATAAGTAAACTTGAAGAAATTACATTTTTAGTCAAAGAAAAACTTTATCTTTCAAAATTTACAATTTTTATACTTGAAATTTTATAAGAAAAATTCACTTGTTTTAGGCCTAAATTGACAAAAGTGCGGATAAATAAAAGCGAGGCCTTAAAAGATTTTTACTACGTTCTTGATTCCTTCAAGAGTTTGTCTGGTAGACTTTCTAATGGTTCAAACTAGAGGTCTTAAGCTCTTACGGTTTGGTCGCAATGATTTTCTAAAGTAGGGGGGTTAGGTGCCTTTTGTTGGTTTTGGGCGATAACAGAGCCAAATGGGGACAGATTTTACACGAGGCAAGCTAGTGTTTTTACAACGCATTTGACCCTTTAAAGACTTTGCTGTAAGCTCTTCTAAATGGTATAGGTCTCATATCTTAGTCATCTTTGGTTAGAGATATACAAGTCCATGAACATGGCCACTTGGCCACGACGCGTTTTAAGTAAATTTCATTTTTGACTCGTTAACTTTTACGGTGTCACCTAGGGACATTGTAATATGTTTATTAACTCTTTTTAAGTCATTATCCGACATTCTATAACTTCTACGACTCAATTTTTGAAAAGTGCACGCAAGGCCTTTTTATGAAAATTTCCGCGAGTCACCTTCTTTGTGGCTGATTATAAAAGAGACTATAACTGCTTTTAAAGACATTATTGGGGCGTTAAAATTCTTGCAACGTGCCCTTTTGGCTGATTATAAAAGAGACTATAAGTGATTTTAATGACATTATTGGGGCGTTAAAATTCTTGCAACGAGCCCTTTAAAATGGTGTAAATCTCATACTTTGAAACCCTTTAATTAGCAAGATATTAATGATAGAAAAGAGCTACTTAGGCTAATCTTGCCAAATTGAAATTCTCGTTTTTAAACCATAAAACTTTATATCTTTCGCATGCAACCTTGTGAAATGTTGTTTTACTCATTTCTAATGTTTCTAAGATAGTTCATAATCAAATTTATCAAAAATCCCGAGTTTCTCCCATATACCTGTTGTAAGGGACTTTTGGTGTTTAGGACTTATGGCCCTAATGAAGCGCCGTTTTTATGCATGAAAACTAGGCTTTTTAACCAAGTTATGGGGGCGTTTTAGAGTGTCCTAGGTGATTTTTACAACGGTACTTTGGTTGACCCTAATACCTTTAACATGATGTAAATAAATGGGGCGCAAGTAGGGGGCTTGGTGTTTTGTAACATATATATAACAGCTGTTGGGATTTTGATTAAATTATGACTTCGTTATGCGTTTTTTGGACCCGTGCACCTGAGTTTTTGAAGAAAACGTCGTTCCGGACAACTTACGTGCTTTAACTTTGTCATGAAACGGACCAGAAGTTCCTCGTTTCGCGTGCCCGACCCTTCTGTCCACAAAAGGTTTTGACAGATTTTTAGTAACTTTGTTAGACCGTATCTTTTGACTCGTGTACTCGATTTAGGTGATTCAAATTGCTATGTTTTCCTTATAAAATCCTTATTAACAGTATTCAATTGATATTAAAGGTGATAACGATATTGAATGAGTTTAATGGACTTACAAACTTGGGATTCGATTATGAAAGAAAGTGACCAAAGGGTCTTCAAACTTGGATTTTGGCTAACCAAAGCTTTTAGCTCTTGAACCAAGCTTCCTTCCTCCTTCTTAGACTTCACCTTGCGGACTTGAAATCAGAATGTAAGTGAGAGTGTGAGTGGTTGTGTGTTTCGAATGGATGATTAAGAAAAAGATGGAATGTGGTTGATTTATATAGGGGAGAGATTCTAAGGTTTCTTGAAGTGTTAGGTCACCATGTCATGGAAGAAGTGAGACATAGTGAGGTGGAGTTTTGGAGGTTGTGTGGTGCTTGTGGTGAATATTAAGGTGGCGTAGGGTGGCATGTTTTCCAACCATGAGTTGTACCCCAATTTTTGACTATGGTAAAATCTTATAGTAAAAGAGATGATGTGTTAATCTAATGTGCAAGTAACTAAGTTTTGGTTAGGGTAATTACATGTAGCACCTAGGTAACTAAGTGGTAATTTTCTAGTTCAATACTAACCATGGTAAAAAGGGGGGGGGGTGTTAAGCTATAGAGGGTAGTACCTAGGGCTTTTTATGTTGTACCTATTGTATAGTAGTGTAAATACTTAGTGAGGTTTCTAATTTATTTTAGATAAATTCTAGTTTAAGTTAATTTAGATGTAAATAAATAAAAATAAAGGCTTAAGGTTGGTGCTTTATTGTTTGTACAATGTGTTTAAAATTAAATACACTAAGGTTTATAATGAGTTTTATGTTAAGAGAATACTTTTATGCATCAATGACTTGTACATTGGCTTGATAAACTTGTACTTTGGTAAGTTGTAAAAGTTTCATGTGTATTTTTAATTATAGATTGTGATTTTATTCACATGAAATCATAGAGTTTGCAAATTAGGGTTTGAACCGGGAAATACTCTAGAGTTAGGATTTTACACCTTGTAAGCTTCTACATTAAGTTTAAAGGTTTGTACCTTAGGGTTTATGACATAATATCAAAATTATTATAAATCAAAGCTTTAGGAAAAACCTAATATATATAGTAAGCATTCTATTGGAAATGACGCTAATGATATAGGAATAATATATGCCAGACATCACGTGTCTCGTGTGAGGACACAACTGGCATGGGTGACCATGCCGGGAAGTTTCAAGTAAGACATAGAAGTGATGTTGTGAGACTTCCATTGTTATATAAGAGTGTGTATATCAAAAGGCATTGATTATGCAAAAGAGCAGTTTGTGAGTGCAGCATATTATCTAGTTGTTGTAATCAAATAAAAAAAAATATACGTAGAAAATGAATTATTATTAGTTAATATAAAGGCGTATTTTTACCGGTGGTTACAGTCTCCCCTCCTTAAATGGAATCTCGTCCTCGAGATTCACTCTGTCTTGGTTATGGTGTGGGAAAAAGTGTGTATATCCATGGAGCGTTGATTACAAGGATGTGTATGAATAATTATATTATTCTGGTTACGAAGTTTTGCTTTTGAATGAAGATTGTTTTAGGAAATCTGTGAAGATGACTGTTTCCTTCATGACATGATTCTTCCTAAATTAGACATAGGTGATCAAGCTATGTATAATTGAGGACAAATGATGTGATGCTTGATTCAGTCAAAGTAGTATTATGTTTCTCGAAAGTTTTAGATGGTGTTCAACGTTTTGCTTTTATAAAATGGCAGCCTAAACAGCTTTTCAAGGTACCAGAAATATCTACTCATATAATGATAATATATAGGATGACAAGATATAAAATCCTAGGTGGCGGCAAGGGAACTAAAATAGACAGAGTATATTCTATAATACATGGGGAAAACCTTATAGGATAGTTAGCCTAATCCTATTATAATAACGAGGTATTGTTATAACTAGACGAAGGTTGTGATTATCATTGAGATAGTAAACATAGAGCTTTTATTAAATATAAGGGTACTTATCAAAACTAGGTTATGAATTATGGAGGCCGTGAAAAATTCTAGAGATGATTAAAACCTAATTACAATGTCTTAGGAAAATTCTATAAATCTCAAAATTATAGAAGTAGGTACATGCTCGGGGAAATACGGGTAAGCCGTAATGCCTTAAAATAGGCATATGCAGATAAGTTTATTTATATAAAGTATTCAGAAGTATATGCATATGTATCAGTATACTAAAATGTAGCATAAATTACCTAGAAGTCACGTAATTATCTGGAGGATGAAAGGCACGGAGAGCGAAAGGCTATAAAATGTTTTGTTTGTAAAAATAGGTATAGTTCGGACCTCAACTAGACCCGTTTCTCTATAACTGCGACTCTGATACCAATCTGGAACACCCCCAATTTCGTGATACGCAGCGGAATTCAAGCTGGGTGTTACTTCATGGCACAACAGTTATGTCAATAGAAAACGAACCCTAATTGAGTCGTTTTAAAAGATTTATCATTCGATTTATATAAATATCAGAGTTTACAAAATGAGGTCCCAGTGGTTTTACAGTTTATTAAATAAGTTTTTGAATGATAACATAGCCTTCTTGAGTATCCGTGCCCTTCCGTGCCATCCTTGTAAATTATGAACCTAAGATAAACATGCTAAAAGTGTCAACACAAAGGTTGGTGAGTTCATAGAGTTTATAGATAAAACAGTTGAGTTCAATAGTTTGATTATTGTAATAAATACAAATATCGATGAAATAAGTAGTGGACTACGTTGTTATGCACCCATAGTCATTTGTTTGCCCTAACCGGGTCAAAATTTGAGTGAATCCATAGAGTTTGTATGCAAATCAGTTGAACACAAGTTTCAAGGTTGGGCCACGTTGTTGTACCCATAAATTTAGTAGTTGCAGCATTTGTATCATTGCAACACAGTATATATATTGCCTTAAGTCTCATGAACACAAACCTTAACACAAACGTGTCATAATAATGACGTAAGTTACAAACATCATAATAATGATGTGAGCAACAATGCCCACTGGTAGGAGTTTGCCATTCTTCTAGTATTCTCATATAAAGTGCATTTGGTTACCTATCCGGCTAACACAAATGGGGCGTCAAATGCCAATAGATCTATTCACTATATTCGCGTTCACTCGCAAGTGATTAATGGTTCATGATATGAGGGACTTTCAGTGGCAACAGTGTATAACTTAGGCAATAACAATCAGGATCGCATACAGATAGTACTTGTGTTCAGGTTTGTATGCAAATCAGTTGAACACAAGTATCAAGGTTGGGCCACGTTGTTATACCCATAAATTTAGTAGTTGCAGCATTTGTATCATTGCAACACAGTATATATATTGCCTTAAGTCTCATGAACGCAAACCTTAACACGAACGCGTCATAATAATGACGTAAGTTACAAACATCATAATAATGATGTGAGCAACAATGCCCTCTGGTAGGAGTTTGCCATTCTCCTAGTATTCTCAAATAAAGTGCATTTGGTTACCTATCCGGCTAACACAAATGGGCGTCAACTGCCAATAGATCTATTCACTATATTCGCGTTCACTCGTAAGTGATTAATGGTTCATGATATGAGGGACTTTCAGTGGCAACAATGTATAACTTAGGCAATAAAAATCAGGATCGCATACAGATAGTACTTGTGTTCAGGTTTGTAGCAAAACGTATAAAGTGTGATTATGAACTCATAGTAGCATGTAAAAGCTTTAGAGTACTTGTGAAAGTAAAAACGAGTAGTTAAGCATGTATCTCCCCCAAAACAGTTTAAAAGAAAGTTAAGGTAGGGGCCATGAACTCACAATAATATGAAAAAGTTTTTAGAGTACTTATAGAAGTGAAAGCAATTAGTTGAGCATGTATCTCCCCCAAAGAGTTTATAAAACAATTCAACGAGTAAAAGTGGGGCTACGAACTCACAGTAATTCGTAAGAGTTTAAAATAAATGTAAAAATATCAAGCAATATTTGAGCATGTATCTCCCCCAAAACGTTCAAAATAAGGAAAAGAGGGGCTATGACTCACCTTGTTGTTACCGTAGTCTGGATGGAAAACAAATTAGGTAATATGAACAAACTGCTCCGACTCGCGACCTGAGTGGGTATGTCATGTTTTTAGTATTCGAGTTCAAGTTTATGTGATAATAATGCTTTATCGATAATTAGATAACATGAAGTCTTTAAAAATTAGTAATACTTATCATACTTATTTTTATGGCTCGGATGATTGTTAATAAATTTTATCGAAACCCAAGTTGTTAAATATGATATGTTATATTTTACCATTTTGAATATTTACGATTTTTACCCTTGCACTTTCAAAAATGACACTTCATACCCTCAACTATGAGTTATTGACAAAATCAGCCCTTGTATAATTAACCTTGAAGAAATTACATTTTTAGTCAAAGAAAAACTTTATCTTTCAAAATTTACAATTTTTATACTTGAAATTTTATAAGAAAAATTCACTTGTTTTAGGCCTAAATTGACAAAAGTGCGGATAAATAAAAGCGAGGCCTTAAAAGGTTTTTACTACGTTCTTGATTCCTTCAAGAGTTTGTCCGGTAGTATTTCTAATGGTTCAAACTAGAGTTCTTAAGCTCTTACGGTTTGGTCGCAACGATTTTCTAAAGTAGGGGGGTTAGGTGCCTTTTGTTGGTTTTGGGCGATAACAGAGCCAAATGGGGACAGATTTTACACGAGGCAAGCAAGTGTTTTTACAACGCATTTGACCCTTTAAATACTTTGCTGTAAGCTCTTCTAAATGGTATAAGTCTCATATCCTAGTCATCTTTGGTTAGAGATATACAAGTCCATGAACATGGCCACTTGGCCACAACGCGTTTTAAGGAAATTTCATTTTTGACTCGTTAACTTTTAGGGCGTTACCTAGGGACATTGTAATATGTTTATTAACTCTTTTTAAGTCATTATCCAACATTCTATAACTCCTACGACTCAATTTTTGAAAAGTTTACGCAAGGCCTTTTTATGAAAATTTCCGCGAGTCACCTTCTTTGTGGCTGATTATAAAAGAGACTATAAGTGCTTTTAAAGACATTATTGGGGCGTTAAAATTCTTGCAACGAGCCCTTTTGGCTGATTATAAAAGAGACTATAAGTGCTTTTAATGACATTATTGGGGCGTTAAAATTCTTGCAACGAGCCCTTTAAAATGGTGTAAATCTCATACTTTGAAACCCTTTAATTAGCAAGATATTAATGATAGAAAAGAGCTACTTAGGCTAATCTTGCCAAATTGAAATTCTCGTTTTTAAACCATAAAACTTTATATCTTTTGCATGCAACCTTGTGAAATGTTGTTTTACTCATTTCTAATGTTTCTAAGATAGTTCATAATCAAATTTATCAAAAATCCCGAGTTTCTCCCATATACCTGTTGTAAGGGACTTTTGATTTTTAGGACTTATGGCCCTAATGAAGCGCCATTTTTATGCATGAAAACTAGGCTTTTTAACCAAGTTATGGGGGCGTTTTAGAGTGTTCTAGGTGATTTTTACAACGGTACTTTGGTTGACCCTAATACCTTTAACATGATGTAAATAAATGGGGCGCAAGTAGGGGGTGCTGGCTGTTTTTGTAACATATATATAACAACTGTTGGGATTTTTATTAAATTATGACTTCGTTATGCGTTTTTTGGACCCGTGCACCTAAGTTTTTGAAGAAAACGTCGTTCCGGACAACTTTCGTGCTTTAACATTGTTGGATATTGGATTTCACAAACACATCAAACCATTAACACAAGTGGGCGTATAAGTGGAATTCTAGAGAGAGAAAGTTAGAGGTTTAGGGAACTTAGTGAGAGAAAGTGAAAGATATTATTATGAGCCCCAACTCTCTACCTTGGGAGGTAGAGAGTATTTATAGTCTTACATAAATCGCCACACAATGGGCTGTGGATCAGGCATACAGTGGGTAAAGACCGTCCCCTCCACGGTGTTACTTATCAAAATACTACTAACTAAATATAACTATGACTACGAGCATTCTAACGATTACATATACTTGAGGTGACCGACTCTTTAATACCGGGAATTTCTATTTCCTAACAATCTCCCTAAGGAGGTCACCTCAACCATATACTAAGATGACATTGAATACAATCAGATATTACATTAACAATTGATCTTGAATTCTTGATGTAGTACTGCTCCAAGCTCGTAGTCATTGATTCCACTCATTGCATGTTTGGTTAATCCAAGTGGAGGTCTTTCTTGATCCACGTGATAATAATGTTGAGCCGTTTTGAGATCATCATCTAATAGAAAATCTCGATACATCCATTGTGGTGTTGGTATTATGTGATGTTGTGACATTCGGACCGACATGCTCACATTATGGATCATGATATATTCTCATCAGAGTAGCGGAATCTTTCGTTGATTCATGATATTGGCGCAGCCAGAGGAAGCATGGAGTGAAAATATCCGAGTCATTGATGCACTAATCATGATTTCTTTTGAGATGAATGTGTTAGGTGAGCATGCGGGTATGAATTGACCGCTTCATTACGACAACAGAAATTCGGGGTGTACCGCATAGACAGTTAGCAATAGCGCACGAAAGTGTCTTTGATCACTTTCATTGAATTGAGGTACACGACCCACGGTTCCCGTTGATCAAGACAAGTATCGCTTCAGATCGGTATAATTCGAAGAATTTTTGACAGTTTTCGCGGTATGCTCTATCGTTTCAAACCGAACGTCTCAAAGAAGACAACACGAGTGAGTGAACCAAATAATTTTCGTCCATCGATTGATGAAAAGAGATTTGAAAAACAATCGTGTATTGCTCAATAGAAATTGTTTTTGCAAAATAACGAAGGTTTTAATGAAAATCAATTATCAATCATAAAACACCTTTTGATTTGAAAAATTAGTACACAGTCGATGTGCTAATGAAAAGAGTTTTAAAGCACAAAGACCGGTTTTTCAAAGGTATCCGTCAATCCATAACCTGAACCAGGATTGATTCAAAAGATTGAATCGCCCCATTGTTTCTGTTCAGTTGTCACATGGTTGATCTATATAATAGATCTCACATGCCACCTACCAGGAGCTTGATAGATGTTGGCTCCAGAAGGCTTTCCATCTTCACAGTGAATTTGTAAACACATCACTTGATGTTCGGCAATACCACAAGGATATATGCGAGGACTCAAGATATAATCTCTCTTTCCACATTGTGTGAAACAGAGAGTCTTCATTGAAAGTGTCCTAATGAGATTTATTGATGATCTCGTGGCTCTAGACTCAATTTGTGCATATTTGGATCCTATGTCGGAGACTAGAGAGAGGTCTCTCCTTCAATATCAACAATCTCTAAGAGAAAGTCGATAGATAATGTCGTTCCCTGAGAATGAAACAAGTCCTTTTAAGAGGAACTTGAGTGGTTTGGAAAGTTGAAGTGCATCGTGGGTCCATGACGTCTTGTCTTCAATACCGATGTTACCATAAGTAGCATATGAATTGAACCCGGCCCTAAGGTTGAATACATGGAGGGCTATTTGTTTTCACCCTTTTCTCATTCAATTCTTTTAAATTCTTCAACCCCTTGCTTATGAGACTTCATAGCAAGAACCTTATTGGGTTTGTTCCAGATTGCCTGTCTCATCCTTAACTCTTCCCATATCTCACTTTTCTCCTTTTATCATCATACCTAAGGACATCTATACTAACTAGTGGATTGTCCCTGGGTAGATCCCTCCGGTTCTCAGCGGATCATGGGACACATACCTAACCTTATCGTCCTTATATCACCATACATAATGTAAAGTTGGTCGGTCTTTTTGGTATTGTTCATCCGCCATAGGAACCAATTGAAAACCATTTGAAAATCAATCCACATACTTATGATATTTTATCAAAGCATTTTGTACCTGAATTGTTTTTGATATTTTTAGAAGAAGAACTCCCCTCAACATGTGAATCAAGTATTTGAAATAGTTTTCCACACGGAGGCAAGAGAAAGAATTAACTTCTTTGATTACCATTTTAAAAATATCAACATCACTTCCCTAATCGAATCAAGTAGATAAAGCATTTTGGGGAAGTATGAGGTTTTCATGATTTTGCTCCCCCTCAATATGTGCCTCGAGATTGAAAAGAATTTTGCACATACTAGAGGGAACCTGCACCTTGAGATAAGTTATCACGTTTCAAATCATAGGTTTAAGATAGATGCTCCCCCTCAACATGTGCATAGGAAATTTGAAATCGTTTGTCATATGTGGGAAGGGAGCTTGTACATCCTTATAAAACCATTTACCGAATTATCATTTTAAATCCAATTTAAATCACACATTCTCCCCGATCACAATTATCAAATCATTTGAGATTTGTGATCTCTTATAGATTTAAATTGATTTTGAAAGCTTTTAAGGAGAATTGTGACTTGTTTATGAAAGCGTTTTAACTGATAATGATCGGATTTTAAGACTTTAGACTCCATTGATAAAACATGCTTGAATATTTTTTTTTTGAAAACAATTTAATGCCAAATAACTTTTTAATTTAATTGAAATCATTCTCCCCTCAATCAATTACATAGGTTGTTGATTGAGAGATTGATATTTTAATGTACAAGTCCAGAATGATTATCAAAATTTTACATGATTTGTGGTTACAGCCTGAAATGACAATAAACCATTTTTTTCTCCCAAAAAATAATTTTTTTTTTTTTATAAAAATTCTAAACAACATCTAAAGTCCGTGTCATTCTTTGAATGACAACATCAAGACCGTAGATATTATCGAATGGAGAAAACGCATGACAAAATGACAATATTTTTGAAGATTTTTCAATTTTTTTTTGATTTTTATGGATTTTGAAGGTTTTATAATTTTGTATTTTGATTTTCGAATAGATATATACAAGAGAAAGATGAAGATAGACCTTCCTCGCCTTTCTCAAGACGCTTTGAGTGTTTCTGGTTGAAAGCTTTTCAAGCCTAGCGGGAAGTATGAACTCAAAACGTTCTCTTGGAAGAGCTTTGGTGAAGATGTTCGCTAAGCGATATTCGATCTCACAAAATAGAGTTCCACCACACTTTTTCCACTTGTTCCTGATGAAATGATGTCGAATGTCGATATGCTTTGCTCTTGAGTGTTGAACGTTGTTGCAAGAGAGAGCAATGGCACTTTTATTATCACAGATGAGGGATTTTGTTGAATTCAAAGCCATAGTCCGATAATTGAGATCTCATCCATAAGACTTGAGCACAACAAGATGACATGGCTATGTATTCAACCTCTGTAGAGGAAATAGAGGTACTCATTTGCTTCACCGCTTATCACCCAAAACTGAGCACCTCCAGACGACTTCGACGAGTATCTTGACATCCTCATGATCGGCATTGCATAGTCGTTAGTGACATACCTGTGTCGGTACCAAAGTCCCATATTGATGGTTCCTTGGAGATACCGAAAGACCCGCTTAACCGCCAAGGTGCTTTTAGTAGGCTTAGCACGGTATCTAGCACACACATGCAAACAAATGAACAAGATGTCGGTCTACTAGCCGTGAGGTACATCAGGGATCCTATCATACTACGATATTTTGTTTGGTCAATCATGATCCCCGAGTGGTCCTCATCTAGTTTGGTTCGATCAATCATGGGAGTGTCAACAGGTCACATGAATCAAATCCAAATTTCTTTAAGATCTCAGTTGCATATTTAGATTGATTTATGAAAATGCCTCCGGACTTTGCGAAATTTGTAATCCCAAGAAAAATGACATTTGTCCCATCATTGACATTTGAAATTTTGAACTCATTTCATTATAAAAACGATCACATTCCATTGGGTCAGTCGAGGCAAAAATAATATCATCAACATAAATTTGAACATGAGTTAAATGTTTGCCTGACTTTCTGGTGAACAATGTTGGATCAACTGCTCCTTTGCTAAATCCGGTAGATAAAAGAAACTTTGACAAGCGATCATACCATGCCCTTGGAGCTTGCTTTAAACCATAAAGGGCCTTCTTCAAACGATAAACGTGAGTAGGATGTTCTTGATTTACAAATTCTCATATTGACGAGACGACTTCTTTAAGATCTCCGTTCGGAATGCCGCTTTTACGTCCATTTGATAGACTACCATGTTCTTACTTGCAGCATTAGCCAAAAGATTCTAATTGCCTCGATTCGAGCCACAGGAGAAAAAGATTCTTCAAAGTCTATACCCTCCTCTTGACGGTATCCTTTAGCAACTAATCGAGCCTTGTTCTTCAACACATCACCATGCTCATCAAGTTTCACTTTGAAGATCCATTTTAGAGCAATAATCATAGCACAATCTGGAGCAGGTACTAATTCCCATACATCTAGTCGATCGAACTCATGAATTTCATCTTGCATAGCATTGAACCAGCTATTTTCATTCATGGCGGTTTTAACATCTTTTGGTTCGATCTTAGAGAGTACGGAGTTGAAGAAGCACCATAAGGCATCGGTTGCAAGTTGTTTCCGTGTGGATATTGGACGAGAGGAATTTCCAATGATGTTGTCTAATGGATGATCGTGAGTCCATTTTCCGAGGTGTTCATGTGGTAGTTGTTGAGGGACTGAAGTAGGTGAGTTGATGTCTCCTCGACGAAGATGGTTCTGATGAAGATTGAGGAGCAAATATGTTTTCAAACGGAGCACATCTCGTGAGTAGCAAAGGGATTAACTTCATCATTGATACCGTAAAGCTTCCATGATGTATATTTGAAGAATGATGATTTGTTGATGAAACTGAAGGATCAAGAAGGTGCTTCTTGACTTAAAGATATTGAGACTGAGGGATTGACTTCATTCACTGGAATATGAAAATTGCTGGTGGATAAACACCCTCATTAGTACTTGGATCATAAAGTTCATCAAACATAGGATCAAACAATTTCCTTAAATCATCTTTAGATGGAGGTACATATGGCGTTTCTTGAGAAGAGTTTGGAACAAGGCATGAACCAATAGGACTTGATTTGAAGTGCGGGTCCGAATGAATTGTTCAGAGCCGTTTGACCGGTCACTCATCAAACGTAGCGTGAATTGTTTCCATGATGTTTCCGGTTCTTTTGTTGTAGATTCGGTATCCCTTTTTGTTTGGTGCATACCCTACAAATACTCCAATGTCCGCTTTAGCTCTAAGTTTGCCTAAGTCTTGAACCTCATTAGTTGGATAGCACAATGCTCCAAACACACGAAGGAAAGAGAGATTAGGTTTTCTATTGTGGACAAGTTCATATTGTGTCTTTCCATGAAATGTGAATCGGGAACGATTTTGTGTGTAGCATGCAGGGCAATAGCTTCAGCCGAGAAACATTGGAACTTTTGAGTAAATCAGCATTGTTCTAGCGGCTTCTACAAGAGTTCGATTTCGCCTTCAACTACACCGTTCTGTTGAGGAGTTCGTGGAACACTTCTTTGATGGATGATTCCAATGCTTTCATAGAATTCACTAAGTTGTTTGTTAACAAACTCCGTTCCATTGTCTCGTCCGGATAATTACGACGGTTTTGTTAAGTCGAACTGCGCACTGTTTGATAAGTTTGATGATGATATCTGGAGTTTCATCCTTTGTCCTTAAGAACTTGACCCACGTGAATCTAGAGTAATCATCAACTATAACTAACACATATTTCTTCCCAAAGATATTCTACACTCTCATTGGTCCACATAAATCCATATGAATTGTATGAAGAACTTCCGTGATGAGTTAGTAGGTTTGGGTTTATGGGCATACTTCTTGCTTTTTCCCAATTGACATCTTGAACAAAGATGATCCTTTTCATACTTTAGTCGAGGTAAACCTACAACTAAGTCCTTTCCGGAGAGATCATTGATGGTGCCGAAGTTCAAGTGATTGAGACGTCGATGCCATAACCATGACTTTGTTTTTGAAGCCTTTGACAAGAAGCAAATTGGAGAAGACTTCATCATATCTTCTATAGAGATGGTGTAAAGATTTGAACCACGAGTTCCTCTTAAAAGTTCCTTACCATCAAGTTCTCTAACAAAACAAGTATGTTTTCTGAAGGCTACTTCTAGATCTGAGTCACAGAATTGACCGTGAGAGAAGCGATTATGACCAAGACCTTCCACATAGTATACTCTAGAGATAACACTATCACCAACAACATAATCACCATAACCCATAATTGCACCGAAATGATCATTACTGAATCTAACTGTCCCGATGAATTTTCTCACGAAGTTCATGAGCACGACCGGTCTCCGGTCATATGCTTGGAACGGACACGAGTCCGGTACCACGTAAGCGATTTGAACGATCTGCAGTTGAACACAGACAAGAATGGATAGCTGGATAATTGGGATCCCCATGCAAGAATGGGTTCCACTTGGTTAGTAACAGTATATGGAACACCCACATCGAAACGAAACATCCATATCAGAGTAGAAGCAATGGAATCATTGGGAATAGATGCAATCTTTGGTGTGCGTATTTGACCTATTCAAAGTATGTTCACTTCTTAAGGGAATAGTTCTACCAATAGGCATCCATTTTCTAGTGGGCATAATCTTAGCAGTTTGAGAACAAACCTGATTATTCTTATGGCCAAAAGGTATCCAATAATAACCTATCTTTATAAAAGTTCTTACTGTGGGTTTCCACTTTGTTTTTAACAATCTTTCGTTTTGCCTTTTGCCCCTTATTTGCACGATTATTAGCATTAACAATTTTAACTGGCATTTGCAAGCATTAGACAAAGCATTCACACCACATTCATGATTAGCAACGATGAGTTCAAGCGGACATCATTACAAGGTTTGCAAATAGTATCGAATTGAATTAATTACGATGCGCCTAAGGCTAATACTAGAATCAACACGATTCGTTTTATTCAACTCAAGCTTAAAGTTCCTAGATTGGTCTTCTACTCTCTTCCAATGCACATTCTTAGCTTGCAAGGTCCTATCATTCCTTGTATTGTCTTGAGACTTTGACCTGCTTGCTTTACTGTCATTGATTACTCTCAGAGAGGAATGGGAACATTAGTTGGTTGATCTAATTTTTGCATTCCTGAACTTGATGTGCAAGGATCTTAAGTACTAGAAGGCACATAAGTGTATACTTTCTTAAGACTGTGATTTGAGCTTTGCGAGGCACACTAAAGTTCACTTTCTTAGCACTAACATATCCGGAATCGAACTACTTGAAGGCACATTAGTGTTTCCTTTCTTAAGACTGGGCATAGAACGGATTTCATGCTTGGCACTAGGCATAGAACAAGGCATCACAGCTTTGCCTTTTGCACCTAAGGTTAAGGATTTGGGACATGTTGCAATTACACATTCTAGCAACTCTTGAGATCGTTTGGCCCGGAGGCAAGCAAACCTAATTTCACTATCAAGAGGTTTGTTAATGAAATCCTCTTCGACAATCTCACGCAGACATTCTAGACTATCCTTAAGGTGAGCACAGTATTCATGAAAAGCATGTTCATTATTCCTAAGATGAGGAGGAATATATTTAACTGCCACAGTGTATTTGCAGTCTAAGGGTGACTTTGAGACAACATTCTTATTGAAAACAAGTGTCAGTTTCCCATTTCCCGACTTCTAGATTCTCAATTTCCTTTTGTAAAGACGTTATTTTTTCGTTGTTTTGGTCACGGGTGACTTTTATTGAATCATATAACTCTTTAAAATGTCGTTTAACTTTTTCATTTTCTTCTAGAAAACTCTCGTTTTCCTTTTGTAAGGCATCAACTAAGTTTTGAAGATGAAAAGTTTGAGAATTCTGAGAATCTAAAGGAGGAGGCATTTGGGAGCTGTCATATTGTTCGTTTGACCCTTTAATTGAGAGATTTGGGCTTTCAACTTTTCGATCGTGTTGCAAGAGCTTGAATCGTTCATCACGTTTGTTAATTTGAAAACGCATCAAACTCTGGAGCATCCGAGGATGTCTTGATATTTGAAGTTTTGACATTTTCTTTAAGATGTTGATATTTTAGTTGTAAATTAAAATGCTCAACTTCCAGTTTAGAAAAATGTTTAACCAAATTGTCGTGATCATCCAGTTCAATTTTCTCGTTTAGTTCAGAATTAGTTTTTCAAGCTCAATGACACGATCATGGGAGACTTTCAGTGCAACCGATAATTCATGAAATTTGGAAGCATTAAGGGAACAATTTGTAGCGATGAAAACACATCCTGAGTAATACATTCTAAAATCAGGTTCTCATTTAGTGTATGCAAGTTCTTCCTCTCAATCTCATTATATTTTAGTGCTCGCTCATAGTCACTAACTTCAACTATCATTGCATCAAATTCCTTTTTCATTCCCTTAATATCATTTCTATCCCTTTTAAGACTCTCAAAGTGATCTTTTAGAAGTTTAAAGAAAGGCATGACCTCAGTTAAATAACATTCTTTCATTTGCTCAATACCCCTTTCTCCTTCGTAATACCGATGGGTGTGATCCTTTTCTTGCAAGTTTTCTCAAAATCAACAAATAGTTGAAGTATAACATATTGGCTAATTAAGGTCTTGCTTTTAGTGGCAATTGTTCTAGGAACAAGATGCATTGGTTTATTAGGAGGATACACCGCTTAGGCATTTTCAAAGAGGGGGTTGGTTTCAACAATATTTTCGACTTTCCTTATCTAAATCCATTTTCCGAGAACACTTGTTCGAGTTAACAATGTCCGAGGCTTAAACATGTTTAAGGCAATCCAATTTTCCCTTTTGTAATCATGGGGTGTGATGATTACTTTCTTTTCTTTACATTTTGGATCATCTAGTTTCTTGTTTAACTTTTCCCTAGTGATTCATCGATTTCTTATCTTCCTCTGTGCACCTCAAGCAACTAGGTTTCTGTCTAGGTTTAAGGATTTCCTTGCCATCATAAAGAACCTTATGAGCATTTCTAGCCTTTTTTAATGACCTCTCGGTTCCTCAATTTGGTTCCTCAATAAGGGGAATGTTATGCTTATCGCTTAGAACTCTATGCTTAGTGATCATGTGGCGAAAATCGAATGGTGTTTCCTTGTATGTACAACTACTTTTTTCAAGTTTGTTTTTCAAAGTTTTTAGATTAGAAAAATCATTCAAGAGTTTTGATTCCTTTGCATTAAATTCTTGCTTAAGCATTTTAACATTTTCTTGAAGTTCTTGTTTTTGCTTAGCAGTTTTAGAAAGCTTTTCTTGCAAGGAGTTTAACTCTTGTTTTAATACTTCTTCTCTAAACCTACTTTTTCTAATAGTTGTACGCAGTTGGTCATCCATTTCCCTGCCACAGTGGTCAACTCAAATTTAGCACGTTGTTCATAAATAGCAACACGTTCTATATAGGCATTTAGTTCGATATTACAGAGTCATCAGGGGCACAGTGTATTCATCAAAAATATAGTCATTGTTGATGCATAGAGATGCATCACTTGGTACAACTTCACTTTCACTTTGTTTCACATATTGATCATATGGGACAACATTGATATTACCCATATTTTCAATATTTGATACAAAAGTTTCAGTTGATAGTACTTTGTCATGCATCTTTTGCACATCGGCATCATCGTATAGTTTTAGTACCTCTGAGATGAGTGTGTCTTTGGATGGGCCACTGTGTGGTGAAGAGAGAGACCTTGGGAGAAACCATTGGAGAAATGCTAGCCATAAAGATTGTGTGTGCGGTAGGTCCATCATCCACATCACAGTCGTATGCATCACAATCAGCGACTTGAAAGGCATTCTGATGATTGTGACCTATCTCCTGAATAGGCCGCTCATCCACATCTGCATCATAGGTCTTGGCATTGCCCTCAACAAGAAACAACAATTCCTCTTCATCCAAAGTAGCACCATTATCCTGAGCTTGCACACGCAGCATCTTATCTCCGGCGAGTAATCGGCATTCGTGGGCGCTTTGGAGATGTGCAGTTCCTTGCAATGTGTCCCTCTCCACCACAATTATAACATTTGATCAAATTTTTGCTCGACCTTGATTACCATTCCTTCCTCGATTCGATTAACAACATAACCTCTACCGGCTCCACCTCTTCCCCGATCATCTGTCTTTCCCTGAATCGGTTGCACCACGATCCTCCCATCTTTAACAGTAGCTTGATTGTGTGGGTTAGATGTCTGTTCGAGGTTGTTATTGGTTTGTGGAGAGAATTCATGTTTTGACTAATCAGAAGAGCTAGTTGATTAATGAAATTGCCCATGTGTGCATCAAGCATCGACTTGTTTGAACATAGGATGAGGAATTAGTTTGTGATTACCATTTCCCATGGGTATGACTTGTGAGGCTTTGGTTGTGATTTTGATGTTTGAATAGAAGGCAGTTGAGTCATTAGACGAGCTTGTCTCTCCACGGTTGGTTTTGAATTGATTAAGAACCAATTTTTCAAACATAGCATGTCTCTCATTCTGAAGAAGGAAGGCATAGAGTTGCTCATAGTTTGTATTCTTCAATACTTTAGTGAGCTTCACGTATGAGTGACAAACTTGTGCCATTCGGGATTCATGTTGTTCACAAATTTTGAGTTCAGCTGAATGTTAGGCATAGTCATTCCGATGTTCCTCATGTCATTCACCAACTTATGAAATCTCACATAGTACTCATAGACACTCTCATCCGGTTTCATCTTGAAGTGTTCAAATTCGTCATAGAGTTGGGATTCTCTGTTTTCCATAGTTAATTCTCCGTGAACCGAGAGAAGCATTATCCCATCTTGCCTTTGCCTCGTGTTGTGATTGATCAGCTTGTAGATGTCTTTAGGAAGACCTTGAAGAACAATGTTAGAAGCCACGATATCGAGCATCGAATCTCTTTTTCTCCTTATCATCAAGCTCATCATACATCTTTGGTCGTCCATTCCGAAAATCGAGTTCCATCTTCACAGATATCAAGTACATCTCTAGTCGTCTCAACTCGATACGGTCCTTCATCAATGGATTTGAGAATGTTTACACAATTTTCCTTTCCAAGTAAGCATACAATCGATTCGTTGAGCCCAAGAATCGAAGTAGTCGATTCATCAAGCATGGGTGGATCGAGTATCAACCAGTACTGCTTGAACATCCTCAACAGTGGAGATGATAGTAGGGCGTTGGTAGACATGTTAATGTGCATTATACGGGATTTTATAACTCTATGATTAAACCGGAAATAGATTCTTTCACGGGATTTTACTAAATCAAGAGAAAACCGTAGCAATCACTCCAAGTCGTAAGATAATGAACCAACTCGCTAGCAACTAAATAGTAATAATCCCAAGTCGTTAAATCAACATCCAAGTTGCTAAGTACAAGTCGCGCTAATCCTCCGTCGCTAACACCAAATTCGCTATACCACCAAGTCGCTAAACAATTGAAAGTCGCTAAGTAGTAACTCGCTAAGCATTAAGTCGCTAGCAAAATTTTGGCAGAAATTCGCTACTCAAGTCGCTAAAGATACAAGTCGCTAAAAGAGCAACTCCCACATTAAACCAAGTCGCTACCTCCAAGTAAGCTATTCGTGGTGGAAAGTCCACTACTTGTACTTTAAGTCGCTAGTTCTAAGTCGCTAGGTCTAAAGTTGTAACTCGCTACAAATTTGTAAAGCAAGTCGCTACGAAGAAAGTATTCAGTGTGTTAAATCATAAAGAAAAACCACATAAACATCACTTTTCAATCCAAAACAACCCAACCAAAACAACCCAAATGAAAACCTGCAACTTGTGATGATTAAACATAAAGTACTAACAAAATCCAAACTTTAACACAAGAAATCAACCAAATGATGCAAAAACAACTAAACTTTTTCAAACTCAAAAACCACCTAAAACCACTAGAAATCCAAAGATGTGCAAGATATGATCTAACCATGGCTCTTGATACCAATTGTTGGATATTGGATTTCACAAACACATCAAACCATTAACACAAGTGGGGGTATAAGTGGAATTCTAGAGAGAGAAAGTTAGAGGTTTAGGGAACTTAGTGAGAGAAAGAGAAAGATATTATTATGAGCTCCAACTCTCTACCTTGGGAGGTAGAGAGTATTTATAGTCTTACATAAAACGCCACACAACGGCCGTGGATCGGGCATACAGTGGGTAAAGAACCGTCCGTCCTCCACGGTGTTACTTATCAAAATACTACTTAACTAAATATAACTATGACTACGAGCATTCTAACGATTACATATACTTGAGGTGACCGACTCTTTAATACCTGTAAATTCTAATTCCTAACAAACTTGTCATGAAACGGATCGAAGTTCCTCGTTTCAAGCGTGCCCGGCCATACGTCCCAAAAGTGCCTTTGACAGATTTTTTAGTAACTTTGTTGGCCATATCTTTTTGACTCGTGGTACTCGCTTTTAGGTGATTCAAATTGCTATGTTTTCCTTATAAAATCCTTATTAACAGTATTCAATTGATATTAAAGGTGATAACGATATTGAATGAGTTTAATGGACTTACAAACTTGGGATTCGATTATGAAAGAAAGTAACCAAAGGGTCTTCAAACTTGGATTTTGGCTAACCAAAGCTTTTAGCTCTTGAACCAAGCTTCCTTCCTCCTTCTTAGACTTCACCTTGCGGACTTGAAATCAGAATGTAAGTGAGAGTGTGAGTGGTTGTGTGTTTCGAATGGATGATAAAGAAAAAGATGGAATGGGGTTGATTTATATAGGGGAGAGATTCTAAGGTTTCTTGAAGTGTTAGGTCACCATGTCATGGAAGAAGTGAGACATAGTGAGGTGGAGTTTTGGAGGTTGTGTGGTGCTTGTGGTGAAGATTAAGGTGGCGTAGGGTGGCATGTTTTCCAACCATGAGTTGTACCCCAATTTTTGACTATGGTAAAATCTTATAGTAAAAGAGATGATGTGTTAATCTAATGCGCAAGTAACTAAGTTTTGGTTAGGGTAATTACATGTAGCACCTAGGTAACTAAGTGGTAATTTTCTAGTTCAATACTAACCATGGTAAGTTAAGCTATAGAGGGTAGTACCTAGGGCTTTTTATGTTGTACCTATTGTATAGTAGTGTAAATACTTAGTTAGGTTTCTAATTTATTATAAATAAATTCTAGTTTAAGTTAATTTACATGTAAATAATTAAAATAAAGGCTTAAGGTTGGTGCTTTATTGTTTGTACAATGTGTTTAAAATTAAATACACTAAGGTTTATAATGAGTTTTCGTTGGATAATACTTTTATGCATCAATGACTTGTACATTGGCTTGATAAACTTGTACTTTGGTAAGTTGTAAAAGTTTCATGTGTATTTTTAATTATAGATTGTGATTTTATTCACATAAAATCATAGAGTTTGCAAATTAGGGTTTGAACCGGGAAATACTCTAGAGTTAGGATTTTACACCTTGTAAGCTTGTACATTAAGTTTAAAGGTTTGTACCTTAGGGTTTATGACATAATATCAAAATTATTATAAATCAAAGCTTTAGGAAAAACCTAATATATATAGTAAGCATTCTATTGGAAATGACGCTAATGATATAGGAATAATATATGCCCGGACATCCGTGTCTCGTGTGAGAACAAGCGGCATGGGTGACCATCTTGGGAAGTTTCAAGTAAGACATAGAAGTGATGTTGTGAGACTTCCATTGTTATATATGAGTGTGTATATCAAAAGGCATTGACTATGCAAAAGAGCAATTTGTGAGTGCAGCATATTATCTAGTTGTTGTAATCAAATAAAAAAAAATATACGTAGAAAAAGAATTATTATTAGTTAATATAAAGGCGTATTTTTACCGGTGGTTACAGTCTCCCCTCCTTAAATGGAATCTCGTCCTCGAGATTCACTCTGTCTTGGTTATGGTGTGGGAAAAAGTGTGGATATCCATGGAGCGTTGATTACAAGGATGTGTATGAATAATTATATTATTCTGGTTACGAAGTTTTGCTTTTGAATGAAGATTGTTTTAGGAAATATGTGAAGATGACTGTTTCCTTCATGACATGATTCTTCCTAAATTAGACATAGGTGATCAAGCTATGTATAATTGAGGACAAATGATGTGATGCTTGATTTAGTCAAAGTAGTATTATGTTTCTTGAAAGTTTTAGATGGTGTTCAACGTTTTGCTTTTATAAAATGGAAGCCTAAACAGCTTTTCAAGGTACCAGAAATATCTACTCATATAATGATAATATATAGGATGACAAGATATAAAATCCTAGGTGGAGGCAAGGGAACTAAAATAGACAGAGTATATTCTATAATACATGGGGAAAATCTTATAGGATAGTTAGCCTAATCCTATTATAATAACGAGGTATTGTTATAACTAGACGAAGGTTGTGATTATCATTGAGATAGTAAACATAGAGTTTTTATTAAATATAAGGGTACTTATCAAAACTAGGTTATGAATTATGGAGGTCGTGAAAAATTCTAGAGATGATTAAAACCTAATTACAATATCTTAGGAAAATTCTATAAATCTCAAAATTATAGAAGTAGGTATGCTTTCGGGGAAATACGGGTAAGCCGTAATGCCTTAAAATAGGCATATCTTGAGATAAGTTTATTTATATAAAAGTATTGGTATATGCATATGTATCAGTATACTAAAATGTAGCATAAATTACCTAGAAGTCACGTAATTATCTGGAGGATGAAAGGCACGGAGAGCGAAAGGCTATAAAATGTTTTGTTAGTAAAAATAGGTATAGTTCGGACCTCAACTAGACCCGTTTTTCTATAACTGCGGCTCTGATACCAATCTGGAACACCCCCAATTTCGTGATACGCAGCGGAATTCAAGCTGGGTGTTACTTTATACACAGATTATGTCAATAGAAAACGAACCCTAATTGAGTCATTTTAAAATATTTATCATTCGATTTATATAAATATCAGAGTTTACAAAATGAGGTCCATGGTTTTCACAGTTTATTAAATAAGTTTTCGAATGATAACATAGCCTTCTTGAGTATCCGTGCCCTTCCGTTCCATCCTTGTAAATTATGAACCTGAGATAAACATGCTAAAAGTGTCAACACAAAGGTTGGTGAGTTCATAGAGTTTATAGATAAAACAGTTGAGTTCAATAGTTTGATTATTGTAATAAATACAAATATCGATGAAATAAGTAGTGGACTACGTTGTTATGCAGCCATAGTCATTTGTTTGCCCTAACCGGGTCAAAAGTTGAGTGAATCCATAGAGTTTGTATGCAAATCAGTTGAACACAAGTTTCAAGGTTGGGCCACGTTGTTGTACCCATAAATTTAGTAGTTGCAGCATTTGTATCATTGCAACACAGTATATATATTGCCTTAAGTCTCATGAACGCAAACCTTAACACGAACGCGTCATAATAATGACGTAAGTTACAAACATCATAATAATAATGATGTGAGCAACAATGCCCACTGGTAGGAGTTTGCCATTCTTCTAGTATTCTCAAATAAAGTGCATTTGGTTACCTATCCAGCTAACACAAATGGGGCGTCAACTGCCAATAGATCTATTCACTATATTGGTTGCTGTAGTGATTAATGGTTCATGATATGAGGGACTTCGGTGTAACGGTGTATAACAGGCAATAACAATCAGGATCGCATACGATAGTACTTGTGTTGAGTTTGTATGCAAATCGGTTGAACACAAGTTTCAAGGTTGGAGCCCGTTATTGTACCATAAATTTGGTTGCAGCATTTGTATCATTACAACCGCGATATATATATTGCCTTAAGTCTCATGAGCATAACCATATCGAGCGTACTTTGACGTTTAAAACATCATAATAATGATGTGAGCAGCAATGCCTTTGGTAGGGTTTGCATTCTTCAGTATTCTCAAATAAAGTGCATTTGGTACCTATTAGGCTAACACAAATGGGGCGTCAACTGCCAATAGATCTATTCACTATATTCGCGTTCACTCGCAAGTGATTAATGGTTCATGATGTGAGGACTTCAAGCAACTTAATATACAAAGGAAATAATGTCAGGATCGCAATAGTACTTGTGTTAGTTTGTATGCATCAGTTGAACACAAGTTTCAAGGTTGGGCCCGCGTTATTGTACCCATAAATTTAGTAGTTGCAGCATTTGTATCATTGCAACACAGTATATATATTTCCTTAAGTCTCATGAGCGAAACCTTAACACGAGCAGCGCGTCATAATAATGGCGTAAGTTACAAACATCATAATAATGATGTGAGAAACAATGCCCTCCGGTAGGAGTTTGCCATTCTCCTAGTATTCTCAAATAACGTGCATTTGGTTACTTATCCAGGCTAACACAAATGCGTCAATGCCAATAGATCTATTCACTATATTACGTTCACTCGTGGTGATTAGTGGTTCATGATATGAGGACTTTCAGTGCAAATGATTGTGTATAGCTTAGCAATAAAAATCAGGATCGCATACAGATAGTACTTGTGTTCAGGTTTGTAGCAAAACGTATAAAGTGTGATTATGAACTCATAGTAGCATGTAAAAGCTTTAGAGTACTTGTGAAAGTAAAAACGAGTAGTTAAGCATGTATCTCCCCCAAAATAGTTTAAAAGAAAGTTAAGGTAGGGGCCATGAACTCACAATAATATGAAAAAGTTTTTAGAGTACTTATAGAAGTGAAAGCAATTAGTTGAGCATGTATCTCCCCCAAAGAGTTTATAAAACAATTCAACGAGTAAAAGTGGGGCTACGAACTCACAGTAATTCGTAAGAGTTTAAAATAAATGTAAAAATATCAAGCAATATTTGAGCATGTATCTCCCCCAAAACGTTCAAAATAAGGAAAAGAGGGGCTATGACTCACCTTGTTGTTACCGTAGTCTGGATGGAAAACAAATTAGGTAATATGAACAAACTGCTCGGACTTCATGACACAAGTGGGTATGTCATGTTTTTAGTATTCGAGTTCAAGTTTATGTGATAATAATGCTTTATCGATAATTAGATAACATGAAGTCTTTAAAAATTAGTAATACTTATCATACTTATTTTTATGGCTCGGATGATTGTTAATAAATTTTATCGAAACCCAAGTAGTTAAATATGATATGTTATATTTTACTATTTTGAATATTTACGATTTTTACCCTTGCACTTTCAAAAATGACACTTCATAACCTCAACTATGAGTTATTGACAAAATCAGCCCTTGTATAATTAACCTTGAAGAAATTACATTTTTAGTCAAAGAAAAACTTTATCTTTCAAAATTTACAATTTTTATACTTGAAATTTTATAAGAAAAATTCACTTGTTTTAGGCCTAAATTGACAAAAGTGCGGATAAATAAAAGCGAGGCCTTAAAAGGTTTTTACTACGTTCTTGATTCCTTCAAGATTTTGTCCGGTAGTCTTTCTAATGGTTCAAACTAGAGGTCTTAAGCTCTTACGGTTTGGTCGCAACGATTTTCTAAAGTAGGGGGGGTTAGGTGCCTTTTGTTGGTTTTGGGCGATAACAGAGCCAAATGGGGACAGATTTTACACGAGGCAAGCTAGTGTTTTTACAACACATTTGACCCTTTAAAGACTTTGCTGTAAGCTCTTCTAAATGGTATAAGTCTCATATCCTAGTCATCTTTGGTTAGAGATATACATCCATGAACATGGCCACTTGGCCCTTAGCGTTTTAAAGGAAATTTCATTTTTGATTCGTTAACTTTTAGGGCATTACCTAGGGACATTGTAATATGTTTATTAACTCTTTTTAAGTCATTATCCAACATTCTATAACTCCTCTGACTCAATTTTTGAAAAGTTTACATAAGGCCTTTTTATGAAAATTTCCGCGAGTCACCTTCTTTGTGGCTGATTATAAAAAAGACTATAAGTGCTTTTAAATACATTATTGGGGCGTTAAAATTCTTGCAACGAGCCCTTTTGGCTGATTATAAAAGAGACTATAAGTGCTTTTAATGACATTATTGGGGCGTTAAAATTCTTGCAACGAGCCCTTTAAAATGGTGTAAATCTCATACTTTGAAACCCTTTAATTAGCAAGATATTAATGATAGAAAAGAGCTACTTAGGCTAATCTTGCCAAACTGAAATTCTCGTTTTTAAACCATAAAACTTTATATCTTTTGCATGCAACCTTGTGAAATGTTGTTTTACTCATTTCTAATGTTTCTAAGATATTTCATAATCAAATTAATCAAAAATCCCGAGTTTCTCCCATATACCTGTTGTAAGGGACTTTTGGTGTTTAGGACTTATGGCCCTAATGAGGCCTTTTATGCATGAAAACTAGGCTTTTAACCAAGATTATGAAGTTTTAGAGTGTCCTAGGTGATTTTTACAACGTATACTTTGGTTGACCCTAATACCTTTAACATAATGTAAATAAATGGGGCAAGAGTAGGGGTCTTGTTTGTTTTGTAACTATATATATAACAGCTGTTGGGATTTTTATTAAATTATGACTTGTTGCGTAGTTTTTAGTTGTTGTGCCTGAGTTTTTGAAGAAAACGTTGTTTAGTGACAGCTTTGGGAACTTTTTACTGGACGGTTACTGGCGTGGCCCGACCACCCCTTTCGTGCCACAAGGTTTTGACAGATTTTTAGTAACTTTGTTTGAACGTATCTTTTGACTCGTGTACTCGTTTTAGGTGATTCAAATTGCTATGTGTTCCTTATAAAATCCTTATTAACATTATTCAATTGATATTAAAGGTGATAACGATATTGAATGACTTTAATGGACTTACAAACTTGGGATTCGATTATGAAAGAAAGTGACCAAAGGGTCTTCAAACTTGGATTTTGGCTAACCAAAGCTTTTAGCTCTTGAACCAAGCTTCCTTCCTCCTTCTTAGACTTCACCTTGCGGACTTGAAATCAGAATGTAAGTGAGAGTGTGAGTGGTTGTGTGTTTCGAATGGATGATTAAGAAAAAGATGGAATGGGGTTGATTTATATAGGGGAGAGATTCTAAGGTTTCTTGAAATGTTAGGTCACCATGTCATGGAAGAAGTGAGACATAGTGAGGTGGAGTTTTGGAGGTTGTATGGTGCTTGTGGTGAAGATTAAGGTTAGTGGGGTATGTTTTCAACCATGAGTTGTACCCCAATTTTTGACTATGGTAAAATCTTATAGTAAAAGAGATGATGTGTTAATCTAATGTGCAAGTAACTAAGTTGTGGTTAGGGTAATTACATGTAGCACCTAGGTAACTAAGTGGTAATTTTCTAGTTCAATACTAACCATGGTAACAAGGGGGGGGGGAGGCGTTAAGCTATAGAGGGTAGTACCTAGGGCTTTTTATGTTGTACCTATTGTATAGTAGTGTAAATACTTAGTTAGGTTTCTAATTTATTTTAGATAAATTCTAGTTTAAGTTAATTTAGATGTAAACAAATAAAAATAAAGGCTTAAGGTTGGTTCTTTATTGTTTGTACAATGTGTTTAAAATTAAATACACTAAGGTTTATAATAGTTTTATGTTAGAGAATACTTTTATGCATCAATGACTTGTGGCTTGATAAACTTGTACTTTGGTAAGTTGTAAAAGTTTCATGTGTATTTTTAATTATAGATTGTGATTTTATTCACATAAAATCATAGATTTACAAATTAGGGTTTGAACAAGGAAATATACTCTAGAGTTAGGATTTTAGACCTTGTAAGCTTGTACATTAAGTTTAAAGGTTTGTACCTTAGGGTTTAGGACATAATATCAAAATTATTATAAATCAAAGCTTTAGGAAAAACCTAATATATAGTAAAAGCATTCTATTGGAAATGACGCTAATGATATAGGATAATATATGCGGACATCCGTGTCTGTGTGAGGACACAAGCTGGCATGGGTGACCATGCCGGGAAGTTTCAAGTAAGACATAGAAGTGATGTTGTGAGACTTCCATTGTTATATAGGTGTGTATATCAAGGCATTGATTATGCAAAATAGCGGGTTTGTGAGTGCAGCATTATCTAGTTATTTGTAATCAAATAAAAAATATACGTGAAAAGAATTATTATTAGTTAATATAAAGCGATATTTTTACGGTGGTTACGTTCTCCCTCCTTAAAATGGAATCGTCCTCGAGATTCAACTCTGTGGTTATGGTGTGGGAAAAAGTGTGGATATCCATGGGCGTTGATTACAAGGATGTGTTGAATAATTATATTATTCAGTTACAGTTTTGCTTTTGAATGAAGATTGTTTTAGGAAATCGTGAGTAAGTGTTTCCTTTGTGCTTCCTAAATTAGACATAGGTGATCAGGCTATGTATAATTGAGGACAAATGATGTGATGCTTGATTCAGTCAAAGTAGTATTATGTTTCTCGAAAGTTTTAGATGGTGTTCAACGTTTTGCTTTTATAAAATGGCAGCCTAAACAGCTTTTCAAGGTACCAGAAATATCTACTCATATAATGATAATATATAGGATGACAAGATATATAATCTTGGGTGGCGGCAAGGGAACTAAAATAGACAGAGTATATTCTATAATACATAGGGAAAACCTTATAGGATAGTTAGCCTAATCCTATTATAATAACGAGGTATTGTTATAACTAGACGAAGGTTGTGATTATCATGGAGATAGTAAACATAGAGCTTTTATTAAATATAATGGTACTTATGCAACTAGGTTATAAATTATGGAGGTCGTGAAAATTCTAGAGATTATTAAACCTAATTACAATGTCTTAGGAAAATTGATAAATCTCAAAATTATAGAAGTAGGTACATGCTGGGGAAATAGGGTAAGCCGTAATGCCTTAAATAGGCATATGCAGATAAGTTTATTTATATAAAGTATCAGTATATGCATATGTATCATATACTAAATGTAGCATAAATTACCTAGAAGTCACGTAATTATCTGAAGGATGAAAGGCACGGAGAGCGAAAGGCTATAAAATGTTTTGTTTGTAAAAATAGGTATAGTTCGGACCTCAACTAGACCCATTTCTCTATAACTGTGGCTCTGATACCAATCTGGAACACCCCCAATTTCGTGATACGCAGCGGAATTCAAGCTGGGTGTTACTTATGCACAACAGATTATGTCAATAGAAAACGAACCCTAATTGAGTCGTTTTAAAAGATTTATCATTCGAATTTATATAAATATCGAGTTTACTGAGGTTCCCGTGGTTTGGGTTTATTAAATAAGTTTTTGAATGATAATATAGCCTCCTTGAGTATCCGTGCCTTCATTACATGTTTGATTATGAACCTGAGATAAACATGCTAAAAGTGTCAACACAAAGGTTTGTGAGTTCATAGAGTTTATAGATAAAACAGTTGAGTTCAATAGTTTGATTATTGTAATAAATACAAATATCGATGAAATAAGTAGTGGACTACGTTTTTTATGCACCCATAGTCATTTGTTTGCCTAACGGGTCAAAAAGTTGAGTGAATGCATAGAGTTTGTATGCAAATCAGTTGAACACAAGTTTCAAGGTTGGGCCACGTTGTTGTACCCATAAATTTAGTAGTTGCAGCATTTGTATCATTGCAACACAGTATATATTGCCTTAAGTCTCATGAATGCAAAACTTAACACGAACAGTCATAATAATGACGTAAGTTACAAACATCATAATAATGATGTGAGCAACAATGCCCTCTGGTAGGAGTTTGCCATTCTCCTAGTATTCTCAAATAAAGTGCATTTGGTTACCTATCCGGCTAACACAAATGGGGCGTCAACTGCCAATAGATCTATTCACTATATTCGCGTTCACTCACAAGTGATTAATGGTTCATGATATGAAGGACTTTCAGTGGCCTTGATTGTATAACTTAGGCAATAACAATCAGGATCGCATACAGATAGTACTTGTGTTCAGGTTTGTATGCAAATCAGTTGAACAAAAGTTTCAAGGTTGGGCCACGTTGTTGTACCCATAAATTTAGTAGTTGCAGCATTTGTATCATTGCAACACAGTATATAT
>OU343225.1:15365015-15414051 GCA_910596185.1 Chrysanthemum makinoi | reverse complement strand
ATTTTTTTCGATTTACGATTTTTTCAGATTTTGCGTGATTTTTTTCCGTTGCCGATTTTTACCGTAAATCGATTTTTCTCCGATTATCTTATTTTTATACGGCGATTAATCTATTGGCCGCCGACTAATTTCAGGCCGGGATTAATTGATTGTATCCGATTTTGTCATGAACCGATAATGAAAAATCAAACGCGACCATCCCGCTTATACGACCAACGCTTCTGGGCCGATTTTTTAACAGCAAACGATAATGATGATAGCAGGAAATACGCGCATATTGTTGTTTCTTTCAAGTATCATAAAAGATGTACAGAATATTAACTAGTTAACGAGATTGCCATTTAATACACAATGTCCTTTAATATTTTAGATTATGACATTTTATTTTCATGTTGCTAGACTATGTTAAATTTATGACAAATGTTTTCTTTAATGTTCGGATATGTTTATGTTTTGTAAGAATGAAACCTTTTACATTTACAACATTAAAAAAAAAAAGTCCTTTTTATTCGATTGCACATTTACGCATCGATTCGTCAGATTTGAGTCTCTTAATAAACAACACATAAGCCATTAACTTTTCAACTCCACACACTATAAAGTGTGAACACGTACTTTAATAAATGTGAAAAATTAACTATTTTATTGTAGTGCCTACTTAATTTGAGACTATTTGTGTAACAATAAAATACATAAATGTCCCTCCAATCTACTCTTAGTCCTTGAAAATTTGCAAAAGTGGTCCCTACCGCATTTTGAGATTATAAAAAGAGTTTTGAAGTTAAATCTAAGGACTTTTGTGTAACAAAAAATACATAAACAATCTCTGTAGTTACTATCGATTCTAGAAACGATCCTTGCCCACGCCCCGCAGCAGAACACGGGTAAACAAATCCTTGTTCGAACTATTTCAATACAAATTTCTTTTATTGGTTTTATCATAAGTTTCTTGAGGTGCTATTTATCACATGGAGTTATATTTAAATACCATGTAAAAAGTCATATGATGCAAATTTCCTATAAAGTATTTTTGCACATGAATTACGTGTGAACTACAACTTGGCATTTGGTTCACTATCTAATACACTACATAATGTTAAAAGATACCTAACGTTATTATTCCAATTGTGATGCTTCACGTTCACACCTCGTTTTATAATAATTATCCATTTTGTATAAATGATTGCTTTGTATAAACATAATCATGCGACGATAATTATCGAACGCAAATGCATTGATAAATTAGAGAACCGTTTCTTGAGAGATCCAAATAGACATATAGTCAAATGTTCAAATCGCAACGTGTTTAAGGACATTTTTTCATCGTAGAAACCACGTTGTTTTACATATACGTAATATGTGTTTGTCATTTAACCGATGTATTTTTTTTTATTTTATTTTTATAATTATCTGAAAATGTATGTAATTTGAAATATTTCTAAGTTCTCTTTAGCTATTCTTTCCTTTTCTGTTATTATAATACAAAAGTTTAGATTTGGACTTTTGTGTGTATTAAATTTTTAAATTTGAAATTATGTATTTATTTTGTTCATGTACAATGACCATTTTGCCATTTACTATTAATACTAGTATGATAGTAAAATTAAAGTAGATGTAAAATAATCACTAACACACACAAATGGCCGAATTCAAAAATTTAGTGTTATAATAGCAAAAATTTGTATTCTTCAAAATGCTTATTGTATCATTTAACATATGTGTTTTCAAGAATACAAAATACTTCATTGGATATTGATGAAAATTTTCACCGCAAATGTTCAGATTGATTGGTCAACAAGAGGTTTATCGGAGAAAATTGTCAAGGTTCAATAACCACCTACTGATAAGTACAGTCACTGATACATGTGCTCATTACCTGAGATCGAGTCCTTGGAAGAGAGTCCAGTTGGCATCTTTAAGATGAATGAGACCAAAATAATCCCAGCGTTCTTCACCTTTGAAGATATGGATGAAATTTTCCCTCTTCTATAAATTTGTTTATACTCTTTTTGGCATATCTATTTGTCTATTACTAATATGCTCATATCATTTCTTGTTAATGTTGTTCTACATTTCTTTAATCAAGAAAATTAATATCAATACCAGTGCTAAATGATTGCGTTATTAGTTTATTCTCGATTAGGTGATGCGAAGTTAATGGTTGTTTAAAGATAAACAAGACTTTGACATGGTCTCATCATATCTTGTGTTCGGCGCGGGGCTTATAAAAGTTTGAGCTTTTGAAAATCAAGTAATTTATAAAATAAGTTTTGTGTGTCATACAAGTTTATAGAAGTTTTTATAAGCTATAAGCCTTTATAAGCCCAAGCCAATCGAAACGGGCTATGAGGGCTTATAACTAGTCAAATTACTTACATACATTTCAAAATATAATAGATTGACACGCAAAAGTTAAAAATATATCTTAATTTACATTTATTTTTATACGATTTTATATTTGTAAGCTTCAAATCTAACAAGATCGTCAAACAACTTTATAAAAATATAAACTCAAATTTTCAGCTTATAATATACACTTTAGCTCTAGCCTCAGCTTGAGCTTATTTCGCCAAACATACCTAAAGTAGAACTAGGATGTAACTTTTTAACATGCCTTGAACAAAAGTATTTACATGGAAAGTTACAGTCTTGAAAGTTTTGCTCATTTCATATTAATGTCTTATTGTTTATATAAAAATAATAAATAAATAAAACATCGTGAAAATGGAGCATGCATGTTTCCTAGTTCCTACCATTTTCATGAGATTCTTTTCTACATAACAGGCTTCATAAGGTGTTTATTATAATAATTGATCAATATTGTCTTGTTAAATTTGAGCAATAAGTCAATTATATTGGTTAAAAACATCAAAATTATCAAGATTTTAGTTTATAGTTCTAGATAGATAAATAGTTATTAAAGTGTTTTAAAAGTCTTATATTTTCATATATGAAATAATCTAATAAAAAGAGAAAATAAAATAAGAATAATGAAAAATATTTATAGTCACATATTTTAAATGAAGAATGAGAAATTGATTTATTAATGTGCATCTAAAATGTGCGACTGTGATTATTTCTCAATTTTTTAAATTTACTTGATACTAGCTCGTTTCTATATTACTAAATATTATCAACATTTCAAGATATACAATTTGTTGAAAATAAAAATTAAAGTATCTACCATCATAAATAAGTCATCATAATCAACTAACATATACAAAGGCATGTTAGGTTCATGAATCATATAAGAGACTAAACATATGAGTTGTGAGTCTTATCTTCATATTTCTTTACTAGTATTATTTATGTCTTCTTTTGAGATGGCAAAGAGAATATATAATCCACAACCAATACATTCAATGGCCTAAAAGCGAAGTTATATTATAATGATGTCAAATATGCACGTAAGCATCTATTCCGTGAACGAGAAAGGGCACAAATAACCAGTGCACACTTAGAATAAACTAAACAATGCTATAAACATAAGTTTTAGAAACCATGTGCATTTAAAAGAATCGAGGTTTTTTTTAATAAAATTAACACTACTGAAAAATCCATAGGTCTTGAGACCCGCGAGAACCTCATAGTTCCGTCCCTACACGTAAGCATCTACAATTATAAACATTTTCGAAACATACATAGAATATTCATGTCATGTCATAAAGAGCGATAGATTATGCTCAAAAAGAAAAAAGTTTCGTACAAACTTGAACTCGAAATCTATGGTTATTAAAGTTTACTAAAAATATCGTCTTTCTATTTTTGTGTAAAAAGAAAAAGTTGTCATGTGTTTGATGTATTCGATTTAAAACGTTTTGGTTTTGATTCAAATCTATGGTTATTAAAGTTTATATCAAATATGTGGGCGAACTAAATTGTGGATGTCGATATCATGGTATTGTGAAACGATTGTTGGACCCAACTAGTTTATATATACATGGACGGAACGAGGGTGGGTGAGGATCTCGGCATATCATAAATTTCATACAGAAGTGTTAATTTCAGAAAAAACATCGATTTTTCTTAAATGCATCTGGTCCCCAAAACAAATATGCTCCTCATTTTGTATAATTTTCCGTAAATATATCTGATCAAATTGTGTCATAATTCCTTACTGCATGTATAAAGGCATTTAGGAGCTAAAGCAATGTTGTGAGAAAGCTTGTTGCATTATTTGGTTAGTAGCAACTAGCGACTAGTGTTTAAGTTTTTATAGAAATTTATTTTTTAAAAACGTTATTTGAAGATGCGTTTTGCATAAAGTTAAACCCATCTTTCATTATTTAACTTTTTATAATTATAGATGCGGTCATGTCACATACCAAACACCTTTTATGTATTACATTGACGTTTTTCGACAATTTATGGGTTGTACGTATAATTTGTTGCTTTCACCTCTATGGCTTTTCGATTAGCTTTCTTATTTTAGTTGGTTCGATTCAAAATGTCTAATACCTTTCAAGACAAATTGTAGGTTTTGGATTACTATGGCTAGTTATAAGGTTGTACTATTAGAACCCCCTATGGGGTCACATCATAGGTTTGGGTCAAATCGTACAAGTCCGCGATGCACACCGTACAAGCCCGCGATGCATAGAGAGGGTTAATCTAAAATTATATCTACCGTCAAAATAACCCCACCTTAGTTATATCATGCCAATTGATAATGAGTGTCGCATCCATTAGTCAAGCATTTAGTGGAACGTGTTTTTCAAAATGTCAATACAATATCAATGTCACTATGGGACATGATGTAACTTTAGATTTCTTAAAAAAAATAATAATAAATAAAAAATGTAACTTAACGATATATATCTTGCATTCCTAGAATTGTACTTTCGGATTTGCTAAAGGGTGATTACCGGGCACTTTTTAAGGTGAAAAAAAAATGCATTTAACGTATGATTAATACATTTAAACTTTTTTTTTTTTCAATTAAAAACGCATTTAATAAACTAGACGAGTATCCGTACATAATAACGGGATTTTATAGCGGCAGATAATTATAGTGATGAAAAAAAGTTTATGAATTATAAATGAAAAATAATAAAAGTTTAAGAATTTGGAGATTATACACGATTTAAACTGAATAAAAATAGTATGAGTTATGGTTTATAAATGAAAATAAAAATAAAAGTTTATGGTTTTCATATATAGTTTTCTTAATTTTTCACTTTCAAAAATATAAGTTTTTCCTTTATATGTAGTATTCCACCACAAAAGGTGTAGATTGGGGCACCAACACCCTCTGACCTCGTTGTTTGGCAAGATTTATCATTCACCCTAAGTATGAATTTCTAAGAACTCTCCCGCCTAGTGAGGACCAATGGTGAGCACGAGCCAAGACTGACCCCCGAAAGATATTCCACAAAGTCTCTACAAGATTTCATAGGTCTTCATGGATGCCTATAATGAAGCAAATGCCAAAGATAAGACTTGAACCTGGAAGTGCTCCAATTTGATTTTATAGTATAAATACTCCGTATTAATCAAACTTATATAATCTACAATGTGATTTATTTAAAGAATTAATTAACTCAAACATTCAATTTCTTTAGGTTTTAAAAGATGAACTCTTGTCAGAAAGGTTTATTTATTTTTCAATAAGACATTCTATAAATAGTATCATAAAGATTCCATGAACACAAAGTCAACCGATAAAGAATATACATAACGAGCAAATTTGCTCGCGCGTTGCTGCGGGGATGGTTTATCGATGCATAGAACATTTGTGATAATGCATATGTAGGTTCAATTGCTGTTGGCAAAACCTTACAGCAGAAATATCATGCGTCGAAAAGCAACAAATTTTAGTACAAACTGTATCTCCATTAACATTACTTCCAATAATATGACACATGATGTTTACCCAAAATATAATGACACGTTATCATCTTATAAGTAATCCAAATCTAACTTAAACACTCAACCTAATAAAAGGCTCCTAGATGCTTGAGTGTGTTATGCTGTTGCTTCCAGAACTCACCATATCGGCTTACACATACTTGAGTTAGCACATATGATGAATAAGTACAAAATATTAAGTAAAAAGTTATTCGTTTAAGTTAGTTATTTATAAATGGGGCAGTGGGTCATTATATTTAAAATGATTAAAAAGGAGCAGAACAAAAAACATGTATAATGGATAAAAAGGCACTCAAAACGCTGTTGTAGTAAACTATAAGGCTAGTCGCAATCGAGCCTAGGAAATCGGTTGGGCATGCAAAAATTTGAAGGCCGACCGATGTGGAGATCGGTTGGGTGGGTTGTGGTGGTCGCATGTGACATCGGCCGAAGGACCATAATTGCAACATCGGTTGCTTAGACACCCGATGTGAATTCTTGTTTTCTTACTTTCCAACACACATTTAATACAAAATTTAAAACATGACCGTTTGGTCATTCAAAAAAAAAAAAAAAAAAAAATCAAACCCATTTTACCACTTTATAAATACTCACTTCACCTCAAACGCAATTCACAACTTACCATTTTCATCTACATTCAACTCAATCTAATTCTTATCCAACTTCAAAATGTCAAAGAAAAATACCCCACAATCAAAAACCCGACGATCACGACTACCCCAAAATGCCCCGGATCTAAATTCTCGGGGAAAACAACAACTTCGAAGTTAACCGGCATATCACCACAACAAAACCGCCTCCTATTCGCCGTCCAAGAAGTTTTGATTATCAATCACAACTACCCCAACCAAATCAAAACCAAAACGCCGCTTTATCTTAACGCCCCCCTTTGTCCACCCGTTTCTACCAAGATTACCAAGAAGAACCTAGTGGGTCCGTTACCATCCAAACATGGACTTCATTTATCCTTCTCAACCGTGATCAACCTTATTCCCGATTCGGGCACTAATCTAGACATGAATTTGAAGATTGGATGCCGGAGTATCCATAACAAAACTACCCAAGTCAAGATGCTTCGATGGGACAAGGTTCTACACTGCCAGCACCACGGTTCGCTCCATGGTTCCATTCCCGCTGGTGATTCTGGATGATGAGAAAACCGCTCACGAAGAGATGTCCCCATCAAACCAAAGCGACCATCTAGACGCGGCTTCAAAGGCCAAGGACAAAGGCAAGAAGCCGGAAACAAGTGGGGAAAGCCGAAGCCGCCAGATCCATGGACAAAGGAGGAAGAGGTGGTGCTTTGTAAAGCCTGGGTTTATGTGTCGGAAAACGCCGGCGGAGGAAACGCCTTGAACCGCTTCAAGTTTTGGGAGCAAGTGATCGAGTACTTTAACAAAGAATCGGCAAAGACCGAACCTATGACTCCATCAATACCAAATGGAAGAGCGGATTCGTGAATGTGGTTGGAAATTATTGTGCTATCATGGAGAATATCAAGAACACCCATGGAAGCAGTGAGAATGATATCGACATAACCTCAAAAGCTCTTAAAGAATACCGTGATGACGACGGCCATGATTTCACTTTAGAGGAGCTACGAGGTGTTAAAGGGTCATGCCGCTGGAAGGAGGTTGAGTTGCCTGGGCTTTATCAACAAATAGTCGAAGAAAACAAAGGGTTCTACCACCACCTCGGTTCAACCAAGCTACTGCGGATCCTTTCGATGTCTATGACGCTGATGATTCTCGCCTGGAGAAGCGATTAGAGAATCACGACCACTGGGTCGTGACAAAGGAAGGAAGAAAGCATCCTCCTCCTCTCGTGATGGTGATGTTCCATCAGACTCATTTATGCAATCGTTGGCCAAAAATTTCTTAAGGACCAAGAAGCCAAAAGAGGATAAAGGTAAAATAAAGGTGGTTTGAAGATACTTGGTTACGGCTGAGGGAAAGAGCTCGAGATAAAACAGGCAAAACTTGAGCTCATGAGGACATCAAAACGAGAGTCCGACATCATCTTCTACAACACCCCAATCGAACCAATTTTAACGCCGCCAATAGAAGAGTTGGAGAAAGTTAAAGAATCAAAGAACGTACAATTTAGATTATTAGTTTAAGTATTCTAGTGCTTATTTGAATTTCAGATTGTAATGTTTTTTAAATCAGAGTGTATTTTTTTTTTTAATTTCGTAATGTAATGGTTTGTTTTTAATTTGAATGAAATTTAAATTTAATGTTAAAAATGTTTGAATTAAAAAAAAATAAATAAAAAATAAAAATAAAATTCCTTGGGTCGCCGACAAGTATCCGGTTGTTCCCGCGTCATTTGGAGAGAGCTCGACGCCAGCAGTTGTCCTGTGTCGTCCCCAAAGCCGCGACCGGAATTCACCTAATGGATAAAGACATGTATATGTGAACACAGGAACGATAACTGCAACGTGTTGATCCAGGTAAAACATAGGTGAATGTTGAGTGCCTTTTTTATCCACTACAGTAAAAACTCTATAAATTAATGGTGTTGGGACCGACATATTTTATTAATTTAGCGAGATATTATTTTATCGATAAATTAATAAATTATTAATTTAAAAGAATTGAAGAAATTGGCGATACCATTCAAAATCCGTCGATGATGAAGTTGAGGATGATTCAATAGCTTTGATCCAATCATTCAAAGAGAAGCATTACAAGCGCAACAACTCTTCTTCACCACTTTTTGTTGCAATACGAGAAGACAACGCCCAACTCTTGAGTTAAATAGGAGATTTAAAGATGAAATCAATATAAATTTGAAGTTCAACAAAAAAACAAGTGACTATAGATTCATTTTTTTCTAAAAAATCTTAGAATTTTGAAGTGTATCACACGTATATAACATATATATTATAAATTTTAGTGATTATTAATTTATACGCCGGACTAATATATATATACCCGGGTTTCAAAAAATTATTATCTTATTATTTTATCGGGGTTCAATTTAACTCTGTCCTAAGTTGGGACCGGACAAATTATTAATTTTATTGAGTTTATTAATTTATCGAGTATTAATTTATAGGGTTTTTACTGTATATATGTTTTTGTTGCAGATATACCATTTTCTTATATAGAAACAATATTGTCCAGTTATACCATTTTCTTATATGCCAAACATCATGAAATATATATATATCAAAGTCAAACTAAAGATAAGTATATGCAAACAATTAAATAACATTATAGTTGCACACAAATCAATAAGGAATGTTGATGAATAACTTCAGTAGCTTTGGTTTTTAAATTGATGTAGCTGGTATTGACAATAAAATAGTGCCCCTGACCCACCATACTCGAAAGTTAATTGGCTTAAATATCTAACATTGAAAGGCATCAATTTTTTTTAATAAAGAAACAATATATAATATAATTGAAGATTTTCACATGTACATCACATTTAAAAATAAAGAGGTTAACATGCATTGCTAAGTTAAGAGATCTCATATAGGGCCCTTATTAACCTACATCACTAAGATAAATGGAACGTGAGACTATTGCAAGTAATAATTTTTCTAAGCAGAAACAGAAACACACTTTTCACATTTACCATGATGGTGAACAAACACAATTTTTGAATGAAAAGAGCATACCAAGAACAACCCGAGCCAGAAAGAGCCATAAAGTAACGGATATTCACTATCTAAGAATAAATCGAGAAGCAGCAGCATTGAAGAACTGCTGAAGGGCTATTAATTATAAACAAATTTTTTTTATCACCAATAAGTTTTTTCATTCAAGAATTCATTTACATGTATGTTATTCATGTGGTCTACCTATAATGGTGTTACTGTTCATTCAAGAATTGAAGGTAAGCATGCACATAAAATATTCATACAATATTACTCACCTTGCAGCTTTTACAATGTTCGGGCTGTAATCTTGAATTGCAACATTAGTTGGAACGACCGATTCTAAAAAGGACAATGAACCATGAAGTTGCTTTAGATTTATTGCGAATCTTGAATTGTCTACAATAGGAGGTAGATGTTGTTGGAACGTGTCACACCCTCGCCGGAGGCGGAAACACGAGGTGTAACGGAAAGGAACATAAGCACAAGATAATAGAACATACCAACGTTAAGATTAAAATAGAAATTGTACACCATTACAATACATGTTTAGCCGACATCGGCAAATATATTACAAAGTTTAGATTCCAAAATATTGCGTTTTATTACATAACGATTTGTAGTGACAAGTGAAAACTTCATTATGCAAGACTTGATAGAAAAGCTTACTAACGATCACCTGAAATGCATGAGAGAAAAAACGGGTCAACTATGAAAATAGTTGGTGAGTATACACTTTCGCCAAAATAAGAAAACTCGTAGAGAGAGTCAAAGGTCATCTGAAATAATCCACAAAGCAAAGGCATTGTAAATCCACTCAGTTCCAAGTTCCGCCCATACAAAACTTGCAACCTGTGAGTTCACAACCCATTGCACAAAATATAGCGCGTCAAGTAGTCAAGTATAAATGGTCATAATAGTTCAAAATATAGTATCACGTATATAATAATGTATGCCGTGCAAAGCCCCTAGAATAAATAATATGCGTCCCCGTAACATAGTGGACGAGAGGTGGCCGACCTCTAATAAAAGCGCTATCCATACTACCTACTAATAGAGACTAACAATGCTAATGTACAAACAGACATCATACAACTATTATATACAATTAAGAACACTCCGAACATGGGAGAATTTAGATTGAAAATGCTCCGTTCCCATAGGGAGACATTCTGCTCCTGACCGGGGAGGCTTAAGGTTGTTCAACAAGGGAGACTTTGTACGCTCCACCAATAAGGCGAGACTTTTAGGGTCATAGCAAGTACAGTTCAATAAGATCAAACAAGTCATAGGTTTGTAATTATGTTTAAGGATTTAATTCGAGTTCACAAGTTCTAGTCAAACAAGTTAATAAAAGTAGTAATCAAATTAGCACAAGAATGGTTCATGCATTTCGCCCCAAAATATAGTAAAAACGGTAAAAAAAGGGATGTGATTACTCACCTGTGGCAATAGTTATTATGACAGAGTGGATGCACGTAAATGAGACGCTTAACACTCTAACCGCGACCTATTATGAATAACATGCTCTAATATAAGTCATGAAACAATGTCGTGCATGCAAACTCATACGATGTCCATACCACTTGTACACTTTTGAAAATAAAGTTTATCGTCGAAAAATAATCTTATAAAGTCTTGACAATTTATAAATTACTTTACAAGTATTTATATTGAAATGACATCCTACGATAGTCATTTAGTGATTTTATTATGAAATTATAACTTTTCGTCGGAAAATAATGTCGTTGAAATTTTCATGAAAGTGACTAAAATGGCCTCGAAAAGCTAGTCGAAATGGTGCACGCCGAGTATTAGGAAACGCACTCAATGGTTTTGGGAAGCTTGTATCATTATCTCAAAGTTTTAACATTTAAGTTTTCATCCTAGAGGTCTCGAACATAAAGAAAAATATAGGTTAAGTATGGTACTTGTGTCCCAAAATATAGTTTAAGGGTGGTTTTCGGCAAAGTTTAAGTAACCATAAATAATTCATTACAACTCCGCTTAAAACAAACGGTCTAACATTTTGGAAAATATACTTGGTGAACTTACTTTTACTAGAAGACATCACTTTATAAAAAGTTCTACATCAATGTTAAAAACGCTCTTCAACATGGTCACTTATTTGCCGTAAAACTTGTCTATTAGAAATTGAATAGTTTTTCTTATATATTAAAGTTACAACTTTTTGTAAACGTGTATAATTTAATCGTTACAAACTTTTCTACGCTTTATAGGTCCTTAGCTTTGTATCAAAGTATACTAATATATTTTTGATAAGTCGACATAATTTATAACGCCTAAGTTTCATTTTGACTCGTACAAAATAAACATAACATGCTGAAATTTTCAGAAAATTTTAGTTTTCGTCGCCAACTTGAAAAATTCATAACTTCTTCGTTATAGCTCCCGCTTTAACTGCTCAAGCTGCCACATTTTCGCTTTTAAAGTGTATTTTCTAAATATCTAGGCCAAAAATTTTTACCTACTGTCGGATTTTCCAGATTTCGAAAATAAGGACAGACCCTTTTGCAAACTTGTCGAAATGAGTTTTTCTCGCGCCAAACCTATTCTAACCCATTCAAAACAACTCCGAAGCTATTCTAATCCTACCATACACCTTCTTAGGGTGTCATGGGTTCCTAGACATCACCAAGAGTGATTTATAACAAGGAGTAATTATAGGATGACATAAATATATATAACTCTTAAAAACAATGAAAAAGTGGTATAAACATCCATAAGACTTGCATGTTTTTCTCAAATATGATGTAATGAACATAAAATAAATATGAAGGATGAAAATGGATATGAGATGCTTACTAGTTAACTTGATGAGGTTTAATGATCAAATGTTTAATCCTAAACACCCAAGGTTTTTATTTCAAAACCTTGATAGAAGTAATCTAGTGAATATATAAGCACTTGTTCTTGAAAAAAATTATGTTTCTTCTTCTTCTTCAAATATTGGCCGAACCACAAGGAGGAGAGGATAGCTTATCTTGCAACTTTCACCTTTTTAAAATGTTTTGTATGTATTTTGTTACAAATATCTTATAACAAAACAAGCCTAGTCACTTGTAGCAAGATTTTTATAAAAAAAATGTTGTGTCATAGTGAGGGTGTCGGCAAGCACAAATTGAGGAGACAAATGATGATTTTTGATATATTAAATGCATTTATGTGTAAGTATCATGTATATATAATAAATATAATTAGGTATTTAGTGTAGCGTTAGCTAGAAATAGATTTTTACGGAACAAAATAAAATATATCGAAGTCATAAAAAAAATTATAAAAATACATTTCTTAGAAGTATTGAGTGAATAAATAATTATCGAGTAGTATTTATGAGAACCGTCGTAAATATATATATGTAACAATTTATATACAAAATAAATTTAAAACACCGGGTAAACTCATAATATTATTTTTATAATCTTAATATGAGTATAAGAATATATCGAGATAATTTTTGGAAGCATCGGATCAAATGTTCAAAATAATTAGTTACGCGATAGCGTTTATTTAATATGAAAATTACGCGTTTAATGTAAAATGCAAAATCATGCATGAACTAATATGATGATAATGATGCTAATGATATGTAGACTAAACCTAGTCTATATGAAATGTCCTTGATGATTGTTTATGAATTCGCAGCTAAACCCCTAAGGTTACGCGAATTTAATACTTGTAAACCTAGTTTACAATATACGATGAAATAGTAAATGTGAGAAATGACCGGAAATTGAGAATTGTGACAGAACGAAGGTGCTTTAGATTCAGCCATGAATCAATCTGTCCTGTTTTTTACCATGACCGAAGGCATATCGACTGTTGGGATCAAAGGCAGCTGCTAGTCGTTGGCATCCACACCACTTCACTGGAGCAACGATGGTTCCAACCTCAACAAATGTGTATCGATACAACCTGCAAAGAAAAGAACGCAACCTTTTTTAACTAAATTAAATCAGTAAAAATGCAAATTAAAACTTTAAAATGCCAAGTTCTTTAGTTGCAATTAGCATTACCAATTATACGGGACCCATTAATATATTATGCTACTTGTAGGTGGGTGTTGGGTAAGTTTTATAGCTAAAAGTGTATGTATAATTGGATAGTCTTGATCCAAAGGATTATACCTATTAGCTTATTTATTCCCAGGAAACCCGTGAGCCTTTCGAAATAAGGTTAGTCAAATATCTTGAAAGTGATTAGTACTTATTTCAAAATGCAATAACCCATTACGTACCTAAACTATACTTAGACAAACACCCTGCTACTATAGTGGTTAATGCTATCAGTTAAAAAAATTTAAAAATATTCATTATCATGTGAAAAACTTGATCTCCACTCTGAAAGAAAAAAAACCCCGGCAGAAGTCGGATTCAAAATTGACAAAATATGAGTCAAATCTTTATTTTCAACCAAAAGTACTTCTGTAGCAGCATTGAACGGATCTCCGATTGTTTGAAAGACACAGATTGAGAAGATCAATGACAGTAAGATAAGCGGTTGAGCAACAAAAAAAGCAATTTCATACACTATCTAAATAAGCAGAAATAATATAGGAAATGGTTTTTTTAACGGGTTCTGACCCGGGAAAAGATATACCTCATAATTCGCTTTTAAGTACACGATTTCTTCACTTTTTAGAACAAAAATTGGAAGCTTGTCTTTCCATTCTTTACTCCTAGCTTAGGTGTCAATCTCATTCACAAATCTAAAAAACACAAGATGCTACTTCTTATGAACACAAAACCATATATTACCGAGATGAAATAATGAGAACTTTGTATACCTATAATAAAATTCAGTTGATCAACCGTTATTTTGCTGAATTGCCATGAAACACAGCTACAACAAATCAATTGACGTCTTGGTTTGGGTTTCTTCTATGGCTTTAAACTCGAACTCATCAACGTTTCCTGCCTTTCTACCCATTTTGTCCCAATAAGTGTCGCTCCAAGCACCTGCATCAATTTAAATGTTAGCGCAGGAAGAATACTCAACTTGTAGCTCGTGAATTCTTACCTTATGAGAAGATGTGATTTTCTTGACTCTGTACCCCATTCAGGAGCTAAACATGTTACAGATGCAACAAATTTACCATAATAAACAAATCCTAACATTGTTTGTCCAAATAAAAAATCAGAAACCTTAACTTGAGTTGTTAGCAGTAGCATCCATTGTGTAAACACCGCAATGGCGAGTCCAGTAATATGTACAGTTGCAGGTATTCCAGCGGAGGTTTAACATTGTTGGTTGTAACTTGTAACTAAGTAATCAGATCATTCAATGTCATCAACTATTTGGGTAAACTAAAATTAATTTCCAGCAGCAAATTTATTTGACCGAATACCAGGTTTGTATCTTGTTTAGCCTACAAACACAATACCACAAAATGAACATATATTAACAAAGGTAAAGGCCTATACCACAAACGCCAATTACCAAGGGTGTAACTCATAACTACAAACCAACGTATTTTGAAATTTTAAAAAGTATTGTTATACATGACTTGAAAAGTTATTTGTACTTTTTGGTTTTGCCGAATATGATCCTGTTGCAAACATAGTATTTTTTTTGCTTCATGACCTGACCATACTCTTCCTGCCAAAAAAAAACCGTAAACCCTCAACTCAATTGAACACTCACGCAACAATCAGAGAGGCAAAAAGCAGAATCCATCTTCACTAATCAAATAAAAATCTAATCTTTAACATTCAATCATCAAAAGCAGTCACCCAACTCACAAAACAAAAAGTACCAATTATTCCAAATAACATAATTAACGAAACCCACGAATCTTATAATCAAATACTAAAAACCCGTCAAATAAAAATCAATAATTTTACACGCAATTATCCCATAGTTCACTATTCCAAACAACATGATTAACAAAACCCACCCATAAATCTTTTAATCAAATACTTGAAACCCATTAAACAAAATACATAGATTAATTAAGCAAGAGATTACTAATAAGAAATCACCATAGCAATTCTCATACCCATAATAAATCATCAAGATAACACTGTAAAACAAAGAGATACTTACCCGCTTCGCCTTATTTGTTTAGGGTTTATGGTTTGATGTTTTAAAGAAGCCGATGAAATTTTTTAGGTGTATGGTTTGATGTTGGTGAGTCGAGGTTCTAGAAACCGGAAGATAATGAATGGAGCGTGTTTTTAGTTTTGTGGTATGAAAAAAATAGTTTTATCCTCAAATTTTGTTATTATGGTGTTGTAGTTGGTAGTCAACTTTGTATAACCATATAATGTAATAGACCAATAAGAGAATGCCAACACCACATGTATAAACCAACTACATACACTGAACATGTGCTGCAAAGAAATACGTCAACACTAAATGGTGAAACACAATTTGGCCGATCATTAATCACCACCTTTGTATAACCATCTAATACACCAATAAGAAATTGCCAACACCACATGTATACACCAATCTCCTATACGATCGCAAAATGCTTATTAGTATATAGTATAATTAGTTGAAAGTTGAAATTTCATTAAAAAGAAAAAAAGAAAAACGTCATAATTTTCTTTTTGATCATCGAATAATCTGTCTTTATTTGCCATTTTTTTTTTCTTTTAAATTTTTGAATGGCAGAATATATTGTGTAAAAATTTAAGAAATATGTCAAAATTTCACCATCATCATTGATTACTATAATGAGACTTTGAAAGTAACTAAATACTTATATTACTGAAAATAGACTATCAACAAACAACATACATTGAATTTTATCATTTGTTCAAACAAAAACGTCATATCACAGAAAATGCCTTTACTTAGAGCACTCTCATCGTTAACTTGATAACGCCCGTTATGGGCTTTTTAACGCCGTTATTGGCGTTATACCGTTGGAAGAGGAGCAGTTTAACGTCGTTGGTCCCTAGTTACGTTGCCATTAACGCCGTATGCTGAAAAAAAAAATCAAAAAATTTTCATATTTAGTCCCTCTAACGGCTACTAGCCGTTAACTTTTAAAAAAAATTTCAAAAAACACCCCTAACGGCTAGAATTTAAAAAAAAAAAAAAAAAAAAAAAAAAATCAAAAACCTTTTTTTACCACTATAAATACACAATTAAAACACCATTTTTTTCCACACTTCAACTACTAAATCCTCTCAACACTCTCAATCTTTCAACTTCCCTAATCGCAAAAAACAATGTCGAGAGGCAACGACGATACTTTCTACAATCTTCTCGCTGGTGGGTGGAATCCCTCAAACTCGTGTTCATCATCTAACCCGAATGCGGGTTCATCTTCAAACCCCAACCCACTAGGCGCTTCGAGCCAAGAAATGTGGCAACAACATCAACAATTACTGTTTTGGCAATAACAAAACCAACAAAACACCTTAAACTCCAACTTTCAAAACCTACAATTCACACAACAGTCACAACAATCACAAACTGAAACACAAGATGTTGCTGAGACACCCACATCTCCACTAAAAAAAGGAAAAGGTCGATAGCGAAAAATCAAAGAAACCCAAAGACCCCGAGCCCGAACCAATTGATTCCGATGAAGAGGAGGTTGTCGCTATACAAGGCTGCTGGAATTCAGCAGGAATCATTACTTGCAAGGTGTTACATAGTCGTTTGGAGGATCCAAAAGTTGGAAAGTGCCAACCTAGAGATACGTTTTGGTATCGGGTCCGAAATGAGTTCAATAGACTCAACTTTCAACGGCGCACCAAGGACATGATGTCAAGAAAATGGACAACGTTGAATGGTGATATGCACAAAGTTCAACTCTTGTTACGCATACATGCGCAACGGATCAATGAAGCGGTGAAAGTGAGGTGGATGTGATGAAACGGGCAAAGCAATGGTATCGTGAGGAAAACAGAGGAGCACTGTTTGGTCTCGATGACACTTGGGATATTTTGCATCATTATAAGAAATGGGAGACGCGAACCGTTGATTTAACCGGCGATGTCCCAAGCCAAACAAACGAGGCTTTGTTTGGTCATGATGAACAACCACGCCATGGGAAAGAAACGCTACCAAGAAAGCAAGATCCGAGACTACAACAAGTACCGGGGAACAAGCACCGGAGGAACGAGCTCGCTGCCTTATTTCATTTAAACTATGGCAAACGAAGTTTCGATGAAACGAGAAGTCTCCGGCTAACGTATTCGCCCCAGCAGAAAGAGATCTCACATTAACAAGGTTGGAAGAGATCAAGTTTTGATGACGCTACTGAGGGCAAGATCCAATGGTCGTGCAATGGATCAATGACGAAAAAGATCGAATCATCGCAAAATATAACTTGAAACCTCGTTAGTAGATCGTATTTCCTTTAATTTGTTGTAACGTTTTATTTGAAGTGTGTTTTTTTTTTTTCGTTGTAATTTTTTTTAATCTCGTATTGTAATATGTTTTAGTTTTAATGAAATGTTTGTTTTAGTTTAATAAATGAAGTGTTTGTTTTAGTTTAGGGGTTGAAATTGATAATATGAAATATTATGGTGTTATGGTGTTATTGGGATGTTATGGTTGTGAGTGTTTTTTGGGGATGTTAATGTTAAATGTTAAAGCTGATGTGGCGCTGACGTGGACGGTGTTATTAGTGTTATGGTGTTATGGATGGGAGTGCTCTTAGTACAAACAAATTCATCTTCGATTCATGTTATGAAGCAAAGTATTGTGTAAAAAAAACTGTTAAAAAAAATAAAGTTTATTGTTAAATACTTGACATGACAAAAAATCTAAATAATTTTATACCTAAACTGATGTGTCAACATTCTGCTGGTTGCAACAAATGAATCAAAATTTTTACAAACTAGTCGTTGTTTTCATACAGTTTTAGACATAATGAAGATTATGTTATGAATAATATTATGTGGATGCTCATATAATCCATAAGAAGTCTACGACCCAATTAGTTATTAGGGTTTTTACCCTAATATTTATCTATATATACCTTTTGTATCTCCTACATTATGAATAATAGAAGAATATTTTCATTCTCTCAATTCTTGTTCACATTTATGTTTAAATCGCTAAAGGTACCTCTCGAATTCTTTCACATATCAATAGTATTTACTGCAAGTTATTGATTTGTGTTAATGTTGCATATTTAATGTTTGTGCTAATACTCCAATCATCTGTGCTACATATTTGTATTATTTAATTCATATAACATTAATAGAATAAATTAATACTTACATGTATGTAATCTATAATTCTCTACGGTATGTTACCTGCTATATATTTTATTTTAGAAAAAATTGTTCATGAAACGCTTTGCGAGGACGTGTTCATGCTAAGTCTTGAATGTTATATGTGTTTAAACAACAATAAGATATTAAACAATTTAATAAAGATTTATTATTCTCAAACATAGGACATTATCCATATGTGTTTACAAATAAGAATACAATAACTGCATATTACTAGGGTATGACCAATTACGATTATCAAGATGTTTTGGTTCTCAATAGCAATGACGATAACATATTCTAATTTATGATTTGCTATGAAGGAACTTCCAACTCCAAATTCTTAGTTATTTGTTGATCAAAGTATTTGTATTATATTATTGATATATGCTAATTAGTATTACTGCTAACACGAGTAACATGACTATGTCATTTAAATTGTAAGATTTAGTATGGATTTTTAAACCATTCTTCGTATCTTGTTAGACCATCGATAGTTTTGTTTGCTAATAGTGATTATTTATATGATGCATGCAATTTTTATTACGAATTTATGTTGTTATTGATTTTTAATTTCATAAACATACGACAAAACATATGTACGGCAGTGGTGCAATAACTCATCCGATTTATAAACAATAAATATAGATAAAATTAAACAAAAGTGTTAAGCATGATTTATGTATGTATTATATTGAAAGTCATGTGACGACTCATATGTTTAGATTTTGTTAAATATGTGTTGATTTTTCATCTATTTTATCGATGGTTATGTGTATTTTCATGTACATATGATAGTGATTTTATTAAAATAAAATAAGAGATGATTAACTTAATTGATTCATCTACGGTTTGATGTGATTCTTTGCCATCTAAACTAGCTATCATTTTTTTAGATTTATATATATTTTATAAAAGCTAAGTATCGTGTAGTAACATAGATATATATATTTTAGATTTCGTTATCATATTCCTATGGTACAATACTACAACAAATAGTCAACTAATTCTATGATAGTTATAAATGGTATACTTCAAAATATATATTTCATACAATTCGTTCAATTTATAACCAAAGGGCAAAGACACATGTGTCAATATTATTTTTCATGAATAAACATAATATCAACCACAACTACAAATATTATAACACAAACTTTAGGATTTGTGGGCTGTGCGTGAACTAGCATGATACATGTTTTATCATGTTTTGGCTATGATTTTGAATATCTGTTACTTGTTTTGATAACAATAATTGCTTATTGCCTCTATGCTTAAACACTATGAGATCTTCTGTAACGTAACTTCAAGGCTTAGATGTCACTAGAAAGAACCATGATTCATTCTTTATATGTCATAATGCATCTTGTTGAATTATAACTATGTTGGCCTATCAACATGTATACTGATGAAAGATTATATGTATACGAGTTTGATCATTTTAAAATGCTAATATGGTAGTATATTGAATCTTTGCATAATTTGAGTTCATAGGTGATCATATATGGCCACGTTATAACTTTGATATTTATATCCCTTTAACATGAGTTATGCATTGACTATTTTGTATAATGATGAAAATCTATAAATTTTAAGGTTGATTAATTCGATGTTGATTATTTTATGACTTAAGCTCGGTCATAGATAATATCACTTTCATTTATTATTATCCTTACTTGGTGAATGAAATCAGCCATGTCATTACTTCTAAATTGATTTGTGTTGTGTTAAGGTAATTTATGATAAAGTGTAAGATAACGGTTATATGAAACATGACGTGCCTTGATATATTTTGGACTATTATTTTTGCGTATGACCGTGATATAAAAGTGAGCCGTTTAGTATAATATTATGAAACTCGTCCAATTGAAAGTGTTTCACTGAGTTTGAAAATACTTTAGTCAGAATAAATATTGCAATTATGGACGTTATGTATAGATATATCAAATATAAGAATAAGATGTCTTATATGATTCTAATTGTATAATCGAGTTTGTTATTTATGTGTTCATTATTTATTATATGTGATTTTAGTTGCAAGACATTTTATTGAATGGTTAGTGGTATATATGTGTTTAGCAAATTGTGCAACTTCATAAGTAAAAAAAAAATGTGTTTCTTGTTTGATAATGCTATGGGCTAATGTGCATACTATAGTGAACTAAGTTGAAGCGATAAAAGTACTTATATCAATTTAATTGAAGAAATGTGATGATGCATTAAGTTCTCTATGTTACGGAGTATTTGATTTTTATATAACAAGATGCAGCTAAAACACATGTGGTCATAAACTAGAGTTTATGAGCCAGGATTATTTATTGGCATGACCGGTTGAACTATCCCGGATCAATAACGATGCGAACCATATACAAAAACCTTGAGTTTTTCAAAGGTTATTTTATTAGTTTTATTGTTCTCAATGGAAGTGCATTGTTCACTTATTATCACCAAATTAAAGTAAGAACTGTGTTCTGTGAAGTTTTGAAAAGAATATAAAGAGGATGTATATAGGCCTATACATCTGTCATGTGGATCATTTTGAGTTTTAAAATCGATGCATCGTCAAAATGATCATCAAATACGCAACTTAAGGTTAGCGTAATTAGTGGCTCGACTTATAGAATGCGAGCACGGTTTTCCACATTGTGTTATTGAGAATGGTGATAAAAACTTCTAAGTACTGGGCGATTATTGGAATAAGTGTTGAACTTTATGTAGCCCAAGTTCATACGCGAATTGCTTTTGTTGAAACGTTCATAAAACGTGTTCAGTTGATTGCAAAGCCAATAATTATGAGAACAAAATCTTATATTATGGGGCATGTTATAAAATATGAATTTGCATCATACCAACAAGATTAATGAATACTCCCCAATAAAATGGTTTATGGTCACGAACCATATGTTTCCCATTAAAGTTTATGTAAATGTGCGAAACTTGTATTGAAAATCCACCACAACGCACAAATGGGATGTTGTAATTGATAATTCATTTAGGGGGAAGAATGAGCAAATGAGAGATATGGAATGAATTATAATATAAATGTTGATCCGCACCAATGAATATGAACTTGAAGGGACAATTTATATTCCGCATCTAGTAATTGCCGATTTGTTTAGTGACATAAAGAAGTGACTAGATCATATATACGCTGCTAGTGCTCCAATTATAATGTATGTCCCAAAATGAAAACCAATGATTAGTAGTAAGTCTATGGCACGCCTCAAGAAGTGATAGACTAATCGATTCCAAATAAAAGTCCTCGAATGAATAGATAAAATGGAGCAAGAAAATTAAGATGGTCTAATCGAGGTAATAAAGACCCCATAATAATTATCCTATAGAGACACTAGACATGAAGGTAATTGAAAACCCCGTACTTGAAAAACTATGAGATATCAATAAATGATATATTGCAATGTCTAGTAAAGTGTGGAATCGAAAATATAAATGAATCGACACCGATGGTGATATTGTATACAATAATACATATGGTAATGATTATGTAAATAAATAAGATAGCGCTATAATCATGGTGAGGATCATGGAAGCATACCTGCACGAAGTGCAGATGTATAAATGAATGGCCAAAATAAGTAAAGATGCAAAGAACTAATGAAAGATTGAAGTTTATTGTGGCGAGACATGGTTACTGGGACTTGAAGTCCATACATATGAATGTGTAAAATTATTGGATATGCATTGGTCATTATGAGAGAGCGAAATTAAAGTATTGAAACTTATAATTAAGGCATAATTGATGGCACATAAATATTTTCGCAAAGACTTTGCATATAGAGACATGATCTCATGTGGTGGATCCAATAATCTATTTAATACTTATAAGTCTGGCGATATGATAACTAATCAATATGCGTCTAAAAGAAAATGAATAGAGCTCATTTGAAGTTGAGATTCCATGAGGGATATAAAATGCATGAAGCATGTCTCGTGATTTAACATGCTAAAACCATATAAGAAAGTTTTCAAAAATAACACTTGATCAAGATGAATATATCACTATATGAGTGAAAGGCAATATGGTATTGGTTAAAAATGAGCCATTGAAATAATAAAATTTACCCATGTTAGTTTTAAAGAGATTTATATTTGAATATGGTATAAGTTACATATGTTTTGATGAGGTAAATGTGAACGGAACTCATGAAGTGATGTTTAAGACGGTTGAATACCTTGAAATGAAATACAATGTTTTGTCTTGTTTTATGAATTAAACATCTTAAAGATGAAATCATTTTTCATAATGAAAGCTAAAGAAAGATGCTATATATTTTTATATGGATAAATGACGCTCATGTTTATGAGGTCAATTGATGAAGAAAGACCCTTTATTTTAAAGATGATGATCACAATATCAATTTACATATGTCATACTAAAATGTGTATATGTGAAGTACAAGGATGTACTTAAATGAGATGTATGACGTATCTTAATCCTTAAATTGGATATGCGAACAACATGTATAGAGTATTTATTCATGTGGTTATATCAAGACACATTAAGGTGCATTCACTGATTCAATGAGCTTAAGTGATGTGATCATCAGGGGGAGAGAAGATACTCGTTGCACTCTTTTTCCCTTGACCACGGTTTTGTCCCCACAGGGTTTTCCGGCAAGGTTTTTAATGAGGCAACATCCCCGAGCGTATAAAGGAATTATGTATTTTTTTTCCTTCACTAGATTTTTGTCCCACTGGGTTTTGTCTAGTAAGGTTTTAATGAGGCATAATTCTCAAATGGACATCCAAGGGGGAGTGTTATGGATAATTATAATATGGATGTCCATATCTTATAGGATACTTATTAAAGGTATTTGAGTTATATTAGAAGATTACATATCTTCCATAATGTATGACCCTCACAATGGTTGTTCTTAAACTGGATATACATTTACAAGTGGAGGAACCGCAAATTCATGGCGTTTAGTTAAGCAGACGATCTCAACGATTTCATCCAACCATGCAGAAATTCTAGCGATACATGAAGCAAGTCGAGAATGTGTTGACTAAGAAGTATGATACAACACATACGTAGATCATGTGGAAATTCTTCAAGTAGGCACCAACAGTTTTGCATAAAGATAACGCAACATGTATTGCTCAACTTAAAGAAGGTTATATCAAGGGCGATTTGACGACACATATTTTACCAAAATTCTTCTTCACTCATGACTTACAGAAGAATGGTGATAGTAACAAGTTCGTTCAAGCGACAATTTGACGGATCTATTTACCAAGGCACTTCCTACATCAACATTTAGGAAACTAAGTTACAACATTGGAATGCGACGACTCAAAGAGCTCAAGTGATATCGCCATCGAGGGAGACAATACGCGCTGCACTCTTTTTGTCCTTAGTCATGGTTTTGTCCCACTGGGTTTTCCTGACAAGGTTTTAATGAGGCAAAGATTCTTAAAGCGTATTAATAATATGGACATCCAAGAGGGAGTGTTATGAATAATATTATGTGGATGCCCATATAATCCATAAGAAGCCCACGACCCAATTAGCTATTAGGGTTTTTACCCTAATATTTATCTATATATACCTTTTGTATCTCCTACATTATAAATAATAGAAGAATATTTTTATTCTCTCAATTCTTGTTCACAACAGATTATACATATTTTTAGTTATCCGAAACATTCCTCTACTTCAAAAGAGATTAGGTTATATTGTTGAGTAGTGCTACATCCACACAAGATCCACAAAAAGAAATCCAAACAAGAGATGTGGCATTTGTTGATTGGTGTGTTTAAATGTATTTTCTCTCACTTCTTTTTGCTACACCAATAAACAAATGCCACATCTCTTATGTGGATTTTTTTGTGTAAATCTTATGTGGATGTAGCATTACTCTATATTGTTAGTGTTTCAATTGTATGTTGGTCATATGAGAACTATAATGTTTGAGAAACATAATTAATATCTGCCAAACTAACTAGCTAGATAAGATTATAGCTAGTACCCTATTGAATTTAACTCAACCCTTGCAAATAATACTATGTTTGGTACGTTTTCAAGTTTTTACACCAAGCATGTCTATATATTACTGTCGTTAAAATAATAATAATAATAATAAAAAAAATAAAAATAAAAAAAAATCTTCAAGCTCATCTTGTGCTAAGCTAGTATTGTGTAAAAAATAATAATAAAAATAAAAATAGAGCTAGTACAAAGTACAAAGCTTAAAATAAAAATAGAGCTAGTACAAAGTTTAAAATAAAAAAAGAAGGGGATTAATAAGCTAGTAAATATAAGCTAGCTTATTTACTTGTTTCGGCCAAAATCTATACTAGATTATAAATCATTTGAGACTTCTTATAAAAGGAAGTTTTAAAATTTTAAGACAAAAAGCATTACAATATTATAAAAGAAAAATTAGAAAATTAATGTAAAATTTGAAAATTTAAGTCTCATTTAAACCATATAATAACCCTTTCAATAATCATATGCTTTAATAAAATTGTTTTATAACAAAAGATCACTAAACTTATACACATCAATTTAATGTTAAAATATGAAAAATAAAAGTACTAAGTATTTACGCTATTAATAATTTAAATGTTCTACTTTAGAAAAACATATATCTATCTACTATATTATAAAGTATTTAAGACATGTTAAATAAGAAAAGTTTAAAATGAAAAACATGTATTCGTCACAAAATAGTCACCGTCGCATTGCGCAAGTACCATTCTATTAAATCATAAAGTAGGGCTAAGCATCGGGCCGAAACCGACCCGACCCATCTCGAAACCGACAAGGCTGAAAATCCTAACCGAATCCCGACCCGATTCTAGTTCGGGTAATCCCGACCCGAGTCCCGACCCGAGTCCCGAAACAAACCGATTTGTATGGTTTTTTTGTGTTATCCCGGGTAATCTCGAGTCCCGACCAGACCCGAGTCCCGACAAGGCTGAAAACCCAAACCGAGTCTCGACCCGAGTTAAGGTCGGTTTGTGTCGGTGGGAGTCGGGCGTTGGTCGAGATTGCTCAGCCCTATCATAAAGTGTTATCCACCTTTTGAGTTTATGAAAATAATAAATGAATACGGGGCCTGTTTGGTAGGGGTTTTTTGAAGGAGCTGTTAGCTTTTGTTAAAAAATAATATCCTTTGAAATAAGTAGTTTTATTTGAATATATTAACTTCAAGTTTTTATTACAAACAAATAGCTCTTAAATGAAAAGTTGATTCATAAAACTTTTTAAACATCTTTAAGCTGTTAAAACTTTAAATTACTAATACACCGTTCAAACATTTGTTTACAATTATATATATGTCCTTTTATGTCATTTACATATCATAATTACATTTAACAGCTAATTTACCAAACACTTTTATTGAAAAAAAAAATACAACTTGTAGCTCATGTTAACAGCTTTGCAATTTACAGCTTACAACTTACAGTTTACAACTTACAACATACAGCTTACAGCTAGTTTTGCCAAACATACCCATATTATGGAAAGTACACATGTCCAACAAATAACAATATATGCATATATTTAGATATCATAACAAGTTATTTCATGAAATATGTATCTCTTACGCTGCGTTCTCGAGTTTTAGTTTTGAAAGAAGAGAACAAAAGTTGGCAAACAACAAAATAAATTCGTGTTCCTGAGTTTTTCTAGGACAGAAGAGAAAAGAAGAGGAGAGTAATTTTGGCTACACTTCTCTCCAAAACTTTCTTCCTAAAAGTAGAATGATCTGAGAGAAGTTATATTAAGAAGCTCTAAATAAACAAAATTACTTAAATGACCTAATAAAAAACATAAGTTTTATATATTACTAAGAGTATAATTGTAAAATCATTTGTTATATTTTATTTTCTCTCATAACTCAGAAACATGATATAAAAAATTAAATTTTATTCATCTCCTATTCTTTTCTACCCATTTTTAACTCTTCTCTTTTTTTCTTCCATTTCAAAATCTTTAAAACATTCACTATTTTACACCCACGCTTTGAATTATGTTATCAAAAACCCTCATTGACTTATCGGAAGCATGATTGCTTGTAAAAAGTAATTTCGATTTTTCTTAATAACCATAGTTTTAGACGACTAATTCACCAGGTTTGAACCTACAACCAATCAAACTCAAGCTTATTACATGCTAAAATTGATATTGCTAAAATATTGGTTCATAAATGTGGATAAATTCTTCAATCGTTCATAAAAATTTATTTATTGTGATAAGATAAAAAAATTATATATTGTGATAAGATAAAACTCAACAACTTGATTTTAGGTGAATGAATCAAAGCAAAATACAAAGATTTTTGTATGTTTCTGGCATATTATTTTAAGAATGAAGCTTGTGTTGTGTAAACAGTAAAGATGAAATCCGTTGATAACTGACAATTGTCGAGCAAAAGCGGTTGGTGGAAAATTTAACACTCGTGTCTGTTAGATTTTGGCGGGAAAAAAAATACTCACTCGTGTTTCAAATATTGTTAGCATCATTCTTGAGAGATTATAATTTTGTTAGTATCATTCTTGAGCTCTGAATTTCAATTAACGTTGTCCGTTTATGGTATCCACAAATACATCACTCGATCAGATCGAATCTTACTCACGATTGTTTCATATTCGCTGTTACAACATTAAAAATATAAGATAACACGAAGCTTAAACCATCCAAATTGTATCATAAATCTCCAGGGTATATTATCTTTTTATTTTTCCATCTATGTGAGGTCTCAAGTTCAAGTTTTGTCATGTGCAAACAACCCTGAAGTGTGGTAACATCAACATCGCTTAAACCAATTTGGATTGTTAAATACAAGAACAAATTTAACAATAGTCACCATTTAACTTAAATTTACCAGTTACATTTTTATTTAACGCATAATATATACATATATTCTACCTTTTTTATACATCGCTTAAACAAAATTAAAAACTACATACCATATATACATTTTTATCTTTCTCATACATCACTTAAACAAGATTAAATATTGTTGTTGTAGTATTTTTCAATGCGTAGCAGAAATACCATGTTACTTAAACAAATACGATAATGGTGTAAACTGTTAGTTTCAACTTTTAAAAAATTAGAAAAACCACTAGGCTGTATTTGGCTAGAGGATTATAAGAGCTTATTGGGTTTTGAGCTTTTATAACAAGCTAACTTATAAAATAAGTTTTGCTTATCACACAATTTTATTAAAGCTTTTATAAACCATAAGCCTCAATAAGCCATAAGCCTCAACAAGTCTGAGCCAATTGAAACGAGCTTATAAGAGCTTATAATTATTCAAATTAGTGGATTATCACATAAAATCTCAAAATATATCTGAATGTAATTTGATGTATTTTTATACGATTTTATATTAATAAACTTTAGTTCTGCCCCGGTGAAATTAGGTTTGTTATTTGTTATTGTTATATTAATAAACTTTAGTTCAACTAATTAATCAAACAACTTTATAAAAATAAAAATATAAATTTCAGCTCCGGCTCCGGCCCCGGCTCTACTCATAGCTCCAACCATAGGTACAAAGTACAACCCCCTTCGCCAAAGGGAGGTGATTTGTACACTCTCAATATTGATGGGAGACTCAAAATATGAGTATTTGGACATTTATACCATTACAGGATAAACATAATTAAAAATAATATAAGGGTATAAATGTCCAAACACTCATATTTTGAGTGTCCCAATCATATTTGGGAGTGTACAAATCATCTCTATTCGCCAAAACATATCCATGCTCTAAAAAGTAAAAAAACATGGAACACAACATAAAAGAGTTTAACAAAAAACAAAACACTTTGCTACTTATAAAAACAAGACTTTCATAGTCCACCAAAGTGTTCTGTTCTGTTCTCTTCTGTTCTATTCTTTCTCTCTCTAATATTTCCTGTTTGTCACTAATTCAGGTACACAAAAATCTCACTCTCAAAATTTCATATCAAGAATTTCAATCCAATTATACTATTTATATATATATATAAAAAGAGATTCATTTTTGATCATATTTTCATTAATTCTGTGATTATTTTTATTGAATTATGATATGTTTTGATGTTCTAATTTTTGTTTATGAATTGAAATTTGAAAATTTCTTTAATTTGATTGGTTTTCTGTTGTTGATTTCATGAATTATGTAAAATTTTGTGTTTATGTATATAATTTGAGTTTTTTTTTTTTTTTTTTAAAGAAATTTAATGAGTTTTATTTGAGATAATTATGATTAGGTTGTTTTTTATATTTTAATGGTAGTTTAATTGGATTAATGATTGTGTGTAGATTAAGTTAATTAATTAAAGGTTTAATGATTGAGTTGTTTGAAGCTTTTATGATAAAATTTGCTTTTGCATGATTGCTTTTATTATTTAATCAAAAGTTGGTTTTTGCTTTTTTTAGCTAGTGTTTTTGGGTTGCTTATTAGTAGAAGTGTAAGAGTGCTTTTTTTAGAAAAAAGCAGTATAGGAGATAGTGTTTGGATTTACTTTATAGTGTTTGACACATGTGCTTATTGGATATAAATAGTAAACATTATTAGAATCGGAAAAGTAGGTAGAAGGGCGATTAGTCATCTAAAATGGTTATCGGCTTATTGCGGTTTCTTACGTAAATAAAAACAATTTGGATAGAAAAAACAGTAGGCTTTATTTTAGAGTGAAATAAGCAGTTTGTGAAAAAACAGTCGCCTTATTATGATAAAACTTGCTTTTGCATGATTGCTTTTTTGATCAAAAGTTGGCTTTTCTTTTTTTAGCTAGTGTTTATTTTTGGAGTGTTTTGGTTGCTTATTAGAAGTGTATAGTGCTTTTTTGGGAAAAAAAAAAAGCAATATAGGAGATAGTTTTTGGATTTACTTTGTAGTGTTTGACACATGTGCTTATTGGATATAAATAGTAAACATTATTAGAATCGGAAAAGTTGGTAGGAGGGCGTCATTGATCAGTCATCTAAAATGGTTATGTGCTTATTGTGGTTTCTTACGTAAATAAAAACAATTTGGATAGAAAAAACAGTCGGCTTTATTTTAGAGTGAAATAAGCAGTTTGTGAAAAAGTAGTCGGCTTATTAAGGAGATAATCAGTTTGAAATAAGCAATCTCTAACACCCTTTTGCAACTCCAAACCGCTTCTTCAAATCTGATCATTGCACACTTAAATATGCTGTAATTGTCTATCTGTTGTGTCAAAACGCGATATCCTGACAAAAAGTGTAATAAGCAATCTCGTGTGTATTTATGGCTAATTTGTATTTGGTGATTAAAGTTGTGATCGTGAGGGAAAATGGGGTCAGAAGCGCCGAAGAATGTGGTCATTCATGTGACTGGCTTCAAGAAGTTCAATGTGTTTGCTACCAACCCTACCGAAGCATTGGTATCTAATCTAAAAAGTTATGTTGAAAAGACCGGTTTACCCCCTGGCGTTTCTTTAGGTAGCTGTACAATTCTTGAAACTGCAGGAGATGGTGCGTTGGATATGCTTAAGAAGGTTTTGGAAGCGAGTGTTTCAAGCGAGAACAAGTCTGGTACCACAGAAGTTGTGTGGGTGAGTTTAATATTCATCTTACTACCAATTTTCTTTTGCTTTTATTCACAAGCTTTTAATACGTGTAGGAAAAAAACTCGTTCTCAAGCTGATATTTTTTACCTTTTTTATGTTTATATTTCATTATATAGTCGCTAAACAAATTGTTTAATTGTTTCACTTATGGTACGCTCTATTTAGTCCACATACATTTTGACTTGCATGGTCAAACCAATTACTTGTCATATTTGAATTGAGATTCTTTTAATACTACGTACAATTTTACGACCAACAATCTGACATCCTTTTTTAGGGATTTTCATTAAATGTAATGCAAGCTGTCACTGTTATCCTTGAAGTTTTGAGAGTTTCGTATCAAATTTGGATTTGAAAATTGGTTGAGTTGATGTAGGAAGTCAAATTGTATTTTAGAAACAAAGGACGTATACAGGTGTCTCTTGGTGTCTATTAATTTAGTACGACTTATAGAGCAATATATTTCCGCTATTATTCTTGATATTGAGTAATAATTGTTATTATCTAATTTTCCAGCTGCATATGGGATTAAATGGCGGGGCATCAAAGTTTGCCATTGAACGAAAAGCAGTAAACGAAGCCACTTTCTCGTGTCCCGATGAGCTTGGTTGGCAACCGAAGGTATTACTGTTTTTTCATTAGACTTCACGTAATATTAGAATTTGGTTATCTGATTATGTTAATATACTTCTTTTTTCAGCGGCTGCCAATTGTCGCAGGTGATGGAGAAATAACTCGAATAAGAGAGGTAATTATTGTTCTGTTTCTGGCATCTTTTCTACCTTGTTATTACTCCCTTCATCCCTAAAATAGATTGCATTTTCTTTTGGTTAATATATTTACCAGGGTGCAGGATTACTCCCCTTTACCCAAAAAAAAATAGATTGCATTTTCTTTATATGGAACTCCGAATATAGTATTGACATTGTTGTTCTTTGTTTAAAGTAATTATGATAAAATGTTTTTATAAGCTATCAACAGTCGCACCAAAAATACAGTCAATAATCATACGCATGGTGCTTTAAGCTCTTCAGACCCTACGTTCGAGTCTTGAAGCACCATTTGGCTGCTTGTTGCACGTGTCTTGTGGAGTGGTTGCCAGTATCGTATTTGCTGATTTGCTCATGTTAGAATGAAATAAGTATTTTGATATGCAAGGAAACTGTTTTTATAGCTCCCTTGATTTAATGATATTTTAAAGTACCTGACACATAGTCAAGAAAAGTGGAGTTGACCGTTAATTAAATGTCTTGAAATATCATTGATAACAACAAACAAGTGAACTCTAGCAATCCAAATCAGTATCGCCCACTATGATGACGATATGTAAACGCACATAGTTAACTTCCAAAGTTCTAGAACTAGGGACTGTTGCAGTTTTTAACGGATATATTAATATGGAAGTGAACTCTAGCATTCCATATATCAGCATCACCCTATATCGGTAGTAGGTAAATGCGCATCTCTAACTTGTTCCTGAAAAAAGAAAATGTTGCAACGTTTAATGGACATCTTAGAGTGGAAAAGTTTTGAATGTTTTGCGGGGTTGAGGGGATTATTTTGAGCTTAAAAATGTCGAATTTTCGTAAGTCCTAGTCCTCATAGGTGCCAAGATGGGTGGGCCGGGTAAGGGGTTGAGACTGATTTGTCCCAAACGGATCACTTTAAGAATCAAACTATCTGAACCAAACAATTTAGGTTGTTGTATGTATTAAGAAGACGTAGGCGACTTTACATGTTTGACCCGTTTCCTTATGGTTTGTCTTTTTCCACCCGCTTGAGCTTAAATACAACTCAAATTGACCCATTTGATTTTCTTTGTTGTTTTGAAGACTTCTTTCTCAGTTGATGCCATCCTGGAGTTCTTAAAGAGTATCAAGGGCTGTGATGCAATGATCTCTGATGATGCAGGGCGTTTCGTGTGCAACTATGTATACTATCATTCCCTCCGCTTTGCAGAAGAGAAAGGTCACAAATCCCTTTTTGTACATGTCCCTCCATTTACAAGGATCAATGAAGAAGCACAAATGCAGTTCATGGTATCCCTTTTGGAGGCCATTGCGTCAACTTGTTGATAGTATTTATCATCCATGTTTATTACAACCGCATCTCTTTTTCTTACTTTTGGTATGTTGTTGGACTGTTCTCTTGTAAATTGCTATGTTTTCTTGAGATAATTTAAATGTGTTAGAGATTGTGGTTGGGTGGTTTAAAGTATAAAAATATGAACTAAATAATGCAATGCTTTCGAAAATATGTTACTGCAAACTTGATACATTTTACTTTTCATGTGTTGGATCTGAGGCGTTTTGGCATGAGATGGATATGGGTCATCCTGGCGCAAGCTGGTTGAGTTTGCCAGAATTCAACCTTATGCAGAATAAACCTGTCGTACACGGAAATTTCTTAATCAAAAGACATTATACAAAGTATATTCGTTTTTCATTTGTTTTCAGCGAAGGGAATTTTTTTTAAAGGCGCGACAAATGCAATATTCGTTTTCTAGATCTTGGAACATGTTCATGTTCGAGGTCTGAATGTCATTATTGTCATTTCGGCCAACACGCGTGTTGGACTTTTGTATCGTGGAGCAGCCTGCCTTTGCAAATAAGCTTCACCCTAAGAATATAAGTCTGTGTGAAAAACCAAGTTCTTACAACTACTGAACTAGAGCTTATAATAAACTAAATAACTCTTTTACCCTTGATTTTTTTATGCTCTTTTGATAGTTACTAGAGCTTATAATAAACTAAATAACTCTTTTACCCTTGATTTTTTTATGCTCTTTTGATAGTTACTAGAGCTTATATAAATCTACTTTGCATGCTTGTATGCTGGTTTTTTCTTTCGTCTGCATATCCTTGCTATCACTTTCACACATGCACTTTTTTTCTGAGCCCTCTCACCCACACACTTGCCGGAAGGAATTTCTGGAAAGTCTCTTTACTCTCGGGGTTTATCTCGAGGTAGGGGTAGGATCTGTTTACATTCTACTTCCTCATACCCCGCCTCGGCAGGATTGGGTATGTTGTTGTTGTTGTACTTTTTACTCTTGATTGAGTGTGTTATTTGTTATTTCTTTTTTCTCAATTATGTCATTGCACTTCTCAAATACATAACCTTTTGAGTGTTCAAATACTATGTATGAGCAATCAACAGCTACAATTAGAAAACACAAAGTTAATTTTGCAATGATAAATACAAGTATGGCGTCTCTGATTTTTTGTGCTTATGTTGATTTGTTTAAAAAAAAAAAAAAAAAAAACTAATTTTCTTTTGTTCATGTATATTTTCGCTATTTGCTTTATGCTCATGGTTGTTCATGTCCCTTTCCTAAAACGTAGCTTTACGCTTATAAATCACATGGCCTTAGACGAAGGTTGTGTTTGATAGCAAGCGTATAATAATAGCTTATAAAAGCTTAACCTTTAACATAAGCCAACTTATAAAGCCCGGAGGTCCTCTGGAAAACCCTCTCCTTTGGACACAACGTCAAAGGTTTGATCCCTACTTCTTGCTAAAAAGCCGGAGGTATTTTAAAAACGGCATCTCTACCTTCGGGCTTCGGGTAGGGGTAAGGCTGTCAGGGGTAAGATTGTCTTATAAAAAATTTGATTTTAACTTAAAAGCTTTTTTACATTTCACATCCTCTATACCTCGTGGAAGACAGAATTAGGTAAACGTTAATTTTAACTTATAAAAATATTTGTTGGCATAAAAAACTTGTGAAAGCTTTGTTAATTCGAGCTAACGGAATTGAACCTTTAAATACGAGTAGAGGTTTAAACGAGTCAAATTATTTATATACATTTTAAAATACTATGAATTAAAATGCAAAAGCTTAAAATACATCTAAAATTAGTTTATACTTTTCATCAGTGGCGGTGATTAACATGTGTAAGTGAGGCAGCCGCACATGACGACATTTATAAAAGAGCCCCCAATTTAATATATGTCTATTAGTATTTATACATGTCTAACCAACACTTTTTAAATAATTTGTGAGGAAGCCTCTGATTTAATATATGTCCATAAAGAGTTATACATGTTTAACTATATTATGTTTTGAATTTTTCATAATAGTTAAACTTTTCGTGATTTACAAGATCTCATTTATAGTTTCACACCGGGCCACACAAATCAATAAATCAATAGGATTCATGTAACTTTAAATAATAGATATATCTATGATTGATTTTGAAACAACTCTACAACTATTTTTCTTATTCCGGTTATATTATGTTTTGAATTTTTCATAATAGTTAAACTTTTCATGATTTACAAGACCTCATTTATAGTTTCACACCGGGCCACACAAATTAATAAATCAATAGGATTCATGTAACCTTAAATAATAGATATATATCTACGATTGATTTATGAAACAACTCTACAACTATTTTTCTTTGTCTGGCTACAAGTAATACCCTCTCAATTCTTTTTGTTTTTTCTTTTTCTTTTTAACAATTTTATTTTTAATATAAAACTATGAAAATAAAAGATTATTTCATGTAGCTTATAAAAATATTTTTTTTTATAATTTTTTTAGCAACAATACCAGCACCAACATCAACAACAGCACCAACACATGTACAATCTATTTTTGCTAAACATAAATAAAATTATAAAAAAATATTTTATGATGTCAATAAAATGGATAAAGGTACTGGCAATGGGAGCGGCATGGGCACGGTTTCAACCCATGCCGAGCGGCAACACCGCCGCCACCAAAGCGGCATAGGTGAGGCATGGAGGATTTCTGGATGTAATGCCGCAGAATCATGGGAGACAAGTGGAAAAATATAGTCGTTGGGAACGGCTAGAAATTGGCCTTTCAAAAAAAAAAAAAAAAAATCCCTTTATAAATAAACACTTTAAACCATTTCCAATTCACATTTTATTTAACATATTTTCACACAAACAAATCAACTACAATACTCTAAACAAAATGTCTTCATCCTCCTCTTCTTCATCCGAGGACAAGTTAGTTTTTCCCGCCGAGTCTTCCGAACTATTGTTATCCGGTAGTACCCTATCAACCTATTTAGCCGTGTACGATTCCATTGAAGACACGGCAAGATATCCATTACCGTCTCCAATATGATCTTACGGAGCACGTAGCGGCTCAAGACTTACCATACCTCGATAACTAGTTATTTCATTTTTTTTCCAAAATTTTATGTAATTTTCTTTTAATTATTAATGAAATATTATGTTTTTATTATATTGTTTAATATAATTATAAATATAAAAAATGAAAAAATAAAATTAGGTAAGGCATGGGTCATGGTTGCCACTAAAAAGTATGATAAGGCATGAGAAAGTCATGAATGAGGTGGAATAATAATATTAGTGGGTGGTGAGACATGAGTGAGACATGAGATCATGACTGCCACTAGGGGTGTCATTCGGGCTGACCTGACCCGAATCCGACCCGACCCGAACCCGACCCGAGTCAATTCGGGTCGGGTCAATCGGGTTCGAAAGTATATTCGGGTCAATCGGGTCAACTCAAATTGACCCGAGTTCTAAACAAGGTTAGGTTCGGGTATATTTTTTTAGCCTTGACCCGACCCGAACCCGACTAACCCGGCTAAACAACACATTTACAATGTAAAATACTCGGGTTGACCCCGAACCCGAATTGACCCGACCCGTTGACCCGAGTTCTAAATAAAGTCGGGTTCATATATGATATTTTAAAGCTTTACCCGAGTTGATCCGACCCGAGTTGACCCGAACCCGACCGGGTCAACCCGAATAACACCCCTAACTGCCACCACTCTAATACCGGGTGAGAAAGGTAAAAACATATTTACCATCCACACCACCCTCAATATAAATAGTTGCTGGTCACCACTCCCCTTTTTTATTTCACAAACCTCTCTCCCACACACATTTCCAAATCAAATCAAACCAAACCTCTCTCTCTCAGGTATAAAAAAAATTCTTTTAAATCTATATAAATCTGTTTCTAAATGTTTGATTTGTTGAACTTAAGCTATTACTTGATAAATATTGCTTGTTTAGGCCAAACTATTAGTAGCTTATTAACGCTTTTGTCGTTGTGATGACGTCAGCAATTAGGGCTCAGTTTGTGTGTTTATAAGATTTTGTGATCCGATCTGCTAAAATTAGGTCTAATATGAAATTTTAGTTGTTTCGTTAAGTAGTGACGGTTAAGTTGTTGCGTTAGATTGTTAGGTTTTAAACGCTTTTGTCGTTGTGATGACGTCAGCAATTAGGGCTCAGTTTTGTGTGTTTATAAGATTTTGTGATCCGATCTGCTAAAATTAGGTCTAATATGAATTTATTTGTTTCGTTAAGTAGTGACGGACTGACGGTTAAGTTGTTGCGTTAGAGAATTAGATCGTTAGGTTTGAAGTTTTGTGATCTGATCTGTATGCGTTAGGTATCGGAGGATGTTACGAAGTGATTTGTTGCGACGTCGCGATGAAATTAGCTTATTTACTTTAAATTATGAGGTTTCTAAATTTTTTTTAGCCAGATCGATGAGTTTGTCGTTTACACGTTCGGTTCATATTTTTTTTAGCGAAATAAATCGGTATACAATATTTGATGAATATTGCTTGTTTATATGAAACTATTATGTTTTAGACGGTTTTGTGTTTGAAATCGTTAGTTAATAAGATTTTGTGATCGGATCTATATGTTGTATAATCATATTGATGAAATGATTTCGAAATCAGTTGTTTCGTTAAGTAGTTAGTTACGGTTGCGTTAGGGAGTTAGGTTTAAGGTATTGTGATCCGATCTATATGTTATAGTTATATATAATGATATGGATGAAATGATTTTTTAATGACATTAGGTTAGTTATTTGAAATTATGAGGTTTTTATTTACCGAATCGGATGTTTCGTTTTGGTAGTTAGGGTTAAATTGTTGCTATAGAGAGTTAGATTGTTAGTATATGGTTTTGTGATCTGATTTGCATGTTTTAGGTATCTGAGGATGTTACGATATGATGAGTTTGTATAGAGCTTAGGTGTAGATAATGCAATTTGAATTAGATCACTAGGTTTTCTATTTCGTTATCGGATCTGAATAACTTGGGTTTTGGAGTTTGCTATGAATGGAATGATCGTCTGTTAAGAGTTTTTTCGTAGATTGTAGCCTTTGTAGTTTTGTTTATTTATTGATATCGGAGGCTTATGGAAATCATTTGTTGCGACTTGTGACTGAGGAGCGTCGTGATGAAATTAGCTTATTTACTTGAATTTCTAAGGTTTGTTATATTTTTTTGTCGAAATTGATGGAAATTACGCACTTTAGAATTAGATCGCTAGGTTTAAGTTTAAGATTTCATGATCGGATCCGAATGGTTTAGTTTGGATGCTGTTTTGTTGCTACTAATGAAATGATTGCTGATTGATGATTTGTGTGCTTGAAGCTCTGCTGATCTAAACCTTGTAGGCTCTATTAACGGATCTAATTGCTTTATATAGGGGGTGTTTGTTTAAGCTTATCTGCTAGGCTTATGAGCTTATTGAACTTGAAAGCTGATATATGCCTTATGAAATTGTTCGCATATTCGAGATGATTTTATGTTGATGATTGCTGGAAGGGGTTCACCTCTTTAGTATTTCTGCTTGATTACGTGTTTACCCTTGTCCCTACCTAAATTAGATGCTTGTTGTCTCTTTAGTTTATATAGTATAACTTACACTAAGACTTGATTTTGTCTGTAGGATCCCTCGTCTGAATTAAGATGGGGCTTACATTCACCAAACTTTTCAGCCGGCTTTTTGCCAAGAGAGAGATGCGTATTTTGATGGTGGGTCTTGATGCAGCTGGTAAGACCACCATTTTGTACAAGCTCAAGCTCGGCGAGATCGTCACTACCATTCCTACAATTGGTACGTCGTTTTCAGTATTAGTTTTTCCTAACCAGTAATATGTCTTTTTAGTAACGAATACAGAAGTCAATAACATTTGCATAGCGCGGGTAAGGCATTGGGTCTCTATATAATAACGTTGGTGACTGGTGCCATGATGGTAAATGTGGCAAAAGCAGAGATGCGTTTTGAGATTTAATTTTTGTTTCTCTAAGCATGCAGGGTTTAACGTGGAGACTGTGGAGTACAAGAACATCAGCTTCACTGTCTGGGATGTCGGGGGTCAAGACAAGGTAGCTTCTTCATTTTGTATCTGTTAAACAATTTAATACGAAGATGCACATATTGGTGTCGATGATTTAACCAGTAGCTTAACATGTGTAGATTGATGTATTGTATATGTGCAGATCCGTCCACTATGGAGGCACTACTTCCAGAACACACAGGGTCTGATCTTTGTGGTTGATAGCAACGATAGGGATAGAGTTGTTGAGGCAAGAGATGAGTTGCACAGGATGTTGAATGAGGTAAATTTTCATGTTGAATACATATTATTCATTTTCTAGTATCAAAGGCATAGGTAAATTTGAAAGACTTCATGAGTTCATGCATACTGTATTTACCATATTTTACATGCTTGCGTTTATATAGTACAGATAACACTTATGGTGCATGTTGCTTTCTGATCCATGTCATATGCTCTTTGACTTATAGTTGGCATAATAATGGTCGGTCAACACGGTCACTTTTTTATACTTGCCGAAATAGGTTGGCTGGGCTGACCTTAGATTTATATACTTCATAAGTATCTTTTGTGCCAAGTATGATTGCAAGCATTTATAATAATCCGGTTTCTTAATAAAATGGTTTATAGAGACCTTGTGCATGAAAAGGGGACTTTAGGTGACATTTGATTTGTTTCCTTTCTAAACTATTTTAACGCTTGGCCTGTTAAAGATTACTGGGTGAAATTTGACACTTCTCTCTTACTGGCAAAACCCATTTCTGTTAAAGTTAACTGATGTCATTCAATCATGGGATATAGTTTCTGTTGTATGAAATTAAATAAAAAAGTTGATGTAGACTAGTTCAAGTTGTCAGTGTCATCCCTTTACCCCTTCAGCTATACTGCCTATTCTAGGGGGTGTTTGTTTCGGCTTATGGCTTATTTGGTTTTGGGCTTATGTTTCATAAGCTTACTTTTTGTGGGGCTTATTGACATAATAAACTTAGATAAGCCGAAAAGTTTCAAAATAAGCGACAAAAAGTGAGCTTATGAAACATAAGCCCAAAACCAAATAAGCCATAAGCCGAAACAAACAAACAGCTAGTTCATTGTTAAATTATCCTTTCAGTTTTATACTCTCTCTGAAAGCGGGTTTATAAAATAACTTAAACTGTGTAGTGTGTACTAAAAAGTCATAAAATGCTTATTAAAACTAACCTCAACTATATTTTATCACTAATATTGGAAACTCTTCGTCAAATTAACTTTGCAATAATCAGTTGTATCTTTGCAATCAGAAGTTATGTGCTTCAATATTTTCATTTTTATGAAAAAATAGTGGTTATGATGAGATCAGCTTGTGATGTGAGCTTATCATTCCTTATATCAAGATAACATTGGCCAGACTTTACTAAAATGATGATCTTATACCATGCTTTTCAATTGTTAATGAGACCACTGTGTGTTAATGCTATCTAAAGCTCAATCCTACATTTGTTGATATGGAAGAAAAGTAGGTTTATGCTGTTGTATATTTGTTGTTAGGTTTAAATAGTCTATTTGATTGTAGCACGGTACTGGTTTTTTAATGAGAATACTCCAAATCCTACTTCATTGTAGGACGAGCTAAGAGATGCAGTTCTTCTTGTGTTTGCCAACAAACAAGATCTGCCTAATGCAATGAATGCTGCTGAGATTACTGATAAGCTTGGGCTCCACTCTCTTCGACAACGCCACTGGTAATGTTTCTCTAACGTCTTATTTATTGCATCAGTATAAGATGTTTTGCATTGAATGTTACACCTCACGATTACAGTTCAAGTCCCCAGGATGCCCTAGTGAGGGGTATTTTAGATAATAGAGAAGGACATATAGTAAGGGGGTCTTTGTTTAAGCTTATATAACATAAGCCGTGTTCGGCTTATATAACATAAGCCACAGTTTTGTGGCTTATTTTGATACTTATGGGCTTATATAACATTGTCAATGTTATATAAGCCCATAATTGTTAAAATAAGCCACAAAATTGTGGCCTATGTTATATTAGCCAAAACAAACACCTCCTAAGAAATATTGAAATAAGAAGAATATCTATAGTCTATCTATTCTATAACTATCTATAATGCATTTGGGATATTTATAAATAGAAGTCTTAATTTTTTAAGCTTACACATGTTACTATATTTAGTAATTCATACAATTAAATTCTACACTACACTAATTACATTATAATGTACATTAATGACACATTAAATTTTAGTATTAAAATAGATGTTACAAACCTACAATAATACAAATTCAAAGGTTCTAAATGTTATATTCAATTTTTACTAAGTTCAAATAAATATAATTATGAAAATCTATATTTGTATTAATATATTCTATGGAAATTTAAACACACATCTGTTTTCTAGAACTATCAAACTGGTAAACTACCGCTAGAGGATAAAGGTACGACAAAAACTGCATATTTGATATTCCGCTGCTTTGCTGGGTACCATGCTAGTATTGGAGAAATATTTTATTTTTCTCGAGATGTGCAACTTTTACTTGTTTTTATTTTTCTCTTTAATTCTTGATTAAGTATTTCGCTGAGGGAGAACAAGTTTAGTTATGATTAAAGTTTAAAAAGTGGATTGGTTGAACCAGTGAACCGACACTCTCACTGGTTCTATACCTAAATATTGGTTATGTGGTAAAGGTTGCAACTTTTATGAGACCAAACGAACTCCTTAGGTGCTGGGATTTGGGGCTGATTAGGACAACAGCGATCTGGTATTCTGGTTAAAGACTTGGACTTGACTACGTATCATGACAGATCAGAGAGACTAGTTAAGGAGTAGGTACCTTTTTAAGGGAAAAAGACAGTTAGCTATCAGTAATTGTTTTTCACTCCCGAAGGGACTAGGGTCCATAATTCATGTTCTCTCTGGTCCTTAGCGAGGCTAACTAATTCTAGTCTTAATCCGGGCTCTTTTTGTCCTACTTGGCTCTGTCTCAATACCTAAGCCTGTTGTGTTTTTGGTAGGACCATGGCCTACTATGAATAAGTATGCTTTGATGGGTGGGCTCGGGTCAAAAGGGTCATATATTGAGCTTTTGAAATAGTTAAAGGTGCTAAATATGATTACTAAAACTATTAATCTAATCTTTTGAGAGCGTGACTTTGTGATCTTTGATCTTACATTGATTGCTCGAGTTCGTGTAATCATTTGTTCTCGAATTTCTATTATTGAGAAAGTTCCCGGTTTACACACTTTGTTTTATTAGGTTCTTTAGTTCTTTGGTTTTTGACATTCAAATCTTAATTTAAACTTCATGTTCCGATCAACTTAAACCAATCTGTTTTATAGATTGTTTTTCTTTTTAGCCAATAATTGTTGCAGATTACTTATATTTATAACTGGGTTTGTCTAACATTGTAAGCTGATTGATTTTGTTTTACAGGTACATCCAAAGCACCTGCGCTACTTCTGGCGAAGGACTTTATGAGGGGTTGGACTGGCTCTCCAACAACATTGCTAACAAGGCAAGTACTCTACATCATTTTTTCAAAACCACTATAAAAACAATTCATCGACTTTTTAAACAATTTTGTTTTTCTCCAAAAATGATTAAATTATGGACTGCCAATTGAGGCATTCATCTTGCATCAGTTTTCTCAACTTAAACTTAACTGTTGACCTGTTGGAATCATATTTGATACGCCACATTTACGTCAAAATAAATACTTTGGTGGTTCAACTTGACCAGATTTCATTTGCATATACAAAGTTTTGTGCTAACCTGTTATTTAACCCATTTGTTTTGCTGCATCTGTTCTAATTTAAGATCTCGTGTTTGTGTTTTGATCTTCTATCAGGCATGAGGTGATGATTAAATTGTATCGTGAGGTTGGAATACCAGCGGCAAGTTTTGCTTTTCATTTGGTCAGGTCACTTTCGCGTCTTGTCGTTCTTGTGGCTGGTGCGAGCAGTTATGGAACTTTGTTTGTTAAAAAGGCTTTTTGCATTTGATATATAGGGGGCGTGTATGATACAATGTTTTGTGGATTACAAGTATTTGCAAAGGTATATGTCATGTTTGTAGCTTTTGATTCATATAACCTAAAGTGTTCAGAGAGATTTAACGTTGCATTTTTATAATATGCTTTTCTTAAGCTAGTACATCTTATATAGCTGCTGCGTATGTTTTTTTGCTCCTTCTGCACCCTTTTAGCAAGTAGTGATAATCGTGTTTCTCGTCTTATACATGTTTTACCGTTGTTTAAATCGAGTTTTTTTTGCCGTTTCTCTGTATGTGTATAGAGATTATCTATCAATGCATATGCATAAACAATGTTGAAAGATTTGTGTTGTGAACTGAGATTAACTGCATGAAATGAACCCGAGTTACATTTTCACCTATTGAAACGGATCGACGATAAGCTAATCCATCAAAACTATAAATAAAACCTTCAATGTGATGTCAATGTAAAGCACGACAATGGTTCTTGATAGTCATATATTTCAAATTTGCTATATTCAAAGTTTGAATATAGCAAATAACAATACAACATCAGTATGATGTGTATCTTCTCTGCAACTAGTATGAACAATATTACAATATGAAACCTGACTTTTTATATTAGACAAGTCACTAAATGTTGTTAGTGACTAATGGTCTTATTTAATTGAATGTACAAAAATTTGACAATGATAAGGGTCGTAAAGAATATGGTTTGAATTGCGTCTCATGGTCAAAATGATGGTCGTCACTTGTACTATGTGTAAACATTGAATCTATACTTTACATATTTATGCATTTTAACCATTTTCGTAGTGATTGTTAAATAAAAAGTTTGAATATAATAAATAACTAAACAACAAACATTTACAATATGATGTCCACTTTCTCAACAACTACTATGAACAATAATACAATATGAAACCTGACTTTTTATGTTAGACAGGTCATTAAGGGCCGCTAATGACTAATGGCCTTATTTAATTGAATGTAGAAAAATTTGCCAATGATAAGGGTTTCACCAATTCCATCTCATGGTCGAAGTGGTGGTCGTCGCTTGTACTATGCCTAAACATATGTATAAATATGTTGAAAGGTTCATTTTCGCTTAGTTCGTGAGATCTTCATCGCGAGATCTTCATTAAAAGAAAAGAAAGGAAAGAAGAGAAGAGAAGTAATCTCACTCTCCTTCCTCCTTCTTCCAGAATCTGGGCGGAACCAAAATAGCTTATATCTTCTTCCCTCTTCTCTTCTCTTCTCCGGTTAACAATCTTGAGAACACAATCTTCTTCCCTCTTCTTTTCTTTTCTTCATTAAACCAAACCCGCGAACTTAGTGTTTGAGAATCCGATTATTGCGAACTAAAATTAACTACGGAGTACATGAAATGGACTTGAATTGCAGTGTTTATCCAATGAACGACGTATCAATGATAAATTACTGCATTGAAATTATTGTTAAAACCTTTCAAAATATCTCTCCGTGAGTTTGTCTCGACTTTTAGGCAGAGGCAAGTGTTGGATACCACATGGGTACTACTATTTAATGATATGTTAAAAACGTTGTATACATAGTCCTAATAAGTACATAAATGGCCTTTGTGGTTTTTCAGATTTCACAAATTTAGTCCCTAGACTTTTTTTTGCGGATCCTTTCCGTATGGTTTAGACCCATTACAGGTTTGGTCATTTGACCACTTTTTTTGTTAGTTTGGCCGTCATGTGAATGTTTAGATGGTTGAAATGATATAAGTACCCTCTTATGTTTAAGTATGGTCCCTGTGGTTTGTTTGGGTATTACGAATTTAACCGCTGATTTTTTTTTAATTATTTATTTAACTATTTAATTAATATTAGTATTAATTTTTAATTTAAAAAATATTCAAAAAATAATTTGAATTAAGAAATCCTCGAATGAATAGATAAAATGGAGCAAGAAAATTCAGATGGTCTAGTCGAGGTAATAAAGACCCCATAATAATTTATCCTATAGAGAAACTAGACATGAAGGTAATTGAAAAACCCCGGGTACTTGAAAAACTATGAGATATATGAGATATCAATGAATGATATATTGCAATGTCTAGTAAAGTGTGAAATCGAAAAATATAAATGAATCGACGTCGATGGTATTGTATACAATAATACACATGGTAATGATTATGTAAATAAATAAGATAGCGCTATAATCATGTGAGGATCATGGAAGCATACCTGCAGGAAGTGCATTTGTATAAATGAATGGCCAAAAGATATAAAGACGCAAAGAACTAATGAAAGATTAAAGTCTCTTGTGATGAGACATGGTTACTAGGACTTGAAATCCGTACACATGAATGTCCAAAATTATTGGATATACATCGGTCTTTGTGTGAAAGCGAAATTGAATTACTGGAATCATGATATTCAAGGCACAACTGATGGCACACACATATTTCACAAAGACTAGAAAATTATCTTGAGGAGACATGTTCTAATGTGGTGGATCCAATAATGTATTTTGTAATTATAGAAGTCTGGCAATGTGATAAATAATTGATATGCGTCTTAAAGAAAATGAATAGAGCTCATTTGAAGTTGAGATTCCATGATGGATATAAAATGCATGAAGCATGTCTTATGATTTAAAACGCTGAAGCATATAAGAAAGTTTTCAAGAATAACACTTGATCAAGTTGAATAAACCATTATATAAGTGAAAGGCAATATGGTATTGGTTTAAAATGAGCCATCGAAATAGCATAATTTACCCATGTTAGTTTTAAAGAGATTTGTATATGGTATAAATTACATATGTTTTGACGAGGTAAATGTGAATGGAACTCATGAGGAGATTTTCAAGATGGTTGATTACCTTGAAATGAAATACAAAGTTTTGTCTTGTTTTATGAAATAAACATCTTAAAGATGAAATCATTTTTCATAATGAAAGCTAAAGAAAGATGTTATATATCTTTATATGGATAAAATGACGCTCATGTTTATGAGGTCAATTGATGAATAAATATCCCTTTACTTACAAAGATGGTGATCACAATATCGATTTATGGGTGTCATAGTTATAATGTATATAAAACATTGATTGTTCTCATCAGTGGCCATAAATGATATAATGTATCATTTACTTTGCATTCGTTGTACTATATAACTTGTGAAGTATGAGGATGTACTCGTATAATGATAAGTATGACATATGTTTAATCCTTCTTGATATATGAAGATTAAGTGGAGAACACTTGTTTATATGAAAATCATACATATATTTTATCAAGACACTTACTATATTGACATTAAAAGTAGGTTTATTATGTTGGATTGCACCAACTAAGAGATTTAAGTGATGTGATCATCAGAGGGAGAGAAGATACGTGTTGCACTCTTTTTCCTTGACCATGGTTTTGTCCCCATAGGGTTTTCCGGCAAGGTTTTTAATGAGGCAACATCCCCAAGCGTATAAAGGAATTATGTATTTTTTTTTCCTTCTCTAGATTTTTGTCCCACTGGGTTTTGTCTAGCAAGGTTTTAACAAGTCATAATCCTCAAATAGACATCTAAGGGGGAGTGTTATGGATAATTATAATATGGATGTCCATATCTTATAAGTTACTGATTAGAGGTATTTGAGTTATATTAGAAGATCACATATCTTCCGAATGTCGACCCTCACAATGGTCGATCACAAACCGACATGTATTTACAAGTGGAGAAACCGCAATTTCATGATGTTCAGTTAAGCATCGATCTCGTGATATCATCAAACCATGCAGAAATTCTAGAGATACTGAAGCAAGTCGAGAATGTGTTTGGCTAAGAAGTGTGATAAAACACATACGTAGATCATGTGGTAATTATTCAGAGAAGGTGGCACCAACAGTTTTGCGTGAAGATAATGGAGCATGTATTGCTCAACTTAAAGAAGGTTATATCAAGGCGAAAGGACGAAATATATTTAACCAAAATTTTTCTTCACTAATGACTTACAGAAGGATTATGATCTTATTTTTCAACAAGTTCGTTCAAGCGACAATTTGGCGGATCTGTTTACCAAGAGACTTCCTAGCTCAGCATATAGAAACTAAGACACAACACTGGGATGCGTCGACTCAAAGATCTCAAGTGATATAGTCATCAGAGGGAGATAATACGCGCTGCACTCTTTTTCCCTTATTCATGATTTTGTCCCACCGGGTTTTCCTGACAAGGTTTTTAATGAGGCAAAGATGGACATCCAAGAGGGAGTGTTATGGATAATAATTAGTGGATGTCCATATAACCCATAAGAAGCCCATTACCCAATTAGCTATTAGGGTTTTTACCATAATATTTATCTATAGAGTTAACTACATTTTTGGTCCTTGTGGTTGTACCTTGTAACACCCCCAAAATTTCACAGCGGAAGCGTTCGGGTCATGGGGTGCTACTAAATCAATATACACAACACAAGGTAATAAAGAACGGAAATTATATTCCATTTTCAAAATATAGATTAATTTGAGAAATAGTTTTACATCATTGTTTCAAAGTGCGGAAGTAAAGCCCATAAAAATATATGTTGTCCCATTAAAAGTTGTATTAAAATGTTTGGAAACACTTCGGATGCCAGTCTTCAACGAATGCCTTTGCCATTGCCCACGCCAATAAGTAAACCTGAGAAAAACATGCTAAAATGTCAACACAAAGGTTGGTGAGTTCATAGGTTTAAGTAATCAAGTTTTCAAGTTGGACCACAGTTGCACATATAGCATCTCCGTGAATGACACTATATGCAAAAAGGCTATTACGCTAGTACCAAGTTCATGCGACCGAAACTACGACAGTGTGCATGCATCTAGAAGCATGATAAATAAAAGCCCAACAAGTGTATTTCCAGTACACTCAATCAATACGATATGATATACGTCCGACGTTTGCCTATCCGGTCAAACTCGAACGGGGTGTCATCCCCAATAGATCTATTCATAACAATCGCGCCTCCCAAAGGGAACTAACGGTAGCATAGTTGGGATTCAAGGTTGTTTCACGTAATAGTGTTTTCAGTTTCAGGTCCGAAAAGAGTTTTGCATGTTTCTCACCCCAAAGTTTTTATAAAACAAGTAAATAAGAGTAAAAGTGGGGCTATAAACTCACCTTAGCAGTTCGGTAAATAAAGCACAAAAAGATCGAGTGTGATATAGCAGTGGCTCCTACCCGGAACCTAAGAATGAGATGGCAAGACTCAGTTTGCAGTTTTGTGCACTCACGACTCAAAGTTTTTAAATAAATGCAAGTGTTTATAAGTGGTTGTGTTTAATGTTGCTTGTGTGGCAGAGTTTACGTTTAAATTGTTTCAAAATATTTTTGTAAGTATTGGTTTTTGGAATAGATGTGGGATAATAATGAGTACGAAATGTATCATATAAGAGTATTGTCGAAGGATTAAAAAAATATATAAGTAGCCAAGTAATTATTAATTTTGTTTGGTTTTCGAGTGTCAAAGTATATATAATTTCTATTTATTGAAGGTGGAGGAAATAATATACTAGGACAAATATATTATTTAAATTTACGCGAATGTGGTCGTCAAACAAATATATGTTAAACATATTTATTTAGTGAAACATGCTAAATATTATAAGTCTTATCAATCTTATAAAAGGTTTAAGGTGAAAAGTTCCAAAGTTAATCCGGAGGGATTTAATATTGTAAAAGTTATACAAGTTATAAACTTATAAAAGTTTTTAAGAAAAATGATGAGCTATTCAAAGGTAAGGATTGAAAGTGTAAAATTTCTTATAAGTTACAACTTATATATGAGTTTTTAAGAAAAGCAGCAAGTCTATTAAATTGGAGGGGCTGAAACTGTCAAATGGTGGAAGTGGCAAAGATAACAAAAAAAATGCAAAACTGCCACTGTTGTGGCTCGAACTCGTGACCAAACGAGTGACAGTCCAACATCCTAGCCAACTGAGCTAGGCATTAATTCGTGTTTTAGATTCCAGTGATATAAATGTTAACCTCTTCCTAACTGTTTTAGTTTTTGATTAATTCCTTCTCAGTATGTAACGTGTATGTATTCATGCATATGTTGAGTTCTTATTATTTCTCCATCTTTAAACCCAATGCTATTAAGCTTTAAAAGTTGGCTTAATGTTTACAAGCATGAGACCAAACTAAGCACCAAGATAAGCTCGGCTTATCTTGGGGTTTTTTTTTTCGCGACTCAACACAAAACGAGACCAAGTCTTCAACTCGATTTTTGAAATGTTCGAAAGGGTTTGTTTTCGTTTCTACAAGCTCATTAGTTCAGATATTAGCCACACAAGTTTCTTTAAACACAACAAGATTATTCATGAATGTCCAATATATAAATGTATGTCTAGCAGTGAGCAAATTTTCAAGAAACTCATTTGTTTAGTTTTCCAAGTTTTAGCATATTAGCATGTAATACTAAGTGCAACATATTGGTAGTTTAGGAAAGACAAAGACATAAGGTAGAAATGAAGTTGATCCCTTACAGTGGGTCGAGTGGAAATGTGTGTCAAGTGTGAGGAAAGACTCGAGATGAAGGAAACCCGGCGTGCCAACTAGCCTTCGAAAGCTTATACCCGAACAACACTTAACCCAAAATGAACTTCTAAACTTATGAAAATGGAAACCGAAACTTTGCTCAGTGGGCGAGTATGTTTAGAATGTGAGAAGTGTTTGAGTGAGTTAGATATGTAGTGAGTTTGT
>OU343225.1:15096200-15364915 GCA_910596185.1 Chrysanthemum makinoi | reverse complement strand
TTGCAAATACTTGCAATCCACAAAACATCGTATCATACACGCCCCCTATATATCAAATGCAAAAAGCCTTTTTAACAAACAAAGTTCCATAACTGCTCGCACCAGCCACAAGAACGACAAGACGCGAAAGTGACCTGACCAAATGAAAAGCAAAACTTGCCGCTGGTATTCCAACCTCACGATACAATTTAATCATCACCTCATGCCTGATAGAAGATCAAAACACAAACACGAGGTCTTAAATTAGAACAGATGCAGCAAAACAAATGTGTTAAATAACAGGTTAGCACAAAACTTTTTATACGCAATGAAATCTGGTCTAGTTAAATGTGGCGTATCAAATATGATGACAACAGGTCAGCTGTTAGTTAAACAATAATCCATTTTTTTTTTTTTTTTTTAAATAATTAAATAAATAGATTTGAGGTTTTATTCATACAAAATACACATGTTAAGAGATAGAATAAAATCGAAATCCACTTATCAAGTGTTGTATGGGAAACATCCTTGGCTTTTTCATTACAAGTTAAGGTCAACAAAAAATGATTAGCAAGTTCTGTACAAACTGATGCAATATGAATGCACCAATTGGCAGTCCATAAAAAAAATTATTTAAAAAGTCGATGAATTGCTTTTCTGGATCAAACTCGATTCCAAGACATAACATTATTGTTTACTTGCACTATCGAGTTTGATCCTGTGATCATCCAAAGTGTTCCCGTTTACCAAAACTAACTCAATTGACGGAAATGGGGGTTCCACGTGTATGCTTAGCACATTTGTTGTGTCAAAAGATGCTACAGATGCAACTCTGGTAATTTTTCTGGTTGCAGCATCGGGAATGTAGGCTGATCGAAGTAAAAGCATTGTTGATTTAGCTCTCGAGGACCATGTAAGGGCTATCCCACCTCGGCGCCTTGACTATCGATTTTTACCAACGTGGGGCTCAATGGTATGGCTTTTTTTTTATTATTACGTTGTTACTAAGGTGATCAAAATCATTGTTGAAGATATAAGATAAAACTAAAGAGCCAACATTTAATATGATCTTAACACATGATATGCTACAAGCATGTAAGAAACCATGCATCATTCAGAAGTTACTAAAAAGCATTTCTTCAACACAAGATAATATGTAAACAAATGGAAGAAACCCTAGCAGAATCATGAATTGATTTTAATATGAAAGTCGTAAAACATAGAAAAGAACAAAGAAGAAGCAAAATTCTCATAGCGCCAGTCATCCACAAATATCAAACGATGTTACTCGACCAGGGAATCTATAAGTGAAAGCCAATCCAATGGGAAGTTATAAGTGAATGCCAAATATTATGTTACAAGAAAAGAGTAGATAATGAAATAACATCATTGATATTGCCATCACCTCCGTCATCATCACCGTCACCATCACCGTCATCATCACCGTCACCATCACTGTCATCATCACCACATCATCACCGTCACCAACCGTCATCATCACTGTCATCATCACCGTCACCATCACTGTCATCATCACCGTCATCATCACCATCACCATCACCATCACCGTCACCATCACCCATGCCATGGGGAGATACAAGGCTCTTCACGAATACATGCTCACCATAATTATAGGTACATTCCGAATATGTGGATAACCGGATATGCTCATGATGTTCACTGTGGGGATGATCAATGCTTCGCACCAATATTGGAGCACGTGAACCTTCTTCTAACAGCCATATGTGAACACCTCCATACAAGACATTTTTTGGGGGATTATACATCGTTATTTTGTTCGCGTCATAACCAGGTGGCGGTAACTCTCGTTCCCAAGACTCTTGTACATTGTAGTTTCTCATCACCCATATCTCCATTTCCTTATTTTTCCTTAAGTTGTTATATGATCGAGGAAAGATGCATAGATGGTTTTTCATAGTCCCCAAAGTCCACGAGTCATATTGATCATCCAATTTTGGTAGGCGGATATTTTTGAAAACCTCTTTGGATAAATCAAAAGAAACAATTGCTGATGGCTTTTTATCCCAATCCAACCAGTGAATCGCCCCATTGCATAATGATACCATCCCCATCCAAATAATCATAACCACAAGATTGACGAACTGATCTCCAAATGTTTGTCTTCAATTCTAACAATTTAAACATAAAGCCTAACTCATTAGGTAGATACTTGTATCCTATTACAACCTTGAAATCATCTATAGATGAATCATAACCAAAACCTGTCACATATATATAATACTCATAATAACGTCGAGGAAGTTTTCTTAGTTCTTTCACCTCATAGTAGAGGGATTAACGACTAAATAATGAGTAAAGTGATGACGAGAGATGCATACAAGACCATTAGAAGAACCAACAACTGTACTAGTAGGGGAAACGATGATTCTTGTATCTCCAATTTCATTAGTATGTCTCTTATTGAGAATGTAGTCAAGATGAGAGTTAATAAAACGATGACTCGAGATTAAGGAATTCCATGACTTACATACACTTTTGCATCGGATGATATCGTTTACTTCCAATCTTCGGATAATCTCTTCATCAATATCAAGGCTGAGCTCTGTCATTGAATCCTTTTGCTCTAAGCCAAAACGAAAAAGATAAATAAATATATATACTAATCGTAGCTAGGTTTGGAATTGAATGAATAAAAAACAGTCGACATCTCCTTTTATACTTGATATTGTCGGTTACGTACGATATAATCGAATCTTTTCTTTACCTAATATATTGTAACGGGCCTTGTGGTTTCTTTTTTTTTTCTTTGTGTAAATGGGCTTCACAATGGGTTGGAGCTTTATGAAATCGGTTCCCCATTATGTATCCATTGAAGCATCTCAGCAAAAGAGAGAACGGTTTTAGTACCCCTATATCTATGAACAATCTGATCCACCCATTGTATCGATCAACTTCCAATCTTTGTACAAGCTGATCTATAAATGGTTTGTAGTCGGTTGCAGGATGATCATTAATCATTCGAGGTAAAATGCAATTCTTTTATCTGTGACTTATGTTCATTAATATGCACTAAGTTTTCAGGGGTGAACTGTCGAGGGTTGTATTTTTCCAAGTTTTTCGTCGAATCAATTGACGTCTCATTTTTTGACACTTTGGGTTTTTAGGGTTTTGGATTAATTCTTTATATGGGGTTGAGGTGAATTTTGTGATGGTGATGGTTAATTTGATTGAAATTGAATGGATTGGAAACGCCTAATTTGTGTTTTTTGGGTTTGAAAGGATGAAGAAGATGATTTTTTGAAGAGAGGGAAATGTGTGTGTGTGTGTGTGTGTGTGAGAGAGAGAGAGGAGAGAAAGAAATGATGTTTGAAGGGGTTATATGATGATTTAACCGTTTGAGGTTCTCTGCTAATGTGAGCCAGGTGATATAAGGGGTGTTTCATGTTTTTGTTTTATCTACTTTAGGAATATCATTTAGCGACTTTAATTTTTGATCCGGAACATTTTAAATACCAGTTCTATTATATTTATATCTTATTTTAATAACTTGTATAATGAGTGCGCAAATAAAAAACACAAGTGCGTAACTCATCTCCATTTCAATGGGTGAAAATGTAACTCGGGCCCGTTTCATGCAGTCAATCTCAGTTCACAACACAAATCTTTCAACATTGAACATTGTTTATACATATGCATTGATAGATAAACTCTATACACAAACACAGAAACGGCAAAAGCTCTCGATTTAGACAATAGTAAAACATAAGACAACAAACACGATTATCACTACTTGCTAAAAGGGTGCAGAAGAAGCAAAAAACATCACAGCAGCTATATAAGATGTACTAGCTTAAGAAAAGCATATATAAAAATGCAACGTTAAATCTCTCTGAACACTTTAGGTTATATGAATCAAAAGCTACAAACATGACATATACCTTTGCAAATACTTGCAATCCACAAAACATTGTATCATACGCCTCTCTATATAACAAATGCAAAAGCCTTTTAACAAACAAAGTTCCATAACTGCTCGCACCAGCCACAAGAACGACAAGACGCGAAAGTGACCCGACCAAATGAAAAGCAAAACTTTGCGCTGGTATTCCAACCTCACGATACAATTTAATCATCATCTCAAGCCTAATAAAAGAGAAAAACACAAACATGAGATCTTAAATTAGAACAGATGCAGCATAACAAATGAGTGAAATTACAGGTTAGCACAAAACTTTGTATATGCAAATGAAATCTGGTCAAGTTGAACCACCAAAATATTTATTTTGACGTAAATGTATGTATCAAATATGATTAAAACAGGTCAACAGTTAAGTTAGTTGAACTATAATCCATGTTTTTAAAAATAAACAGATTTGAGGTTTAATTCATACAAAATACACTTTGAGCAACTTCTACCTTTTTCCTTTTGAGGATTTGTTATTTTTGTTTTACCTACTATAATAATCGTTACGCACGGGTTTTAATAAAAAAAAAAAATTAGTTATGTATTAGTACATAATATTGCGAGTTTAAATTCTTAGCCTGTAAACATATGGAACTCATTATCACAGTGAGTTTGTGCGTAACTCGCACTTTTATAGTCTAATAGACGGGAACGCAAATATGACCTGCACAACTTTTTTAACCGTAATATAATAGAGTTTAAGATGCTAACTAAATAAGACTAAAACACATTTTATGTGGGGTCATTTAAGATGCATTTTTAAAAAATCGATTTTTAAAATTAACATTATATCAAAAATTCATAAGGTATCACGGCACCGGGACCCCACCTTTGCTCCCTGGCCCCAGGGTCTAAGACATAAGTCAATTGCGCATGACGCCACTCTTATACTATCTTAATACCATATGCAAAAGAACTTTGCTTTTTATGACATGTAAGAACTGTTTTTTCTCTGTTAGAAAATAGCCTCACACTTTGTGCTCACAAACCAAGAGTCCAAGACAAAGGCCATACATGGAAACACAAAATATAATTATAACAAAGGTTCATCTTTCTTGTGTTGCCATTGATTCACTTGATCTCTTTGCTTTCTAAACCTGAGAATTTCATGCATACCCATATCAATTTTTTTTATAACTTGTATTAGTGACTACATTATTATGTGAATTACACATAACAATGAGAAAAGTGGCATTAAGCATTGTTCCAACACACATGAAAACACTACTGGAATATCCTAAATTTGAGTTACTGAGATTACCTCGTTGTATCAATCAGTTCTCATAAAAACAGTAAAAATCATTTAACATCAACATAAAAATTCATAGTTTTCCCCTTTCTTCTTGCATAGTGTATTAATTGGCATGCTTCTTAAGGAGATTAAATCTAATTTCAACATAATAAATAATATAAAGCCTTCCAAAAATCCTCAAAAACAGATATCTTTTATAGACACAAATGGGTTCATTCGAAAACACATCTTTTAGAGACACAACAAAATTGTTGGGCCCAAACTATGACAAAACTACATGACTGACTAAAGGGTTGGCTCTTGCGGATCAAGAATAATACCTTATCTACCAAGTGGGCTCCCAAATGCTGATATACCTTTTCATAATCTCTTTGACTTCCCATTAATCATCTGCATTAGTTAGTCCGCAATTAGCATTTGAAACACTCATGTTGCTTCTCGATCATTTGCAATATTAACAATGGACACATAAAACAGCATATTGTATGCCATTTTATCAACATATTCTCTTGACAACTACTCTATTATGACCATAGATCTTGATCATTAAAACGCATTAATTATGCGGTTAAGTGTTAACTAAGTAGTTATATTTATATATTCATTATATTGTATAAATTGGACAGCCACAAACCTTGTAAAAAAAGGGTTATAAAAGGGCTTCGCATCTACCTAAGTAGCCTAATTCAAATAAAAAAAACATCATATCCATTGTACTCGGGTTCATCAAATGCATAGATGACAAAGATTGCTAAAAAAAATATATACCTTTTTATCAATGTTAGTGCATTAGATGGTTCTTGCACACACTTTTCAAAATAACATGTGGAACAATGGTATCCCACTTTGCAACGTGTGATTAGATTGAACATTTAATACTATTTTAAGAACCATTTTCACCGAGTTAATTGTTATTTCATCACCAACATAAGGTGAATTAGTTGCAGCTAATGCAAATTAAGCAACTGCAGGAGGATTCCATCATGTCCATTATTACAAACTAATAATAGAGTAGGCTAAAAATCGAAATACAATCAAGCGGATAAACGTATCATACACCAATGGTTCACACAAGTCCAACGTTCCCAAGGCCTTCCCACGACAAACCTAGTCTAAAATATCAGATTAAATAAACATGACATACACTTTTGGTGGTGTTTGGCGACATGAAAGCTAACATTAAACTTGGAACCAAAAATTTATTTTTAAGGTGTGTTGGGTAGCTCGAGTTTCACATGTCAAACTGATTTCTCCAAGTCAAAAATTTATTGTAGGTTGGATTTACTTGGTCCTTGATGTAGCTCATCACGTGCTTGAGCCAAGCTTTAATTAAATATAGGATCTTTCAAACATGGGCATAGTCACATACCATAAAACCATACAATTGCTAAACAACAGTTCACAACATCCATATATTTTAACTCAACCAATCTTTTATTAAAAGCCATTATTGATAGTTTGAGTGCATCTAGAATTTACTTTCGGAGGAATTGTCAACCTTAGATAATATTTTTTAGAAGCACATACAAAAAGAAAAACAAACAGATGGACAGAATGCCACTATCAATACTTTCAATTTTAAGGAATACTGTAACACATAGCAACGGCAAACGCTACCTAGAGACCACTATCAACAACACACAAACAACTACAACAACACTTATAAACTAATAGAAAATCACAAAATTAGTATCACTACTTCATATTCTAATCACCATCTCTCAAGACTTTTATCAAACACTTGGTATGCGCACCCCATACTAAAATAAGACAAAAAAAAATTTACATAAAAATAAAAGCTTTAATCAATAAACCCAACACCGTAACATTCTTAACATCATACCCACCTGCCAATTAAGCTCAAAATCAATCTTTCCAATTGAAAATCAGAACATCTTATAAATAAAGATATGGGTATCAGGAAAAGCTTACCAATTAAATAGAACCTCATCAAATAGCAGAACCAGGATCCGAATTGTGTGATTTAATATAAAGATGAGAATTTAAAGATAAAATCTTACTTTTGCATTATGCCATTTGTTCCTTGATTAACTAAAATAGAAGATAAACAAACATTGATAGTTGGGTTGTGTGTGTTTTTTATGGCAGCAAGCACGTAAGGAGAGTCGTGTGTTGTGGTTTTTTATGTTTTTGTAAAAACGTAAGGCTCGAGATGATGAATTTGTACTGTTGAGGTCAGTTGTGAAATATGAGACATGATTTTAATATTAGAAGTTATACAACATTTCCAATTTGATCCTTGTAGTTAATAAAGATCAGCCACGTTTTTTATAAGTTTTTTTTTTATCACATTTTTTACACATATAGTTTTTGGTTTGTTTTTCCAGCCTCACGAAAATTTTCAATTTTGACCAAATTCAATGCAATTTTGACTTTTTATTAACCATGAGATCGACGATTTTGCTGCACGTGTCAAATTGAACTCTCCTATTGGTTTTTTTTCAATAAGAATGATTTTCAAATCAATTCCGAAATGATATAATTCCTTTATTATATAAAAGATTTGACATTTTAAGAGATAAAATAAAATCGAAATCCACTTATCAAGTGTTATATGGGAAACATACTTGGCTTTTTCATTACAAGTTAAGGTCAACAAAAAATGAGCAATTCTGAACAAACTGATGCAATATGAATGCACCAATTGGCAGTCGATAACCAAAAAAATAAACCAAACAATGAGTATCTCTTTATGATTAAGGCCAGGCTCTGTCATTGAATCCTTTGCTCTAAACCAAAACGAAAAAAATAAATAAATCTGTGTGCTAATCGTATCTAGGTTTGGTATTTGATGAATAAAAATGTACAGTCAACATCTCCTTTTATACTTGATATTGTCGGTTAATTCTCTCTTAAGTATCTATAATCTATAATACTTATAATGGAAGGATGACGACTCTCTTAAATTTTTTTAAAATTTCATTAATGTGTTTTTTAAGCATTACAAATTTTAATGCATAATGTATACAATAAATATCTTTACTAATTTATCCACAACATTTTAATGCTTCATTTATTATTTCTTTTTTAATTAGTTTAGTTTTACTGCAAAAATGCACATATAAATGAATATGATTTTAAAATGCAAAGAAACTACAAAGTTCCAAACTATTATATATATCGAAGAGTGTTTGAATTATTTTAAATAATATTAACCACAAAGTAAAAAAAATTTTTTAAAAAGTGACAATTTTTAAGACAAATGATTCAAATGTGCAAAGTGCTAAGTGCTAATTCAATGATTAATATATTAGTATACTAATTATTATACTTTTCATGGATAACTCTAAATGATTGCTTAAAAATATACGGAGTAAGTTTTCTTTACATTATAAGCTTTCTTTTTAATTATATCTTCTATCTATGGACAAGTCTTATAAACAATAATGATTGAAACATTTTTTCATAAATATATACTTTACAAGATGTATACATTATAAGTACTATTTTATTTATATCTTTTATCTATATGGGACAAATGTAATAAACAATATTAATGATACAAACATGCTCAAAAATATATACTTATTTCATAAAAAATGTTTCTACTACTTGTGATTTGACCACTATCAACATTTGACCATAACCCCATAACATTATTATTACTTAGAACGCAAAATCACGCCACTTTCAATTGTTTTTATATGAATTAGTTTGATATTATACATCATTTTTTTAAAAGTTACTCAAACTCATATTTTTGCTATTGGTAAAGTTATTGTATAAGAAAACATAAAATTGAAAACATTATTTTTCGAAAATTTTATTACTTGATATCCGCCATCTAAGCATCGGTACCCTAATTTAATATTCTAAAGAGGTGAAATATGCGACATGAAACTTTTGGCATCCCAGAAATTTATCGTCACATAAAATGTTTTAGATTATAAAGCATGGTTTATTGAAAATTTTAATTTCGGGTATCCGGCCGCCGATCGCATGGTATTCGCTAGTATTAATGATACAAATAACTTGCGAGTATTTTTCTGAATTGAACATTCTTTTCACCCCAATATTTAATTCATCAAAAGTACATTAGACTTAAAATATTAACGAAAATTTTTGTTGAAAAATATTCGAAACCATAAATGTTGTGAACAAGAATTGAGGGAATGAAAAGTATTCTCCAATTAATTATAATGTAGGAGATACAAAAGGTATATACAGATAAGAGTTAACTACATTCCTTGTGGTTTGTACCTAGATTTCACTTTTGGTCCATTTGTTCAAAAAGTTGCGATTTTATTCCAAAATGCATAGTTTGGTTCCACTTTCATCCAATTCGTTGATTCCGTTACAAAAGTGTGTCACGGAGAAACACATGAGGGATTGATTAATTTATTATAATTACACAAGGGTATCTTCGTCCTTTAACTTTCCCCTCTAAATGAAAGTGTATTACTACTTAAAAAGTCAACAAAACTACCATTTCACTTTTCATCCTCATAGTTGAACCAACCTAAAAAACCTAATTGCAAGCAGAAGAACCCTAAATGTTGCTTTGCCAATGGCTCTTGAGACCTGATGGTCGTACATTTGATCCATACCGTATACTGAAGTTATTTTTTTTTGCAATTTATGGTTTAGGTTGTGTTGGGGTTTAATGTTTTGTACATATCCTGTCAATCGATAAATCATGTATTTTGTTGCAAGGGGAAATTTCCAAGTGTTTTTTCCCTAGAGATACACCATGGTGGTTCCTTTACTAGTTCACCAAATCGTGTCTACAATGGTGGAAGGGTAAATTGGTTTGATCAAATTGATGCATGGGTTTTCGTAGTTGAGGTAAAAGTATGTTAGTTGGCTTAGGTTATCACAATCCATCTATGCAATGTTATAAGATTCCAAATGGCAATTTAGATATTGGTCCGTATGTATTAAGCAATAATAGTGATGTCTTGGAGTTGATAAAGTATGTTGATAGGTTTAAAATCATTGAGTTGTATGTTATACACCCAGTTGATATGCCTAAAGTAACCGACCCAATGAGAATCCTCGACTTAGGAGATGACTTTAATCCATTTTTTGTGACCTAGAACACGAAATGGGGAGTCAAGTGCTATGCCTAATCAAACTGACCCAAATGATAATCCTAAAGTTAGTGAACCAAATGATAATCCTAATGTTAGTGAACCAAATGAGACAGATGGTGTAGTTAGTGATCACAATCAAGAGAGTGATGATAGTGAGGAGGGTTCGATAGTGATGACATGAAGACAAGTGAATTTGATATTGAATTAGAGAATAATATTGATGATGTTGAGGTAGATATGGAAGATTTTAGGAAGCACACCTGATGCTAATGCCGAGTGGGTAGGATGTAATGTGGTCCAAGATGAACGGTTGAACAAGATGACCCATCTTTAAGAAGACTTGGATGATTTTGGAAGTGCTAGTGACTCATGATGAGTGTAATAGGAAAAGAGCCTTAAAGAAGTTACAAAAAACACAAACCTGTTGATGGGCGATTTACAAAAACTTTTATGTTGGGCAAATTTTTGGTAACAAAGACTTGATAAAGGAGATGGTTACTAGAATTTCATGAGACAAGAGAGACATATACTTGACAAAGAATGATAAAACCGGGGTATGGAGTGTAGAGGAAATGTTCCTATTTTTAGTAATGAGAATGCATCTCAGGTTGGGCCTAGTGGGCCAAGTGGATCACATGTTGATAAGTCCAAGAAGCTTAAGACAAAAAACACAAACCGTCGGATACCTTAGTCCACAAAAAGGTGGTAAACCTAAAGTAAATGTTAAAGATTCTCACTCTTGTCAACCTGCTAACGTTCAAGATCAAAGGAAGAAACTTGGTATGTGAAAATCTTTGAGGATACCCATACATGTTTACAAACAAGAAATGTGAGAAAGTGTCTCGGCTAAGTTTCTTTCCAGAATAGTAGAAGAATCAATAAAACCAAACCCCAAGATACCCCTAGTTGCTTTGAAAGACCAAATACAAAAGAAATTTGAAGTTGAGGTTTCAAAAGCAAAAGTTTTTAGGGCAAAACAGATGGCACAGGAGAGGGTTTATGGAGATTACAACCAACAGTATGCTAGGTTAAAAGATTATGCCTTAGAATTGGTAGCTCAAAATCCAGACACTACAATAAAGTTTGATGTGGAAAGAACATGTGATGTAGATAGTAACACAAGGCAATTCAGAAGAATCTATATTTGCTTGGGAGGTTTAAAAAGTGGATTTAAAGCTGGAAAGAGAGATCTCTTGGGTCTAGATGGGTGTTTCATGTCGGACCATATCCAGGGTGAGATATTGACTGCCTGTAGGGGTTGATCCAAATAATGGAATATACCCCCCAGCTTATGCAGTTGTTGAGTCTGAAAACAAAGAATCTTGGAGGTGGTTTCTAAACTACATAGGAGATGACTTGGAAATGTTCATTGAAATTCTAACTTCACTTTTGTGACAGATAGACAAAAGGTACTTGGTAATTGTTTTTTATTTTTTCCATTACAATTATTCATGGTCTGCATCTATTATAACTTCACTTTTGTGACATGGGCTTATACCTGCTCTGCAAGAAATGTTCCCGAATTTGAACATAGATATTGTTTGAAACATATCTATGACAACATGAAATTATCATGGAGGGCGAAACAATATAAAGATCTGTTGTGGAGGTGTGCAACATCCACTCTTTATGCGATCTTTTGAAAAAACATGGAAGAATTTAGAAGAGCTAATAAGGAGCTTTATGATTGGCTGAAGTTGATTCCACCTCGGCATTGGTCCAGTCTCATTTCTCACGGTAAGAATATGAACCATTTTAATGTCATTTGATATTGCAGTTTAAGAATATGAACCGGTTTAATGTCATGCAGTTTAAGAATATGAACCAGTTTAATGTAATTTGATATTGCATTTTAACTAATGCTGCTTGTCAATGATATTGTCATTTCAAGGAGACCTAATTGTGATGTTCTCTTGAACAATATGTGTGAGGTTCTCAACAGGCAACTATTAGATGGCAGGGATAAGCCCATCATCACTTGCCTAGAATTCATTAGACACTATCTCATGAAAAGGATAGTCATTGTGCAGCAAAATATCAACAAGAGTACTAGACCTCTTACACCTAATGCCACAAAGATTTTCAATCACATTAAAAAGGAGGCTGCACAATACATTGTTACATGGAATGGAGGAGATTTATATCAAGTATCCGGTCCTTTTGAGAGAGCAGGTGTGTTGTAAACATGAATCAGAGGACTTGCTCATGTAAGAAGTGGGATCTCACAGGAATGCCATGCAAGCATGCAATGGCAAGTATCTGGGACATGGCAAACAATGGGATGGAGCCTGGACTACCTGAGTCATGGGTGAGTGAGTGTTATTGGTTGTCTACTTGGCAAGAAATGTATATGTTCAAGATAAATCCTTGTAGGGGAGCTGACATGTGGGAGAAGTCACCAAGCCCAATCACACTAACACCACCAGATTATCACCCTCATGTTGGTAGACCAAGAAAAAAGAGGAAGAAAAGTGCACCGGAGTTATATGATGGTATGGTAAAAAATGGGAAGTTAAGTAGAGAATGGAAGACTATTAGTTGCAAAAAGTGTGGGGAATCAGGACATAACAAAAGATCTTGCAAAGGTCAGAGAGGGCCAACAGTCAATCCACCAGTACCAACTGTTAGCCCTTCTGCACCATTTGTTACGCCAAGAATGACAAAAACTTCTGCAAGCAGGCAATCACCCATAAAGAATCTTGCAAGGCCATCTGCACCAACTATTAGGCCTACTGCAACCAGGAAATCACCAAGAAAAAATACTTAAAATGGTAAAGGTAAAATGGTTCAGGAATAAACTTGATGTTTCAGACATTGGTATGTTTGACTTTTGTGTTTTGTGTCACTGAATATTGGTAACTCTGTTATCTTTGACTCTGGTTTGTCAAACTTTATTAGGGTACTTTGTTTCAGACTTTGTTATGTAAGACTTGGTTATGTAAGACTTTATTTGTCCATCAACTATGTAAGACTTTGTTTGTTTGACTTTGGTATGTCAACTAGTAAGAATTTGGTATGTAAACTTTGTTATGTTGGTGTTCACAAGTCTGCATGACTTTTGTTCTTTTGGTATGTCAAATGTAACTAACATAATTCAATACAAACACACTGCCATTACTTCACCAACCAAAACAGGTAGCATTTACCATTGAGTAAATACACTGCCATTACATTAACATCACAACAACAACAACAACTTTATTTCATCTTCACTACCATTACATTCAAAAGTGAAAAGTCAAAAGACTTTTAAAGTCAACAGACTACCATTACATTCCCTACTAACTATCCCTAACATCATTTAAAAAGATAAATTACAATAAAAAAAACCCAACTAAACAATAACAACAGCTTCAACCTTCTTGATTCAACACGATTTTGAGCAACAACACCTTCTAACTGATTAATTGATCTTAATAACCCAGGAATCAATGTCGTAGAACGTTGACACATAGGTGGATCATACCAATCAATAAACCCATGATTTGATACCTAAACAAATTGCAATTGCAAAATTAGGTCAAATTGAAAAAATGTGCAAAAAATAAAGGATTCATTGCTCACCCTTTTAGAACAACACCAGAAACGTCTTCCTGGGTTGAATGGCGTCCATGAAGTACGGATTACTCCTACTGAGTTGCACTCTCTGCATCTAAGCATGGGATACGTTTTTGGTGTTGGTGTGTGTTTAAATGGGGATAATTTGTTTAGTGTTATGTATTAAATAGGGGAGGGTTTTTAAGTTAAAAAAAAATAAAATAAAATAAAAATAAAAAAAAATAACGTAGAAAGACCAAATTACCCTCACTTTACTAATTCATATAGGTGCTAACGACTATATTTGACAGAATCAACGGAATTGGACTGAAAGTGGAACCAAACTATGCATTTTGGACTAAAATCGCAACTTTTTGAACAAATGGACCAAAAGTGAAATCCAGGTATGTAACCACTCGTAAATTTCCATACCGATTTTTCGTGGCTATATTTTTTTTTCTTTCCTTTCGAACTATAATCTTGACAAGATACGGATTACATTTCTATTGAAACTTACCGCGACCTTGATAATATTTTCCTTTATTTTATAAATTATATAAATTAAATATATAATAAACTTTTATATTTTTTTATCTCACCGGGCCTCTTAGCCCAAACCCGATCCACACCTATTTCTCATCTTGGGCTCGAGTGCTAGCAAATAACCCAACCCAACCCTTGTCTTTTTTTTTTTACTTGGGCCTAGCCCTTTTGTTTCTCAGCCCAAGTACACTCTTAATTGATTGTATACTGCATTTGGTCACAAAATATTTTGATGCATGTTTTTCTTATTCCTGTTATGACCAAGCGAAACACAAGAACAAAAAATTCAAACCTCTAACTTGGGTCACATGTTGCATGCGTGAGTGTGTATAAGAAACAAAGCATAAAGTATCAACTCTTGGTCAAAAATAACGTGTATATGCTCAAAGAAGAAACAAGTTTGTTTCCTTTCCCTTGTGCAGTCACGAGTACAAGCAAAAAGGGCAACCCAACCAACTTTGCTAACATTATGCTACCACATGCATGTGTTTCTGTGATCCCACGTGAAAACCAGACAAACCAAGGCCCCCCTTTGTCTCCTTTGGACCACAACCTGAAGATAACACCAAGAAAGCCACGTGAAGACCAATGCCATCTCCTTCAATATAAACTCCTAAGACCTTTTGTTGAACACACAAACTCTCACACTACACAACTCACAAACTCACTACATATCTAACTCACTCAAACACTTCTCACATTCTAAACATACTGCCACTGAGCAAAGTTTCGGTTTCCATTTTCATAAGTTTAGAAGTTCATTTTGGGTTAAGTGTTGTTCGGGTATAAGCTTTCGAAGGCTAGTTGGCACGCCGGGTTTCCTTCATCTCGAGTCTTTCCTCACACTTGACACACATTTCCACTCGACCCACTGTAAGGGATCAACTTCATTTCTACCTTATGTCTTTGTCTTTCCTAAACTACCAATATGTTGCACTTAGTATTACATGCTAATATGCTAAAACTTGGAAAACTAAACAAATGAGTTTCTTGAAAATTTGCTCACTGCTAGACATACATTTATATATTGGACATTCATGAATAATCTTGTTGTGTTTAAAGAAACTTGTGTGGCTAATATCTGAACTAATGAGCTTGTAGAAACGAAAACAAACCCTTTCGAACATTTCAAAAATCGAGTTGAAGACTTGGTCTCGTTTTGTGTTGAGTCGCGAAAAAAAAAACCCCAAGATAAGCCGAGCTTATCTTGGTGCTTAGTTTGGTCTCATGCTTGTAAACATTAAGCCAACTTTTAAAGCTTAATAGCATTGGGTTTAAAGATGGAGAAATAATAAGAACTCAACATATGCATGAATACATACACGTTACATACCGAGAAGGAATTAATCAAAAACTAAAACAGTTAGGAAGAGGTTAACATTTATATCACTGGAATCTAAAACACGAATTAATGCCTAGCTCAGTTGGCTAGGATGTTGGACTGTCACTCGTTTGGTCACGAGTTCGAGCCACAACAGTGGCGTTTGCATTTTTTGTTATCTTTGCCACTTCCACCATTTGACAGTTTCAGCCCCTCCAATTTAATAGACTTGCTGCTTTTCTTAAAAACTCATATATAAGTTGTAACTTATAAGAAATTTTACACTTTCAATCCTTACCTTTGAATAGCTCATCATTTTTCTTAAAAACTTTTATAAGTTTATAACTTGTATAACTTTTACAATATTAAATCCCTCCGGATTAACTTTGGAACTTTTCACCTTAAACCTTTTATAAGATTGATAAGACTTATAATATTTAGCATGTTTCACTAAATAAATATGTTTAACATATATTTGTTTGACTGACCACATTAGCGTAAATTTAAATAATATATTTGTCCTAGTATATTATTTCCTCCACCTTCAATAAATAGAAATTATATATACTTTGACACTCGAAAACCAAACAAAATTAATAATTACTTGGCTACTTATATATTTTTTTAATCCTTCGACAATACTCTTATATGATACATTTCGTACTCATTATTATCCCACATCTATTCCAAAAACCAATACTTACAAAAATATTTTGAAACAATTTAAACGTAAACTCTGCCACACAAGCAACATTAAACACAACCACTTATAAACACTTGCATTTATTTAAAAAAAAAAACTTTGAGTCGTGAGTGCACAAAACTGCAAACTGAGTCTTGCCATCTCATTCTTAGGTTCCGGGTAGGAGCCACTGCTATATCACACTCGATCTTTTTGTGCTTTATTTACCGAACTGCTAAGGTGAGTTTATAGCCCCACTTTTACTCTTATTTACTTGTTTTATAAAAACTTTGGGGTGAGAAACATGCAAAACTCTTTTCGGACCTGAAACTGAAAACACTATTACGTGAAACAACCTTGAATCCCAACTATGCTACCGTTAGTTCCCTTTGGGGAGGCGCGATTGTTATGAATAGATCTATTGGGGATGACACCGTTCGAGTTTGACCGGATAGGCAAACGCGTCGGCGTATATCATATCGTATCGATTGAGTGTACTGGAAATACACTTGTTGGGCTTTTATTTATCATGCTTCTAGATGCATGCACACCGTCGTAGTTTCGGTCGCATGAACTTGGTATTAGCATAATAGCCTTTTTGCATATAGTGTCATTCACGGAGAAGCTATATGTGCAACTGTGGTCTAGCTTGAAAACTTGATTACTTAAACTTATGAACTCACCAACCTTTGTGTTGACATTTTAGCATGTTTTCTCAGGTTTACTTATTAGCGTGGGCAATGGCGAAGGCATTCGTTGACGATTGGCATTCTAAGTGTTTTCAAGCATATTTAATACAACTTTTAATGGGACAACATATATTTTATGGGCTTTACTTTCGTACTTTGAAACAATGATGTAAAACTATTTCTCAAATTAATCTATATTTTGAAAATGGAATATAATTTCCGTTCTTTATTACCTTGTGTTGTGTATATTGATTTAGTAGCACCCCATGACCCAACGCTTCACGTGAAATTTTGGGGGTGTTACAAGGTACAACCACAAGGACCAAAAATGTAGTTAACTCTATAGATAAATATTATGGTAAAAACCCTAATAGCTAATTGGGTAATGGGCTTCTTATGGGTTATATGGACATCCACTAATTATTATCCATAACACTCCCTCTTGGATGTCCATCTTGCCTCATTAAAACCTTGTCAAAAACCCGGTGGGACAAAATCATGACTAAGGGAAAAGAGTGCGCGCGTATTATCTCCCTCTGATGACTATATCACTTGAGATCTTTGAGTCGACGCATCCCAGTGTTGTGTCTTAGTTTCTATATGCTGAGCTAGGAAGTCTCTTGGTAAACAGATCCGCCAAATTGTCGCTTGAACGAACTTGTTGAAAAATAAGATCATAATCCTTCTGTAAGTCATTAGTGAAGAAAAATTTTGGTTAAATATATTTCGTCCTTTCGCCTTGATATAACCTTCTTTAAGTTGAGCAATACATGCTCCATTATCTTCACGCAAAACTGTTGGTGCCACCTTCTCTGAATAATTACCACATGATCTACGTATGTGTTTTATCACACTTCTTAGCCAAACACATTCTCGACTTGCTTCAGTATCTCTAGAATTTCTGCATGGTTTGATGATATCACTGAGATCGTCTGCTTAACTGAACATCATGAAATTGCGGTTTCTCCACTTGTAAATACATGTCCAGTTTGTGATCGACCATTGTGAGGGTCAGACATTCTGGAAGATATGTGATCTTCTAATATAACTCAAATACCTCTAATCAGTAACTTATAAGATATGGACATCCATATTATAATTATCCATAACACTCCCCCTTAGATGTCTATTTGAGGATTATGACTTGTTAAAACCTTGCTAGACAAAACCCAGTGGGACAAAAATCTAGAGAAGGAAAAAAAAATACATAATTCCTTTATACGCTTGGGGATGTTGCCTCATTAAAAACCTTGCCGGAAAACCCTATGGGGACAAAACCATGGTCAAGGAAAAAGAGTGCAACACGTATCTTCTCTCCCTCTGATGATCACATCACTTAAATCTCTTAGTTGGTGCAATCCAACATAATAAACCTACTTTTAATGTCAATATAGTAAGTGTCTTGATAAAATATATGTATGATTTTCATATAAACAAGTGTTCTCCACTTAATCTTCATATATCAAGAAGGATTAAACATATGTCATACTTATCATTATACGAGTACATCCTCGTACTTCACAAGTTATATAGTACAACGAATGCAAAGTAAATGATACATTATATCATTTATGGCCACTGATGAGAACAATCAATGTTTTATATACATTATAACTATGACACCCATAAATCGATATTGTGATCACCATCTTTGTAAGTAAAGGGATATTTATTCATCAATTGACCTCATAAACATGAGCGTCATTTTATCCATATAAAGATATATAACATCTTTCTTTAGCTTTCATTATGAAAAATGATTTCATCTTTAAGATGTTTATTTCATAAAACAAGACAAAACTTTGTATTTCATTTCAAGGTAATCAACCATCTTGAAAATCTCCTCATGAGTTCCATTCACATTTACCTCGTCAAAACATATGTAATTTATACCATATACAAATCTCTTTAAAACTAACATGGGTAAATTATGCTATTTCGATGGCTCATTTTAAACCAATACCATATTGCCTTTCACTTATATAATGGTTTATTCAACTTGATCAAGTGTTATTCTTGAAAACTTTCTTATATGCTTCAGCGTTTTAAATCATAAGACATGCTTCATGCATTTTATATCCATCATGGAATCTCAACTTCAAATGAGCTCTATTCATTTTCTTTAAGACGCATATCAATTATTTATCACATTGCCAGACTTCTATAATTACAAAATACATTATTAGATCCACCACATTAGAACATGTCTCCTCAAGATAATTTTCTAGTCTTTGTGAAATATGTGCCATCATCGGTTGTGCCTTGAATATCATGATTCCAGTAATTCAATTTCGCTTTCACACAAAGACCGATGTATATCCAATAATTTTGGACATTCATGTGTACGGATTTCAAGTCCTAGTAACCATGTCTCATCACAAGAGACTTTAATCTTTCATTAGTTCTTTGCGTCTTTATATCTTTTGGCCATTCATTTATACAAATGCACTTCCTGCAGGTATGCTTCCATGATCCTCACATGATTATAGCGCTATCTTATTTATTTACATAATCATTACCATGTGTATTATTGTATACAATACCATCGACGTCGATTCATTTATATTTTTCGATTTCACACTTTACTAGACATTGCAATATATCATTCATTGATATCTCATATATCTCATAGTTTTTCAAGTACCCGGGGTTTTTCAATTACCTTCATGTCTAGTTTCTATAGGATAAATTATTATGGGGTCTTTATTACCTCGACTAGACCATCTGAATTTTCTTGCTCCATTTTATCTATTCATTCGAGGATTTCTTAATTCAAATTATTTTTTGAATATTTTTTAAATTAAAAATTAATACTAATATTAATTAAATAGTTAAATAAATAATTAAAAAAAAATCAGCGGTTAAATTCGTAATACCCAAACAAACCACAGGGACCATACTTAAACATAAGAGGGTACTTATATCATTTCAACCATCTAAACATTCACATGACGGCCAAACTAACAAAAAAAAGTGGTCAAATGACCAAACCTGTAATGGGTCTAAACCATACGGAAAGGATCTGCAAAAAAAAGTCTAGGGACTAAATTTGTGAAATCTGAAAAACCACAAAGGCCATTTATGTACTTATTAGGACTATGTATACAACGTTTTTAACATATCATTAAATAGTAGTACCCATGTGGTATCCAACACTTGCCTCTGCCTAAAAGTCGAGACAAACTCACGGAGAGATATTTTGAAAGGTTTTAACAATAATTTCAATGCAGTAATTTATCATTGATACGTCGTTCATTGGATAAACACTGCAATTCAAGTCCATTTCATGTACTCCGTAGTTAATTTTAGTTCGCAATAATCGGATTCTCAAACACTAAGTTCGCGGGTTTGGTTTAATGAAGAAAAGAAAAGAAGAGGGAAGAAGATTGTGTTCTCAAGATTGTTAACCGGAGAAGAGAAGAGAAGAGGGAAGAAGATATAAGCTATTTTGGTTCCGCCCAGATTCTGGAAGAAGGAGGAAGGAGAGTGAGATTACTTCTTTCTTTCTTTCTTTTCTTTTAATGAAGATCTCGCGATGAAGATCTCACGAACTAAGCGAAAATGAACCTTTCAACATATTTATACATATGTTTAGGCATAGTACAAGCGACGACCACCACTTCGACCATGAGATGGAATTGGTGAAACCCTTATCATTGGCAAATTTTTCTACATTCAATTAAATAAGGCCATTAGTCATTAGCGGCCCTTAATGACCTGTCTAACATAAAAAGTCAGGTTTCATATTGTATTATTGTTCATAGTAGTTGTTGAGAAAGTGGACATCATATTGTAAATGTTTGTTGTTTAGTTATTTATTATATTCAAACTTTTTATTTAACAATCACTACGAAAATAGTTAAAATGCATAAATATATAAAGTATAGATTCAATGTTTACACATAGTACAAGTGACGACCATCATTTTGACCATGAGACTATTCAAACCATATTCTTTACAACCCTTATCATTGTCAAATTTTTGTACATTCAATTAAATAAGACCATTAGTCACTAACAACATTTAGTGACTTGTCTAATATAAAAAGTCAGGTTTCATATTGTAATATTGTTCATACTAGTTGCAGAGAAGATACACATCATACTGATGTTGTATTGTTATTTGCTATATTCAAACTTTGAATATAGCAAATTTGAAATATATGACTATCAAGAACCATTGTCGTGCTTTACATTGACATCACATTGAAGGTTTTATTTATAATTTTGATGGATTAGCTTATCGTCGATCCGTTTCAGTAGGTGAAAATGTAACTCGGGTTCATTTCATGCAGTTAATCTCAGTTCACAACACAAATCTTTCAACATTGTTTATGCATATGCATTGATAGATAATCTCTATACACATACAGAGAAACGGCAAAAAAAACTCGATTTAAACAACGGTAAAACATGTATAAGACGAGAAACACGATTATCACTACTTGCTAAAAGGGTGCAGAAGGAGCAAAAAAACATACGCAGCAGCTATATAAGATGTACTAGCTTAAGAAAAGCATATTATAAAAATGCAACGTTAAATCTCTCTGAACACTTTAGGTTATATGAATCAAAAGCTACAAACATGACATATACCTTTGCAAATACTTGTAATCCACAAAACATTGTATCATACACGCCCCCTATATATCAAATGCAAAAAGCCTTTTTAACAAACAAAGTTCCATAACTGCTCGCACCAGCCACAAGAACGACAAGACGCGAAAGTGACCTGACCAAATGAAAAGCAAAACTTGCCGCTGGTATTCCAACCTCACGATACAATTTAATCATCACCTCATGCCTGATAGAAGATCAAAACACAAACACGAGATCTTAAATTAGAACAGATGCAGCAAAACAAATGGGTTAAATAACAGGTTAGCACAAAACTTTGTATATGCAAATGAAATCTGGTCAAGTTGAACCACCAAAGTATTTATTTTGACGTAAATGTGGCGTATCAAATATGATTCCAACAGGTCAACAGTTAAGTTTAAGTTGAGAAAACTGATGCAAGATGAATGCCTCAATTGGCAGTCCATAATTTAATCATTTTTGGAGAAAAACAAAATTGTTTAAAAAGTCGATGAATTGTTTTTATAGTGGTTTTGAAAAAATGATGTAGAGTACTTGCCTTGTTAGCAATGTTGTTGGAGAGCCAGTCCAACCCCTCATAAAGTCCTTCGCCAGAAGTAGCGCAGGTGCTTTGGATGTACCTGTAAAACAAAATCAATCAGCTTACAATGTTAGACAAACCCAGTTATAAATATAAGTAATCTGCAACAATTATTGGCTAAAAAGAAAAACAATCTATAAAACAGATTGGTTTAAGTTGATCGGAACATGAAGTTTAAATTAAGATTTGAATGTCAAAAACCAAAGAACTAAAGAACCTAATAAAACAAAGTGTGTAAACCGGGAACTTTCTCAATAATAGAAATTCGAGAACAAATGATTACACGAACTCGAGCAATCAATGTAAGATCAAAGATCACAAAGTCACGCTCTCAAAAGATTAGATTAATAGTTTTAGTAATCATATTTAGCACCTTTAACTATTTCAAAAGCTCAATATATGACCCTTTTGACCCGAGCCCACCCATCAAAGCATACTTATTCATAGTAGGCCATGGTCCTACCAAAAACACAACAGGCTTAGGTATTGAGACAGAGCCAAGTAGGACAAAAAGAGCCCGGATTAAGACTAGAATTAGTTAGCCTCGCTAAGGACCAGAGAGAACATGAATTATGGACCCTAGTCCCTTCGGGAGTGAAAAACAATTACTGATAGCTAACTGTCTTTTTCCCTTAAAAAGGTACCTACTCCTTAACTAGTCTCTCTGATCTGTCATGATACGTAGTCAAGTCCAAGTCTTTAACCAGAATACCAGATCGCTGTTGTCCTAATCAGCCCCAAATCCCAGCACCTAAGGAGTTCGTTTGGTCTCATAAAAGTTGCAACCTTTACCACATAACCAATATTTAGGTATAGAACCAGTGAGAGTGTCGGTTCACTGGTTCAACCAATCCACTTTTTAAACTTTAATCATAACTAAACTTGTTCTCCCTCAGCGAAATACTTAATCAAGAATTAAAGAGAAAAATAAAAACAAGTAAAAGTTGCACATCTCGAGAAAAATAAAATATTTCTCCAATACTAGCATGGTACCCGCGCAAAGCAGCGGAATATCAAATATGCAGTTTTTGTCGTACCTTTATCCTCTAGCGGTAGTTTACCAGTTTGATAGTTCTAGAAAACAGATGTGTGTTTAAATTTCCATAGAATATATTAATACAAATATAGATTTTCATAATTATATTTATTTGAACTTAGTAAAAATTGAATATAACATTTAGAACCTTTGAATTTGTATTATTGTAGGTTTGTAACATCTATTTTAATACTAAAATTTAATGTGTCATTAATGTACATTATAATGTAATTAGTGTAGTGTAGAATTTAATTGTATGAATTACTAAATATAGTAACATGTGTAAGCTTAAAAAATTAAGACTTCTATTTATAAATATCCCAAATGCATTATAGATAGTTATAGAATAGATAGACTATAGATATTCTTCTTATTTCAATATTTCTTAGGAGGTGTTTGTTTTGGCTAATATAACATAGGCCACAATTTTGTGGTATATTTTGACAGTTATGGGCTTATATAACATTGACAATGTTATATAAGCCCATAAGTGTCAAAATAAGCCACAAAACTGTGGCTTATGTTATATAAGCCGAACACGGCTTATGTTATATAAGCTTAAACAAAGACCCCCTTACTATATGTCCTTCTCTATTATCTAAAATACCCCTCACTAGGGCATCCTGGGGACTAGAACTGTAATCGTGAGGTGTAACATTCAATGCAAAACATCTTATACTGATGCAATAAATAAGACGTTAGAGAAACATTACCAGTGGCGTTGTCGAAGAGAGTGGAGCCCAAGCTTATCAGTAATCTCAGCAGCATTCATTGCATTAGGCAGATCTTGTTTGTTGGCAAACACAAGAAGAACTGCATCTCTTAGCTCGTCCTACAATGAAGTAGGATTTGGAGTATTCTCATTAAAAACCAGTACCGCTACAATCAAATAGACTATTTAAACCTAACAACAAATATACAACAGCATAAACCTACTTTTCTTCCATATCAACAAATGTAGGATTGAGCTTTAGATAGCATTAACACACAGTGGTCTCATTAACAATTGAAAAGCATGGTATAAGATCATCATTTTAGTAAAGTCTGGCCAATGTTATCTTGATATAAGGAATGATAAGCTCACATCACAAGCTGATCTCATCATAACCACTATTTTTTCATAAAAATGAAAATATTGAAGCACATAACTTCTGATTGCAAAGATACAACTGATTATTGCAAAGTTAATTTGACGAAGAGTTTCCAATATTAGTGATAAAATATAGTTGAGGTTAGTTTTAATAAGCATTTTATGACTTTTTAGTACACACTACACAGTTTAAGTTATTTTATAAACCCGCTTTCAGAGAGAGTATAAAACTGAAAGGATAATTTAACAATGAACTAGCTGTTTGTTTGTTTCGGCTTTATATAACCGGCTTATGGCTTATTTGGTTTTGGGCTTATGTTTCATAAGCTCACTTTTTGTCGCTTATTTTGAAACTTTTCGGCTTATCTAAGTTTATTATGTCAATAAGCCCCACAAAAAGTAAGCTTATGAAACATAAGCCCAAAACCAAATAAGCCATAAGCCGAAACAAACACCCCCTAGAATAGGCAGTATAGCTGAAGGGGTAAAGGGATGACACTGACAACTTGAACTAGTCTACATCAACTTTTTTATTTAATTTCATACAACAGAAACTATATCCCATGATTGAATGACATCAGTTAACTTTAACAGAAATGGGTTTTGCCAGTAAGAGAGAAGTGTCAAATTTCACCCAGTAATCTTTAACAGGCCAAGCGTTAAAATAGTTTAGAAAGGAAACAAATCAAATGTCACCTAAAGTCCCCTTTTCATGCACAAGGTCTCTATAAACCATTTTATTAAGAAACCGGATTATTATAAATGCTTGCAATCATACTTGGCACAAAAGATACTTATGAAGTATATAAATCTAAGGTCAGCCCAGCCAACCTATTTCGCAAGTATAAAAAAAAAGTGACCGTGTTGACCGACCATTATTATGCCAACTATAAGTCAAAGAGCATATGACATGGATCAGAAAGCAACATGCACCATAAGTGTTATCTGTACTATATAAACGCAAGCATGTAAAATATGGTAAATACAGTATGCATGAACTCATGAAGTCTTTCAAATTTACCTATGCCTTTGATACTAGAAAATGAATAATATGTATTCAACATGAAAATTTACCTCATTCAACATCCTGTGCAACTCATCTCTTGCCTCAACAACTCTATCCCTATCGTTGCTATCAACCACAAAGATCAGACCCTGTGTGTTCTGGAAGTAGTGCCTCCATAGTGGACGGATCTGCACATATACAATACATCAATCTACACATGTTAAGCTACTGGTTAAATCATCGACACCAATATGTGCATCTTCGTATTAAATTGTTTAACAGATACAAAATGAAGAAGCTACCTTGTCTTGACCCCCGACATCCCAGACAGTGAAGCTGATGTTCTTGTACTCCACAGTCTCCACGTTAAACCCTGCATGCTTAGAGAAACAAAAATTAAATCTCAAAACGCATCTCTGCTTTTGCCACATTTACCATCATGGCACCAGTCACCAACGTTATTATATAGAGACCCAATGCCTTACCCGCGCTATGCAAATGTTATTGACTTCTGTATTCGTTACTAAAAAGACATATTACTGGTTAGGAAAAACTAATACTGAAAACGACGTACCAATTGTAGGAATGGTAGTGACGATCTCGCCGAGCTTGAGCTTGTACAAAATGGTGGTCTTACCAGCTGCATCAAGACCCACCATCAAAATACGCATCTCTCTCTTGGCAAAAAGCCGGCTGAAAAGTTTGGTGAATGTAAGCCCCATCTTAATTCAGACGAGGGATCCTACAGACAAAATCAAGTCTTAGTGTAAGTTATACTATATAAACTAAAGAGACAACAAGCATCTAATTTAGGTAGGGACAAGGGTAAACACGTAATCAAGCAGAAATACTAAAGAGGTGAACCCCTTCCAGCAATCATCAACATAAAATCATCTCGAATATGCGAACAATTTCATAAGGCATATATCAGCTTTCAAGTTCAATAAGCTCATAAGCCTAGCAGATAAGCTTAAACAAACACCCCCTATATAAAGCAATTAGATCCGTTAATAGAGCCTACAAGGTTTAGATCAGCAGAGCTTCAAGCACACAAATCATCAATCAGCAATCATTTCATTAGTAGCAACAAAACAGCATCCAAACTAAACCATTCGGATCCGATCATGAAATCTTAAACTTAAACCTAGCGATCTAATTCTAAAGTGCGTAATTTCCATCAATTTCGACAAAAAAATATAACAAACCTTAGAAATTCAAGTAAATAAGCTAATTTCATCACGACGCTCCTCAGTCACAAGTCGCAACAAATGATTTCCATAAGCCTCCGATATCAATAAATAAACAAAACTACAAAGGCTACAATCTACGAAAAAACTCTTAACAGACGATCATTCCATTCATAGCAAACTCCAAAACCCAAGTTATTCAGATCCGATAACGAAATAGAAAACCTAGTGATCTAATTCAAATTGCATTATCTACACCTAAGCTCTATACAAACTCATCATATCGTAACATCCTCAGATACCTAAAACATGCAAATCAGATCACAAAACCATATACTAACAATCTAACTCTCTATAGCAACAATTTAACCCTAACTACCAAAACGAAACATCCGATTCGGTAAATAAAAACCTCATAATTTCAAATAACTAACCTAATGTCATTAAAAAATCATTTCATCCATATCATTATATATAACTATAACATATAGATCGGATCACAATACCTTAAACCTAACTCCCTAACGCAACCGTAACTAACTACTTAACGAAACAACTGATTTCGAAATCATTTCATCAATATGATTATACAACATATAGATCCGATCACAAAATCTTATTAACTAACGATTTCAAACACAAAACCGTCTAAAACATAATAGTTTCATATAAACAAGCAATATTCATCAAATATTGTATACCGATTTATTTCGCTAAAAAAAATATGAACCGAACGTGTAAACGACAAACTCATCGATCTGGCTAAAAAAAATTTAGAAACCTCATAATTTAAAGTAAATAAGCTAATTTCATCGCGACGTCGCAACAAATCACTTCGTAACATCCTCCTATACCTAACACGTGCAGATCAGATCACAAAACCTCAAACCTAACTCTCTAACGCAACAACTTAACCGTCACTACTTAACGAAACAGCTAATTCCGTAAATATAAGCTAATTTTAGCAGATCGGATCACAAAATCTTATAAACTAACAATCTATACCTAAAACACACAAAACTGAGCCCTAATTGCTGACGTCATCACAACGACAAAAGCGTTTAAAACCTAACTATCTAACGCAACAACTTAACTGTCACTACTTAACGAAACAACTAATTCCGTAAATATAACAAATAATTTCATATTAGACCTAATTTTAGCAGATCGGATCACAAAATCTTATAAACACACAAAAACTGAGCCCTAATTGGTGACGTCATCACAACGACAAAAGCGTTAATAAGCTACTAATATTTTGGCCTAAACAAGCAATATTTATCAAGTAATAGCTTAAGTTCAACAAATCAAACATTTAGAAACAGATTTATATAGATTTAAAAGAATTTTTTTTATACCTGAGAGAGAGTTAGGTTTGATTTGATTTGGAAATGTGTGTGGGAGAGAGGTTTGTGAAATAAAAAAGGGGAGTGGTGACCAGCAACTATTTATATTGAGGGTGGTGTGGATGTTAAAATATGTTTTTACCTTTCTCATTAAGTATCGTTTTTAACTTTCTCACTAAGTATTATTTTTACCTTTCTCACCCGGTATTAGAGTGGTGGCAGTTAGGGGTGTTATTCGGGTTGACCCGGTCGGGTTCGGGTCAACTCGGGTCGGATTAACTCGGGTCAAGCTTTAAAAAATCATATCTGAACCCGACTTTGTTTAGAACTCGGGTCAACTCGGGTCGGGTCAATCGGGTCGGGTCAATTCGGGTTCGGGGTCAACCCGAGTATTTTACATTGTAAATGTGTTGTTTAGCCGGGTTAGTCGGGTTCGGGTCGGGTCAAGGCTAAAAAAATATACCCGAACCTAACCTTGTTTAGAACTCGGGTCAATTTGAGTTGACCCGATTGACCGAATATACTTTTTGAACCCGATTGACCCGACCAATTGACTCGGGTCGGTTCGGTCGGGTCGGATTCGGGTCAGGTCAGCCCGAATGACACCCCTAGTGGCAGTCATGATCTCATGTCTCACTCATGTCTCACCACCCACTAATATTATTATTCCACCTCATTCATGACTTTCTCATGCCTTATCATACTTTTTAGTGGCAACCATGACCCATGCCTTACCTAATTTTATTTTTTTATTTTTTATATTTATAATTATATTAAACAATATAATAAAAACATAATATTTCATTAATAATTAAAAGAAAATTACATAAAATTTAGAAAAAAAAATATGAAATAACTAGTTATCGAGGTATGGTAAATCTTGAGCCGCTACGTGCTCCGTAAGATCATATCTGAGACGGTAATGGATAGCTTGTCGTGTCTTCAATGGAATCGTACACGGCCAAATAGGTTGATAGGGTACTACCGGATAACGATAGTTCGGAAGTCTCGGCGGGAAAAACTAACTCGTCCTCTGATGAAGAAGAGGAGGATGAAGACATTTTGTTGAGAGTATTGTAGTTGATTTGTTTGTGTGAAAATATGTTAAATAAAATGTGAGTTGGAAATGGTTTAAAGTGTTTATTTATAAACGGATTTATTTTATTTATTTTTTATTTATTTATTTTTTTCTGAAAGGCCAATTTCTAGCCGTTCCCAAACGGCTATATTTTTCCACTTGTCTCCCATGATTCAGCGGTATTACATCCAGAAATCCTCCATGCCTCACCTATGCCGCTTTGGTGGTGGCGGTGTTGCCGCTCGGCATGGGTTGAAACCGTGCCCATGCTGCTCCCATTGCCAGTACCTTTATCCATTTTATTGACATGATAAAATATTTTTTTATAATTTTAGTTATGTTTAGCAAAAATAGGTTGTACAGGTGTTTGTGTTGTTGTTGATGTTGGTCTTTGGTATTGTTGCTGAAAAAAATTATTTTTATAAGCTACATGAAATAATATTTTATTTTCACAGTTTTATATTAAAAATAAAATTGTTAAAAAGAAAGACAAAAAACAAAAAGAATTGAGAGGGTATTACTTGTAGCCGGACAAAGAAAAATAGTTGTAGAGTTGTTTCATAAATCATATATATCTATTATTTAAAATTACATGAATCCTATTGATTTATTGATTTGTGTGGCCCGGTGTGAAACTATAAATGAAGTCTTGTAAATCACGAAAAGTTTAATTATTATGAAAAATTCAAAACATAATATAGCCGGAATAAGAAAAATAGTTGTAGAGTTGTTTCATAAATCAATCATAGATATATCTATTCTTTAAAGTTACATGAATCCTATTGATTTATTGATTTGTGTAGCCCGGTGTGAAACTATAAATGAGATATTGTAAATCATGAAAAGTTTAACTATTATGAAAAATTCAAAACATAATATAGTTAGACATGTATAACTCTTTATGGACATATATTAAATCAGAGGCTTCCTCACAGATTATTTAAAAAGTGTTGGTTAGACATGTATAAATACTAATAGACATATATTAAATCGGATGCTCTTTTATAAATGTCGTCATGTGCGGCTGCCTCACTTACACATGTTAATCACTGCCACTGATGAAAAGTAGAAACTAATTTTACATGTATTTTAAGCTTTTGCATTTTAATTCATAGTATTTTTAAATGTATATAAGTAATTTGACTCGTTTAAACCTCTACTCGTATTTAAAGGTTCAATTCCGTTAGCTCGAATTAACAAAGCTTTCACAAGTTTTTTATGCCAAAAAATATTTTTATGAGTTAAAATTAACGTTTACCTAATTCTGTCTTCCACGAGGTATAGAGGATGTGAAATGTAAAAAGGCTTTTAAGTTAAAATCAAATTTTTTATAAGACAATCTTACCCCTGACAGCCTTACCCCTACCCGAAGCCCGAAGGTAGAGATGCCGTTTTTAAAATACCTCCGGCTTTTTAGCAAGAAGTAGGGATCAAACCTTTGACGTTGTGTCCAAAGGAGAGGGTTTTCCAGAGGACCTCCGGGCTTTATAAGTTAGCTTATGTTAAAGGTTAAGCTTTTATAAGCTATTATACGCTTGCTTTTAAACACAACCTTCGTCTAAGGCCCATGTGATTTATAAGTGTAAAGCTACGTTTTAGGAAAGGGACATGAACAACCATGAGCATAAAGCAAATAGCGAAAACAAAGTTTTTTTTTTAACAAATCAACATAAGCACAAAAAATCAGAGACGTCATATTTGTATTTATCATTGCAAAATTAACTTTGTTTTTTCTAATTGTAGTTGTTGATTGCTCATACATAGTATTTGAACACTCAAAAGGTTATGTATTTGAGAAGTGTAATGACATAATTGAGAAAAAAGAAATAACAAATAACACACTCAATCAAGAGTAAAAGAGTACAACAAAAACAACATACCCAATCCTGCCGAGGCGGGGTATGAGGAAGTAGAATGTAAACAGATCCTACCCCTACCTCGAGATAAACCCCGAGAGTAAAGAGACTTTCCAGAAATTCCTTCCGGCAAGTGTGTGGGTGAGAGGGCTCAGAAAAAAAGTGCATGTGTGAAAGTGATAGCAAGGATATGCAGACGAAAGAAAAAACCAGCATGCAAAGTAGATTTATATAAGCTCTAGTAACTATCAAAAGAGCATAAAAAAATCAAGGGTAAAAGAGTTATTTAGTTTATTATAAGCTCTAGTAACTATCAAAAGAGCATAAAAAAATCAAGGGTAAAAGAGTTATTTAGTTTATTATAAGCTCTAGTTCAGTAGTTGTAAGAACTTGGTTTTTCACACAGACTTATATTCTTAGGGTGAAGCTTATTTGCAAAGGCAGGCTGCTCCACGATACAAAAGTCCAACACGCGTGTTGGCCGAAATGACAATAATGACATTCAGACCTCGAACATGAACATGTTCCAAGATCTAGAAAACGAATATTGCATTTGTCGCGCCTTTAAAAAAAATTCCCTTTGCTGAAAACAAATGAAAAACGAATATACTTTGTATAATGTCTTTTGATTAAGAAATTTCCGTGTACGACAGGTTTATTCTGCATAAGGTTGAATTCTGGCAAACTCAACCAGCTTGCGCCAGGATGACCCATATCCATCTCATGCCAAAACGCCTCAGATCCAACACATGAAAAGTAAAATGTATCAAGTTTGCAGTAACATATTTTCGAAAGCATTGCATTATTTAGTTCATATTTTTATACTTTAAACCACCCAACCACAATCTCTAACACATTTAAATTATCTCAAGAAAACATAGCAATTTACAAGAGAACAGTCCAACAACATACCAAAAGTAAGAAAAAGAGATGCGGTTGTAATAAACATGGATGATAAATACTATCAACAAGTTGACGCAATGGCCTCCAAAAGGGATACCATGAACTGCATTTGTGCTTCTTCATTGATCCTTGTAAATGGAGGGACATGTACAAAAAGGGATTTGTGACCTTTCTCTTCTGCAAAGCGGAGGGAATGATAGTATACATAGTTGCACACGAAACGCCCTGCATCATCAGAGATCATTGCATCACAGCCCTTGATACTCTTTAAGAACTCCAGGATGGCATCAACTGAGAAAGAAGTCTTCAAAACAACAAAGAAAATCAAATGGGTCAATTTGAGTTGTATTTAAGCTCAAACGGGTCGGAAAAAGACAAACCATAAGGAAACGGGTCAAACATGTAAAGTCGCCTACGTCTTCTTAATACATACAACAACCTAAATTGTTTGGTTCAGATAGTTTGATTCTTAAAGTGATCCGTTTGGGACAAATCAGTCTCAACCCCTTACCCGGCCCACCCATCTTGGCACCTATGAGGACTAGGACTTACGAAAATTCGACATTTTTAAGCTCAAAATAATCCCCTCAACCCCGCAAAACATTCAAAACTTTTCCACTCTAAGATGTCCATTAAACGTTGCAACATTTTCTTTTTTCAGGAACAAGTTAGAGATGCGCATTTACCTACTACCGATATAGGGTGATGCTGATATATGGAATGCTAGAGTTCACTTCCATATTAATATATCCGTTAAAAACTGCAACAGTCCCTAGTTCTAGAACTTTGGAAGTTAACTATGTGCGTTTACATATCGTCATCATAGTGGGCGATACTGATTTGGATTGCTAGAGTTCACTTGTTTGTTGTTATCAATGATATTTCAAGACATTTAATTAACGGTCAACTCCACTTTTCTTGACTATGTGTCAGGTACTTTAAAATATCATTAAATCAAGGGAGCTATAAAAACAGTTTCCTTGCATATCAAAATACTTATTTCATTCTAACATGAGCAAATCAGCAAATACGATACTGGCAACCACTCCACAAGACACGTGCAACAAGCAGCCAAATGGTGCTTCAAGACTCGAACGTAGGGTCTGAAGAGCTTAAAGCACCATGCGTATGATTATTGACTGTATTTTTGGTGCGACTGTTGATAGCTTATAAAAACATTTTATCATAATTACTTTAAACAAAGAACAACAATGTCAATACTATATTCGGAGTTCCATATAAAGAAAATGCAATCTATTTTAGGGATGAAGGGAGTAATAACAAGGTAGAAAAGATGCCAGAAACAGAACAATAATTACCTCTCTTATTCGAGTTATTTCTCCATCACCTGCGACAATTGGCAGCCGCTGAAAAAAGAAGTATATTAACATAATCAGATAACCAAATTCTAATATTACGTGAAGTCTAATGAAAAAACAGTAATACCTTTGGTTGCCAACCAAGCTCATCGGGACACGAGAAAGTGGCTTCGTTTACTGCTTGTCGTTCAATGGCAAACTTTGATGCCCCGCCATTTAATCCCATATGCAGCTGGAAAATTATATAATAACAATTATTACTCAATATCAAGAATAATAACGGAAATATATTGCTCTATAAGTCGTACTAAATTAATAGACACCAAAGAGACACCTGTATACGTCCTTTGTTTCTAAAATATAATTTGACTTCCTACATCAACTCAACCAATTTTCAAATCCAAATTTGATACGAAACTCTCAAAACTTCAAGGATAACAGTGACAGCTTGCATTACATTTAATGAAAATCCCTAAAAAAGGATGTCAGATTGTTGGTCGTAAAATTGTATTAAAAGAATCTCAATTCAAATATGACAAGTAATTGGTTTGACCATGCAAGTCAAAATGTATGTGGACTAAATAGAGCGTACCATAAGTGAAACAATTAAACAATTTGTTTAGCGACTATATAATGAAATATAAACATAAAAAAGGTAAAAAATATCAGCTTGAGAACGAGTTTTTTTCCTACACGTATTAAAAGCTTGTGAATAAAAGCAAAAGAAAATTGGTAGTAAGATGAATATTAATCTCACCCACACAACTTCTGTGGTACCAGACTTGTTCTCGCTTGAAACACTCGCTTCCAAAACCTTCTTAAGCATATCCAACGCACCATCTCCTGCAGTTTCAAGAATTGTACAGCTACCTAAAGAAACGCCAGGGGGTAAACCGGTCTTTTCAACATAACTTTTTAGATTAGATACCAATGCTTCGGTAGGGTTGGTAGCAAACACATTGAACTTCTTGAAGCCAGTCACATGAATGACCACATTCTTCGGCGCTTCTGACCCCATTTTCCCTCACGATCACAACTTTAATCACCAAATACAAATTAGCCATAAATACACACGAGATTGCTTATTACACTTTTTGTCAGGATATCGCGTTTTGACACAACAGATAGACAATTACAGCATATTTAAGTGTGCAATGATCAGATTTGAAGAAGCGGTTTGGAGTTGCAAAAGGGTGTTAGAGATTGCTTATTTCAAACTGATTATCTCCTTAATAAGCCGACTACTTATTCACAAACTGCTTATTTCACTCTAAAATAAAACCGACTGTTTTTTCTATCCAAATTGTTTTATATATGTAAGAAACCGCAATAAGCACATAATCATTTTAGATGACTGATCAATGACGCCCTCCTACCTACTTTTCCGATTCTAGTAATTTTTACTATATATATCCAATAAGCACATGTGTCAAACACTATCTCCTATATTGCTTTTTTCCCCCAAAAAAAGCATTATACACTTCTAATAAGCAACCAAAACACTCCAAAAATAAACACTAGCTAAAAAAAGAAAAGCCAACTTTTGATCAAAAAAGCAATCATGCAAAAGCAAATTTTATCATAATGAGCCGACTGTTTTTTCACAAACTGCTTATTTCACTCTAAAATAAAGCCGATGTTTTTTCTATCCAAATTGTTTTTATTTACGTAAGAAACCGCAATAAGCACGTAACCATTTTAGATGACTAATCACTGACGCCCTCCTACCTACTTTTCCGATTCTAATAATGTTTACTACTATTTATATCCAATAAGCACATGTGTCAAAAACACTAACTCCTATATTGCTTCTTTTTTCCCAAAAAGCACTCTTACACTTCTACTAATAAGCAACCCAAAACACTAGCTAAAAAAAGCAAAAACCAACTTTTTGATTTAAAAAAAAAAAAAGCAATCATGCAAAAGCAAATTTTATAATAAAAGCTTCAAACAACTCAATCATTAATCCAATTTAAATACCATTAAAACATAACCTAACACAAGAATTTAAACCATCCTAATAATCATAATAATCTCAAATAAAGCTCATTAAATTTCTCAAAAAAAAAAAAAAAAAAAAAAAAAAAAAAAAAAAAAAAGGCCTCAAATTATATACATAAACACAAAATTTTACATGATTCATGAAATCAACAAAAAAACAATCAAATCACTCAAATTTAAACAAAATTGCAAATTTCAATTCATAAAGACAAGATAGAACATCAAAACATATCATAATTCAATAAAAATAAACACAAAATTTATGAATATTTCATCAAAAATGAATCTTTTTTTTTTTGTAAATGGTAAAACTGGATTGAAAATTTGATATGAAATGAATAGTGATTGAAATTCTTGATATGAAATTTTGAGAGTGAGATTTTTGTGTACCTGAATTAGTGAGAAACAGGAAATATTAGAGAGAGAGAGAAAGAAAGAACAGAACAGAACAGAACACTTTGGTGGACTATGAAAGTCTTGTTTTTATAAGTGAGCTTATACTTCAAGTGTTTTGTTTTTTGTTTTTTGTTAAACTCTTTTATGTTGTGTTCCATGTTTTTTTACTATGGATATGTTTTTGGCGAAGTGGGTTGTACTTTGTACCTATGGTTGGAGTTATGGGTAGGGCTGGAATTGGAGTGGAGCTGAAGTTGGGAGTTTATATTATTGAAGTTTATTAATATAAAATTGTAGAAAGATATATCAAATAAAATTCAAATTTATGTATTCAGTTTTTGCGTGATAATCTATTATGATAAAAGGACAAAAGATTATTTACACATCAAGGGATCAATCTCCACCCTCCATTTTTATTTGATTTAATGGATGAAATTAATCCCAACAATTTTAAAAACCCACTTTCATCATTTTTTTTCAAATATTAATATCTTTTAAACCGTTAATCGTTAAGCGAAAAAAAATATATCATGACGGAAGCATTTAATTATCTTTCTATAGATAGGCACTTTGATATACTTTCGACAAAAAAATTTTTTCGTATTTTTCACTTTTTTTTTAAGTTTTTTCGTTTTTTTACGTTACTGAAATTTGCATTGAAAAATCATATATGATAAAACACTAATTTGAATATCATATGTGATATTAGTGTAATATCATATATGATATATTGATATGTAATATCACATGTGATATTAGTGTAATATCATATATGATATTACATATAATATCACATGTGATATTACATATCATATATGATTTAACACTAATATCACATGTGATATTCAATTTAGTGTTTTATCATATATGATTTTTTTATGTAAATTTCAGTAACGTAAAAAAACGAAAAAATAACGAAAAAACGTGAAAAAACGAGTTTTTTTTTCTTTTTTCGAAAGTATATCAAAGTGCCCGTATATAGAAAGATAATTAAATGCTCGTCGCGATGGTGTAAATATTTTCACTTAACGATTAACGGTTTAAGAGATATTTAAATTATAAAAAATATGTGAAATAATAAAATGCTTTTAATCTCAACCATTGATTTCTTTTTAAATGGATGGTGAAGAAGAGTCCCTTGGTATGTAAAAAAAGTTTGGTATGTAAAATAACTCTCCTCATCTATTATATCTATACTATTTTATAATGCATTTAGGCCTTCTAAAATTAGAAGGCTTAAAAATTCAAATTTTTTTACTTGCTTATTATGGAAAGAGTTTTTCTAACCAAAAATTAAGATAAGGAGCTCCAATCATGATATGACATGTGTCACTTCTTAACAAACTCCAAGCCTAACTTCTAACAAACTCCAAGCCTAACTCTTAACCACCAAAAATTAAGATAAAGAGCTCTAATTATAAAATGACATGTGTCATTTCTCAACTAAAAATTCATCTTTATTTTTAAATTAAAATATCTTTTATCTACTTATTTTTTTTATAATCTAATTTCACCATATTTTTAAAATTTTATGCTCTTTAATTCAACATCCATTTTGATATATTTTTATGAGTTTTTAGTTTTTATATTTTTAATGGGTTTATTTTATTTTAATTCAAATTTTTACAACTTTAACCTTTATTTCATTTATTTCAATCAGTATAATCTTGATTCGTCAAAATCATATACTTTTGGGGTAGTGTTTGACGCTGTAGAGATTGCGAGGGTATTTCTATATGCGGAAATAATGATGTCGCGGGAAAGCTACGGGTAACCCAAACAAACACTTACAACTAACACATATACATTCGAAGTGTTGTGAAACGAATTCACTAAACGGGTAAGCAAACACATATAACTATACTTATCGCCGCCGCTGTGCGTGGGTACCCGACTAGTTTTAAAAAAAGCTCGTTTCAATTGCCTTTGAGTGAAGGCTTATAGCTTATAAAAACTTTTATAAATCTGTGTGACAAACAAAATTTATTTTAAAAGCTAGCTTATTTCAAAAACTCAAACCTTTGATAACCTTTTATAATCGTCTAGCCAAACACAACCTACTTGTTTCTAAGGATTTTTTTCTTTATTTTTATTTTTTAATTTTTTTAAGTTAAAACTAACAGTTTATACTCTTATTTAGGGGTGTCATTCGGGTCGGGTCGGTTGGGTTCGGGTCAGTCAAAGTCGGGTCAAGCCAAAAAATAATATACCCGAACCCGACCCTATTTGAATTCGGGTTGGTCGGATTCGGGTCAAATCGGGTCAGGTCAAGTCAAGTCGGGTTCGGGTTCGGGTCAAGTCCATTTATTTAATTCTAGAATTTAATTTCTTAAATTTAGTAACCAAACGTTATGAATATAATGTCTATTGGTTTTTAAAAAGTTATTATATTCATACCAGTAGAGCAATGCACTAATACATGCATTTTATAGTTGGATTTACACATTTTCTTTTTGTAATGCATTTTGTTTTCAATCTGAGGTCAATTATATAGAATGAAAATAGGGCTGGCAATTTTGACACGAAACCTGTTAACACGACACGACACGACCTGGTCTTAACAGGTTCGTGTTTGACCTTTAACATGTGTGTTTCGGTCTCTAACAGGTCTGACCTGTTAAGACCGGTTAAACATAACAGGTCTTAACACTGTTAGACCTGTTGGCACCAATGTAAAATAAAAATACCCTAATCAATATAGATCCGCCTCCCCCATAGTTAACTCATTAGAAATAAGAAAAATACCCTACTCACTACTCTCTCTTCCCTCTTAACACCGGCCACCAAATTCAACTACACACCACCACTCCACCTTCGGTCACCTCACCTCACCGCCCTCACCAAAACAACCCTCTCCTTCTCCTCTTTCCGATCCCATACATCACGCCCCACGACGTCTGCTCAATCCTTGAAAATCGATTGACGAGGTAAATAACTAACCTGATCTTGTTAACTTATCATCAAGGATTATTAGTTAAAACAAATATTTAATCCGAGTATCGAATAAGGAAAATTTGAAAGAGTTGTTTTTCCCTTGAAAACGACTACATACCATTACACGTTACTAACATGTTTATGTATTTACTTTGTTAAACAAAAAAGACTAGGGTTCAAACATTACTTTGAAGAAGTCGAGTTAAAAAATTGCAGAAAAGGTTTAGCGGTTAAACTCAGGAAATCATTGGAAGTTCGAGGGTTAGATCAGTCAATAACTCTTGCAAATGTTAGCTAGTACTATGTAACATTTTAACGTTTAATTTGTGATTTGTTTATATGCGATTTGTGAACAATCCCGATTCCCGACACACTTAAAGATTTGTGAACTTTTGTAATGTTAAGGTTTATTATCATTATGTATTAGTTAAGACTTAAGATTTGTGATGTGATAATGTTCTGTATGTTTCTGTGGGTCTATAGTTCTTTCTATGCATGTTACCTGTTAACAGGTTCTTAACAGGTCTTTAACAGGTTAACCTGTTAAAGTTCGTGTCGTGTTCGTGTTTGAGAAAATTGACACGATAAGCTAACAGGTCGTGTTCGTGTTTGACCTTAACAGGTTCGTGTCTTAACAGGTTCGTGTCTTAACAGGTTCGTGTGACCTGTTATGCCAGCTCTAAATGAAAATGAATATAAAACCAAATATATGAAGCAATATATGTTCATGCACTAATTTGGGCCTTTCAATTAAATAAAGATTGGGAAAAGTTAAAAAAAAAAATAAAATAAAATAAAATAAAATTAAGTCGGGTTAGTCGGGTCGACCCGAACCCGAATTTTCAAATATTTTGAACCTGATACCCGACCCTAGTTCGTACTCGGGTTAATCGGGTTGACCCGATTGACCCATTGGATTTGGACTCGAAAGTAACCCGACCCGAATATCATTCGTCGGGTTCGGGTCCGGGTCGGGTCCGGGTCGGGTCGGGAAATATGACACCCCTACTCTTATTGTATTTGTTTAAGTAACATGGCATTTCTATATCTTGTTTAAGCATCGATGTATAAAAAAGGTAGAATATATGTATATTGTGCGTTAAATAAAAATGTAACTGGTAAATTTAAGTTAAATGTGACTATTGCTAGATTTGTTCTTGTTTTTAACAATCCAAATTGGTTTAAGCGCTGTTGATGTTACCACACTTCAGGGTTGTTTGCACATGATAGAAATTGAACTCGAGACCTCACATAGATGGAAAAATAAAAATATAATATGCCCTGGAGATTTCTTATACAATTTGGATGGTTTAAGCTTCGTGTTATCTTATATTTTTGATGATGTAACAGCGAATATGGAACAATCGTGAGTGAGATTCGATCTGATCAAGTGATGTATTTGTGGATACCATAAACGGACAACGTTAATTGAAATTCAGAGCTCAAGAATGATACTAACAAAATTATAATCTCGCGAGGGTCTCAAGCAAGTCTTACCCAAACAGTCTATTTGAAGCTCGAGTGAGTATTTTTTTTTCCTGCCAAAATCTTACAGACACGAATGTCAAATTTCCACCAACCGCTTTTGCTCGACAATTGTCAGTTATCAACCGTTCCGTTTTCATCTTTACTATTTATACAACACAAGCTTCATTCTTAAAATAATATGCCAAAAATATACAAAAATCTTTGTATTTTGCTTTGATTCATTCACTTAAAATCAAGTTGTTCAGTTTTATCTTATCACAATATATAATTTTTTATCTTATCACAATAAATAAATTTTTATGAACGATTGAAGAATTTATCCACATTTAGAACCAATATTTTAGCAATATCAATTTTAGCATGTAATAAGCTTGAGTCTGATTAGTTGTAAGTTCAAACCTCGTGAATTAGTCATCTGAAACTATGGTTATTAAGAAAAATCGAAATTACTTTTTACAAATGTCCATGCTTCCGATAAGTCAATGAGGGTTTTGATAACATAATTCAAAGTGTGGGTGTAAAATAGTGAAAGTTTTAAACTTGTTACGAGATTAAGAGATACATATTTCATGAAATAACTTGTTACGATATCTAAATTTGGGTCACTTTATTTTGCTTACCCATAAATCCATGCTTACCAAGGGACAAATCCTCATCATCCATCTAGTTTGATCTAATGTTGAGGATTAATCTAAGATTTAGTATATAAACCTAAGTCAATGTTTTTTTTCCTGTCTTTTTTGTCTTTCTTTTTTATTCACTTTTTTTTTTTTTTCTTTCTTATTCACGTTTATTTTTTAAATTAACTTTTTTTTTTTTAATTTGCGTTTTTTTTAATTCATGTTTTTTTCTTCGATTTCATCTGTTTTCATACGTTTTTATCCGTTTTCTTACGTTTTCGCCCGTTTTCATCATTTTTCATTCATTTTCGTCCGTAAATATATAGACATGGTTGGTGTAAAAACTTGGAAACGTGCCAAACATAGTATTATTTGCAATTGAAGCACTTAAAAGCGAATTCAATAGGGTACTACTAGCTACAATCTTATCTTAGCTAGTTAGTTTGGCAGATATTAATTATGTTTCTCTTGTTTAATGAATCTAGTAAAACCAACTTACTTGTCAAACATTATAGTTCTCATATGACCAACATACAAATGAAGAGGAATTTTCATTTGCATACCTTTATTTTGGTGCTTACCAATGGACAAATCCTCACCATTCATTTATTTTGATCTAATGGTAAGGATTAACCTAAGATTTAATATGCTTAACCTTAATTATCCCAACTATATAAAACCTGTTCTTCTTAATTTTTTTTTCATTCGCTTCATTTTTTTTCACACAGTTACTGTGTGTTTTCCTCCCAACCCACTCTCATCATTTCCCTCCAAAAGTAGTTATTCCAATCAACTATTACCGTTTGATCATCATCAGTTGGATCACCATCACCATTTTGATCATCATTTCATCATCACCTCCTGATCATTTCATCACTTTTTTATGTCTTTTTTTTATTTGAATGAACCGTCTGTTTCAGAAGTTGATTTGATTGATGTTGTTGCGGTTGATAATGTTGTTGATCGGTTGTTAATTATGTGGATCAAGTTGTTAACATTCCTTTTTATTAAGTTGCACACCAAGTGTTTGATGAAATGTGTGAGTGAAAAATGTTTGATAATCTTGTTATATGCTCATGTAATTCTGCTTATTAATTAAGTTGTTAGTTGAATTTTTGTTTTTAACTGCATTTGAATGCTGTTTTTATGTCTGATTGTTGTTTTGAATTTGCTATGTATCGTACGTATAGTATCACCAGTGATATTTGACGTTGAACTGTATATGTGTATTATCACTAGTAATATTTGTATTATCACTTGTGAAATTTTGTTTATTTGATACTTTTAGTTTATGTTTGAGATTGTGAGTAGCATTAGGTTTTAGTATGATATCATTTTGGGATAGGTGAATTAATGAAAATTTGATGCATGAAAGGTGTTTGACAAAATGCCTAAGAGAAGGATGCACAAGTTGAGAAGCAATCACATGTTCCTGTTTTGTCCATCATTTCATATATAACCAAATCAAATATATTTATTTGAATAAACAAGCTTTAGTGAATTAATTAAAGTGCACTGTAGTTATTGTAAATGAGTAATCATATCCTATGTTGCATTAGTTGATGCTTATTTTCATTTTTCTGAATGACGTCCTTTTGAATTATTTTAGTGCGTTTTGTATTTTGCTTTCTCCTATCTGAGGTGATGCAAATTTGATGTACTGTTTGATAATTGCGCAGTGACCTAGAGCTTAAGCCACAAGGACTGCTTACCTTAACAATCGTGAAGGCAAATAATTTGAAAAACATGGAAATGATTGGGAAGTCTGATCCTTATGTGATTGCATATATTCGGCCACTTGAATAGTTCAAAAGAAAGGTTGTTGATTACAACTTAAACCTTGTTTGGAATCATGTAATTCGGTTAATTGCAGAAGATAAAAAGACCCAGTGTGTTGTACTTGAGGTTATGCTTTTCTCCTTTTCTCTTTTCTTTATTGTTGGTTTCTCAGTTGTATCACAAGTGATATCAAATGTGATATCACCAGTGATATCACAGGTGTGTCAGCTTTCTTTTATTTTGTTGAATTATTTGTGGTAATGGAGGATCTTATGATACCATAGGCGATATCAAAGTTGTTTGAGCTTCTTCAATATGTTTTGTGGAGCTGTTGTGCTTTTTTGAACCACAGCTGCAGTTGTTGTTGATTCTTTCATTTGATTGAGCCATTTTTTTTGCAAATTGCAATCACAAATAGTTTGGTGATATCGTCTCTTTTTATGCCACATACAAAACAAACAAGTATGCTTTTTTCTCCTGTGAGATTTCATTATTTTTTGTATATTTTGTATATATTATCACATGAGATATTTCTCTTTCCAGGTGCATGATGGTTTTGTGCCTTTTACTGCAATTGACAATCACACGAGATGTGTTACTGTTGGTCTGCTTAAGAATGAAACTACTGAATCTTGTGTATGGTTACTCCAAGCATTCAAGAAAGCTTTTGTGCGTTATCCGAATATCATTGTAACTGGTCAAGATGGTGCTATGCGAAAAGCAATTGCAGCTGAGCTTCCTGGTTCCAAGCCCCGTCTTTGTCATAAATTAGAATTTATGTATCTCTTGTCATAAATAGTTGGAATTAATTTTTATGAGGTCTTTCTGAGTTTTTAATTGTTTTTATAGTTTTCTTCATGAAGTCAATGGTATTTTTATATGACTTTTCATTAATATCACTAGTGATACTCTAATAAAATTACCAAAAGAAGTTATATTCAGATAAACCAAAAGCATTATTTACAACTGAATAGAAATTATCATTGTTAACAATTTAAGTAGCAAGAGAAATTACAATTTAAGTAGCAAAAGAAAATTACTAATTGATGCTTTTTCTTTTTATTTTTTACAACTTTCTTCTTGCCAGCTTTATGAGCATCCCTCTCTTTGTCTTCTTCCCACTTCATTCTTTTTAGTTTGCAGCTTCTTCTTCTTCTTTTTCTGCAATTGTCTTTGCTATCTTACATGCAGTCTCTGTTGTCAGTTCAACAGTTACTATTGGTGGTGTTGGTGGTTGTAGATCCTGTTATATCACAGGTGATATCACAGATGTTTCTTTCAGAATTTGTTGGTGGTGTATCTATTTCTGTTTTTGTTCTTCATTTTTTCTAAGCTTAAAGGTCTAGCAGTGGATTTTGTTAATTTGCTTGGTATTGTTAGTGTTGTCGGTGATGATGTTGTTTCTTTGTTTACTTTTAGTTTGACTTGGTTGTTTTTCGCGAAGGTCTTTTTTCCTTTCACCGTCACTCCGCTTTTGCTTCTTGATAGTTCTCAGTTTTATATTCAAATCTGCATAAAATATATACCATGTTAGTATATGAATAGTTCATTATTTTTTAATATCATACGTGATATATAAACTGAATAAGTATACGTCATCAAATATCATAGGTGATATACTACCAACAAGCAATCATTACAACTGTTGTATAACAGTTGATATACTACCAATAAGCAATCATTAGAGTCATTGTATCACAGTGATATACTACAAATAAGCAATCGTTGTAACTGTTGTATCAGTGATATACTAACAATAAGCAATCATCGGAACTGTTTTATCATAAGTGATATACTACCAACTAATACTAGAGTCAAATACCGCTTTAAAACATATCGAAGCATGCCCAATCTATCCATTATGCACATCTATCTACCACAAATCTAACAAAAGCATGTTATCCACAATATTTATTTTAGCATGTTAAGTCTCTCGTATTATCAAAATAATCATCTAACTTTCACAACAATCCCTCAATAAACTACTAAAATCTACAAAAACAACAAAGTGTTCGTACTATAGAATAAATATTCGTGTTTTTAGGGATACCATTATAACATTTTACTGAAAGTATACATACGCATTCTACTGAACGTGTATGTATCACTGGTGATATAACACATAAGCTAAATGTTAAATCAAGTATGCCGCATATATTAAGGGTTTTATCACAGTTAATTCTTCTAAAGGAGACATGCTTATACGTTACAATATACCTTTAATTTTATGATCTCTGGAGATGGAGTCAAAAATTTGATTGACGACAGAACAACATTTACTCACAGTAAATATTATATCATCAAAACTTTTAGCAAAAAAAAAAGTTTAACTATGATTACAAAACAATAACAATAAAAAATCAAAAGTGATACTATACATGACATATAATAAATCTTAACAAGTAAACAAAAAAACCTATCAAATAAACAAAATATTCACAAGTGATAATACAAATATCACTAGTGATAATACATATGTACAGTTCAACTTCAAATATCACTGGTGATACTACACGTATGATACTTTTCACTCACACATTTCATCAAACACTTGGTGTGCATCCATGTATACAAAGTGTTTTACTCAAAAACTCAACCAAATTACAAAATACAACCAAAAGTATGCCACAATCACAATAAAAATCATACCAAAACAAATTTATTTTTCTGTATTTTATAACAACATTAATCAATTTATTATAACATATTCTCAATAAAACTCAAAAAAGTACATAATCATCACATGCATCACACAGTATCACATAAAAAATCAACAAAAATATACACAAAAATCTTCATAAGTAGCAATAATATTCATAAATAAATACAAAATTACTAGAGATTCTAATAAAACATCTAAATAATTAGTTGGAAGCACCATACCTTCATCTCGAGGCTCAGTAGGTTCATTTTTAACCGTTTTTTTTGTGGATATGCTTCTGCACTCGATGCTTCTTCCATTTTTGTGTTTTATCTTTGATTTTAACGGTTAAAAGCGGTTGATTTTGAATTTTTATGGCATTTTTTTTTTATTTTGGTTAGAGAGAGAAAGTGCAGATTTTGTTGATAGGGGAATTTGGGAAAGTGAAAGGTCTGGGGTGGGATTGGTTAGGCAAGTTTGCTGAAATGGCAGGAGTGATCCCTCCGTGTTTTTTATTATTAAAATATGTCTTTTTGATCCAATGGCTCAGATGCATCCATTGGTATGTAGTGGATTGTTAGTATCCAAAATAAAGCGTCTCTACAAATGAAACACTAACAATATAACCTAATAAAGTAATATGTTTTGAAGTAGGAGAATAATTCGGATAACTAAAAATATGTATAATATTATGCATAAAGCTGTATGACAGCAACGATTAGTTTTTAAAAATATTGATTCATTTGTTGCACCCAGTAAAATGGTGACATATCAGTTTAGGCATAAAATTAGTCATGCAAACTTTACTAGCGGATGAATGGTTTTGTGCTAAAAAAAAACCACGAACATGTAAAACGAGATACGGGACAAATCACAGTAATGTATTTTGGACGTTTCTCTTTAAAAAAATACTGATCCATTTGTTGTATGTTGACACATCAGTTTAGTTATATACTCCGTAATAAGTTACGATTTTTAGTCATGTCTATTTTTTATTTTTTTTACACAATACTTTGCATCATAACACGAATCGAAGATGAATTTGTTTGTACTAAGTAAAGGCATTTTCTGTGATATGACGTTTTTGTTTGAACAAATGGTCAAATTCATTGTATGTTGTTTGTTGATAGTCTATTTTCTGTAATATAACTATTAAGTTACTTTCAAAGTCTCATTTTAGTAATCAATGATGATGGTGAAATTTTGACATATTTCTTAAATTTTTACACAATATATTATGTCATTTAAAAAAAAAAAAAAAAAAAAAGAAGCCGCGATGGCAAATAAAGTCAGATTATTAGATGATCAAAAAGAAAATTATGACGTTTTTTTTTAATTGAAAGTTTCAACTTTCAACTAATTATGTATATTCTTTATCGGTTGCCTTTGTGTGAATGGAATCTTTATGATACTATTTATAGAATATCTTATCAAAAAATAAATAAACCTTAATTTCTAACAAGAGTTCATCTTTTAAAACCTAAAGAAATTGAAAATTTGAGTGAACTAAATCATTATATTAAAATCACATTTTAGATTATATAAGTTTAATTAATACGGATCGAGTATTTGTTAAATGTATATTTAATTAAAAAGAAAAGTTTCAATCTATTAACTATACGTTGAATGCATTTTTTTCACTTTAAAAAGTGTTCGGTGATCGCCCTTTACCAAATCCCAAAATACAATTATAGGAATGCAAGATATATCCTTAGAGGGCTATGTTTACGAAGCACTCAATAACCGTTATTTGTGTTTCACATCAATATACATCCAATAAAGCTACAATAACTAAAACAATCTCCCCAGCTATAACTATTATTGTTGTATGTGGGTCCTATAACATACCACTAAAAATACCCTACTTACTCAAAAAAAAATATATACCAAACCTGCCCTATAATGGGCTGGCGATGGGACGAATGGTACCACAATGGTACCGACCATGATGCAGTATGGCATATTGTTATGTAATTGGGTGACAAAAACTTCCATTGACGTGCCATTGAGTGCTTGTACCGTGTAAAGTTACATTCATGTCCCATGATGACATTCATATTGTTTTTTGACATTTTGAAAAAACACATCCCACTAAATGCTTGACTAATGGATTGAACACTCATCATCATCGGATGCCTAAAGGTTTAAAAGACATTTTTGAAGGTGTTTGCTACATGATGCGGAGAGTCTTATGGCGATTTAGAAACCAAACTTTGTTTGGTAACTCTCTTCCTAGACGAGACATTCTATTTGAGGATATTGTTCGCTTATCTCACATGTGGTACTCGAGTCGTTGTAATTTTAGTTTGGATTGGGTGACTTTGATGAAAAATCCTTCTTATTTTAGCTTATAATCTTTTCTAGTTCCTTGTTAGTTTCTTAATAAATCTTGCCATTAAAAAAATTGACATGATATAACTAGCCCACAGTAATTCAAAACCGACAATTTTTCTAGAAAAGTATATAGATTGAATTCTATATCAGACATGTTGAAACAAACCAACTAAGATAAGAAAGTGAATCGAAACGCCACAAAGAAACCAAAGGTGTAATACATAAAATGATGCATACCGCCGATAAATTGTCAAAAAACGTCAGTGTAATACATAAATGGTGTTTGGTACGTGACATGACCACATCAATAATTATAAAAAGTTAGATAATGAAAGATGGGTTTAACTTTATGCAAACCGCGTCTTCAAATAACGTTTGCAAACAACAGATTTCTCTTATTAAAAAAAAAAAAAAAAAAAAACTAGTTAGCTATAGTTGCTACTAACAAAATAATGCAACAAGTTTTTTTACAACATGGTAAACGCTTTAGCTCCTAAACGCCTTTATACATGCAGGAAAGAATCACGACACAATTTGATCATGTATATTTACGGAAAATTATACAAAACAAGGAGCATATTTGTTTTGGGGACCAAATGAATTTAAGAAAAATCGATGTTTTTTTACAAAAATTAACACTACACCACAAAATTTCATGAATGTCTCGAGATCCTCACCCACCCTCGTTCCGTCCATGTATATATAAACTAGTTGGGTCCAACAATCGTTTCACAATACCATGATATCGACATCCACAATTTAGTTCGCCCACATATCTATATATATATATGGGACTACATATGACACGTCACTAATGCTGACTAGACACGTTAATGTTGACATGGCGCATCTATGATGACGTGGAAATAATGACATGGCATCATTTCGGGAGAAATTTTAAAAAATTTGCAAGCTGCAAGGTTCGAACTCGGGACTGTCAAACCAATGACATGCACCTTAACCATTGGAGCAAATGAACACTTATGATACGTGTCTCCATTCTCAAATACATATTCAGCATAATTCAATGCTCATTAAACACAAATAATGAAACGCATATTATAATTCAAATACACATTAAAAATCTTGATCAATAACCTAAAAAATAAAACCACAACCTTCACGCGCCAGTATTAGATTAAAATCAACGATCGAATAAACACAAACACGGAATGGTTTTTACAATGTTTCTTCATCACACAATTGTTTTTAAAAATAAATCGATGCCATCTATTTGTTAGTTGTAAATCTTTTGTGTTTTTTAGGAAAGAGGCAAAACGAAGCCGGTGCGATTCGGTGGTCCAAGTGTTGTAGAGAACACATCTTGACTGGTAAGAATTTTTTGTCGTTTGTTATTACAATCTTGATTGTGTTAATTTGTTTTGATTTTTGTTATGGTCTTTTTCACCTAAAATGGAGTCCATTGATGATAATAAAAAAAAGTTATAACTTTTGTTTGAATAAGCCATATTTGTTGTGTTGTCAAACTAATCTTTGATCTATGCTTATACGTTTCATTGTTTTTAGTTGCATAAGCAGAGATTGTAGTTATACCTATTCAAATCTCTCACGTATTATGTTCATTATTTTGGGCATCCTGATTTGATTTTCAAATTCTATACCGGAAATCACGATAAACACATAATTCGGCTCAAGCTTCACCATTTGCAACCCACCGCTTTCATTCCACCCTTGCTAAAACCATGCAATACCAAAATCTAAAATCATTCACAAACCCTAATAATGAAAGCGGAATGAAAGCGGTATTGCCCAATATTTGAATCAGTAGTTCCTTTTAATTATTCTTAATAGCAGGTTACTTTTTATAATTTCTTTGATTTGTGTTGTTTGTGTTTTGATTTATTGAATAGGGTTTAGGTTACGTTCTTAATCCACACTTTCGTATGTGATTTATTGTTAAACACCTTTTTTACATGTTGAAAGTGTTCATTGATAGGTTATCACTAAATTAAACTTAGCCCATGTTGAATGGGTCTGTTTTGAAGTCGTTGGATACTATATTTATTTGACTTTTAGACTGGAGTATCGCCTGTGTTCATGTTGTTTGCTCAAACTTTGCAACTGTTATCACAGCTGCACTTACGGGCTCCTTTATTATGTGACTTCATCTCCAAAAGGTTTGTATTAAATTTTATTTATAGCACTTAGTGTATTTATCTCTTAATAGTACGTATGTTCCCCTTTTTTTTAGATCTTACTTATCTTGTGGCACCAATTTTGGAGTTCGCGTTCTCGGCCTCAGGAAATGAAGAAGCTATTTGCAGGTATAACCTTCTACCTCCTTTAAACATCAACTTACTATTATGAAATTCATTCAAAACAAATAAAACACAACCTGTCTTACACATACATGTTTTCGTCCGTTGACTTTGTGTTTGGGATACACCTGCTTTTTAACTACCAGTATGCAAATAATAATATAGCATCAAAATATTAAAAATATAGCGTATGAGAGATCGTTTATTGATATAATGTAATTGCAATTTGAACTGATTATTGACATGAATCATGAATGGAGAACTTGATGGCGCAAAAGACAAGACGTATTTTGGAAATACTCATACAAATAGCCTCTTAGTATAAATGTACTTATGCAGACTTTATTGACGCTAAAATACTTATACAAAGCGCCTCTGAACAAAACCCAAATTTAGTATTAACTTACTAAATGTTTAGTTCCCGCTTTTTGTTATTTTGAGCAAGATTTGTTCTAATCCCTTCATGGGATTTTTCTGGGTTTTCAGTAAAGATTAAGAAAGTGTAAAAAGTTTTGGTTGTTATAAATTTTGTTGCATTTTATTAACTGATTATAGTAGGAATTAAAGATATTTAAGAATACGGGGGTTAACTACTGACCAATATTTATAGGTACATATATTGAAATCTTTATAACCTTAACTTTAGTCAAATGAATTTATCCAATAATATAAGATAATTGAGGTGAAAAAAGAGGTGATAATTTCTTAGATTACTTAAATGATACAGTTATTGCAGGTTATGCTGTTATCAACATTTTTTATCAGTATATTGTTGAATTTACCCTCATATTATGTTGTTGGTTTGATATTGGTTGGCTGCTGACGCGGAGGTGACTACATTCTTCTGGCTTTCATTTCTTTTAATTACATATACTTTGAGAGATATTACACTATTTATAGAGCTATGCCCATTCTGACTCAGGTCTCCAAACTTTCCATGTTTAATTATAGGAACCGCAAGTAACGTTGTGGCTTACATCGCACAGTATGTACCTTTATATTAGAGCAGTATAGCTATATCCCCTAAATTTTCTAAGCACTAACTCATATTTTTGGTGTTTTTTCAAGGGAAATGTGGCTCTATCAGTGTTAATTACTGCTGCAAGCACTTTGTCCGGCTTTGTTGGTACATAACCATTCTTCAGTTCTTCTATAGAATTTGTTTGTTCATATGTCGTTCTATGGTCGCGAATATGTTGAAGTAGATGCTATTGGACTTCTTATAGCCACACTGCAGGTGCATATCTTTTTTTTTAAGCTGCAGCATTAATAATTTACAAAACTGAAACTTTTTAAAACTCAAAAATAAGCTAAATAAGCTATAAACAGGAATCAGAAAAAGTACTTTTAAAACTAAAACCAACAAACAAACAACACAAGGCAAAATAAATACAAGCTAATTAAAGCTTAACTAGAGGTAATACGCTACTTAATGCTGGGGTCTAAAAGGGGAACTAAGGGAATCAGAAAATAAGTTAAAAAGATCATAAAGGAATAAGCTAAGGTAGAACTACGGGCTGACACACAAAGGGGCAGAAGCTAAACAAGCATATCTAAAGAAATAAGCTGTGGAAAGGGAAATAAGCTAATCCTAGGTGAGAATAAGCTGAAATGAACTAAAATAAACTAACAAGCAAACTATAAGCAAGAATAAGCCATAATTTAACTAATAAGCACTATTCATATCATTGCTATGACAGCAGACTTAAGGGGCTGAGGGGGGTTCTAAGCAGTCCAAAATAAGCACCCAAATAAGCAATACAAGGCACAAATAGGCAAAACAGATAAAGGTTGTACTAAGGACTTTCTAGAGAACCAAAAATCAGACAATTAGGAAAAATGGATAAGCAGTAAAATAAGCTGATAAGTAGCTACTTTGACACAAAATGGGACAGAACAAGGGACAGATTGGGCATACTTAAACTGAAAATTGAGCTTCAAAACAATAAACTAAATTATAAAAGCAGAAAATAGATCTAACCTAATGACAACTTAACTCAGAAAACTACTTTTTGTATACTTAGGAACAGATCTTGAGCTAAAATTTGACAGATGAAGAAGCAGTTTGGGACTGTTATGGACAGAAAATGCAGACAAGTAAAATACCAAAAATGCCTTTAAAACTGAAAGACTTTTATCCACTAGACTCTAATTGAACTATAACATACCAATACTACTTAATACCAAAGGTGCTCATGACTAAAACTGCTTTTGACATTAAGATTAAGCTTAAACCAAACGCCCTCTTAAAATGTTAAAACTGATTTGAAAACAATATTTACATAAAACTCAGCTTGTTTTTAACTAAAAATGACATTTAATGACTTATTACTCATTCTAAACAGATTCATATCACAAAATAAACTGGATTAAACTAAGAACTAAACTTGACTTTTGTTGACGTTCTTTGACTATTTGAAAATAATGAAATTAAGAAAAAGTTTAAGCACCAATGAGCTCACAAAGCTTATAGAAGCTTCTGTGAGCTTTAATAAACAGTAATGAGAGCTTTTAACCAACAATTAACAGCAAATAAGTGAATTAAGGGAAGTAGAGATAAGATTTTTTTTGGAATTCAATGCTTCATCTTTTGTGTAAACTAGATAAGATTGTGGATGTATGATTATATTTAGTTAGTTACGTACTTACATTACTTAAGAAAAATAAAATGCTAAACGTACAGAAAGTACTAATTATATTGCTAAACTAAAAGGGGTTGAATTGTTGTACGAATCCAACATGATTCAAAGATCCGTCCAATTGACTTTTATGAACAATGGGTTGTCCCCATATTGGACTTTTGCGTCGCATTACTAATGAGACCATTAGCATATTCAATAAAAATTATTAGGGGCATGGCATATTTTCACCCACACTCTTCGTCAGAACTCTGTAATTGCTATTGTTTCTGCTTCACGGCATAATTTCATCAAACAAAGCATTAGATTTTTCTTGATGTATTTTAATAATCTAAGATAATAAATGGTGTTTACATACAGGGATTAGGAGAAATTTCGTCACGAAGAAGCTCAGGTAAAGGCTTATGATCACATTACTCTAAGAAGGTGTTTGGTCTTTCAACTCCTTCAGGTAAAGGCTTCTGATCACATTACCCTAAGAAGGCGTTTGGTCTTTTACCGCCTTCGGTTAATGGTATTCTTCTACCTCATCAACTCATCATGTTATGTTGAAGCATGTTCATCAAAGTCACAAAGAAGCTTACACAAACTCTTAACCCTCATCACCAAAGCAGAGTTGCTGATAACATAATTTAAATATTCTAGAGGAAAATTATCTTAATTAGTTTGTTAGATTTTTCAACCAGTTGTGTCTATATGTACTCGAATTTTAGGCACAATACAATAACTAACTTCTCAATGTATTTACAATTTCGTTTCACTATATAACATTGGTTGGCAAACTACTTTATCATACATACATTTTTATAATTTGGCATGTATATAATATGAAGTTTACCATTCTAATGGCTTATGAAGCTAGTTTGATATAAACTTTAATAACCATAGATTTGAATCAAAACCAAAACGTTTTAAATCGAATACATCAAACATAAGACAACTTTTTATTTTTAAACAAAAATAGAAAGTCGTAGTTTTTAATAAACTTTAATAACCATAGATTTCGAGTTCAAGTTTGTACGAAACTTTTTTTCTTTTTGAGCATAATCTATCGCTCTTTATGACATGACATGAATATTCTATGTATGTTTCGAAAATGTTTATAATTGTAGATGCTTACGTGTAGGGACGGAACTATGAGGTTCTCGCGGGTCTCAAGACCTATGGATTTTTTTTACGTAGTGTTAATTTTATTAAAAAAAACCTCGATTCTTTTAAATGCACATGGTTTCTAAAACTTATGTTTATAGCATTGTTTAGTTTATTCTAAGTGCACCTGGTTATTTTGTGCCCTAGCTCTGTTCCTGAATAGATGCTTACGTGCATATTTGACATCATTATAATATAACTTCGCTTTTAGGCCATTGAATGTATTGGTTGTGGATTATATATTCTCTTTGCCATCTCAAAAGAAGACATAAATAATACTAGTAAAGAAATATGAAGATAAGACTCACAACTCATATGTTTAGTCTCTTACATGATTCATGAACCTAACATGCCTTTGTATATGTTAGTTGATTATGATGACTTATTTATGATGGTAGATACTTTAATTTTTATTTTCAACAAATTGTATATCTTGAAATGTTGATAATATTTAGTAATATAGAAACGAGCTAGTATCAAGTAAATTTAAAAAATTGAGAAATAATCACAGTCGCACATTTTAGATGCACATTAATAAATCAATTTCTCATTCTTCATTTAAAATATGTGACTATAAATATTTTTCATTGTTCTTATTTTATTTTCTCTTTTTATTAGATTATTTCATATATGAAAATATAAGACTTTTAAAACACTTTAATAACTATTTATCTATCTAGAACTATAAACTAAAATCTTGATAATTTTGATGTTTTTAACCAATATAATTGACTTATTGCTCAAATTTAACAAGACAATATTGATCAATTATTATAATAAACACCTTATGAAGCCTGTTATGTAGAAAAGAATCTCATGAAAATGGAAACTAGGAAACATGCATGCTCCATTTTCACGATGTTTTATTTATTTAATATTTTTATATAAACAATAAGACATTAATATGAAATGAGCAAAACTTTCAAGACTGTAACTTTCCATGTAAATACTTTTGTTCAAGGCATGTTAAAAAGTTACATCCTAGTTCTACTTTAGGTATGTTTGGCGAAATAAGCTCAAGCTGAGGCTAGAGCTAAAGTGTATATTATAAGCTGAAAATTTGAGTTTATATTTTTATAAAGTTGTTTGACGAGCTAGTTAGATTTGAAACTTATTAATGTAAAATCGTATAAAAATAAATTTAAATTAAGATATATTTTTAACTTTTGCGTGCCAATCTATTATATTTTGAAATGTATGTAAGTAATTTGACTAGTTATAAGCCCTCATAGCCCGTTTCGATTGGTTTGGGCTTATGAAGGCTTATAGCTTATAAAAACTTCTATAAACATGTATGACACACAAAACTTATTTTATAAGTTACTTGATTTTTAAAAGCTCAAACTTTTATAAGCCCCGCGCCGAACACAAGATATGATGAGACCATGTCAAAGTCTTGTTTATCTTTAAACAACCATTAACTTCGCATCACCTAATCGAGAATAAACTAATAACGCAATCATTGAGCACTGGTATTGATATTAATTTTCTTGATTAAAGAAATGTAGAACAACATTAACAAGAAATGATATGAGCATATTAGTAATAGACAAATAGATATGCCAAAAAGAGGTATAAACAAATTTATAGGAGAGGAATTTCATCCATATCTTTAAAGGTGAAGAACGGTGAGATTATTCTCTGGTCTCATTCATCCTAAGGATGTCAACCGGGCTCTTTTTCAAGGATCTGATCTCAGGCAATGAGTACATGTCTCAATGACTGTACTTATCATGAGGTGGTCTTTGAACCCTAACCATTTTCTTCAATAAACCTCTCGTTGATCAGTCAATATGAATATTTGCGATGAAAATTTTCAATCAATATCAAATGAAGCATTTTGTATTCTTGAAAACACATATGTTAAATGATATATTAAGCATTTTGAAGAATACAAAAATTTTCTATTATAACATTAAAGTTTTGAATTCGGCCATTTGTGTGTATTTGTGATTATTTTACATCTGCTATTAATAGTGAATGGCAAAATGGTCATTGTACATGAACAAAATAAATACAAAATTTTGAATTCCAAACTTTAATACACATAAAAGTTCAAATTTAAAACTTTTGTATTATAATAACAAAAAAAGAAAAAATAGCTAAACAGAGCGTGAAAATATGTCAAGTTAGATACATTTTCAGATAATTATCCATAAAGAAAAATACATCAGTTAAATGACAAACTATATATTCCCGTATAGTAAAACAACGTGGTTTCTACAATGAAAAAAATGTCGTTAAACACGTTGCGATTATGAACATTTAACCCAAACCATATGTCTATTTCGAATCTTCACGAAAAGGTTCTCTAATTTACCATATTTGCGCTCGATAATTATCGTCGCGTGATTATGTTTATACAAAGCAAATCATTTATACAAAATGGATAATTATTATAAAACGAGGTGTGAACATGAAGCATCAGAATTGGAATAATAGTGTTAGGTTTTAACATAATGTAGTGTATTAGATAGTGAACCAAATACCAAGTTGTTGTTCACACGTAATTCATGTGCAAAAATACTTTATAGGAAATTTGCATCATATGACTTTTTACATGGTATTTAAATATAACTCCATGTGATAAATAGCACCTCAAGAAACTTATGATAAAACCAATAAAAGAAATTTGTATTGAAATAGTTCGAACAAGGATTTGTTTACCCGTGTTCTGCTGCGGGGCGTGGGCAAGGATCGTTTCTAGAATCGATAGTAACTACAGAGATTGTTTATGTATTTTTTGTTACACAAAAGTCCTTAGATTTAACTTCAAAACTCTTTTTATAATCTCAAGTAACGGTAGGGACCACTTTTGCAACTTTTCAAGGACTAAGAGTAGATTGGAGGGACATTTATGTATTTTATTGTTACACAAATAGTCTCAGATTAAGTAGGCACTACAATAAAATAGTTAATTTTTCACATTTATTAAAGTACGTGTTCACACTTTATAGTGTGTGGAGTTGAAAAGTTCACACTTATGTGTTGTTTGTTTATTAAGAGACTCTAAATCTGAATCTGATGCGTAAATGTCTGAATCTGAATCAAATAAGACTGTTTTTTTTTTTTTTTTAAAAACGTCTGAATGTTGTAAATGTAAGAGTTTCATTCTTACAAAACATAAACATATCCGAACATTAAAGAAAAAATTTGTCATAAATTTAACATAGTCTAGCAACATGAAAATAAAATGTCATAATCTAAAATATTAAAGGACATTGTGTCGTAACTGAATCTCGTTAACTAGTTAATATTCTATACATCTTTTATGATACTTGAAAGAAAACAACAATATGCGTATGTATTTCCGGCTATCATCTTATCGTTTGTTTCACAGCAAAATCGCCTAAAGGCCGATTATTGCTGTACGGTGATTAGCCGTTCGATTTTCATTAATCGGTTACATGACAAAAAATCGGATAAAAATCGGATTAATGCTGGTTTAAAGCGGCCGATTAATCGCCAAATCGAAAAATCGATAAATCGGAAAAATCGCTACGGTAAAAATCGGCAAAATCGGAAAAAAATCTGCAAAATCTGAAAAAATCGGCCAACTCGAAAAAAAATCGGCTAGATCGGCCAAATTGGGCATATAGTTTCAAAATTTTATAATTTTACATATAAAAAATTCAATCCGATTAATACTCGATTAATCCCCGCCTAACCGATTAATCGCTAGGCCCTACCCGGCCGTCTAGCTATCGCCTAGCGATTTTTGCAACCTTGATCGTTTGTAACACTGATGATCGACCTAAATCATCCAAAGGCTGGTATCATAATGTGTAGAACCTATAAACGTATTGAAACAAAGGGTCTTATCATGTTTCATAAGTTATACTTATACAAAACACTATGCAGAAAACAAGAGTAAAACGACAAAAGGAAGGTACAAAGATCGAATTTGACCTTGATAAAAGATAACTGTAACATAAGGCATATACAAACTATGACCATGCTCATATCAAGGATTCGTTCATGATATATTGGTGATATATCAGTTATACTAATATAGTACAGTAAATGGCATAATGCTAACAAAGATTAAAACAACCACATTGCTAACTTGCAGTACTTTTTTCAAATTAAACCGCACCTCAATCCCTATCTAACATTCAATAAAAAAAAAAAAAAAAAGTTTGCAGAACAGATATTGAATAATTTATTCCTTGTTATCTTTATCAATAAAGAAACATTAAAAAACATTAACATACATATCAACAGATCATCAAGCTGTAATCATTTCAATTATTAATGATCATATTGGATAAGTTTGGGAGGGAATATGGGGAAGGAAATGTTTTTTTTCTTTTTATTGTGTAAACAAAAGCCATTAAGATACTTTTTCAAAATCTAAATCATTAAGATGTTTTTACATCTGACCGCGTTTGAATGAAAAAAAAAACGAAAAACAAAAAAAAACAAACGGTCTGAACGTCCAAAAAATCTGACCGATTAAGAGGTTTGACTCATTAAGAACCTGTTAAGACATTTTAGAAAAAAACAAACACCACCTTAGTTTGTGTGAATCAATTTGGTGTAGCAAATAATTTCACACTTGTAAGTGTGAAGATTTATAAAAAAGTTCACACTTTTAAGGGTGAAGATTTATAAACAATATAATTTTAAAACAACTTCTCACACTTTTAAGTGTCAATAATTTTTCCACACTCATAAGTGTGAATATGTTAAAAGAAAAGTTCACGGCTTAAAAAAAAGTCCAAAAAAGTGTACCAATTACCTGTTGTATGAGGATTGTTTGTAATCACAAGTAGACAGCAGGGGCTATTTCTAACATTTTTTTGGAACTCTATGCAACGAAGTTAAACGTGATGCGTGGCGGGGTTTTTTTTTATTCAACTCCAATAATTTTTTATCTTTATTATTATTTTTTTTTTAAATGAAGAATATTACATGTAATGATTCTTAACCTTATTCATTATGTACAACATTTTTTGTAAACTCGATATATATGAAATATGATATAAATATTTTCATATTTTGTGTCACCTTATTTCACGCTTTAAAAACGCAAAAGCTTCGCCATGGCCGCTAAGACGTGAGGCTTTATCATGCCGCCACGTCACCCCTCGCGTTATCTATATCCTTGTAATACATATAAGTTATAGAACTCAAAGAACCTTATACCCTACTGTTAAGTTAACAGTAAAACCAGACTTAGAATCGGGACTATAGGAGCTCTTTTTTTGAACTATGGTTCAAATCCAACCATAGGTTAGTTCAAGTCTGATAACTTGTTAATGTTTTGTAGATACTGAACAATAAGCAATTGATCCGTGATTTTCAAGCTAAATTGTTCTCTCCGAATTGGATAGCTTCTGTAAGAACACCAGACTAGAAAGTGATTTCCGACGCAAAATATATTTTGCTTATTTTAAACGGCGCGATTTCTTAGTTCAAAACAACATATTCAAGATGAGTATGAAAACACCTGGTTGCAGGTGCAGCTAGTTTGAAAACCATAATCCAAGAACAGTAGCATTCACATTCAAAAACCACGATCCAACCCACACCAAAAATTATTTGTTTTGACCCACGACCCAAGTCACCCAACCCGTCCGTTTTGACACCACTAATATCGTTCATTCTTAGTATGTTTGATCGCATATGTAATATGAAAAACCTCGCATGCATAATTAACAAGCATAAGTATAAAAGACCTCAAATGCATACACATTATACTGTAAACTCGGAGAGCAAATGCAAGAAGCATTGGTGTTAAATAGCATACATATATAATAAAATTTATAAGACCAAAAGGTCACAAGTGGGACTACTTACTAATTGGTAACGCGGCGATCTCAATCTCAGTTTTTCTTTACATTGTTCTGCGGGCTTTTCTTCGTCTCAAAGCCCATCTTTCTTTAATATCGGTTATTTCATCGAGCTTAAGTTCATTAGATAATAATTCCTGATGAAAATTTGTCTCAGCGGCTGATACACCTTTGATCCGTGCAGCTTCATCAATTAAATCATTTATCATCATTTCTACGGTTCTTGCGGTGATTCCTCTAAGGTACCAAGAAATGGGTGGTGGAGGAACAATAGCGGGTTCGACTAATTGTTGAAGTGTCACCTTTGATCCAATTCTTCCGTTGCCTTGAGTGTGTGACATATATTCTGATAAAGTTTTTGGCTTGAAGGGATGACATAAGCTTTCATCAAGTAGTAGGGGTTCCAATTTCCATCTGCCTTCAAATCTTTTCATAAATCCTGGTTTAACTTGCTTGAACGTCATCTGCCAATCATAAGGAACAACCAACTGATGATTCAGTCTTCCAGAATTCAAAACATAACTTACATGTGCTAAAATGGGTAGGGAACGTAAGGAGTCAAAATGGGTCGGCTCGGGTCGAACAAAAACACATTTTTTAACCTCTTTTATGGACACCTAATGTTCTAGATTAAAAAAAGCTAAAAAATAATAATCTATCCGTCTAAATAAAGCAATGTAAGCGGTTGTGTTCATTTAGATACACCGTCGACAACTTCGACCCATTTGACCCGCCCATGCGATAGCCAATAACTAATTTGGAGGTGCCCATATGTGTGGGCAGGTAGCAGGTCCGACCGTCTTATTGAGTTGACCCAAAAACACTTTTTTCCCAAATTTAAACTTATCTTATTGCTAAACATGTGTTAATATAGTCTATAGAATTTAGAAAATTTAGATTATTAGAACTGAAAAAATATGTACGTTTTTATAAAAGCAATGGGGGAGGTTGTAGATATTAAATACTCTGTATAGGTTTGGGAACTTTCGACCCATTTGACCCGTTTCCTCAGCTGATTATTTTTTATTTTACCCATTAACATAGCCCAAACCGACCCATATACGAGTAAAAGGATCAATGTATTTAAAAAAGAAAAACACAGTGTCCCTTACAGAGTAATCATCTCTGTTCTGATCAACAAGCACATGCACCGAGATGGTTCCCGAAAACCACAGAAACCTCCATATAGCAGCTTGCTCAATCTCAACGACCTGTCTTGTACCTTCATCAACCAAAACCTTTCTAGATAACACTTCCTGACACAAATTTCAACATCACTCACCATAAAGTATTGTTGATGAAATAAAAAGAGCATATACTGATATACGTCTTTCATACACTTACTTGAATATTCTTGAAGACCCTTTTATTGTCTGGATCGGTGACAATGTTGTATATTGCATCTGGCGGCAAGCCCACATTTGTTTTTACATTTAGTTGGCAAAGAGACCCTTTGGGTACAGCGACCTGAAAGTCACCATCTGCAAGTTAGATAGATGTGACAAAGTTCGTGTTTGAGTTCATTGCTAAGTACCCAACTCCATTAGAATCAAGCAACACAAAAGCCTATACTGCAATTTTAAGACCATCCGATAATATAAAATAAACTTTTATGCAGTGGCTGCTTGCGAACTGATAACTTATAGGCTATTCTATATTTCACTAACGTGTAAAAAAAGGGGCACGTTTTTAATTTTTAACTTAGCGACTCTAAACATGCTACATTTGTCGATATAGTTTTCAGTATGGTTCTACTTCAAGCCTATGACACTGAGAACACGCAGGAAATCAGATCATTACCTCGATACCAGGGGGTTGACCATCATCCCACACGGGATTTTTCCTCCACGCTTGCATTTGCTTCTCTAAATTAAATTTTGCATCCTTCATATTGAACATATCACGGTTTTCTCCATCTTTTTGTGTTGGCTTTTTGAACCTTGACTGAATCATATAAAAAAAAAATTGTAAACAGGACGTCGATAAGATAATCAAGTGAATTTACAGGTTCTGGAAGAGTGAACTGACCTTAAGATTCTGAATTTTTCCAGGAACCTGTGATAAGAAGCCTCGGATTGCTGGAAGATGTAAGCGTGGACGATCTTTTCTCTCAAGCATCGGGATGTTCTTTCTAGATTTACTGGCTTCGTTTTCACTCATGAAGCTTAAATCAGTTGTGAACATCTAGCTTCTTAATAGAGTTTCACTGTTTTCCTGATAAACATTGAAAATGAATCAGTATATCAGAAACAATTATGAAAATCCTTAAGGGTGTCGTTAGTTAGGGAAAAACGGGAGGTTTTCCAGGAAACTGTTGTGAAAAACGCTGAAAACAGAAATTGTGATCAAAATGAGTGTTTTCTCAGTAAAAGTAGGAAAACTTTTGAAACTAAACGCCCTAAATGTCCCCATTGCCAATGCCCGACCAATGATGGCTACAAATTTAAGTTTAGAGTCGCAATTAAAGCTCAGTCACATTACATCATCACATGGATCTAATTCTAGGTGAAAAGACCATTGCTGAAGCTGAATCATTATTAAGTTCAACTCAATGACTTCACGTAATCACATCTCTAATTCTAGACTTGGTCTTTAGAACCACAATAATCGATCTTCCAAAACGCATTCTCATTCTAAGAATCATATCATGTAATAAACTATCCTTCCTCAAAAAGTTTAGGTCGGTGGAGAAATCCTAACCCCTAACTAACCATTCCGAAAGTACCTAGCCCCAGGCAGAGTCACACATGTTCCAGAGTTGAGATTGAACCCATAACCTATTTCCACAAAGCCCTCCTTGACGAGTCAAGTGGACGTTTCGGGTGATACACCTAGGCAATACCCTAATGGTTCACTAAATTAAACAAGTCAGTGACACGTTAAGCAAAAAATAGGTTTCTAAAGCAATGATTCCTAAAAAACACAGCCAAACAGCAAAATTTTAATGCAACTCCAAAGATTTCAATCACCGGTAAATCCCTAACCCCGTGCACCCCTTCCCCAAGGACCTAGCCCGAGCAACAAACACCTGTTCTAGTTACCTTTAACCAGGAGATTGGGTTCAACCCATGACCTATTTCTCCAAAAGACCCCGCCTTGACCAGTAAGTAAACATTTTATTAGAGGTATTAAGTTAGTTGGCCTAAACCTTGTTGTAGGTTACTAGGGTTTTATGTATTAACCTATAAGTATTACACAATGGGTGTGTTTGGTAAAAGTAGTAGCAGTAAGCAATAGCTTCTATAAAAAAAAGTTTGGTAAACTCTAGGTGTAATCTGTAAAACAGCTCCTGAATGCTCAACGCTGCTAAATGCTAAGCATTCCGTAAAAACAGATAAAGCTACTTATCGTTTGCCAAACGAGCATTAAATATTACAACGCTAGACGCTCGCCATAGGTGCAATACCCCAAAATAATCAGATTAAACAATCAATTAGGGTTTTGAGACAGCTAACTGTACCTAAAATAATCAAATTAAAAAACAATTAAACTTACAAGTGAGTGAAGCTGAATCAATTCAACTTCGAATTTGAAGATATTATTTTTAAAGGCATTGATTGGATTAAAAAAAAAATTCTTTTGGTTTGGGGTTGCAAAAAAAGGTACAGTTCCAAACGAGTTAGAGTAGTTAGTTGTGGTCTGTCCAATTGGTGACTGACACGTGGAAAATGTTTAACACGTTTGAAGATGTTATCCGTTGAATGCTGTTTGTAACTGGAAGAAAAGTCGTATGGTCGGACAAAGATTTGGATGTCTTACATGTGGTGGACTCAAAGAATATACTTTAATTACTTTATTAGTTATAATACCCGTACACGCAAAAATTATTTTTGATAATATCGGATATATTAAAGTTTAATTACATACAATTATATACTTATGACGCAGTTTTCCATTATATATTAATATCCATTAGAATTTGTTAAAAATAAAATTTTGTAAAAATTCTCTCAAGATTTAACTATATTTAAAGTATATATATGTTGATGTCATTATTTAAATTTCATATTGATATTATGTTATACAAAGACGCAGGTTTAATAACATTATAATGGGTGATGAAGTTAAAATATATTCCTTAAAGTTTTTAAAAAAATGTTTTTCTACATATCCTTATATAAATAAACTATTTCATGCCTCGATAATGGCAATAATGCCAATTTTACTTGACGAATTCTAACCGGACGCAAATAAATAATGAAGAACGACAAATATCTTAAACACAAAAATAAGGAAAAAAAAATACTTATTTGAATAATGTATATCTTTAATGCCTAATATCCAACTCCAGCTCTATTATAACACAACTACAGTTGCAATTGCAACTAATTTTGCAAACATTCCATTAAAGACAAAAATCAGATTGAATGAGAGATGCATAAAGGTCGATTCGATTTTGTTATATATCAAACGAACCAAACTAAACAAATAGCTTGATATAAAACGGCCAAAAGTGTGATACACCAACTTTTTTAAATAATTTTTTTAAGGCGCAAAGTATCTCAATGTGACTGTTAATGTGCCCATTTTGCCCACTAATAGAAAAGTTGTAATAAATGAACTTTAGACAAAGCCCGACCTTGGCCTTTATTTATAGTCATTGTGAAACACAGAGTTACTAAAACTCTCCTATTTAATTTGAACAACATTTTTGTATTGGAAGGACTTATAACCAAAAAATGATGCAGCTACTTAGCATGAAACGGAACTATGTTAAATGAAGCAAGTTACGCTAGTATATATTGGTTCAATATATTACCAAATGATGCAGCTACTTAGCATAGTGCAACATGAAATAAATCCATAAAAACAAACCATAAAAATATCACATGTAACTCGAGAAAGGTTTAAACACTTTGTCAAATTTCACTATCAAATTGTTCTTGTGATACAAAAAAAAAAGGTTGCGGTCTGCCATCAAGGGGTGGATATAGTGTCACATTGTAGTAATTAAAAAAAATCAAATTTGCTATATAGCAGTTTGTTGCTTTTTTCTCAGAATAGTTAGCTTTGCATTCCATCCTTTCAAGCTAAGCAGAAGAACAAAAGTATTATCATTATAATGTTATAGCATAGGTATATATTGGTGCATAATTACCTTAGAACCGTCATCTTCTCCAACAGCTCCAAATGGAACGATGATAGCGCCAAAACTTTGCTGATATTCTTACAAATTCAGGTTGATCAGGCCAAAAGAACGTGTACTCTTCACCCTGTGTATGCACAAAAGTAAAGTTTTGAAATTGAAAACATACAATAAACAAAACTATCTGCATAAACCTAACAAGTATAAACAGGCTGGCTGCTTTATTTCATAACAACACATATTTCACGGTTATTAATATTTTTGACATTTTATTAGTGAAAGGTAAAGTTCATGTAGACATCGGAGAATGAGACTTCCTGCCTTCTGGAAAACAAAGTTTTATCAACAAACGATTTCACATAAAACCACTCTTTAACTATAGTGATTGAAGTAAAAAAGACTTTATATTAATTTTCAAATATGAGCAACTCAACATTGAACGACAATATCCAAACGCCTTTTATGGTACGGGGAAGAAAATACAATGTACAACTCTATTACCTTATTATATGGCACCAATTAAGTTGAGATGCTTATATTCAAAAAGATACGTTAGAGTGATGCTATGCATTCAATTTAAATCCTAGCATCAAGTGGCAATGCTACAACCTAGTACGTGAGCGCGCAGGGAAATCTGCAAGACACGGTTTTGAAACAGCTAAAAAAGCTAAATATATAACAATAAAATGCTAATCATATATATTTAAATACAGTGTATGATACGAAGTACTTCCTTTTGTACTGAGAGTTAGCATATATCAAAATTAACTTTCTTGAACACCTTCAAATCAGGCAACCTGAAACCACATAAATGTAGTGTTTGGACGTATTTATGCTGTTTAAAAGCTTTGGTTATCAGGTATATTGGTTCAAGTGTTTTGTAAAACCTGATTATTCAAAGAGATGATGTTTTAAACATGTGCAAGCTTCCTCAAACATTAAGGAAGCTTCTTCAAACATTAAGGAAGCTTATTGGTACAAAATAGTCTCAGGTGGGTCACCTTCATAAGCGATGTCAGATTATGCCACTAAGGACCTAACCTGTAAGAAATGATCATTTTTTTAACAGTTGCTATCATATATAATTGATTCAATATATAAGATGATGCAAGAGAAACTATATAAGATGATACAGATTTAAAACCACCGGCATACCTGAGATATGCATGTATCAACACTAAGCGAGCAATTACACCTTTTGGATTTGGCACCCATGCAGACCAGTTAGCTTGGCACGACTGCAAAAAAACATAAATAATATAACCATACACTCCATTTGACATTTCAGGCACATATATACATCTGATGATACACACCGCTTGTTTTAAGAGAAATTCGAGAAGACCAAAATGTAATTTACTTAGATGATCAACTACAGCTGATAAATACTTACTGAAAGATAATTGTTGAGAAAAATCTCCTCAGATCATTTTTGTGGCAACCTGAACCCACACCATTTTGATGCGTTATTCGAGACTGTGATATGGTCAACCTGTTTGGGCTCCTATAAAACAACAAAAGAAAATAGTTAGCACTGCACAAAATAGAAATTACATCTTTAGTTCCCATTACATCTAAAAAAGGTCAACAAAACAAAATTTACAATCTAGTATGTGGCTCCCTTTAAAAAATGATCAAAATAAAACTAATAACCTGTAATTGATACCAAATTATCATTATCGTCATCCAGGTTCAGAAATTTTTTTTGCCATCAAATAGGTAGCCGAAAGATTTTGCCATCCATAATCAATCCACCGAAACACGCTAAACTATAATCGCCAAATAAAGGTTTTAGTCATCTTACTCTTCATTAACATTAACATTAACATTAACAATGACAACATACCTCATCTAATATAAACTTTGGTTTTGTTGCCATGAGTTCAAGAAGAGATTTCCCCTGAAATATATTCATAAGTTATCATGACACCTAAAATAAATTCATATTGCAATAGTTGAATACCTTCAGTTATACAAATATCTTGTAAAGAACATCATCAATATAGGTAATAGCATTGCATTGGATGATGTTGAACCTGCATAAATGACAAAACATAATAATCAAAAATAGAATCTAAAATTAAACAAACCTTGTTGATTGTATGAAATTTGATTTTTTTTCATTTCAAAATTTGCAACACTAATAATTTTGAAAGTCAAGAGAAGATTGAAAGAGGTTATATGAGATTTGAATTCGTATTGAAGGGGAATTGATTTAGTATCATATAGTAGGAGTTTCTGTTTTGATAGTATATGAGATAAGGGAAGATGATCACAGTTTGTGTTGAATATCAATTTTCAAATGGAAACATATCACAGCTGGTGGCATGCTCCACTGGTTTGTGTCTTGCGTGTGGGCTAATAGACCAGAGTTCGAACCATGTGACATGTTTTTTACACATTTACGCGAAACGTGTACCATGTCATCATTTCCACATCATCATAGATGTTCCATGTCATCATTATAGTGCCATGTAAGCATTAATGATGTGCCATGCTTAGTCCTATATATATGTATAGATAAGAATTACATGATTCGTTGTTATAAGTACAATCACATATATATTTTTTTCATATTACAGTAACCCGTACTTACAATTTGATAATTATATTTTCGTTTTCAAAAATTTAGCCGTATTTAATATTTAAATTCGTGTCCACATAATCATACTTTTAAAATAAAATAAATGAGTCCTTACTGAACTTATATAGTAAAAGAAATATTTTGATATTTATAATCCTATGCATATTTATATGTTGTAATTTTAAAACAACATATATATTGTATTTTTAATATATAAAGTATAGGGGTATAAAGTATAAAGGTGAATTTGTTTAATTTCTAAAGTTATTATAAAACATGAAAACTTATAATATTACACTTAACCTTATATAATTTTTAAAAATTCAACCGCTAAAGTTTTATTAATAACCTCATATTTTTTAAAATTTTTGTTTTTACAAATATTGTTATAAGTATAATCGCGTATATTTATTTTTATATTAAAGTAACACGTGCTTACAATTTGATAATTATATTATCGTTTTCAGTAATTTAGCTGTATCTAATATGTAAACTCGTGTCCACATAAGTTAAACTTTTAAAAATGAAATAAGTGGGTCCTTATTGAACGTAAAAAGTAAAAAAATTGATACTTATAATCTTATGTAAATTTATATGTTATTATTTTAAAACAACATATACATTTTATTTTTTAAGATATAAAGTATAAATGATATAAAGTATAAAGAGGTATTTGTTTATAACCCAAAGTTATTACAAAATATGGAGGCTTATAATATTGCACTTAACTCTATATAATTTTTAAAAATTCAACCACTAAAGTTTTATTAATTACCTCATCTTTTTTTAAGTTTTTGTTTTCACAAATTTGACACCTATATTTTTATGTGTTTTTCTATCAACCAAAATTTTTCACCAAATTTATTAAAGTTTGACCAAAATCAATTTAATTTTGACTTTTATTAACCAATCACATCACACTATTTTGCTTACGTGGCGAAATAATGAATTCTCTCCGATGACCGATCTAATTACCCAACCAAGTTGCCACAGTGATGACCAAGTTAAAAAATAAATAAAAATAAAATAAGATTGAAATGAAAGTGTGTAAATATCGGTTGAATAAACGACCGATTTTCGTTTTTGGGTTGCCTCGACCGATCCTCGACCTACACCCCACATTGGTCATTTCAAAGTTATTTTGTCGAGAAATTTGCTGATGTGGCACCCTGACTTGGGTCACGACTGTGTCAAATTTTAGGTTGACCAAAATCAATTTAATTGACTTTTATTAACCAATCACATCTCACGATTTTGCTTACGTGTGTGCCCCAATAAGCTCACATATTTCTAACCGTATAACTTGTGTATCCGACTCACATATTCGAACATTCATACCATAAAATTCCCTATATAGGCACTAAAACACATCTTTGGTACATTAAAATACATTCATATATTATCTAAATCAGCAACTCAACTTAATTATACATTCATACCTTGAGCACGCGTAGAAAATCCTTCCACGACAATCATGTGTTGATACTTAATCCTCTTCTAAAAAACGTACACAAAAAAATTGCATTACACTTTAGTATGTGCGATAAGATCATAAAACTGCAAAAACCTTAAACATGTAGCATTATAGTGAGGACAACAACAAAGTTAGTCATAACATCAAATAAGAAAACTTCAGATTAGAACTAAAGGGGTGTTTGGTATGCTTATTAAATGTGCTTATTGGCTTATTCAATTACCACAACACAATAAGTTTATAATAAAGCTATAAGCTTTTTTGAGAAGCTTAGTAAAACAACCCCGAACTCACAACTAATTCTATCACAGCTTAGTGTGTTTATAGTAAAAACACAAATATTAAGCGTAGAACTTTTCAATAAAACATTAAAAAAAAAAAAAAAAAAAAAAGCTACTAAAAGTTGGTGTGTAACAAAAAAGTTAAACTATAAAAAAAGTTACTAAAAACTATCAGCTAGATAAGGCTTAAGCCAAAGTTCTGTTGAAGTCTCTTTCGGATTCTTTTCAGAAGCAAAAAGAGGTTAACACATAAATCATAAGTATAGAAGAATGGTTGTATCTCACATCCGTGATTATCAACTCAATAACATTATCACAGTATAGTAACGTAATAACCTGATTAAAAACTATATATTCTTGCTTAATAATTCTCATGTACATTCTTTTATTTCTTTACAACGGCCAATTATTACTTTTTTTTTTATGAAACATCACGTCAATGAATAAAGTTAGGTTATCACCTAAGTAGTTTTTCTTTTTCTTTTCTTTTTTTTTTATTTAGGAGGTGATTGTTATGAAATAAGGATTGTGATGCGTGCATTTTTTTTTTTTTTTAATTTAAGGAAAACACCTTCTAAATTAACCAATGACTATCTAACCCATGTGTTTGTTTTGTTTTTTTTTTGTTTTTTTGTTTTTTTTTGTTTTTTTTGTTTTTTTTTATAATTAGCTTTGTAAAACGTTTTTAACTGACAGACATGTTGAGGTTGAGGTTGATGTTGTTGTTTAATTTTAACTATTGATATCATGTTGTACAAAATGTGCGAGTTTAGTAGCACATAATGAGCTGATAAAGTTAAAATATGCTTCGTAAAGTTTTTAAAATGTTTTTATGGATATCCATATATAAATTTTAAATAATAATTCACAAGTCGTTGTTATAAGTAGAATCGCGTATATTTATTTTTATATCACAGTAACTCGTGCTTACCATTTGATATTTATATTCCCGTTACTAATATTATAAAATATAGGGGGTATAAAGTGTAAGGGGTTATTTGTTTTTTTTCTAAAGTTATTAAAAAACATGGAAACTTGTAATTTTACACTTAGTTCTATATAATTTATTTAAAATTCAACCACTAAAGTTTTATTAATTACTTCCTCTTTTTTTAAGTTTATGTTTTCATAAATTTGACACATATATTTTTATGCATTTTTTTCTTAACGAAATTTCTCCACCAAAATTATTAAGTCTGACCAAAACCAATTTAATTTTGACTTTCTATTGACCAATCATATTGCTCGATTTTGCCTACGTGGCAAATTCGAGCTCTCCTATTGGTTTAATTTTTTTTTTCAATAAGAAGGGTTTTGCAAAAACACTCCGAAATGATGTAATTCTTTTATTATATAAAAGATTTATTTTTGAGTTAATTGCATTTTTTTGTCTCTGTGGTACGGCTAAATTGCAAATTTGGTTCTTAAAACTTTGAAAATGCACTGAACGTCTTTATTTTAAAATTTTCATAGCTTTTTTGGTTCATGTGGTATGGCTAAATTGCAGATTTTGTCCATGCGGTATGGCCGAATTGCAAATTTAGTCCTAAAACTTTAATGTCGTCTGGGCCGGGGGGACCAAACATGCAACGAAAACTTCAAAATGAGGACGTTTAGTGCATTTTTCAAAGTTTTAAGGACCAAATCTGCAATTTTGCCATAACACAGGGACCAAAAATGCAATTAACTCTTTATTTTTTAATTGCTTAGTTATACTTTTATTTTAGTTAATTTATGACCAAATTTGCAAAATTCGCGAATCGGTATTTGGTTGGTAAACTTTTTTTAACTTGTAACTGGTATAGGCATAATTAATCGGTGATATTTTCATTAAATTTTGGGTATTTCTGACGGGTTTTTGATATTTCTGCCATTATTTTTCTTAAAAAAATAACTTGTAATAAATATAAGCAGCGACTATATATGACTAAACAAGTTTACAGTAGTTTTCAGTATTTTTAGCAAAATTTACAAGTTTTCGACCAGCTTGACCACCGTTAACCGTTGTTGACCATGATTGACCTATTTATACAAATCAAAACGGTTAATAACCGATTAGCGCCTAGCAAACAATTAATTTAATTGGCCATATAGACTTTTAACACTGTTTATGACTATAATTTTGTTTGTTTATTTTCTAACAAATAAAACTCTGATTAAACCTTTTATGTTTTAATTTGAGTTTTTATTTAGGTATTTAAAAAAAAAGTTTTTCTAACTTGTGTCATGATGGCATAAGTTTTGAAGCATTAAATGAACACATATATTTCTTTAAGTAATGTTATTTCTATGTACACTACAAAAAATTAGTTGAATTCTACACATTTTAAAGGCCAAATAGCCACAGTTAAGAATGTGTAAAATTATTGATTTCGCACTTTCTCATGTGTAGTAATAATGGGTGTGACAAACTTTTCTACACATATAAGTGTTGAGATATTATTCAAATTTCTATAGTTAAAAGTGTGGAAACATTTTTTGAATGTCCACACCTAAAAGTGTGGCAAAATTACAAAAAATGTTTATAATATAAAGTGTGGAAACATTTGCTACACATATAAGTGTAACATTATTGTAATTGTACACACTTATATATGTGGATTAAATTTTAAAATATTTGTCACACATATTAATGTAGCAAAATTATTGTGTATTAAAAAAAAAGTCCACACTTGATCATACCGTAGCAAAATAAGTGCGGAGAATAGAGGTATTTTTTGTAGTGGTACAATACTAAAATGAGTAAATATCACAAATTTAAGAAAGTATTAACATCAAGTAAAATGTGAATATGATATTATTAGTCCATTTAATGTTTAAAAACTTGTGTCATTATCAATGTTGCAAAAATCGTGAATCGGTAGTCGGACGGTCGACCACCCTGCAGCGAGTAATCGGTCAAGTCGGGATTAATTGGTGATTAATCGGATTGGCATTTCCTGTAATTTTATGGTATTTCTGGAGACCAAACTAAAAATTTTAACTGATTCAAAGCCTGCTATGTTTCCAAACCTCAATAAAAGGCTCAAATTCTGATTATGATGCCCATTGTGCGTTATAAATGAAATATACGATCTCCAAATTAAGTAGAATGCCTAAATTATTATTATTTTTAAAATAACCGATTTGCCCGATTCGGCCAATTTTTTTACCGATTCGGCGATTTTGACCGATTCGACCGATTAATCGGCCTATTCGGCGATTTTTGACCGCTAGTGTCGATTTTTTCCTAGGCCGATTTTTAGACCAATTTTTGAAAATCGACAAGGTACTCGGGTATTAACGATTAATCGGCCGAGTTGACCGATTTTTGCAACATTGGTCATTATGATACAAGTTAGAAAAACCAAAAAATGCTCATATTGTGGGTCAAACTATCTATTTGTGATAGGATTATCATAGCAATTACAATGATTTATTTTAAAGACATATACTGAGATAAGAGATTTGTGAATGTCATGCTAGACTCAAATCTAAATGTGCAAACTAAGAGCGATTAATGTTCAGGCCAAACGGGGATAGGTTGATTATTATTAGGGTCAATTGCATATATACCCACTAAAACTTGCATATTTGCATATATACCCAAAACATACTTAAAAGGCATTGTACATCATGCAATAAAAACTTGTATTATGGGGAAATATGTAAGTTTTTAAGTTTTAGTGGGTATATATGCAATTCTCCCTTATTATTATTATTATTTTTTTCTGATAGCTAAACGAGTATACACGTGACTGTTTCTTAACTTTTTTCTAGTTATAGATGCTTATCCAACCAGTTTTGAATCAGGGCTTGAGCACAAGGTATCATAGATACCAATAATAGTTATGCTACATCAGCGCCATATCATACACCTCTTAATAACACACCAATAACTAAAACACCCTCCCTCATAACACACCACTAACATGTTATTGAGTCTCACAAAATACCCACTAAAAATATCCACTCACTCACAATAAAAAAAAAAAAAAAAAAAAAAGGACACAAAACATCACAATGGCATGAGCAATTCAAATGGCTTGAGAACATTTGGCTCACAAATGGCACAAAGTGCTGGTATGGGTGGCATGAAAAACTGATGCATTTGGCGTGTTAATTCTCCCAATGTATGAGGAGCTTTTAACATGCCAAAGGTTCATTTTTCATGCCATTGGTGAGCCAAACCATATCACCACTTGGTGCCATTGGTGAGCCAAAGGTATTTGAGCCATTCCAATGGCTCAAGCCATTTGTGATGTTTGGTGTTTTATTTATTTTATTTTTTTGTATTGTGAGTGAGTGAGTATTTTTAGTGAGGTATTTTGTGGGACGCAATAACATGTTTGTGTATGATCCAGAGGTGTATTTAAGTTATTGGGAAGATGATATGACGCTAAGGTGCAAGATACCAATAACGTATTATTGGGATCCACAATTTACACTCTTTATATGAAACTTTAGGACCACATTGTCACTAACTCACTAATTTACATTAGAGCACAAGGTGAGGGAGATACAAATAACATATTATTGGTATGCCACCTCAGCGTCACATCATACACCTCTTAATAACATACCAATAATTAAAACACCCTCCCTCTAACACATTACTAATATGTTATTGAGTCCCACAATATACTCACTAAAAAGACTCACCCACTCACAATACAAAAAAAGAAAAGAAAAAAACACACAAGAATGCAAATAGCTTGAGCCATTGCATTATTGGCTTAAAACGTTTGACTCGCACGATACTTCGGTATGATTGGCACATGAATAGCATGCATTTGGCATACAAATGACACCCCATACTTTGTGTTCTTAGATATGGTTAACATTGTAGATGTGAGAAAATGAGGCAGTTGATGTCAATGTTTTAAAACCCGGGTTGACCCGGCCGGTTCAACCGGTTGAACCGGGAACCGGCTCGGAGACCGGGCCGGATAGGACCGGGTTTTTGCATGGTTGAGAACCGGATTGAACCGCCGGTTTTCGTTGACCCGGGTTGACCCGGTTTGATAAACCCGGCCGGGTCATTACTTTTATCAAAAATTAATAAAATGATTTTTTTTCCATTAACTTTTCTAAGTTTAATTGAAAAATTAAAATGTTGATAACTAATATTTGTTAAAATTTTGTAAAATAATAAATTATAGTTATATACGATCTTAGAATAACAAATTAATATAGTTTTATTATAAACTATTTTAAAATTTACAATCACTTTGAAAATTTTGGCTATATTTTTATAGATGTAAACTAAAAAAGCAAAACTTATTGGTATAGTCTCAATTTTTTACATCGGTTTAATCGAATGTATGAATAAAAACGGATAAATTATTAGATCATGCAATACTAATTACTAAATATAGGAAAAAGTATATATATGTATAGAACCGGTTCGACCCGGCGGTTCAACCGGTTGAACCGGTGACCCGGTGAACCGCTTAAGCCGGGTCGATAAAAAAACCGGTTTTTAAACCAATATTGGTTGATGTATCAAAGCTTCTGCTAACTTTGGTTGTAAAAGAAAATAGTGGTGTGTACATAACAAAGGTTGAAGTATAAATCATACTCAGAAAAAAAAAAATACTAAGGATTATACAAGAAAATTGACATAAAATTCAAAGCTTTGTAAATGAAAACTGTATATTTATCTTCCACGTACATTTCATTTCATATCTTATCTTATACATCAACATCAAAAGTAAAAAAGAAAAAAATAACTCGCCAAAACGTTTAGTTAGCCATATATATCCGACACAGCATGTAGGTTACTACTACTTGAAAAAACTATTAGAAACACAAGATGTTTTAATAACGTTGTGCCCTGGTTCGAATCTTGAAGTTGGCTCCGTTGTCTCGATTATCAGCACCAAACCTTGCTTGATCACCTTGAGATTGACCCTGATGAAACGTGTTTGATTGCACCGTGGTTGTTGGTTCTTGATACGAGATAGGTCGTCCCATGGTTGGTTCTTGATACGAGATAGGCCGTCCCATGGTTGGTTCTTGATACGAGTTAGGACGCCCCATAGATGGTTCTTGAAACGAGCTAGGACGTCCCATTGTTGGTTCTTGAAACGAGCTAGGTCGCCCCATAGATGGTTCATCAAACGAGCTAGGTTGCACCTTGTTAGATTTGTGATGAAACATGTTAGCTTGGCCCATTGTTGGTTCACGAAATGAGTCAGCTCGACCAGCATTTGGCTCATGAAATGAGTTAGGTCTCTCAATCTTTTGATCACCAAAGGAATTAGGTCGAGCCATAGTTGGCACATTAGTGTTAGCCACTTTAGCACTAGCAAGCCTCTTATCGTACCCAAATTCAATGTCCCCGTCTTTGTTTTGAAAGCCACTAGAAGTACGCTTTGCGTCTTTCTCTTTTGTTGGAACGTTATGCCTAGACGGTCTTGCCTCATTTTCACGCTTATTAAACATTCGTCCAAGAAAGCAGGCGAATGCAGAGATGGTCACAATCACCGCTAGCACAATGAAAACGGCGCCATAGGAGCCATTTGACGAGTGTGTTGATGTTGGCACAGTTCCGGTTACCGGGTACACGATAGGCATTTGTTGCGACATTTTGTTTCGGATTTTGGTGCTCAGGACTAGTGAGTTTTTGAGTTCAAAGGAGTGTGTTGGTTTTGTATAGGCAAAGGGTGCGTTTTGATGAAGAGAGGTGTAAGAGGGTTTTTGAATCAAGAAATAGTAACTTTTGCTTTACTAAAGAGTTGATAAAGAAATATTCTTGTATGTCTCTTTTTCTTTGGTCAAGTAAGTTTATAAAATCCATCAAGTTTATCTATTATACAATGACAATGAGATAGTTATAGGCAGTGTTCGATGACAATGTGATAGTTATAGGCAGTGTTTTGAAACCTGGTTCGACCCGGCTGGTTTAACCGGTCGAATTTGGTCCGGCAAAAAAACAGATGAAAAACGGGATTTTAAAAACGGGTTAATCGGTTAGACCCGTCGAGTTTTAAGTGACCCGGGACAACTTGGTTCTTGAAACCCGACCGGGTTTGGTCTTTTTGATTTTTTTAATAGAAAACCGGGTTGACGTCGAGCCGGTTGAAAAAAATACTAGTTTTTTTTAATATGAAACCGGGTTTACCCGGCGGTTGAACCGGTAACCCAGTGACTCGACCGAGTCGATTAAAAACCCGATTTTATAATTTATTGATTATAGGGGTTATAATACTACCATTTCAATAAATGGTTAATCATTCATTTAATTGCAAGTTCAATTTTGTGGAAATGTAAAACAGAACGTTCTATATAGTTATGATAAAAGCGTGACTATCATTTTAAGATATGTGAGGTTTCAAGTTCAATTTTTATTTTGTGCAAAATATGTTGAAGTGGTCAGGCCAACCTCCTGAAACGGGAGAGTTTTACCTGGTTGAGTCTGTGTGGTTGTGGGTTCAAACACCATGAGATAGTCGACTAAAAGATCGAAAACTATAGCTAAAAAAAACTTTTTATTTTTATTTTTTATTTTTTGAATTATGAAAGTAAAAGGTAACAAGATTGGGAACTACATTGAAGCAAAGATGATCATTTTGGAATTATTCGTTCCTTTTAATAGAGGAAAAGGAAGAATGTTAAGAAGTTTTGTGTAGGGAAAGAATATACCACTTGTCTTTCTTTATAAGATTGTCATGTTTAAATGGTTTGGGTTTAATTTAACCTTGATCAAACGTGATTTTCACTAAGTGGCCATTTAGGCTTTTAATCGGATTGAGCTACAAAATAGTTGGGCTAAAGACCAAATGAAACTGAGCCCATCGACTTTGATTGCAAGCTGGTTATAAAATTATAGGTAACGAAATTTTATCTGAAGTGTGTGGTTGTAGTTTTTTCTCATCCTTCTCATTTTAATTTTTCTCCTCATTTGATTCTAATTCTAGAAACGACTATTTTTTTTTTTCGCAACATATTTTATAAGAAACGAACATAGAGTATGTACTTTACGCATCACTACTAATGGTGCTCAAAGGCTACACACGCACACGTTCCGCCAAATTTGAGAGCGTTAACTGAGACCTTGTCATCCAACAACATAACCAAATTTGCATGCAAATTGACTATTACATCTTTAAACAACATATATAACATGTTAAAAAGGAAATGATATCTCACAACCAATTTCTTCCACAATCGAATCTTTTATTCCCACCAAATGGTATTTTACACAAGAACTAACACTTGTGTGTAATAGAACAAATTACATAAAAATGGCATACCTTCAAAAAGGCCACAACTTTTTCCGATTATGTTCCTATCCTTGTGCAAATAGAGCATTGGGCGTTTCTTGTGGTCCATCTGTCAAGATATTAAACTTCAAACACATAAGTATCATTAAACTCCGAAAAATCAAACATAAAAGTAATTAAGTATCATTTTACAACCTTAAGCATAAAATACATGGATCTTATTTCTCGATTATTCTTCAACTTCAAAGACGGCCGACTTGTCTCGCCATAAGTACTTGATGTTTTGAGTGCCATTTCTTCTTTCTCCCAAATTTTAATTTTCCCCCTGCTTTCCTTGATCTGGCTTATGGCTCTTTTCGAAATGCTCAAAAGACATCGATCCTAAAAGTAATATTATTAGTAAACTTAGCAAAAAATCAAAAGACATCGATCCTAAAAGTAAGACTATTACCCATGTTTTGAATATGAGAGACTCGCAACCCCATTTGTTTACTTGGAGAGATGCAAGTTCAGGTTTTCCTTCGGTAAGCTCATCAAATCCTTCGTTTGTCATCAGGAGTAGCTGCTTGTAGAATGGGTCTTGTCATTGGTCTCCCTGTCCCACTTGGAAAACATCCACTACTTAACAGGAATTAACGCCATTCATTTGTAATCTCATTCAAAGGTAATAGATGTATTTAGACACATGACATGTTTCACAACTTTTTTTACCCAAAAAAATCTCCCGGCCTCAGAAATAATGTAAGCAAACACTCCCGCACTACCATGCCACATGCCATTGTTACCCAGCTTACGAATGACTTCCATGACACAATTACGAAAGACGGCAGGGCTCAATTGGAGACCAATGAGGCTACCAAGCATCTCCTTGTATGTTTCGCCAAACTCCGTGAAGAAAGGCTCTTCAAAGTGTCTCGTGCCGTACAAGACACTTTGAAGAGGCTTTCTTCATGGAGTTTGGCGAAACATACAAGGAGATGCTTGGTAGCCTCGTTGGTTTCCAATTGAGCCTTGTCGTCTTTCGTAATTTTGTCATGGACGTCATTCATAACCCGGGTTAAAGTGGCATGTGGCGCGGTAGTGGGAGTGTTTGCTTACATTCTTTCGGAGGTCGGAAGATTTTTTTGGGTAAACAAAGTTGTGAAAGTTGTCATGTGTCTAAATACATCTATTACCCTTGAACGAGATTACAAATGGATGGCGTTAATTCCTGTTAAGTGGTGGATGTTTTCCAAGTGGGACACGGAGACCAATTACAAGACTTCTTTTACAACGAAGCAGCTACTCCCCATGACAAACAAAGGATTTGATGAGCTTACTGAAGGAAAACCTGAACTTGCGTCTCTCCAAGTAAAAAAATGGGGCCGCGAGTCTCTAATATTCAGAACATGGGTAATAGTCTTACGTTTAGGATCGATGTCTTCTGATTTTTACTAATTTTTAGACACATTATTTTATAACTTCAGAACTTTGAGACCGAGCTATCTTATGTGCATTTATTCCTAAGCAAAAAAAAAAGTGCGCTTATGAGCTTTCCCAAAATTTGTTCTTTTATATATTAGTCCATAACCCAAAATATAAGCTGATCCAAACACCCCCAAAAGGAGCAACAAACATGGTCACACAGAGGTTACAATATTGCATTTGAATATAAGCTGATCCAAACACCTCTCAAAAGGAGCAACGGAATTTGGTCTCACACAGGTTGCAATATTGCATTTGAACGGTTTTCAGACACCAAGAAACTCTTTTGACATCAAACGTGATCCAGTTCAATGACATAAACAAAAAAAAAAGATACATGTATCAACATAGAACCACCACTTCAATCAACTTATTATCCAATTTTATTTCCTAAGTTCATACTAATTTGTTCTAAAAATCATACACTCATGTTAAACATGTTCTTTAAGGAACCATTAGCAAATTCCATAATAACATTAACAACCGCATGATAACATACCTACTAGGAAACTACTAATTAACTAAAATTGCAAACTCTTATTTACTGGAACATATGTAAGATACAATTCATACATAAATGATGTATATGTTGGAAATGTATATATTTACAAACATGTGAATGTCCGGATTCGAACTCGTGACCACGGGATTGCACACATTAGCGAATGAGAATTAAAGTTAATAATTAATGTTTATGTTTACGATTAATTATTACACATTAAGTCCGGTTAACGATCGTTAAGTATTTAACGGAAAAATGACTAACGACCGTTAAATGGAAAAGAGAAGGACTAGAAATGGAAAACTTGGAAAAGTTATGGGTTGGGCTTTGGGCTTTCCATCATGGCCGGCCATAGGGGCTATTCTAGGCCTAATCCCCTAACTTGTTCCCTAAGTTTACCTGCTAGTATATAAAGAGGGTTAGGTTCTAGGGTTTCATACACTTGTGCATTGAATTAACCCTAGATCTCTCCTCTCCTCTCTCTAGTCCAATATTCGGCCGAACACCCCATTTGTAAGGGAGTTTGGTTTCGTTTTTCTTAAACGAGGACTTGTGTTAGATCTAGCAATCGCTTGATTCGTTGGTTAATTCGTGTGTACAAGAACGTGGTTGTAAGACATTATTCTTACACCAATAAGTACTTCTTTGGTTTGCTTTGCTCGAGGGTTGTTTTGGTTTGCTCTAGAGATCTGACATTCGAAGAGGCACGCTACGCATACTTTCGTTAATTAATTTATTTGTTATGATCTTAAGTCTTCCACGCCAGTGTACTCTTGATGTTTTTATGTTTTATTGTATTTTATATATCATAAACTCAACAGTGGCATCACGAGCCTTGTATAACAAGTAATTAATTCCTGAAACACATAATTAAAATAAACATGATTGTGTTATTATTTGTATGCGTAGATCTAGGGTTTGCAAAACCTAAACCCTAATTTGAAGGGGGGGCGTTTTTTGGTGCCCTAATTAGGGTTTTGTAAACTATTGTTTTAATTGGATTAGAAACCCTAAGATGCATGCAACTTTATGTGTATATGCGTAACTCTGTTTAATTGCATTAATTGTTAAGTGTAATTTTATGTCCATGATAATTATCTGCATGTTTTATCATGGATTTGCTTTTATTGTATGTCTTTCATGTTTAAGTGATATACACTAAATTATGATAGATCTAAAATTGGGGAAGACCTCAATAATTATTATTTAATCAATTATGTGCTATGTGGTATATATTTATTTTTGACTTACGCAATTGATGAATCGATGCATGTGGTTCACCTTGTACATAGATGAAAACGGGTGGAAGTCTTAATTAAATATATGCATATTGACAGATCTAGAATTGGTTATTAATAAGATTTATCAAAATCGTTTGCATGTGGCTATTTGATATGCATGACTTTTATTTGTTATGCATTCATTGTTTATTTGTTTATTTTTTTTTTTAAATACTTGCTTGTTTGTGTTCTGTAACAAGGGTATTTTTACAAGAAAAATAAACTGACCTAAACAATGGTGAAACATGTATTTTAAGAATAGTAATCATAATCGTTTAATTGATTGATGACTTTGGTACAAATGACCGAACGGCTCACCCATGAGAATGAACTAATAAAAGGGGTTTAAAGAAGTGCGCAATCACAATGAATGGATGTCTAAGGTTGTGCTTTAGCACGCACTGTCCTCGCCCCCTGTAAGTTCGAGTGGAGCTACTTAGTAAGTCATTAAATGTGCAAGCTCATCTTAAGGCTTAATTAGTATTGATTCCATTCGCCACTTAGGTGGTAATTATCCGAAACACTAAGTGTTTACACTTATGCAAAAGTACGGTATAATGGATGATAATTAACACTAATTCCTTGATTGGTGAACCCAATACCTCAATTAAAGTTTGATGATGAAAAGCTTAAACATTAAAACAAGATATAAATGTTTTAATAAAACCTATGTTACAAAGATGAATGCATGACATCTTTGTACATATTTGATTTAACATCAAAACTATTACCCTTTAATTTAAGTTATATGCCATCCAACGAAACGGAAACACCTAAGATTACTTTCTATTTGCGTGAGATCGTGACTTAGATAGTAATCAAAGGGTAAAATGTCCACGTGTCGTGAGAACGGGCATGGACGATTTTGCAGTTTCTTAAGTTGGACAACTTAATTGAGTTTTGTAGTGAGAACTGGCAACTCAAGGCATAAGATGGGATAAAACATGTTTACATGGCAATTGAAATTGGCTATATGTAAATCCCATAAATCTAGGAATTGCAATTGAAATTGGCAATTGAGCAAAAGCTCTACCACTTTGTATAAGGTTCATTACTAGCAGATCAACCTGATGTGATGAGATTATGACAATTTGGATCCTAGTTTTTCGCGGAAATTAAATGGTTATATGTTTATGAACCATGGGTAATTAATTTTCTTGAAAAGGTTAATTATCGAAAATACTAAAATTGAATTTTGTAATTCTTTTGAATGTATAATTGCAACATTTAACCAAACAGTTTAGTCTTTGATCAGTAAATTGTTCCATTCTGCTTTCAAACAAATGTTTGATCGAGAATAATTTACCGAAAAGACAAACGAAGTCTCTTTTCCATGGGAGAAGCATGAGACTCAATCTTATTCCTTTACATGAATGAGAAAGGTATAATAGGAACATTTGAATTGTCTAAATTCTAAATGTAACTCATAGCAATGAATTGCACGTCATATTTTCCATAAAGATTTCATTACCTTCATTAGGTGAATGAATCCTTTTGTAACAAACATGAATGTTGGTTAACTGGAAAACATGTATATGAGTTACTAAATTAGAAGCTAGACAAATTACCGCGAAAATTGGTAAAAGGAAAACTAGCTTAATTTATCTAGTTGGTTTACTTTAACCTTTAAAGGTGCTACATACCAGTATGGGGATGGTAGGCCTGTTAAGGAAGAAATTGCATACCAAATTTTTCAAGTTAATAACATTGATGGATAACCCATCATTCAAAGAGTAGAATACACCTTTTAGTACCTTAGTAATGATTACGTATGGTTCTTTAAAGGTGTAGGAAAGTAAAAAGCAAGCAAGTTGTTTTCATTGGTTATGCAACACTTACAATGTTGTCGATTCGGGAGCATTTGTGTTGTACTTGAATAAGAAGTTTTTTAATGATTTCTAATTCAGTGGGAGCTACATGCCTTATTTCTGTGTAGTAACCTAGATTATCTTCAAAGATAATTACTTTCCAATTGTAGGCACTTATGTTTTTTAAGGGTTGTCATGTGCGTTTCCTTACAAATCAATATAGTCCTATATCTACTAGTTATACCTATGACACAAATCATATTAATCAAATAAACGAACGTGTATCGTGTTGTTTATTCACATGATGTTGTTCCAAGCACAAGTGGGAGAAATCTTATTGTGTGCAAGGTACAACACATATTAATATGATTTAAAAGGATTCTCTTGACTGTAAAGTAAGAGAATAACGTTCTAATAGGAAGTATACATTTAAATATGTATGATTACCCTATTAAGAACATGTGTCAAGATGATAACAAAGACTACTTTATTTTAAATATTTATGTCATTCAATATTTAAGAAACACTTGTAGTTACAATTTATGTTACGTGAGAACGTGAACTAGATTGTAGCCCAGGTAAAATATCCATGCGTCGTGAGAACGAGCATGGATAATTTCAGCTTTCTTACATGGAACATTTCATAGAATGACATAATTAAATGAAGTAATCTAATACTACTTTAAATTTGAGTATTCGTTGAATGACTTAAATATATGTAGTAATTATTAACTTGAAATATTAATTGAAACCTGAGGTGGTGTTCATAATTACTTTAATTATAAATGTTTATGATTTTGTAAAATCACAAACATAAAGTCTTTTAAAGACTTACAATATAAAGTAAGACGTTAACTTGCTATGTTTTAAGACATTTGCATGAAGTCAATGAGTTGATCAATGACTTATAACCTATAGTGGGATTATAACTGGTATGTCCTTTGACTTGGTCAAGAATATTTGTGTTATAATGCATGCAACTGATTTGGTAATTCTATTGTACCATTAAGTTTTACTTTGTTGGTAAATAGGATAAACCAAAGAATAGATGGTTGTCTTAAATATTGTTAGATTAATCTTACAATATTAATTCTAAGGAAATACCATAGTTTTATGGTATGTTCAGTTAGAAGAATCAAAATCTATTGGCATGTTTGATTCAAGATAACTATAGTTTCTTCCAAATTGTTATCAAGGTTAGTAGATTGAGTATAGATTGAATATACTCAATAAGACTCCAACCTAGAAGATTAATAAGACACCATTTGTTTATGGAATGTGATGAATCACATTAAGTCTTATAAATGAAGTTCTGAATTTGTTAAACTACTTATAGAGTGAGTTGTAACAAACTAATGTTAGGAACTGTCAATGTTTTTTGTAATATCCCAAAAGAGAACAATGTATTGTTGCTCTACTTGCTAAACTATTTAAAGGTAATCTTTAAATTGTTAAAGGCAAGTGGGAGTTTTGTTTAGATCTTGAAAGATTAAATTACAAAATACATAATCTTCTAAAATGCACTAGCAAATATCATGATGAGGCTAAACATGAAAATGATAGACCTTAATATGATGGAATTGTCATTCATAGATCCGTAAGGATATCTCAGATATTTAATATGCTGAGGAATATGAGTTACATGATCATGGTAAGCCTGTTAATCATAATGATGAATTTTCCAAATGTTGAATTATGGAAAATCAATCATACTATGAATGTAGAGATGCTGTCCATAAAGATAATCAACTTTAGATACTTGGTTTATCTTAATAAAGATGATTTGCTTCAAAGGATGGAAACCCTAGTGGTTTAAATCTTTATGTAGAAATCATATGGACAATATTGTACACATATTTAATGCATGTCTAGTGATAATAATATTAATCATATTTAAGCAATTAACTATGATTGAATATTCTTTACTAGATACATTAAATAGAGGTATAAAGATTATAATTGTCATACTTAGTTTCATTGATATGAAATTTTGACAATGAATGTCATAACTCTTTGTTGTGGAATTACTTTTGCGAGGACGATGAGTAATACAAAGAAGTTTTATGAATTCAAATAATCTTTGAATATGTACAAACTGCAAGAATCCATGAATGGATATATGCATGCATCTATGAGATGATTCTTATGTTTAATATTAAATCCATGTTTGATTTAATAATTAAATAAGATAACTCATAAGTATTCCTGAAAGCTAGTGGGAGTATTATTTTTATTTTCTTAAATCTTATATGTTGTATGGGCAACTACATTCCACCTAAATTAAGTTTTAGTTGGGAATGAAACTTAGTTTGTAAGATTTGGAAATAAGACATACAACCTTGGAATATATGTTTATTACTATAAACATATGCGGTAAAATAAATGAGTCTAATAGAACATGATGGATATATAATGAGATCTTAAAGTCTAACTTGAACATTCATCATGTACATCATGTTGTAAGATTGTTATGTCATGCTTGATTACAAGATGATTTGACAACATTGAAAGTTGTTAGTGTAATAAATATTTTAAAAGGAATATGTTTGGATTTAGAATCACATTCCACAGTCTGGATATGCTCCTAGATTCTATGAACAAAAATATGGCAATTATTTCATAATTGTCATTGCCAACAAACTTGAGTTTGGTAGGCACCAACATTACACTATAACTGTTCAAAGTTTACGGATATTTAAAGAGCATATTGTTGTACACAATGATGCTAGTATAATTGAGATGGCACTCAATTCTAGTCACGGTATCCTTGATGATGACCATGTTGACTAGTTATGCTCAACTAGGAGCATAGTTGCATTATACATTAAAGAAAAAGAATACTTTAAAACTTTAAAGTTTTGAAAGATGATTGTCATAAAAGGGTGGTTCAGGTTATCACGCACCTTATGGAATGATATGACAATATCAAGATATGTGTAAACATATACAAGAAATTCACTTATTGAATTTTTGAAATAAGTATTCTCAAAATTCCTGTAGATCAAAGTTAATTGAAATTATGCCTTGTCAACAAGTATGATTCTCATGACTTGTGGCAAAATTCATTAACTAGTATTATCATGCATTGATCTATTTAGTATTTGGATAAATGATGTTAAACAATTATTATTTATAATGAATTAAAGTACGGTATACGTTTAATTTCATTTATAATATTATGTCCTATATTTGCATGTTTAAATCCTTGAATAACTTAAGTTATTCTAAATAGTCCGTTGTCAATCAATAACATGGGAATGATATTGAATTAAGACAAATCTGAGTATTAGTTAGAATATACTTGAAAGTATATTGATGCGTAGCATGACTAATTTCAGATGATATTCAATGAATTGAGTATAGGACTTATCCCACCCGCATGATGATACTTTATGGATCTTTGTCATTAAGTATATCATGGATATTTATCCTCCTCGACTTGAGATACAAGAGATATGTCATGGATGTAGTGCAATTTTGTGAAGCAATCTAACGCTACACGTGGCGGTAGTTATAAGGGTTGTTTTTAAGAAGTGTTGCGAAATTTATGAATCATGCTTGTAGTCAAAATGGGATTTGTTTCCTTCAAATTTATTTTGAAGTATAATACTATCTGGGCCTCGTAGGGTTGTTAAGATGTTTGCATGGCCATGCCCAAGGTCTTCGGAATATGTTCGTAAGAATTGGTAATCTTGATTAATCACATAAAGCGAGAAACAGAATAGTTAATTAAGAAATGAGTGAGATCCATATTCTTATTAACATGGTATTAGAAGCAAAAGGATGAATATGATGATGAATCATCAAACTTGGTTTTTCTCCAGAAAACCATACACGAGTTGTACCGGGGCATTGGCGTGTTGCTAGACGCTAACCAATGTCATTTCACGTTTTGTAAACATATCCAAGTGGGAGCAGTTGGAAATGTATATATTTACAAACATGTGAATGTCCGGATTCGAACTCGTGACCACGGATTGCACACATTAGCGAATGAGAATTAAAGTTAATAATTAATGTTTATGTTTACGATTAATTATTACACATTAAGTCCGGTTAACGATCGTTAAGTATTTAACGGAAAAATGACTAACGAGTTAAATGGAAAGAGAAGGACTAGAAATGGAAAATTTGGAAAAGTTATGGGTTGGGCTTTGGGCTTTCCATCATGGCCGGCCATAGGGGCTATTCTAGGCCTAATCCCCTAACTTGTTCCCTAAGTTTACCTGCTAGTATATAAAGAGGGTTAGGTTCTAGGGTTTCATACACTTGTGCATTGAATTAACCCTAGATCTCTCCTCTCCTCTCTCTAGTCCAATATTCGGCCAACACCCCATTTGTAAGGGGAGTTTGGTTTCGCTTTTTCTTAAACGAGGACTTGTGTTAGATCTAGCAATCGCTTGATTCGTTGGTTAATTCGAGTGTACAAGAACGTGGTTGTAAGACATTATTCTTACACCAATAAGTACTTCTTTGGTTTGCTTTGCTCGAGGGTTGTTTTGGTTTGCTCTAGAGATCTGACATTCGCAAGAGGTACGTTACGCATACTTTCAGTTAATTAATTTATTTGTTATGATCTTAAGTCTTCCGCTGTGTACTCTTGATGTCTTTATGTTTTATTGTATTTTATATATCATAAACTCAACAGTATAGTGTGTCAGTTCGCTGTTCCAAACACCAATATAAGTACTCAACTAACATAAAATCAATTATGTACAGCAACACGCATGAAACAAAGAACAAAAATATACCTGGGCACGTTTTTGCTCATCCAAATTTTATCGACTTCAATATACAAAACAAATTTTATACTAGAAGCTATATAGAAACTTGTGGGGTGTTTTTTAAGATTATATGTGGTGGCTTATAAGCTTACTCTCTTAGTGTTAAAATTATCGTGAGGAGACACATAACATTACAATTTTCAACCACTTAAATAAAATATTCTCTCACTAAATTCTCTTTTTCTTACTTAAAATAGAACCAAAAGGGAGTATTTGATTTCTGCTTATATTTTATAAGTCCACAAAATAAGCTGAAAAGTTGAAGCTTATAAAATATATGCCGAAATTAAAGAAGCTCGTAAGCCCGCATATAAGCTTAAACAAACATCCCATTGAAACATAATTTACCACCTCCAAAGTGTGTTGCATAAACCCGCGTCATGAAAGTTTTGTTTTTTCATATTTTTGACACATGTAGTTCTTAACTTGGAAAAACGAATTGAAATTTTTTTTGGCCAAAGTAGGAAATAATGATGTTTAAATATTTTTCAAAATGTAAAAAAAAGTCAAATTAAAAAAAATATTACTCCGTACTTAATAAGAAAAATGTTTGATTTTTTTGAAAAGTAAAAGTCCCCACTTGTGATTTTGTTTTATTATATAAAAGCTTTTTGATGCTGAATTTTGATGTTTACTTAAAAAGTGGATATCGTTTGATTTGTTTTTTTTTCGTTTGTAATTAGGAAAAGAGTTTGCTAGTTTGAGTATGAACCTGGTTTTTAGAATCTCAGAGCATCTCTTATGATAAACTTTTTGAAAATGTTTATATAATTTCCATGTCATATGCTCTTAAATTTCTCATTTTATAAACTTATTATCACTATGGTTAAACTTGTTAAAACTTTATAATTTAATGAGGTATTAAATAAATTACATGTATTTAGTTGCAATGAAAAGGTCTATAAACTTAGACCTATTTCATTCCATGTCATCATAAACCTCCCCTCACTATGGTGACTCAATTTATAAACCTCTTCAAATTTTATAAACATTTTCATAAACCTCTTATAGTGGATGCCCTTAGATTATTGTAGTGCAATTTGGTTTTAAGTCTTGATTTTTTTTAGTGAGACATAAGGCATATTCAAAGTATACTTTTTAGTGACACATAAAAGACGTAAGATATTAAGATCAGTATTTGAGATTTTAAATCTTACGGTTTAGATGCAACTGTTTTTGCAATTTTTTTTAAACATATTTTCTAAGAAACGATCATATTGGGTTGTCCTTTATGCTTCTTTTAGGTTCGCATTCTTAATAACTTTTTTAAAAACGTCAAATATTTTACACAATTTACGGTGCTTAAAGGCTACGCACGTATCTCTGGTGTAAGCTTCGCCTTAACTAGTTAGTTTGCTTTTTATGCGCATGATTCGGTGTCGGCTCGGCTTACAAACACATACCAAAATGTCTCAAACTGACCCCAAAATTCTAACACATACCACATGACATTATGTTAATGTTCCAAGTAATAAAAAATCTTTTCTTCTTCCTTACACTCATGATTTGTATCTTTTGTATCCAAAACATAAAAAGTTACTAGTATTAATGTGTTTTTTAAGTCGTTTTGGGGCAGAGGAAATAATAGAGATTTGAGAACCGACCATTGAAAGTGTTAACTCATACCTTTATTTACTTAGCCCAATGTTAGATCCATGTAACTGCATCATTCACTTTGAGCATTTTTTTTTTTTTTTTTTTTTACCATAATCAACTTGTTCGAATTTATTTACTATTCTTCTAACAAACTGTGTGAATCGTCATTCTAACTTCACTATGCTATATGTTTTTATCGAATATCATGTCATTCAATGGAAATTTTTGACATGAATCCCCGTTACTAGTTAATATGAGTGCAAGTTTGATACGGAGTAATATAGGGCTGAACATAATAGATCAATAAACCTGGGACTGAACTTGACCGATCATATTTTGGTCTGGTTCTCGGTCCATCAATTTTCTCATATTCGGTCTTCGGTCCGGTCCGGTTTGGTCTTAAACACAACCGATCATTAGGCTTTATTGGACCGGACCGGACCCTGAACATGGACCGAACATTTCAGTCCGATCATCGATTCGATGTTTTGAATTAAATCGTTTATTGATACGGTCCAATTTTAGTCGATTCAATATGATTTTCGAACTATGATCAGCCCTAAAGAGTAGTATATCAAAAATATTTCAAAGTCCCAAATTTCTGTAATGTTTTTGATAATGTTATCTATCAAACAAACCATCTTGTTAGCGATGTTTCTCATTAATTTTTACTTGCAAAACCTTTTTTCATCTAAAATAAATCAAATACTTGTTTTAGCTAATAAGTGCTCTTGAAAGCCGAGTTTTGTGAAACAAATTTTATTTGTATACGGAGTATTTTCGTCGTGTCAGGTTGAACTTAAAGATTTTGCTAGATGTGTTTTATGTGTGAGTTCTATTATGCATCATATGTTGAGTCAATATTTATAAGAGCACCCGGTGTCCATTCGTTATAGCTCGCCATATCCTAGTCATCATGCTCGCCGTGCCTTTTCATGACACCGCTCCCCTTATTATAGCTCTTCATCCCAACTCTCGTCGTCTGCACGACGAGGATTAATTTGTACCTTTGCCATTTTTTTTGTTTGTTTGTAAATATGTAATGTTTTTATAAGTGGTAGGCCCCAAATGAGTAATTTGAGGTTAGTTGTGAGTGACGAGAGGTTAATTGTGTAGGTTTGTTATAGTGATGTGGTACCTCGTAGGTCTCGAATGAGTTAGTTGGGTATGTCATGGCATCTTGTGCTCTAAGACATATATTTCACTAGATCTAAGGCTAGATGGCAAGGACACAACAAATTTATCTTATACCTCAGCGTCACTTTAGTTTTTTCTCTCCTCTCACTTCCTCTCACACCCACTCACCTATTTGTGGGCAAGGTAGTCACCTTGTTCACCTTAACTCTCATTTTTTTTAATACTTACGCAATTAAAAACGTAAACGTAACATATAAATACAAAAACGTAAACATACGAAATAGAAAACTTTTATTCATAAATTAAAAACATTACACAGACTTCAGAAATTAAAAATAATACATTAAAAACTAGATTTAAATATTACGAGACAAATGTTGGACCAAATCGGCACGAAGGTTTTGATGCATTTGACGTGATCTGATGTGCCTCATAACTTTTCGCATTTGTTAATCGGATCGTATGTGGTCATCCAGTTGATGTGCTTCCTCCGGGTACCATTCGGGAGATATTACCTTTTTTTTGTCTTTTCGAATCATGTTATGTAATATGATGCAAGTATACATCATATTAATTATTCTTTCTTTTGTCATGATTTTTGTGGGAGTGGCAAGTACCGCCCATTTCTTATTCAAAACACCAAACGCCCGTTCTATATCTTTCCTTGTCGATCTTGCATTTGCTTATACCTTATTCTCTTGCGGTCATCATCTGATGGTTCTGGAATCGTCTTAACGAGTGTTACCAATTCTGGATATATCCCGTCAACAAGATAGTAACCAAATGGGTAAGTTACCCCGTTAGCGCCAAACGGAATATCCGGTGCTATTTCTTGTTTAAGATCGTTAAATAAAGGGGATTGATCAAGAACGTTAATGTCGTTGTTCGACCCAGAAACACCGAAGAAAGCGTGCCATATCCATAAGTCTTGAGACGCAACAACTTCTAGAAAAATGAACGGATTCGAACCATGATCACGTCTAACATGTTGGGAATAACAGTTACCACTGATAAGCTATGGAAGATACTGCTAAAGATTACACTAGCAGTGGAAACTCATTACCACTGCCAGTATAAACATTACCACTGCTATTAGGATAATTGTTATGTATTCGTGTATAGATAAGTATAGAAAATATCTTGTGTATATTCTATATTGTTAGCATTATACTTATCTTGTAAAGGACTCATTGTGCTATAAAAGGAGATCCTAGGTCATTGTTTAGTATACGTATTATTCATATAAGCTTCAAGGTGTAACCCTAGTTATAAGCAAGATCACTCGTATTATTTCTTAATAATATTGGAGCTTTGTGTTAAACTGTTTTCACTTACAATACATCATATAATCCATCTTCTAAGTATTACTAAGTATATTCCGCGTGCTTATTAATATAACTCAAAATATCACTAACACAAGGTGTGTGTTTAGATCCATCAAGTGGTATCAGAGAGAAGGTTATGATATTTTGATTTAGAAGATCCAATGAATAAGCTTAACCTACTCACTCAAATCAATGGAGATGGAAAACCAGTCCAAATCCTGCTCAAAGGCTTCCTAAGCTCAAACTTAATGAGTTTGAGATGTGGAGGATAATGATTGAGCAATACTTTCTCATACAAGATTATGCTCTATGGGAGATCATCTTATTTGGTGATTCCTTCAAGTCTCAGAATAAGACTGAGAAAGTTGGTGACCAAGAAGTTGTAACAGTTACTGTACCTGAGACTAATGATGAAAGAGCAAAGAAGAAGAATGATCTAAAGGCTAGAAGTTTGTTACTTATGACTCTTCCTAAAGATCAGATCATTGCTTTCAGTAAGTACAAGACAACAAAAGAACTCTTTGAAGAGATTTGCTCAGTGTTTGGTGGCAATGATGCTACAAAGAAGACTCAAAAGACATTGTTGAAGCAAAGTTATGAAAACTTCTCTGCTTCAAGCAATGACTCACTTGACAACATCTTCACCAAAATCCAGAAGATTGTTACACAACTGACTGTGTTTGGAATTGAGGTAGAAAAGGAAGACCTCAATTTGAAGTTTCTAAGAAGTTTGCCTTCGAGTATCATACAAATGTTACAGTCGGGAAAATAAAACCGAGAGATTGAAACAATGAAGCTCAATGATCTTTACAATAACTTTAAACTCATTGAACAAATGTTGAAAAAGGCAGGGAAACTTGGTACAAGCTCTAGCAGCTTGGCATTGTTGTCAACCTCTTGGCGGTGATGATTCGAAGATGATTGTGATGATGATTTTGCCACCGCAGGTTCTACGTTTCCGGTAATGCTATTGTTACCACCAGGTTCAAAGAAGAAGGTTCTCTGGTATTAGAGATCCTACCTTTTATGCTTTTATCTCCACTCAAGTTAATGGCTCTATATTAACTCATGAATACATAGAGCAAATTGATGAAGATGACTTGGAGGAGATGGACATAAAATGACAAATAGCTCTCCTTAGCATGAGGGCTAGGAAATTCTACAAGAAGACTGGCAAGCCAATTCACATCAATGGTGGTGAAACTGCGGGGTTCGATAAAAAGAAAGTAGAGTGTTTCAACTGTCACAAGTTGGGGCATTTTGCTAGAGAATGCAGAAGACCAAAGAAGCAGGACAACAGGTCTACTTGGTACAAGCAAAAGAAAGAACCAATTGTGGAAGAACCAAAGGCAATGTTGGCTATTGATGGTGTGAGCTATGATTGGAGTTTCATGGTTGATGGACAAGAGGAACAACCTTCAGATGGTGCTTCCATTGCTACAGAACATGCTCTCATGGCTTTCTCTGATTCTGAGGTACAAAACTTTGAAAGTTGCTCTAAAACATGTAGGGCTTCTAGAGAATGTGAAAGGCTTAATGAATCTTATGAAAACCAAAGAACATAATTGTTTGCTGCTAATTATGCTGTGTCAAACCTTAGAAGAGGAATATATGTATTAGAAAAACAATTAGAGCATTATAGAGAAAATGAGTCAAAATTAATGATGATATGATTGTTCTTAGGAGAGAGTTAGATCATACAACATCAGTGAATGAGGCATTAAAAGAAGAGCTTGAAAAACTTAAAAAGATAAATGAGAATGTTAATTTGTCTGTTGACACAATGTATCATCAGTCTAAGTCAATTGATAAAATTTGGAATGCTCAGGTTATTAGTAAAGTTAAGTCTTGTATGGGTTACAATACAGTTCCTCCACCACTAAGAAGTGTTCCATCACCTCCAGGAATAGATTTAGCTCATACAGGCCTAGAAGACTTTCAGGAACCTATTCGTGAGTATGGTCCTCTCAAGTTTGTGAAAAATGAGGAAGATGTTAAGCTTGAATCTGATGTTTTTGAAAGTGCAAGTGACTCATCTGTTGTTGATGAGAATGTTAAAAAGAATGTAGAGACTTCTATCCCAAAAGTTGGAAATACTGTTATAGAGGAACCTAGGAAATCAGTTAATAAACCTAGATCAACTGTAAGGTATGCTGAGATGTATAGAAACAAGCCATCAACTCCTAGGGGTAATCAGAGGAGTTGGAATCATGTTAAATCTCAAAAACTAGGTAGTGATTTTGTGATGTACAATAAAGCATGTCATATCTGTGGTGGAGTCTAATTGTGACTACCATTTTGGGAGAAGGGAAGTTCATGGGAACAAAAGGGTGGAGTCTAACATGTTTCAAAACAATATACACCCTAATCCATACAACAAAATGATCCCAAGAGCAGTTCAACTAAGAAGTGGTCTTAAAACTTTTGCCACTGCTAAAACTATTAACACTGCTCACCCTAAATCACCTGTTTCAAGTACAAAACCCAAAACAACTTTTGCAAAATCTGCACAAACAGGGAAAAGGTCTTTTTCTAATAAAAAGGTTAAATATAACCAACAGTGGGTACCTAAAACTAAACCAACATTACCACCGCTTTCGGTCCAAAACCTTTGCAAGGGTTGTAAACAAGACAAGTGGGTAATATGGGAAATCTTTGTGAAGGCCTCAAAGACGTTGGGAATGGAAACCTAAAGGAACAACCTCATCAACCAATCCCAATGGTGTATCAATGACCTTTGATAGATTTAACTATATTGATACACCAGAGCGATCCAAGTCAATCATGGCTTGGGTCTCCAAAGGAAACTAACTCTTTTCTTATATGTGCAGAAGTCGGGAACATCCAAGGACAAAAATCGAGATCAAGGCTACATTGGATGTTCAAGGCACATGACTGGCAACAAGTCCTATCTCTCAGATTTTGAACACTATGATGGAAAGTATGTCAGCTTTGGAGGTGGAGTTAATGGAAAAGTTCTTTGGTAAAGGAGTAATCAAACCGTAACTTGGACTTTGAACACATTGTGTACTATGTAAAAGAGCTTAAGTATAATCTTTTTAGTGTGTTACAAATGTGTGACAAGAAAAACAATGTTCTTTTTACTAAAGATATATGCTTTGTTCTCTCTAAGGATTTTAAGATGCCTGATGAAAGTCAGATTCTTCTTAAGATTCCTAGAAAAGGCAATTTATATAGCTTTGATATGAACAACATTGTTGCTAAAGATGATTATTCTTGCTTGCTTGCAAAGGCCACAGTGGATGAATCCATGTTATGGCATAGAAGACTTGGTCATGTTAACTTCAAAACCATTAATAAGATTGTCAAAGATGGTTTGGTAAGAGGCTTACCTCAGAAAAGGTTTGAAAATGATCAAACCTGTGTGGCTTGTCTTAAAGGCAAACAACACAAAGCTTCTTGCAGGTCAAAGCTGGTTAACTCTATTGCTCACCCACTTCAAATGTTGCATATGGACTTGTTTGGTCCTACATTTGTGAGCAACTTAAATCTTAAGAAGTGTTGTCTTGTTGTGACTGACGATTTTAGCAGGTTTACTTGGGTTTTCTTTCTAAGAACTAAGGATGAAACAACTGGCATCCTTAAGATCTTTATCACAGAAGTTGAAAACCAATATGATATGAAAGTTAGAAAACCAATATGATATGAAAGTTAAAATCATTAGGTGTGACAATGGGACAGAGTTTAAGAATAGAGTTATGGATGATTTTTGCAGAGATAAAGGTATTAAAAGAGAATTTAGTGTTGGTAGAACTCCTCAACAAAATGATGTTGCCAAGAGGAGAAACAGGACACTTATAGAGGCTGCTACAACCATGTTGGCAGATTCAAAATTGCCAATCACTTTTTGGGCAGAAGCAGTTAACACTGCATGTTATGTGCAAAACAGGGTTTTAGTAGTGAAAACAAAGAACAAGACACCTTATGAGTTATTTAGAGGTAGACCCCCTATCCTAGACTTCATGAGACCATTTAGATGTCATGTATCAATTCTCAATACCATAGATTATCTGGGAAAATTTGAAGAAAAATCTGATGACGGGTATTTTGTTGGGTATTCCATGGTTAGTAAAACTTACAGAGTATTCAACTTAAGAACTCAAAAGATTGAAGAAAATCTGCATGTTGAGTTCCTGGAAAACAAAGTGAATCTCAAAGGAACGGTCCAGAAAAGGTCGCTTTGATCTTGATACTTTAACCCATACTATGAATTATGTACCTATCTCTACAGGTACATCTTCTTATGATTTTGCAGGATCAGAAGAGTTTCTTGATGATGATGAACCAAGCAAGGATCAAGCAGATGATCAAGATGAATTGATTTGCCACTTTGGGACTATGCGATAATGATGATATTCCAAGGACCGAGATGCTCAACCTTCTAATGATTTTGAAAAAAGGAGGCGGTAACATGAACACGCAAATCTTGAAAGCGGTGGAAATTCATTCCACTGCTAGGCCGAAGTTTCCACCGCAACACCGTAAGTGGAAAATACAATTCGAGTTACAGAGGAAGCTCAAGCCAATGATGTTGAAATCTCAAATATGCCGATTGAGATAGCAGTTTCTCATACTCCCCATACCTAAATTCATAAATCACATCCTCTTGAAAATGTGATTGGGGATGTAAATTCATCAGTAAAGGCTAGAAGACAATCAAAATTGCCTGGTGTTAATGGGTTTATTAGTGAAATCTATGAATCTAAGAATCACGAAGGCAAGAATGAATGTCTTTTCATGTGTTTTCTGTCACAAATGGAGCCAAAGAATGTATACAAGGCTCTTGAAGATGAAAGTTGGGTGGAAGCAATGCAAGAAGAGTTGCTTCAGTTCAAGCTTCAAAAGGTTTGGGTGCTTTGCGATTTACCTTCTGGCAAGAAGGTAATAGGTACTAAATGGGTGTTCAGAAACAAGAAGGATGAAAGTAAGAGGAATTGTTATCAGAAATAAGGCTAGGCTTGTGGCACAAGGATACACTCAGGAGGAGGGTATTGACTATGAAGAAGTGTTTGCCCCAGTTGCAAGAATTAAAGCAATTAGGCTATTCTTAACCTATGCATCCTTTATGGGTTTTAAAGTTTATCAAATGGATATAAAAAGTGATTTTCTATATGGGCAAATTGATGAGGAGGTATATGTTTCACAACCTCTAGGCTTTGAAGACCCTGACTGTAACACCCCCAAAAATGACTCAGCGGAAGCATACAGGTATTGGGGTGCTACTAAATTGGAATCACAACATAAGCATAGAACAATTGGTTTTTTTTTTTCATAAATAAACTTTTATTTATTCTTTAAAACAATGTTTACATTATTGATTAGTGCGGAAAATGACCCATTATAAATAAGTGGTCCCAATACATAAATCAGAGTCGTCTATGACCATGCCATGCCTTTGCCTTGCTCCAAAGATATGCTATCACCTCAAAACCGAAGATACATGCTAAAGGGGTCACTTCTACTGGTGAGTTCATAGATTTATTTAAAAGGGATTTCAAGATTACCTGTTTCAAATTTGGTTCTTGATGATCAATACGTCTTGCATAATGTCATAGAGATTATGATTTCAATTCATAAAAGGATTTCATAAAAGAGATTTCATTAGTGGACCATAAGTAGGGTATATGTACATTACAACGAATATAATGTCATATATTGATTTTATTACGCTAGCACTAAGTTCATGCAACCGAAGCTACGACAGTTTCTGTATGCACAAGGAAGTCATACAATTAGTGAGCCCATGGCGAGTGTTTATCCCGATACACTTGGTCTCGACATGTTATATGTTTCGCCTTGACCCAAGCGGGTTCAACCGAACAGAGGAGTCACCCTCAATAGATCTATTTATAACATTCGCGCTTCCCCAGGAATTGGCGGTTCATGAAGAGGGCAATTTGGGATCTAAGGACTTAGGCTAAGCTGCGTAATATTCTAGGTCAAACATTTTGGTATGCTCCATAAAACATCTATGTATGATGAAAACTTTAAACATGTAAAAGCATAGTATGCATGGAATGCACAAGTAAAATGATTTAAGTAAAATGAGCATGTATCTTCCCCAAAACAAGTATAAAGCAGTTAAAAGTAGGGGCTATGAAACTCACCTTGGTATGTAGAAATGTAAGACATCACAACTAACATCAAGTAATAAATGTGCACGGCTCCAACACGCAACCTAGATAAGTATGGTGTGGTTTTTAGTCTAAGTCTTGTATTCAATAGCAACGTTGGTAAGTTTACCAAGATTTATGTTTTTGAAATGCTTGAAGTTCAAAAGCAAAAGTATTTGGATCTTTAAAATGCTTAGAGTTAAGAACAAATATTTTAAATAATTGTTTTATAACATTTTATGTAAAGTTCTATAAATTATTTTGATTGTCGATAATGATCGAAAAGTGTAGTTGCGAAGATGATTCATGCGTCCTTGGCTCTTGGAAAGGATGGAGGAATAATGTATACGAAACTTTCGTATAATAGTTGACTCGTATAGTGACTCAATTATACTCACGCCAAATAAAGAATATATGATCGACACAGTCGAGAAAAGTATTGACGAGTACTTGAGTCGAGAAGGAATGACAAAAGAAGTCAAGGATATAGCGAAAAAGACAAGGTCGATAGAGAAAGTCAATTAGTACGTTTCGGCGTTTACCCCATGCTCCCAAATAGTTTGTATAAAACATACATGTTTTATAAATAAGGTTATGAATGAATTTGCAATTCGAACAATAAAGTTTTACTACAGAAAAGTAATACGTAATTGGATTTTTGTCGAGTTTTATAACAATAAAAAGGGATTTGGATTTAAAATATAAGTTTAGAACATTTTTATAAATTTCGGCATGTCGTGACCACTTATATAACGTGCCCAAGTCTTCGTGACTTATTAAAACTCATGTTGCAAAACATATTTCTCGATAAGTTTATAATTGACAAGTCATTATTAGTTGAATAAGTGTTTATTGCATATTTTAGGTTTGTTACGAGTCTAATATATTAAATTCTTTACGAATCTAATATATTGTATCGTCTCAAGTCCAAAATGTCCAATAAATGCTCATACAACTACTTAACGCTTTGTCCAAAATAATCCAAATCCAATTTTAATAATTTTTGTCCAATAACGTCCAAATCCAATGATCAAATCCAAACATAGGCTTTAATGAGTATTTTCAAGTCCAAAATATCCAATCCATTAAGTATTTGTTTTGTCCAATTATCAAATCAAAATCATATCCCATATCAATCGCGAGTAGTGATCCAATAAATCCGAAACGTCATCGACTAAAACAAAGATAATGAGTTACGTTAATAAACTTAAATGAAATGATTAACGTAAAAAATAAACATATATAATCCAACACTTGATTTTTAGTTTCCAAAACAATACATAATGATATTAACGTATACGACCAATTCGAGGTGACCTAAACCTCGTCAATGACTCGAAAGATGATTCGTTTAGACCTAAAATATTTTCCAAGCCCCCACGACACTTCATGTGTCATGGTACAACTAACGACATTTACCGAAAGTGTGGTTTTACCAACTATAGCTCCCACAACAATTACCACGACCACGAATATAATCTAATATCAATAACGAGTTATCAAAAAAAATGTTTACGATCATAAGACCTTTGCTATTTGCCTTGGTCACCAAAGTTTGTGGCAGACTCCCGTGAGTCACGGTTCATATTTACGACTTAGACATCAAACCCATGACTAATAATTAATCACGAAAACAACAATAATACTCCAAACAACCCACGACCACAAAAAGTAATTACCACCGCCAAACCAAACACGCCTTATGGGCTAAAGAAAATAATCGATCCAAGCGTATCCCAATTGAAACAATTTAAGCAAATCCCAACGCCCACTAAGGCGTGGCGGGGTCGAGACAACAAAACGACATCATGCCGTGACTCGGAGTCATGGCTCAACCTATTCAAGACCATATGCCAATCGCTAACAATAAAAGCGGAACTAAAATGATCATAATTCGCATAAAAGAACTATAAGGGCCGAAATATATACACGAAATAAAATAAATACACGGAATAAGTATGGAACGGGTCCGAGTCAACTCAACTCGTGAGTTGAATCGGACGAGTCAACCTGACTCGGGCGAAGTCACGATGAGTCATGAGCCAAGAATAAAGATCCACCACGTTTTAGTTAAAAACATTACATTTTTGTTTAGGTTTGGTATTAAAAACGCGTTTTATTAATTAAAAGCGATTAGGGTTTTAAATAAAAATGATGATTATGAGAGATTAAGGGTGCGTGGCCTTACCAAACGGGAGGAGAAGATGAGGAGGGTGGTGGTTGAGCCGGCGAGGGGAGGTGGTGGCGGCGGTGGTACTCAAAGCGTGACCAAACAAGCTTCTTACAAACCCAAATGCTCCGAAATGATATGGGAGCGATCTATGCATCGGTGGAGAGAAATGGGTGGCGGAAGTTGGCGGAACCGGCGGCAGCGCCGGATTAATTTTTCCGGTGGTGGTGGTGATATATATAAGAGGAAACCCTAATTTGGGTCTTTTATATCCCTTGGAGGGACTAAACGTGGACAACACAAAGTTCTGTAGGTGTAAATTAACAGGTGCTTTGAAACTTTTAATAATCTTTTATAAATAACCCTTGTGGGCCCCATTTGACGTAGCAAGCGACCGTTTAAAATACGGACTTAGCCATTGTGTCCGAAATAGTTTTTCTGATAAAAATAAGTATTCATATGTATAGTTTTCTCGAATTTAAATTAATTAATAAATCAATTTAATTCAAGAGTTTAAAGTCAGCATAAGCTCATTTATTTCGTAGTTTTCACGTTTCACGAGATATCCTCTCGCTTTTAAGCTCAATTAGGATTGGGAAAATTCGAAAGCAATGTCTTGAGAATAATGAATATAATTTTTTATTATCATCACCGAAAATTTTAGGTTTGTTGTTTGAATGGAGATAATTCCATAACGAGAAATGTATATACGTATACACGTATAAAACGAAAGTTAGATTGTGTATCGTTGTATAAAATGTGACACAATGAGAGTAGAAAAGAGTTGGAAGTTAAAACATGAACTTCCTCGAAGTTTCGATATTTTATTTACGTTTAAAACGTGAATTGAATATTTCGATTATACGTTGGAAACGGTTAACGTGTAAAATATGTTTTCGAGTGTGTTTTTATAAAGGAAGTATAAAAACATCAATATTGGTTCAAAATGTGTTTATTAGACTAATACCATACTTTCTATTGGTTCCGTTAGATGCTTGCGAGCTCGTGTTTTAATAAAGTGAGATAACTAAAACAATGGATTAAGCTTATGTATGCTTAAAATTTTAACTTGCACAATAATAAATTTCACATTTATTATACAGATACTTAGTGGACAGGTATCACGTGTGCGGTGTCTTATTTATAAAAGAAACGAGATGACCTCTCGTTTTTAAATTTAAATATTGACATCCGTAGAAAATAACCGATTTGAATTCTTCCGTCGTGATAAATATTATTATAATAATCCAAATTTTACGGGTTGTTATAGTCTACCCATTTACTGAGATCCGTCCCGGATCTCGCTTTATTACCGATAGGGTGTCGAACGCAGGTGATGGTATTTGGAACAAGTTTTGAATTTTCCCTAGGTTGTTCTAGGGTTTACCTTTTGGGTATGGGTACCTAGGTGTTATGCCAGTAGCACATCCTCTATCTGAGGAGCCATGATTTTCGGGGTCGGTTCATAGAGTGAAAGTTCTAATTCTTGTTGTTATGTGGTTTCACCATTTTGTTAATGTGAGAATCTCTGACTTCTCATGGTTTTATCAAAACGCACCCATTTCTGGTGTTTAATGGTTCTAAAGTATATGGGTTGATTCTTAAGGGATGAAGAAACATTTGTTTTCGAATTTCTCTTTCGACTAAAAGTTTATACAAATTTGACTAAAACCAGATTTCAAAATCGATAATGTGTAAAAATGACACATTTTCACAAGAATTGTAAACCGGTTCTTAATTATGTATAATCTAAGTTTTTCTTAAACTTTTAGTGTTTCAACATTTTGTCTCATTTTAACGAAGGATTTTGGAAAACATTATTGTTGGATTTTAAAGAGGAACCTCAAATTTGGAAAATATATTGTAGCAAGGATGTGTTGTAGGATATAACATTTACTCATAGCTACGAGTAGGGTTTAGTTGTCTAAGTGGTGTAGGATTGAAGGTTTAATAGTTGATGAACCTCATGGTTATCTATGGTTTTAGGCGTGGTGTGGGATAATGCGTCCCTAGGTCGGCTTAGTTACCAAGGAAAATATTGGTCATTTTTGTTTATGAAGTATTAACTTTAAAACACATTTTGAGAAGATAAGTAACCAATAGAGTGGTCTGGAATACTTCTCAAAGTATTAAGGAACACTTTATTTTGGTAAGGTATGGGTAGGATTGTAGTTTACTTTATGGTGAAATGGTAAGGTGGTAACTTGGTTTGTAGAATGATTCATGACGTGATTCATGAAGTATAATGGTTTGAGGGATAATCGGAAATAGCTTGTATGGCAACTCTTTTATTTCGTTTGTAGGAAGGTAACAAGGTAGGGATTGTTATTCCTAAAAGGCGGGCGGAGTTCTTTTTATTTATTTATTGCTTATTCCCATTAGAGAATTTTTCTCATAGGTGTTATGGGAAGGTTGTTCCTAAAATGGCTTGATTTGTCCATGGAGTGTAAGGTGTGGGGTAGGAGTGACTATAACATAACCCGATTGTGATATGAAATTATAAAGTTTATGATTAAGAAGTAATATGACGCCAGTGAGGGGCTTATGATTAAGGAATATTGTGACGCCATTGAGTGGCTTATGATAGGGTGATGCCAGTGAGTAGCTTATGATTAAGGAGTGCCGTTGAGTGGTTTATGACTAAGTAATAGGGTGATGCCAGTGAGTGGCTTACGATTAAGGAATACCAGTGAGCGGCTTTTATCAATGAGTGGTTTGTGATTAAGGAGTTCCAGTGGGTGGCTTTTGATTTAGGAATGCCAGTGAGTGGTTTGTGATTAAGGGGTGTCAGTGAGTGGCTTGTAATTAAGGTATGCCGGCGAGTGGCTTGTGATTAGGGTATGCCGATGAGTGGCTTGTGATTAGGGTATGCCGATGAGTGGCTTGTGTTTAAAGGATAGTGTGACGCCAGTGTGTGGCTTCAGGGTAACCGTCAATGTGTGGTTTATTGAAATGTTACATGTTTATCAAAATATTATCATCTTCTCTCTGGACATACAACTATTATAACTATCCTAAGTACTGCAAAATTCACCTCTGAGTCGGACATAGGTGATCAGGCTATGTCCCACTGTCCCTGGTTGAATATAGGTGATCAATCTATATTCACCCGAGGTTCAATGAATTTTGAAATACTTAGCTTAGTTACGCTAGTAATATGTCACAATACTTTTAAAGTTTGTCTTGAAGGATTAGAACAATTATTCTCTTTGTGTGAGGGAAAGGTGTAGTGTTGTGATACGTAAATATACGTATAGGGAAGATAATTGTAACCTATAATGAAATTAGGTGAGCAATGATAAAACATGTATCTTATCAATTATGATCTCAGCATGATCATAAGTGAGGCATCAGCTTGGCAGGCAGGCACGTGTCGGTCATAGGGTTTAGTTTTTGTAAAAGTGGTTATAGTCTAGGTTTTAAAAATATACCCAGTTCTCTATAACCTAGGCTCGATGCCAATCTGTAACACCCCAAAAATGACTCACGGAAGCATACAGTATTGGGGTGCTACTAAATAGGTATCACAACATAAGCATAGAACAATTGGTTTTTTCATAAATAAACTTTTATTCATTCTTAAAAACAATGTTTACATTATTGATTAGTGTGGAAAATGACCCATTATAAATAAGTGGTCCCAATACATAAATCGAGTCGTCATGACCATGCCATGCCTTTGCCTTGCCTCAAAGATATGCTATCACCTCAAAACCTGAAGATACATGCTAAAGGGGTCAAACTACATTTGGTGAGTTCATAGATTTATTTAAAAGGGATTTCAACACTATTTCAAATTTGGTTCTTGATGATCAATACGTCTTGCATAATGTCATAGAGATTATGATTTCAATTCATAAAAGGATTTCATAAAAGAGATTTCATTAGTGGACCATAAGTAGGGTATATGTACATTACAACGAATATAATGTCATATATTGATTTTATTACGCTAGCACTAAGTTCATGCAACCGGCTACTACGGTTTACGTATTCACAAGGAAGTCATACAATTAGTGAGCCCATGGCGAGTGTTTATCCCGATACACTCGGTCTCGACATGTTATATGTTTCGCCTTGACCCAAGCGGGGTCAACCGAACATAGGAGTCACCCTCAATAGATCTATTTATAACATTCGGCGCTTCCCAGATTGACGGTTCATGAAGAGGGCAATTTGGGATCTAAGGACTTAGGCTAGGCTGCGTAATATTCTAGGTCAAACATTTTGGTATGCTCCATAAAACATCTATGTATGATGAAAACTTTAAACATGTAAAGCATAGTATGCATGGAATGCACAAGTAAAATGATTTAAGTAAAATGAGCATGTATCTTCCCCAAAACAAGTATAAAGCAGTTAAAGTAGGGGTATGAAACTCACCTTGGTATGTAGAAATGTAAGACATCACAACTAACATCAAGTAATAAATGTGCACGGCTCGAGACCGCAACCTAGATAAGTATGGTGTGGTTTTTAGTCTAAGTCTTGTATTCAAGCAACGCGTTGGTAAGTTTACCAAGATTTATGTTTTTGAAATACTTGAAGTTCAAAAGCAAAAGTATTTGGATCTTTAAAATGCTTGGAGTTAAGAACAAATATTTTAAATATTTGTTTTACAACATTTTATGTAAAGTTCCATAAATTATTTTGATTGTCGATAATGATCGAAAAGTGTAGTTGCGAAGATGATTCGCACGTCTTGGCTCTTGGAAAAGATGGAGGAATAATGTATACGAAACTTTCGTATAATAGTTGACTCGTATAGTGACTCAATTATACTCACGCCAAATAAAGAATATATGATCGACACAGTCGAGAAAAGTATTGACGAGTACTTGAGTCGAGAAGGAATGACAAAAGAAGTCAAGGATATAGCGAAAAAGACAAGGTCGATAGAGAAAGTCAATTAGTACGTTTCGGCGTTTACCCCATGCTCCCAAATAGATTGTATAAAACATACATGTTTTATAAATAAGGTTATGAATGGATTTGCAATTCGAACAATAAAGTTTTACTACAGAAAAGTAATACGTAATTGGATTTTTGTCGAGTTTTATAACAATAAAAAGGGATTTGGATTTAAAATATAAGTTTAGAACATTTTTATAAATTTCGGCATGTCGTGACCACTTATATAACGTGCCCAAGTCTTCGTGACTTATTAAAACTCATGTTGCAAAACATATTTCTCGATAAGTTTATAATTGACAAGTCATTATTAGTTGAATAAGTGTTTATTGCATATTTTAGGTTTTTTACGAGTCTAATATATTAAATTCTTTACGAGTCTAATATATTGTATCGTCTCAAGTCCAAAATGTCCAATAAATGCTCATACAACTACGAACGTTTGTCCAAAATAATCCAAATCCAATTTTTAATAATTTTTGTCCAATAACGTCCAAATCCAATGATCAAATCCAAACATAGGCTTTAATGAGTATTTTCAAGTCCAAAATATCCAATCCATTAAGTATTTGTTTTGTCCAATTATCAAATCAAAATCATATCCCATATCAATCGCGAGTAGTGATCCAATAAATACGAAACGTCATCGACTAAAACAAAGATAATGAGTTACGTTAATAAACTTAAATGAAATGATTAACGTCAAAAATAAACATATATAATCCAACACTTGATTTTTAGTTTCCAAAACAATACATAATGATATTAACGTATACGACCAATTCGAGGTGACCTAAACCTCATCAATGACTCGAAAGATGATTCGTTTAGACCTAAAATATTTTCCAAACCCCCACGACACTTCATGTGTCGTGGTACAACTAACGACATTTACCGAAAGTGTCGTTTACCAACTATAGCTCCCACAACAATTACCACGACCACGAATATAATCTAATATCAATAACGAGTTATCAAAAAAAAATGTTTACGATCATAAGACCTTTGCTATTTGCCTTGGTCACCAAAGTTTGTGGCAGCGACTCCCCGTGAGTCACGGTTCATATTTACGACTTAGACATCAAACCCATGACTAATAATTAATCACGACAACAACAATAATACTCCAAACAACCCACGGCCACAAAAGTAATTACCACCAGCCAAACCAAACACGCCCTATGGGCTAAAGAAAATAATCAGATCCAAGCGTACCCAATTGAAACAATTTAAGCAAATCCCAACGCACCCACTAAGGCTGTCGTGATTGGGGGGGGGGGGTCGAGACAACCAAAACATCATCATGCCGTGACTCCCTTGAGTCACGGCTCAACCTATTCAAGACCCTATGCCAATAGGCTAACAATAAAACGGAACTAAAATGATCATAATTCGCATAAAAGAACTATAAGGACGAAATATATACACGAAATAGAATAAATACACGGAATAAGTATGGAACGGGTCCGAGTCAACTCAACTCGTGAGTTGAATCGGACGTAGTCAACGGACTCGGAGCGAGTCACGATGAGTCGCGAGCCAAGAATAAAGATCCACCACGTTTTAGTTAAAAACATTACGTTTTTGTTTAGGTTTGGTATTAAAAACGTTTTTATTAATTAAAAGCGATTAGGGTTTTAAATAAAAATGATGATTATGAGAGATTAAGGGTGCGTGGCCTTACCAAACGGGAGGAGAAGATGAGGAGGGTGGTGGTTGAGCGGCGAGGGAGGTGGTGAGCGGCGTTGATACTCAAAACGCGACCAAACAAGCTTCTTACAAACCCAAATGCTCCAGAAATGATATGGGGAGACGATCTATGCATCGGTGGAGAGAATGGGGTGGCCGGAAGTTGGCGGAACCGTGGCGGCGCCGGATTAATTTTTTCGGTGGTGGTGGTGATATATATAAGAGGAAACCCTAATTTGGGTCTTTTATATCCCCTGGAGGGACTAAACGTGGACAACACAAAGTTCGTGGGCGCAGTGTAAATTAACCAGAATTTGTTTCAAACTTTAATAATCTTATATAAATAACCCTTGTGGGCCCCATTTGACGTAGCAAACGACCGTTTAAAAATACGGACTTGCGCCATTGTGTCCGAAATAACTTTTCTGATAAAAATAAGTATTCATATGTATAGTTTCTCGAATTTAAATTAATTAATAAATCAATTTAATTCAAGAGTTTAAAGTCGCGCAAGCTCATTTATTTCGTAGTTTTCACGTTTCACGAGATATTCTCTCGTTTTTAAGCTCAATTAGGATTGGGAAAATTCGAAAGCAATGTCTTGAGAATAATGAATATAATTTATTATTATCATCAGTCTGAAAAATTTCGGTTTGTTGTTTGAATGGAGATAATTCCATAACGAGAAATGTATATACGTAATAATATAAAGCGAGTTAGATTGTGTATCATTGTATAAAATGCGACACAATGAGAGTAGAAAAGAGTTGGAAGTTAAAACATGAACTTCCTCGAAGTTTCGGTATTTTATTTACGTTTTAAAACGTGAATTGGAATATTTCATTTATACGTTGGAAACGATTAACGTGTAAAATATGTTTTCGAGTGTGTTTTTATAAAGGAAGTATAAAAACATCAATATTGGTTCAAAAATGTGTTTATTAGACTAATACCATACTTTCTATTGGTGGGTTCGATGCGCTCTCGTGTTTTTAATAAAGTGAGATAACTTCTCGAAACAATGGATTAAGCTTATGTATGCTTAAAATTTTAACTTGCACAATAATAAATTTCACATTTATTATACGATACTTGGTGGGCGAGATATCACGTGTGCGGTGTCTTATTTATAAAAGAAACGAGATGACCTCTCGTTTTTAAATTTAAATATTGACATCTGTCAGAAAATAACCGATTTGAATACTTCTGTCGTGATAAATATTATTATAATAATCCGAAATTTTACGGTTTGTTATACTGACTATCCAAACAAAGTATACAGGGTGGTTAAAGCTTTATATGGCTTGCATCAGGCACCAAGGAAATGGTATGATACCTTAACTACTTATCTTCTTGATAATGGGTTTCATAGAGGCAGAGTGGATCAGACTTTGTTCATCAAGAAAGACAAGAATGATATCTTGCTAGTTCAAGTATATGTTGATGATATCATTTTTGGATCTACAAAGACAGAGATGTGCAAAGAGTTTGAGAAGCTAATGAAGGAAGAATTCAAGATGAGTTATATGGGTGAACTCACATTCTTTTTGGGACTTCAAGTACAACAAAGGACATATGGTATTTTCATCAATCAAGATAAATATGTGGCTGAGATACTAAGGAAGTTCAAGTTTACTGATGCAAATTCATCCAGCACCCCTGCGGACAAGACTACACATCAACTCTTGAAGGAAAATAGTGGTGAAGCAGTTGATGTGCACATGTACAGATCTATGATTGGTTCCTTGATGTATCTTACATCATCTAGACCAGACATTATGTTTGCAGTATGTGCTTGTGCAAGGTTTCGAGTCACTCCCAGGCTCTCACACTTGACTGCTGTGAAGAAGATTTTCAGATATCTTAAAGCATTTCCTACTCTGGGATTGTGGTACCCTAGAGAATCACCTCTAGAATTGGTTACTTACTCGGATAGTGACTATACCGGAGCTAGTTTGGATAGAAAATCTACAGCAGGTGGATGCCAATTTCTTGGAAACAGATTGGTGTCATGGCGGTAAGAAACAAACAATGGTGGCAAATTCATCAACGAGGCGAATATGTGTCTGCTGCAAGTTGCTGTGCTCAAGTTCTATAGCTTCAGAATCAACTTTTGGACTATGGGTACAATTTCATGAATACCATCATTCATATTGACAACAGCAGTGCCATTTTCATAATTAAGAATCCAGTTCAACACACAAAGACTAAACATATTGAAATTAGACACCATTTTATAAGAGATTGTTATGAGAAAAGGCCAATCCAAGTTGTCAAAATCCATACTGATGACAACTATGCTGATTTATTAACAAAAGGACTTGATGTGGGTAGATTTCAGTACTTGGTAACATGTATTAGAATGCTTAATCCATGAATTTTTTGTGTCTAATGGTCTTTGGTGTTGAGAGGAAGTTTTTGGGTACTAACATTGTTGTATAAGTTTGTATATGTTTGCTTGTATTGTTGCTTAACTTTTATGCAGCAAAGATGGGAGTTGATCATATAAGGTGTGTTACTAAGACACACAACAAATGGTTATTGATTCACCATGTCTAATCTACATAAGAATCAACTAGTCCAGAGCAAACTGCTACAGGTAAAGACTTAACAAATCCATTTATGGTTGATAGTTTACCAAAAACTATATGGTTATCAACTCACCATATTCTTTATGATTAAGAGTTGGCTAGTCCATAGCAAACGGCTCATGGTAAAGACATATCAAATCCGTTGATAGCTGATAGTTTGCTAAAAACTATGATAAGAGCAGTCAATCTTTATATGTTTTTCTTTACCACTGCTCTTTGAAAAAATTTTGTGAAAAAAATTACCACTGCTAGTTCACAGTTTCCACTGACAGTGTTATTTTTACCACTGTTGATCTAGCCATTACAACTGTTGTGTCAGTAACTAATTTTTTACTAGCCGTTGAAGAGAAATTGCTTTCCATATATATAGGGTAAATTTTTAGAAGATTATCTACTTTCCTATTTGGTATTTATCCTCTAAAGATAAATCCTTTACTTAGATAATCTTTCTTGCGCAAAACTATTAAACCCTACTTCTATATATCTTTCTCTTTCAATTGGCAAGTTATTCATTCAATTCTTACTGACATAATATATTTTTCATCAAAAGATTCTATGGCACCCATCAACTTTGCAGATGAGCACAACCAAGTGGCCTATTTGGAAAAGTCAAACGAGAAGAGTGGCCCTGTTTTTCATCAGATTGTGGACTTTCTTAATACTACCCATATAAGGTATGCTTTACTTCTAAATCCCATAATCTATATCTCTCAAATCAAACAGTTTTAGACTTCTGTTCAGTCCATAACAATTGAAAATATAGATACACATGAAACAGTGAATGCTCTTAGAGCCACTGTGGACGGGGTAACTATTGATGTTACTGAGGCATCCTTGAGGAGAGTTCTCCAATTGGATGATCTCAATGGTATCATCACATTACCTATGCCTGACATACATGAAAATTTAACATCAATGGGGTATGATACCACTGACAAAAAGGCTACTTTCAAAAAGAGTGGTTTCTGTCCTCATTGGAGATTTTTAATCCATACTCTCTTACATTGTCTAAGTCCTAAGAAAACCTCTTATGAACAATTCAGTTCAACAATGGCTTACCCTTTGGTTTGTCTAGCTACTGATAAGATTTTTAATTGGTCAAAATATATTTTTACAAGTATGCAAGGCAATGTAAAGAGTTCAACAAAAATTTTGATGTATCCAAGGTTTGTGCAAGCAGTGCTAAATGAATTTCAACTGCAACCCCATACAAGAGTTTATAAAATCCGTTGCCTTAAGCCTAAAGTTTTTCAAAACATGAATAAAGATTGCAATAGGATTGTTACACCTCTTTTTCCTTAAATGCTTGCAAAGATTTCACAGGTAAAAACCACACCCATAATCACTGTTCCAAACATTGATTATACTCCACCGGTTTCTCACACCTATGAGAGGAGGCAAAAACAGCCAACTCCTCCCATTACAACACAACATGTACCTGATCTTTTTGGTTTAGGCACAAGTAGTGGTGGTTCCAGGCTTCATTCTAGTTCAACTAGGAAGGAATCTGAACCAATGCCCTATGATTCACCTCTCCTAACAGGTCACACAGTTGGAAGTGTTGAGGGCAGTGGGCAACCAATGGAATTGATGGAACTTTGTACAAGATTAGCAAAGCAGGTTGAATCTCTGGAACAAGACTTGGCACAACTTAAGGAGCAACGTGCCAAGGATGTCACACTTTTGAAAAAGGAGATTCAGACCTTGAAGGAAGAGTTGCAGGGGTTAAAGCAAAGGAAAACTGCAAAGATTGTGCTATCATCTCCATCCTCACCTCATGATGGTGACTCAGAAGGTTTTAGTGAAGATTTGGGAAATTCTCCCAAACAGGGGAGGAAAACATGTGCTGAAACCAAGGGGAGGAAGCTAGATTTTGGGGATGAAGGTGTTTCAAGTAAAGGCACTGAGGAAGTTAATGATCAAGATCTACAGCAACCAGAACAAGCATCTATCATTACTGCAACAATTTCCACTGATAATATTACCACTGCCGAGCCAAGAGTTCCCACTACTGGACAAGTAGTTACCACTGCAGATGAAGAAATTGAAAAACAGAAGAAGGAAAAAGGCAAAGAAATTGTGCAGAGTGAAGAGCAACCAGGTAGAAAGATTTCAAAGAAAGAACAAGATCAGATTGCTCATGATGAAGAAGTTGCTAGAAAGATCAAAGAAGATGAAGTTGCAAACAAGAAAAGGCTTGATGAACAAGAAATTGCAGACTTCATGGAGGCTAAAAGGCTGGACAGAATGGAGGACACTGATCCAATGGATGTTAATCCTATTTCCACTGTTCCACCTACAGTATTCAGAGAAAAGACTCCAGAATTTTCATATGTGCCTACAGAAGAAGAAATAGAGTTCTTGATTGCAAATGATCCAGTAATTAAGAAGAAGGCAATTGACCTAGTTGTAGACAAATCTTTAACTGAAGAACAAAGAACGCTTTCGGTTGAAAGATTTCATTCAGATGGAGAATAACCAAGCACTTCAAGATGCTATTGTTTCAGTCAAAAAGGGTCAGAAGAAACCAAGACAACCAACCAAGGCACATGTGATTTCAATGATGAAAGATTATTGTTGCAAGGTTGGTGGCTGGAAAAGACATCAGTTCAAAGGAATGCCTGATGATAAAGTTGAAAGTATCTACTACAGAGTTCAAAGGCAAGACAAGGACTTTATTCCAATGGATTCTGAAGAAGAAAAGAGAAGCTATCCTAATCTGAAAAGAAAGGCTAAAGATGGTGAACCTCTGATAACGCTACACGCGTCGTTCGGAGTCAAATGAACTTCCTTTTCTTCGAGCAAGTTTTATAACACCCTAGGCAGTGAACCTAATCATTGTAGTGTAGTATTAGGGTAAGCCACGGGTATTGATATCGTTCTCTAGGGGAATAGGAATGATAGTGAGAAGTTACTACGCTAAGGTTGGGGTTGAGGAAGATTATTTTTATCTTTTTATGTTTTTTAGAAAATGGAAAGGTACGAATCTCGGGGTTTGGATTTGGGGGTTGGTATTTCTACCGATTACTCTACTTATCTAATTATCTTGTCTAAGGTGTATGTAGTCTATGTCTAATTATTGTGTGCTCGTATGATAGTTTAAAGATGTGTTTCCTTAGGTTTTATTACTCCTTAATTATCTCCTATTGATGGTTGAATTGTCACGTCCTTATTCTTAATTGCGTTGTGTGTCTAAAGTTGTAGGGTATGCGTTTATCCCTAACTCTTTGAACTTACCAAAGGGTCTCGTCTATAATAACCTCTAGAAATTATAAACTCTAACTCTAAGGCACTCTTTGGGTGGTTTATCCTACAACCGCTCTAGGTGTTATAGTCTAAGGTTCACAAAGATTAATCAAGCATTAATTACACAACGAATGACCTATCGCATTACTAGATCATTAAACAATTAAGATAAGAGACAACCAATCAATATTCAATAATTAAGTTTCATATTCCCTAAGCAAACACACAAGTAAATTAGCCGGACATGGAGAACATGCAAGCATACACACAAATAATTGAAGACATAATTGAATTAATGAAGTAAAACACTTATCTTGATGTAAGTTAGGGTTTGGAACCCTAAAATACTGTACAAGACACCTTGGTTTGGTTTACGTTTTTACTCCAAAAGACTACACACTAAAACTGAAAAATTCGGATTCTATATATAATATTACAAGTCGCGACGGCGTGGCACCTTATGAGTTGTGGCGTCAGGTCCGTCATTAGGGTTTTGTCTTGGCCACGTTAGTCTTGCGACGGTGTCACCTTATGCTTGTGACGTCATCCACTTCAGCTTCTGACGCCGTGCTGATCAAATCTAGGCCTTCTGAGTTGCAACGGCCTACTCTTTTAAAGCTTGACACCGTCACTTGAAAATAAGAAATTTGGCTTACGTGCCGTCACAAAATTCTCCGACGGCGTCGCAGTTAAGCATGACGCCGTCACCTTGTATTTCAGCAGCTTGAGTGTCTCGATTCTTGACTTTGGCCATTTTCTTAGTATATCTGCGCCTTTTCGCCCAAATAAGTGCCATTACAGCAATTTGCCTTCAAGAGACCTAAAAAGTGAAAATGAACGATATTAAGTAATAACGGATACAAAAGTTATCAAATAAGGGCTTAAACGACCCTTAAAAAAGGTACATTTTAAAACCTTATCAAATATCCCTACACTTGGTATTTGCTTGTCCTCAAGCAAATGTGCTTTTAGCCAATTAATTTATAAGTTAGGGGTCATGAAGCATTGGTTTAAAACAGTCCACAACACATATAAGCCCCGCAAAAGTCATAACAAGCACAAAAATCACATACTAGCACCTCACATGGGGTGTTTGGATACTCACATCTCTCGGGTGTATATGAAATATATCAAGTTAGAAATGGAAGATAAACACTCATTGGCCGGTCCTAGTACATAGATTACCATAGGCTTGAGAATAGATCAAACCTCCATCGCTTTGGCGTAAGCACCTAGGAAAGACTATCAAAGAGGTCTTTTAAAGGGTTGTAACGTTAGGCTTACGGTATGGAAACAAAGGGTTTGGTGGGATAGGCTATTTAGTGGTGGCAAGTCAAAAATCTCTATGTTACAAGCATACGAAGAATGGCGTTGCTAAGCCAAGACTCGACACTCTAAACTCTAGATAACTGAGACAAACAAACATAAATTTAAAGATAGATGTAGGATGGTAGCCCGTATGTTTTTTTCATACACTTTTACTCTACCATCCTCTACGGTAACATCAAAATGATAGGCATTTATAGGCTGTGGAGTTTGTTAGGCTCCTTGAGATCGTTTTGAGCCTTAGGGTTTAACAATAACATATGCAATACGCAGCGGAATAATAAGAACATTATATATTATTGACACAAGGTTTTACTTTCACCCAATCTCCTCCAAATATTATTTGATCAGAATAATAAGTGTTACCTAACTGTAACAGGGATCTAAGACACCTTAGATCTTGGAGGTAAACAACTAACCTAGACGTTTACAATAAACTACACGTCTAGGTTACACACACACACCTTTAGACTACATTATGGAAGACTTGTATATAAAACCTACACCCCATGTCCTCTTTATATACTAGAGGATTAGGGTTTACAAAATACTACGAAGGACTAAATAATAAATCTTCTTTTGCAAGCAAGTCCTTCCATCTTTTAGTAGGTTTCATCTCTTTCACTTTAAGTCCCTTTGTTTCATTCTTGTATTTATTTTGTCTCATCAAATCCAAGGAACCTAAAACCCAACAATCTTCCCCTATTTGATGATGACAAAACAAACAAAGTTGTGTACGAACTTCCCTAGACGAAGTAGAGAAATTGAGATGTAAACATCTCCGTGAATGAAACAATCTTGTCTTCCTTTGTCTTCCCCTTAATCCATGCCGTCGCACTCCAATATCTCTTCCCCTTTTTGTTATCAACAAATAGAGAATGTAAACATTAGAAACTTCCCCTTGAGTGGTGCATGAAAATGATTCTTCAAATCAGTAAGCTCTATGTAATGATCACTTGTGAAGAAAACCAAGTATAACGAATTTGATGAAGAAGTAAAATAACCCAAACTTGTGTCTTATGTCTTGTACTATCCACGTGACGTTGAACTTATACCGCTAACCAAAAATATAAGTAGATCGCAACCTCTTGACAAAATCCTCATCTTCAATGAGACACTGAGCACTACAATGTAACTCCTTTAAGTGATAGTTAACTAGGTCTTCATCCATCCACCCCTTGACCTATGAAAACTAGATTTTGCAAGTCTTCGTCAACATCTTTTAAGCACGAACAAGTTATCTACAAAGTGTAACACCCACTTTGAGATATGATAAGAGCACAAACCTGTGAAACTCAACTAAAACATCAAATTAATGATATTCAACCTTCTTCGTAATCAATTCTTCAAATAATTCAAAAACGAGCTTTTAAAACCTTAAGAACAAATACCAATCTTCTTGTGTGTGCGAACCAAAATCCCATGTGTGTGTCACCAAAAATCTCATTACCAAAAACATGTACAGCTTCCCCTCAATTCCAAAACTTCATCAGCAGAAACGAATAACGCAAGAAACACCAGCAGTGGAATTGAGATAACACTAGAAGTGGTTTCGAGAAAACACTATCCGTGGTTGCAGAAGTGGTTTGAGAAAACACTATCCGTGGTTTCAGAAGTGGTTTCAAAAACACTATCGTGGTTTTCAGAAGTGGTTTCCGAGAAAACACTATCGAGTGGTTTTAGAAGTGGTTTGAAGTGGTTTCGAAACACTAGAAGTGGTTTCAGAAAACACTAGAAGTGGTTTCGTAAAAACACTAGGAAAGCTGCTTCTAACCATGAATCATAAACACCACACAATCTATAAACAACCTCCATCAAGAATTAGAACAAGTAAAACAAATTCAAGAAGTTGAAAATGCATGAAAACCCAAAAAATCAATTTCTGAAAACCCTTCGCTGAGCAGACTCGACGAGTATAACTTTTCTTGAAAGCTCAATTGACAATCCATTCGGTGAAAAGTTAGATGAATATATAGAGAACGTCCACCAAAATTTCGTTACGATCCAACGGCTAACGAAAAAGTTATCGCGTTTTAAGCGTCTTTGAAGTAGTTGCGAATTTTGTACCAGCTTCGAATTTTTTTCATCTTCTTCATCGAAAAACCTTGCGAATCCCTAGGTAACGAGCTCCCCAAGCTCTGATACCAATTGAGGAGTTTGTTAGGCTCTTTGAGATCGTTTTGAGCCTTAGGGTTTAACAATAACATATGCAATACGCAGCGGAATAATAAGAACATTATATATTATTGACACAAGGTTTTACTTTCACCCAATCTCCTCCAAATATTATTTGATCAGAATAATACGTGTTACCTAACTGTAGCAGGGATCTAAGGCACCTTAGATCTTGGAGGTAAACAACTAACCTAGACGTTTACAATAAACTACACGTCTAGGTTACACACACACACCTTTAGACTACATTATGGAAGACTTGTATATAAAACCTACACCCCATGTCCTCTTTATATACTAGAGGATTATGGTTTACAAAATACTACGAAGGACTAAATAATAAATCTTCTTTTGCAAGCAAGTCCTTCCATCTTTTAGTAGGTTTTATCTCTTTCACTTTAAGTCCCTTTGTTTCATTCTTGTATTTATTTTGCCTCATCAAATCCAAGGAACCTAAAACCCAACAATCTTCCCCTATTTGATGATGACAAAACAAACAAAGTCGTGTATGAACTTCCCTAGACGAAGTAGAGAAATTGAGATGTAAACATCTCCGTGAATGAAACAATCTTGTCTTCCTTTGTCTTCCCCTTAATCCATGCACTCCAATATCTCTTCCCCTTTTTGTTATCAACAAATAGAGAATGTAAACATTAGAAACTTCCCCTTGAGTGGTGCATGAAAATGATTCTTCAAATCAGTAAGCTCTATGTAATGATCACTTGTGAAGAAAACCAAGTATAACGAATTTGATGAAGAAGTAAAATAACCCAAACTTGTGTCATTGTATGTCTTGTACTATCCATGTGACGTTGAACTTATACCGCTAACCAAAAATATAAGTAGATCGCAACCTCTTGACAAAATCCTCATCTTCAATGAGACACTGAGCACTACAATGTAACTCCTTTAAGTGATAGTTAACTAGGTCTTCATCCATCCACCCCTTGACCTATGAAAACTAGATTTTGCAAGTCTTCGTCAACATCTTTTAAGCACGAACAAGTTATCTCCAAAGTGTAACACCCACTTTGAGATATGATAAGAACACAAACCTGTGAAACTCAACTACAACATCAAATAAATGATATTTAACCTTCTTCGTAATCAATTCTTCAAATAATTCAAAAACGAGCTTTTTAAAACCTTTAAGAACAAATACCAATCTTCTTGGTTTCAGAAAACACTAGAAGTGGTTTCAGAAGTGGTTTCAGAAAACACTAGAAGTGGTTTCAGAAAACACTAGAAGTGGTTTCGTAAAAACACTAGGAAAACTGCTTCTAACCATGAATCGTAAACACCACAAAATGTATAAACAACCTCCATCAAGAATTAGAACAAGTAAAACAAATTCAAGAAGTTGAAAATGCATGAAAACCCAAAAAAATCGAATTTCTGAAAACCCTTCAGCAGCAGACTTCGACAGAGTATAACTTTTTACTGAAAGCTCCAATTGACAATCCCTTCGGTGAAACGTTAGATGAATATATAGAGAACGTCAACCGAAAATTTCGTTACGATCCAACGGCCAACGAAAAAGTTATCGCGTTTTTAAAACAGTGCTGCAGAAAGTTGCGAATTTTGTACCAGCTTCGAATTTTTTTCATCTTCTTCATCGAAAAACCTTGCGAATCCCTATGTAACGAGCTCCCCAAGCTCTGTTACCAATTGTGGAGTTTGTTAGGCTCCTTGAGATCGTTTTGAGCCTTAGGGTTTAACAATAACATATGCAATACGCAGCGGAATAATAAGAACATTATATATTATTGACACAAGGTTTTACTTTCACCCAATCTCCTCCAAATATTATTTGATCAGAATAATACGTGTTACCTAACTGTAACAGGGATCTAAGACACCTTAGATCTTGGAGGTAAACAACTAACCTAGACGTTTACAATAAACTACACGTCTAGGTTACACACACACACACACCTTTAGACTACATTATGGAAGACTTGTATATAAAACCTACACCCCATGTCCTCTTTATATACTAGAGGATTAGGGTTTACAAAATACTACGAAGGACTAAATAATAAATCTTCTTTTGCAAGCAAGTCCTTCCATCTTTTAGTAGGTTTCATCTCTTTCACTTTAAGTCCCTTTGTTTCATTCTTGTATTTATTTTGTCTCATCAAATCCAAGGAACCTAAAACCCAACATAGGCACATCCCTACACTTGAGTTTTTATTACTCTAACACTAATTTGACCCGAATCGAAAAGATCAAAACACTTAGGGTACGTTATTACGCAAATAGGGGAATTTAACGTTCCCTTCTAGTCATTTAAACTTTAACTTTTCCCATGAGTCCCAATTGTCCCAAAACTGTGTACAAAGGATATGACTCGACTTAGCAACTCATGCAAGCAACTAGATAATTGAACTAAGGGTTTAGGGTGATAACAATAATGCACTAAAAGTGAGTGCATACAGGGTAGGATAAGGTGATTTGGGTGTACATTTGGGGGTGGGGTGTAAACAATGCTCTTCATTGATATTCCGGAAAAACCGAAACATCACGAGAACCGCGAAAAGGATAGGCTCTGAGGGGTTAACTAGGGGTATCGTGTACTAAAAATGAGTACAACGCAAAGGGTGTGGGGGAATTACTCAACCGATGTGGAAGAAGTAATTATATTACGGGTATCAAAAAAGGGTTATCCTAATGCCTCTTATCATTTAGTTATTCCTAACTACACAAGTGTAGTCTTACTAGCGATCTCGGAATGCATCACAAAACAAGTTCTAGAATCTATTATACTACCGGTTCACACTCTAAGCATTAAAGATGAATGCTTTAATTCCGACTAATCTAAGGGCGATCCTAACATTTGGGTGGAATTTAGGTGGTAAAGGGTTTTTGTGCTAGTCATGCAACTTCCTATCCATGAGACGCTTTTGTTAAGACTAATGGCCCACTCCTATATGTCATGAAAAATTAAAAATTTGGTGCCAAAATTACCCTAACCGACATTTTCTCATGGTTTATTACACAAATACAATTGGACAAAGCAAATAATCAAGGATAAGCATAGTTTCAAAGTTCCCGTTTTATTTTCCCTCCCACACACTTAAACCTCAACATTGTCCCCAATGTCCCCGAAAGTATCAAAGTTATGATAATGGAAGGTAATTAAAAACGAAAGAAACTAATACTCCCCTGATTAGCTCGGTAGGATCCGTGTAAAGTGGTGGTTAAATCCTTTCCAAGAAAAATGTATGCGTGAAAAGCTCCTTCCAATCTTTTGTTTCTTCTTCTTGATAAATAAAACATGCACATTCGAAGAAAACAAACGAAACCTTCGAACAGCGTAAAATCTGCGGTAATAATATGTATTAGACTCGACTAAACTAGGATATAATGCTTGTGGAATGGATGTTTTTTAAGAATTTCGGAAAATTAAGACCTGGAAAATTCCAAAAATTTTATAAGTAGCTTCGAAAAACGAGAAAAAAATAATCAATTGTTTTACTCCTTCCTGACGCCGTCATGTTATCGACAAAAAACTGGTCTGCAGATTTTCTGAAAAAAAAAATCTGGAAAATTTACATCTTTAGAATCTGGAAAAATTTCTGCAAAACATCCATTATGACTCGATACAAGCATTTGACTCGAACAAACACACATATATATCTTTTAATTAATTGTTATTCTCATGTTTACGTTTCTTTTGAAAACGTGTGTAATCCTCCCTACACTTATCCTTTATGTAAAATACTTTTATATGTGATTAAGACGAGGTTAAAAACAAAATAAAGCATTTTCACAAATTTAAACATGAGAATAAGCAATCAATAAAGATATATGACACTAACAAGCAAACAATTAAGCATGGGTTGCCTCCCACGAAGCGCTTTTCTTTATTTATGAGTCTTGTAGCTAGACTCGTGAGTGCGGTGCTCTACGCACTCCGATATAAGTAAGCCTATCCTTAACAATATCATAAGGATCAAACTTATCATTCAAGTTCCTAGTAGTACGTTCGGTTCGATATGCCTTTTCAAACTTTTCTCCATCGGGATCATAGATTGTTATCCTAATGTGCCACTCTCCATTACCATCACTAGGCGGTCTATTCCAATCCCACTTATGTTTAGGCTTTTCAATTTTCCACCTATTCATGACAAGGTTGACGGGCAAACTTCCTAGGAATTCGGTCATCTTCCTAAATACTAAGGCGTCCTCGAACGGGTTCACTTCCATGTCCCTAGCCATCTCTCTTTCATGGAAAGTTGCTTTACTAGCAAAGGCTTCATCTAAGTAGAAAGGTCATTGTGGACCTATGAGGTTCTTATCTATCCAAGGTCCATATCTAGAAGGCGCTCTATCCAACCTAATCTCATGTGGGATTTCCTCTTCTTTGTAGTATGTATGCTTTTTGACATCGTAGATTGACCTAGCACTCCCTTCTCCTACCACTATCTTGGACATCTTACAATCGATGATAGCACTAGCGGTAGCTAAGAATCCTCTTCCTACTAGTAATGGGTATGTCGGGTCCTTATTCATGTCTAGCACATGGAAGTCGGCTAAAAGAGTTAATTCTCCTACGTGTACTACCATGTCTTTTATTGTCCCTACCGGATATGCAACACTACCGTCGGCTAGACCTAAGATGGTTTCAGTTGATTCTATCTTACCTAAGTTAAGGCTTCTATGGAGAGACAACGGAACAAGATTGATGCATGATCCTAAGTCGGCTAGAGCATCGAGAGGTTTGGAAGTTCCAAGCCTACAAGGAAGAGTAAATAGCCCGGGATCGTCTAACTTCTTAGGTAGATTATTTCGCACAAAAGCGGACCCATGTTTTCCAAGTTTAAGTTCTAACTCATATTTTTCTTTTAAAGCATTATAATAAGGTGCATGAGTTAAGACTTCAAGAACCGGTTTTTCTTGATGGAGTTCCTTGTACTCCTCCTCTAGATTAGGTTTGGGTTCTTGGTTGACGGGTTTCTCAAGAGTAGGTTCTACCAATGGTGCAGGGCCTTGGTACCTCATTTTGGATGGCTTGGACCCCTTTTTGATAGCATTTACCGAGTGAACCGTTGTGTGTGAGGGGCATGGATGTGCACTCTCCCATGGTGAACAAGAATATGAAGTCGAAGAAATCGAATTCACTTTTGGGTTCTTTTTAGTGTCACTTGGGAGTGCTCCAATTTCCCGTTCATTAAAGGCTTTTAAGAGGGCATCAAGCTTGTTTGTCATCTCGCTTTTTCTTCGCTTAAAATCGGCTTCAAGCTTAGTCAATCGAGTCTCTTGAGATGACATGAATCTAGATGCAATTGCCTCAAGATTAGTGGGGTTCCCGGTGTTTAGAGAATTGAACCTATTAGGTGGACTAGATGAGCCTTGGGGTGTGCTTGAGTTTTGGTTCCACTTAAGGTTAGGGTGATTTCTCCATGAGGGGTTGTAAGAGTTTCCTAAGTTGTTTTGTTCGGGCTTGAAAGTGTACCACTTCTCTCCCGCTCCGTCAGTACGCATGGAGGGGTAGTCCGCAAAAGCTTGTTCGGGGAATCTTGTGCAATTACGAGTGTCATGGGGACCACTACATAACTCACAAGGAAGAATGATTTTATTCACTTGATGTGAAGACTTAGGATTTTCGTAGGAACTCATTAGGAATTTAACTTGATCTTCAAGCTCGAGCATCCTACGGTCGGAAGATTGTGAGTCAATAGGAGGCAAGGAGATTGCCTTAACGGTTTTGGGCAACTCACGGGGGTCATTCCAACTTTCGTTGTCATAGAGGGCAAGGTCCTCTATTATGCCCCATGATTCTTCCGCGGTGAGATCACTAAGTTTTCCACCGGCCGCTTGGTCAATGGATCGCTTTGTGGGGAAATTGACATGATCATAAAAGATTTGGACTTGGAGCCAAAGATCAATGCCGTGATGAAGGACTTTATGAAGTAAGTCCTTGAATCGGGTCCATGCTTCGTAGAGAGATTCACCTTGATGTTGTTGGAACATCAAGATGTCATTCCTAAGTTTAGTGGTTCTCCCCGGTGGGAAAAATTGAGCAAGGAAGCGAGAAGTGAGATCATCCCAACTTGAGATGGAGCCGGCGGGAAGTCGCTCAAGCCAATTACTAGCTTGGTCCCGTAGAGAGAATTGGAAGAGACGCAGACGCGTGGTCTCCCGAGTAGTAGCATCAAGGTCGATGGAATCGACAATTTTAAGGAAATCCCTTAGATGCTGATTTGGATCTTCGGAACGAAGTCCATGGAATGCACATCCGTTTTGCACCAACCGGATGGTGTCGGATCGCAGGGCCATAGTTTGGGCTTGGTCGGGAAGCTTAATGGTGTTTCTATAGCTTAGGTGGCTTGGTCTCGAGTATTCACCAAGAGTACGGGCTCTTAGCGGGTCAATTGGTGGTGGGTTGATGAATGGTGGGTGGTTATCACCTTCCATGATGAAAAGTGATGGGATTACGAACAAAGGTCACGAAGAAGGGGGATAGACTACGAGGAAGCTAAATATGAGAACAAATTTACTTGATAGGAATCAAGCAAAGAAACCTAAACGAGGTGGACTACTAACTAGCTATTCTATTCCCCGGCAGCGGCGCCAAAAACTTGATAACGCTACACGCGTCGTTCGGAGTCAAATGAACTTCCTTTTCTTCGAGCAAGTTTTATAACACCCTAGGCAGTGAACCTAATCATTGTAGTGTAGTATTAGGGTAAGCCACGGGTATTGATATCGTTCTCTAGGGGAATAGGAATGATAGTGAGAAGTTACTACGCTAAGGTTGGGGTTGAGGAAGATTATTTTTTATCTTTTTATGTTTTTTTAGAAAATGGAAGGGTACGAATCTCGGGGTTTGGATTTGGGGGTTGGTATTTCTACCGATTACTCTACTTATCTAATTATCTTGTCTAAGGTGTATGTAGTCTATGTCTAATTATTGTGTGCTCGTATGATAGTTTAAAGATGTGTTTACTTAGGTTTTATTACTCCTTAATTATCTCCTATTGATGGTTGAATTGTCACGTCCTTATTCTTAATTGCGTTGTGTGTCTAAAGTTGTAGGGTATGCGTTTATCCCTAACTCTTTGAACTTACCAAAGGGTCTCGTCTATAATAACCTCTAGAAATTATAAACTCTAACTCTAAGGCACTCTTTGGGTGGTTTATCCTACAACCGCTCTAGGTGTTATAGTCTAAGGTTCACAAAGATTAATCAAGCATTAATTACACAACGAATGACCTATCGCATTACTAGATCATTAAACAATTAAGATAAGAGACAACCAATCAATATTCAATAATTAAGTTTCATATTCCCTAAGCAAACACACAAGTAAATTAGCCGGACATGGAGAACATGCAAGCATACACACAAATAATTGAAGACATAATTGAATTAATGAAGTAAAACACTTATCTTGATGTAAGTTAGGGTTTGGAACCCTAAAATACTGTACAAGACAGCCTTGGTTCGGTTTAAGTTTTTACTCCAAAAGACTACACACTAAAACTGAAAAATTCGGATTCTATATATAATATTACAAGTGCGACGGCGTCACCTTATGAGTTGTGACGCCGTCGGGTCGCCGTCATTAGGGTTTCGTCTTGGCCACGTTAGTCTTGCGACAGCGTCACCTTATGCTTGTGACGCCGTCCACTTCAGCTTCTGACGCCGTCTGGATCAAATCTAGGCCGTCTGAGTTGCGACGACCTACTCTTTTAAAGCCTGACACCGTCACTTGAAAATAAGAAATTTGGCTTCTGTGCCGTCACAAAATTCTCCGACGGCGTCGCAATTAAGCAGTGACGCCGTCACCTTGTATTTCAGCAGCTTGAGTGTCTCGATTCTTGACTTTGGCCATTTTCTTCGTATATCCGCGCCTTTTCGTCCAAATAAGTGCCATTACAGCAATTTGCCTTCAAGAGACCTAAAAAGTGAAAAGGAACGATATTAAGTAATAACGGATACAAAAGTGATCAAATAAGGGCTTAAACGACCCCTCAAAAAGGTATATTTTAAAACCTTATCAACCTCAGACACTTAAGAAGACAAAATTTGCTGAAGAACAAGAGGTTCAATTTGAGAAATTCACTGAAGAACAGATGACTGGAATGATATTGATAAAAGAAGAAGATTTCTATCATAACCCACTGCAAGTCAGACATCCTATAATTGATTGGGAAGTGTTTACTGCTAGCAATTTTTCTTCAACATGGAAGATCACAAGGCTAGGCGGTGAAACTTCATCATTCATTACTCTTGAAGAACTCATCAAAGCATTTGACAGACATGATCTGGATACTTTGTGGAGATTGGTTCAAGAAAGATTTGATGCTGAAAATCTTAAAGATATGAAGGAAATGCAGTTGTGGCTGAATCTAAGAAGGCTCTATGAACCATATACTAATGATGATTTTTGGAAATTATCATTCTCATGTCCTGGTACTAAATGGTTTTACTATGACTCATGTGAAGTTTATCATGTTTCTACATCAGAAGGAGTGGATGCATTTATGTTTGCTGAGAAAGAATACCCACTCAGAGCTGGAACTCTCACTGTGATGTTGTGTACAACAATAAGAGTTCATGAAGATAATGAGAAGGTCAGAGCATTGTTACTTAGAGTTCAAGATCAATGTTCAAGAGCTATTCAGAATTTAAAGAAGAAGTGAAGTGTTTGATAGAATTCCCCAAATCCTTACAGAAGATGCAGATTGAAGAAACTTATTGATTTGCAGAGAAATCATAATTTTAGGGGAGGATTGTTGGGAATAACAGTTACCACTGATAAGTTGTGGAAGATACTGCTAAAGATTACACTAGTAGTGGAAACTCATTACCACTGCCAGTATAAATATTACCACTGCTATTAGGATAATTGTTATGTATCCGTGTATAGATAAGTATAGAAAAGATCTTGTGTATATTCTATATTGTTAGCATTATACTTATCTTGTAAAGGACTCCTTGTGCTATAAAAGGAGATCCTAGGTCATTGTTTAGTATACGTATTATTCATATAAGCTTCAAGGTGTAACCCTAGTGATAAGCAAGATCACTCGTATTATTTCTTAATAATATTAGAGCTTTGTGTTAAACTGTTTTCATTTACAATACATCATATAATCCATCTTCTAAGTATTACTAAGTATATTCCGCGTGCTTATTAATATAACTCAAAATATCACTGACACAAGGTGTGTGTTTAGATCCATCATAACATATTGCCCTTTGTGTGCATTAGGACAACCAAACCACTCCCAATCTGTACAGTCAAGGTTTCTTATCATCCCTGAAAACCCTTGCGTTTCTTCGTGATGTCGATAAAGCTTTACAACATCAGTCATAGTCGGTTTCCTCAAATACTCTGGACCAAAAATTTCCATAACAGACTTACAAAAATTATCCATACATCGATGAGAAGTTTTCTCACCTATCTGTAGATATTCGTCTAAAGCATCAGGAGCCGCGTCGTATGCCAGTTGACGAATTACGGAGGTGCACTTCTTGAAATGCCCATACTAAGATTTTTTTATTTTATTTTATTTTATTTTATTTTATTTATTATCTTTTTTTAGCATACGGCCGTATGCTAAAATAGCATATGGTTGTATGGTCTTCCTCTGATAGCATACGGCTGTATGCACAATTTGCATATGGCCGTATGGTCCTGTTTACAGAATCTGTCTAAAATGCATTATTGAGCATACGGCTGTATGCACTTATACCATACGGCAGTATGGTCCACCTGCACAATTCTGCACTATTTTAATTGCAGAAAACTAACTCGGCGCAACACATAAATGGATTTAACTCAAACTAAACATATATATTTACTTCATAAAACTGTACATAACACATATCATTCATTAAGACCCGTATATGATCAAAATGGGTCGTTTTGGGTTAGAATGGCGCTACGCCAAACACCCTTTTTAAAACCTTAAACACTACATTACTACTTGTTTATCACACAAGTTAAAGTTTACATATTTGTACATATAACCATGATATATTAAGGCGTTTCTTGGTACAAGAGCATGTAAGGGAAAAGGCTCCATACCTACGAACTATACCGGGAAGTAGATCTCGGTCTTCTTACCCTTGGACGCACTACCACTAGCTTCACCTATAAGAAAAACATATGAAAGCAACGTAAGCAATTGCTTAGCGAAATAACACATATAAATAGAATTTAAACATAACCAACTATTAAATGTTGCTTCATATAAACTTTTCCCCGTAGGATGCTCATAACATCACTAATTCCATGGGAACATATATTCTTGCACCTTATGTGCGCTAGGAGTCTAAGTATTCCATTATAAGCTTAAAAGCTTACAATTGTCATAATACACTAATTGTCCACTTAGGACATCAAGTCCCGTCTTTAGAGACTTTTCATAACTAATTGTACTATACATAACTGATGAGCCATATAAACATAATGATCATCCATATAGGATGTCTAAATCCCGTCTTTGGAACTTTTACTAATCTGAGGCCCGATTCCCCACTAAGGAGATCTAAGTTCCAACTTTGTCTGGAGCACATGTGTGATCACATAATAACACATGTTGTCACTTAGGACACTAAACAAGTGAAGATAGACAATTTTGACTAAAATCACTTTACTAGGACCACATGGGTCATTACGGGTTGTTTTGACCCGTTTACTTTATTTCACACGTACATTTACAATACAAGTCAATAAGCTCATAATAATATGGAACTATGAATATATAACATAAACGTAACATATAAACATGCAATAAAACTTAAACATTAATATCATAAATATATAGCACCTCTAACGGATTGCTATTAACCCGTTGCTAAAATTATATATGTTACTCACCTAAAAAACGCTTGAATACTAGAGCAAGCTACCGAAAGATGTCCTCGGCTAACCCTTATGATCTAAGAACATACAAATTACATGGAACTTATTAAAATATATTCTAGCTTATCAAAATAACCTCTAAAGTATGAATATGCCATAAGGGGAGTGTTTGGTTCAGCTTATACGACCACACCAACATACTTTCTAAAAATTAGCACCATAAATTGGTGTTATGGCATCATAACATGATACCTATCATTAATCTTAACTCATACACATGATTAACATGTGTTCTTAGTGATTCTTGAAAATCACATCTTAACATAAACATATGAATTTCTACAAAAACCCCATATATAGCATAAAATCATCATTATTAATCATTATCCACTATTGGGTAATCATAAAACATAATTAAAGAACTTACATATAATTCTTACCTCAAATTGGATTTGTAGGAACCCTAGAAAACGTGATTCTGAGCTTATATATGGTATATTCTTGCTTAAACCCTACTAGTGATTAATCTTGAATAAACCCTAGCTTGTTCTAGAATTGTGTATGTGTGAAACGTGAGAGCAGGAGGAGGGAAATAGTAAGTCGGTTTCTAACTTTCCTGGACATCAAGAAAGAATATAAGAGTTATCATAAAACTTTCACAATTTGACAACTTAGAACCCTGATAAAAGAGCAATTACGAGGGTAGTCCTATTAGTATTTAGTATAACTTAGTTCATGGGAGGTCCTTTAAGACAATTAAGGTATATAAATTAATAATAAATCATTACCATAAAAACTTGGGGTGTTACACTTCATCAACGCTGAAATGCCTTCTTTTTGGGTACAATCAACATTACTAATAAAAAAAGGATTATGAATAGTTACCTCCCGAACTATCCAGTTGAAAAGAGATCGATTCATTCGGAACCTCTTTTGGAAAGTACGTGCATCGTAGAACGGGTTCTCAGTAAAATAGGCATCGATTAAACAGTCATGTGCACCATAATGATCTCCTTTAAGGCATTTTATAAATTTTGGTTTTCTTCTATTTAAACAACACCGCTCTTGCAATAAAATTCATGTTCTGACTTTCAATTTCTTGTTCTTCTTCTGAACAGGTGAACATAATCATATCGGAATTCACGGAATTCATTTTAAAAATAAAAGGAATGAGATATATGTTGTTTGAAATGACGAAGTTAAGAAATGGTGAGTTTGTGTTTAAAAAATGGTGAAATGATGGGTATTTATAAGTAAGAATGAGGTAGTGTGTAATTTTTTATTTTTTAAATAAAAACATGCAACGGATATAATACAACGTTCATTTTTTTTATAAACCAACAGTTACATTTTTTAAACGGGGCCCACAATATTTACAAGTTCACAACGTGTACAGATCACCTAGTTGGGACTTGAGAACCGTGAATGGCGCGTGAATGTTGAGCTTGGGCTGAGGAGGTCGCGCGTAGGTGTGCAAACTAGGTGAATGATTCACACATTTGCCGATGAGTCTAAAATGATGTAAAGTTTACTTCGTACAAGTATTGCAAATATAACACGTCATGAAAGTGCATCATAGCGTTTGTAGTCCAACGGTTAGGATAATTTCCTTCCAAGCAATAGACCCGGGTTCGACTCCCGGCAAACGCAAATTGCTTTTTTTTTAAACACCTAAATAAATTTATTTTTGGTTGAATCCATAGCCACAGTTCTTAAAGAATTTATTTATTTATTTTTCTTTCCTTTCCTAGACTAAAGGGATGTTTCTTTCTTCTAAAGAGGAAGAAATGTGGGCTCAAACCCTTAATGCCTCTTAATTGGGGGAAACATTACAACTTCTATCTCCCCAATAAGATGCTAATTAAGAGGTTTACATAGAGCCACTTATTTTGGTAAACACCCCATACGAGGCTTATAAATATATGTGGGGTTCACTTATTGGGATGAGTTAAAATTTCTTGCTTTGGGGATATAGAGGAAATAAGAGAAGTAAATGGGTCCGACTTAAAAAAGATATTATATTACTGTAAATGTTTTTTGGACCCAATCCCTTAGCTAAGGGTAAAAGAAACACCCCCTTAGTCTCGTGCAGGTCTGGAATTGGATCCATTTCTTTTACTTTATGGAAGCGCAAGTTAGAGCTAAGATAAAACTAGAAAAAAAAAATTTTAAAATGAAAAGAATGAGAAATAATTATAATCACACATTTGAGATACATGGACTTGAATTAGATGCATTATAATGTATCTTTACTTTAAAATTAGGGCTGAGCATCGGTCCAAAACCGACCCGACCCGACCTGAACAGACAAAACTGAAAACCTAAATTCACGAAAAACCTAAATCGAAACCGGACCGACGGGCCGTCGGGTCGGTTCGGTTTTGTGTCGGACCATCGGTTCGATTCGGTTTAGGTGTATTTAGGTATGTTTTTGTCGGTTTTGGGCCGAACCGAACCGACCCGAAACCGGAATAATGTAAAACATGAAAGCGAAACCGAACCGATGGGCTGTCGGGGCGGCTCGGTTTTGGGTTCGGTCGGTTTTGTCAGTCCGGTTCGGTTTTAGACCTTTGATGCTCAGCCCTATTTAAATTATATGCATACAAGTGTATTAGATGCATTTTATCAAATTGGGTGAATCCTCTGTATTTTTCATCATCTACATGTCAATATTTTTGTTAGTACTACTTTGGATCATTTTCACTTTAAAATCAATTTCAAAACTTATTGGAATGCATCTTATTCATGTTGATGCATCTCAAATGTGTAGTTATAGTTATGTCTCATTCTTCTCACTTTAAATTTTCTTCTCACTCATAGTCTCATACTACCCCGTAAGTTATAACACTAAATTCCGGTTGTTTACCGCTGAAATACAACTCGACTGTCTATCTCACATGGCTTAAACACGACTTGAACTCACAATATATCATTTGGTAAAAAAGATTTTCACACAACATGAGCTACTAATGGAATAAGGAAACATCCATTATGAATTATTGTAGTTTACCCCATATATATTGTAGTTTACCTCCTCTTATATGTTTTACCTCAACTTATATTTGATTTGTCCATTGATCATCATACAAATATAACACTAAATGTATTCTTCACAGTTTACTCGCTGGTATGGGAGTAAAATTATATGTTTTGATCAACGAAAGAATCATATACAAGATTAGATTTTAGAATGTCTAGATTTTTTTTGTTATTATTGTTCAGTTTTGAAGTAATGTGTATTTTCACTATTTTGCTATTTGTTTTCATGTTTAACTTATTTACTCAAGGAATTGTAATTTCCTTTTAACTTTTTTGTCTAGCAATGTGTTATTAAACCTTTACTCTAAATCTCTAAGAACTCTAACTTTTTATTTTTATGCGAGTTATAAGCTTGTATAAGCTATAACGGTAAATGTTAAATGGGGCTTAGCAGTTTTTGTGTTGTTACTACTACTTCTCTGTAACTATCGAATAGCTTATTTGACGATTTACTGTAATATATAACCATGACTTCGACCCTCTCAAAAAAGATGTTCAAGCCCGGCATTGCATTAATTGGGATACAAGCCTTTTAGTATTTAAGTATGGCTTTAGTTTCTATCATATGTTGTTAGGTCAATGCTAATGGCAACCGAATACCCCCAACCAACCAATCCCCAACCGAGTTCTTTCATTAGCTCAACCGGATGCAACCGAATCCCACCCTAACTTTTTCAATCTTTCGGTTGGTTACCCAACCAAAACTTTCATTTTGTTTGAGTGTGTAGCTTTTTTAATTATTTGTTTTTGTGGGATATATTTTTTGTTGTAGTTGCGATCTTCTTACTACTTTTTTGTTATTGGGGTGTAGTTTTGAATAGAGAAAGCTGATGTGCCGCTTATGTGGCAAGGAATGACTATAATATTTGTGGTTGCGATTAGTATTGGCGTTATGAAGAACAACACTTGGAAGAAAACTGAAAGCATGCATGCATGCATAAGCATTACGTCAATCGGTGGCCTTCTATGGATAATTTTTGTGTGGTTTTGATGAGCCAAACAAAACAACCATAATGGAGCCCACATGCACAAAGAAAAAAAAAGAAACCACAAGGCCCGTTTCGCTATATTAGGTAAAGAAAAGATTCGATTATATCGTAAGTAACCGACAATGTAAATGGATAAAAGAAGAGGTCGACTGTGTTTATATTCATTCAATTCCAAACCTACCTACGATTAATTAGTATTTTTATTTATTTTAATTTTTTCGTTTTGGTTTAGAGCAGAGGATTCGATGACAGAACCCAGCCTGGATATTGATGAAGAGATACTCCTAAGATTGGAAGCAAACGATATCATCCGATGCAAAAGTGTATGTAAGTCATGGAATTCCTTAATCTCGAGTCCTCTCTTTGTTAAATCTCATATTAACTACAATCTTAACGAGATACTCCTAAGATTGCAAGTTAACGATCTCATCCGATGCAAAAGTGTATGTAAGTCATGGAATTTTTTGATCTCGAGTACTCGTTTTATTAAATCTCATCTTAACTACATTCGACATACTAATGAAATTGGTGATACAAGAATCGCTATATTTTGTACAAGAAAAGGTGGGCGTCATCTTGTAATTGGTTCTTCTAATGGTCTTGTATGCATCTCTCGTCATCACTCTGCTAATTTTTTAGTCGTTAATCCCTCTACTCGCGAGGTGAAAGAACTAACTCCAAGTTTATGGGAGTATTTTGTAGTTGTGTCAGGTTTTGGTTATGATTCATCTATAGATGATTTCAAGGTTGTAATAGGATACAAGCTTCTACCTAATGAATACCTTATGTTTGAAGTGTTAGAATTGAAGACAAACATTTGGAGATCAGTTAGTACAGGTAAGGGTTATGATATTTTGGATGGGGATGGTATCCTATGCAATGGGGCGATTCACTGGTTGGATCAAAATAACAAGCTACCAAGAATTGTTTCTTTTGATTTATCCAAAGAGGTTTTTAAAGAAATCCCCCTACCAAAATTGGATGATCAATATGACTCGTGGACTTTGGGGACTATGAAAAACCGTCTATGCATCTTTACTCGACCAGATATAAACAACTTAAGGAAAAATAAGGAAATGGAGATATGGGTAAGGAGAGACTACAATGCACAAGAGTCTTGGGAACGAAAGTTACCACCACCTGTTTATGACGCTAACAAAATACCGATGGGTTACATTCCCCACAAAAATTTCTTGTCTGGTAATGTTCACATATGGCTATTAGAAGAAGGTTCAGGTGCTCCAGTTTTGGTGCGAAGCATTGATCATCCCCACAGTGAAGATATCCGCCCTCATGAGCATATCCCGTTATCCACATATTCGGAAAGTAACTATAATTATGATGGCCATGTATTTGTCAGGAGCCTTGTATCTCCACATGGCAATGGTAATTGTAATGATGGGAGAGTGAAGAGAAAACGGAAAAACGTGATATCTCCCGATGGTGATGGGAGGAGCGTGAAGAGTAGAAGGGAGAGCCTTGTGTCTCACAGTTCCGATGGAGAGAGAGCTAAGAGTAGAAGTCAAATCCATGTATCTTCTGATTTCGATGGCGATGAAAGGAGAGTGGAGAGGAAAAGGAGCACTACAAGAAAAGATGGTTTTTAGGACGCTGGTTAGTGTCCTTTAGAATATGTTTATAGGACTTTTAAGCTAATATGACCAATATAGATGTGTCCTCTATGTAAGGGTCTCTATGTAAGGGTTGTAATAGATATTAAGGACACTTTTGAGTGTCCTAATAAACACCAACATTATAAAACTAATTTTCCAGTCTCATGTGCTATAAGACCAAAATGGCGTTCTAATATATCACATAATAGGATGCTTTAGTGTGTTTTATTAAACGCTTAACCTTCCGTTATGCTTTGGGACACATTCACGAGTCCTAGAAGATAATTTCAAAGGATGAAATAGTAGTACATGAAATTTCAAAGGATGAAATAGTAGAGCATAAAACACTTATCCGAGTACCAAAAAATGGGTCCTAATATATATATATGAGTGTTGTTAGGACCAAATTCGATATCGTAAAAATAATTCCATCGTCTAATAAATAGTACCTTTAGTCTAATACACATGTTTCATTTACCACTATCTAAAACAAAAAATGCAAAACAATTAAATATAAGGATGTTACTCAATAAACATGAACAAAATTTGTTTCCTTTTTCATAGCATCAAGCTTAAGAAGTATTTCAAAATCAAACAACAGATAAGTATAAGCTAATGGTTTGAGCCAGTACGTATAGCTATCTACAACAGGAAGAAAAAAAAAGGAACAACCAAACAAAGTAGAAGCTGATGGTCTTGAATAATACATGGTCTCAAAGCCATATACCATCATTTATCCGAAAAGAAAATAAAATAAGGGGACTATATCCAACATTTCTGTAATAAAACCTCCCAGTAGGACATGCCGATGTTCCTGCAAAGCCACAGATACAGATATGTTTAGATGAATCCATTCCTTTTAACATTCTCACAAAACATGCAGATATGCAACCATTAATCTCTCAACACATACAGATACATCAAGAACACACTTCTACTCTAATGGCAGGAAAAGACTTGGTATCAAGTATCAAGTTTATAGTCCTATTGCTTATTAGACAAGGAGTGTTTATCGGTGCTTATCCAAGCTGCTAATCTGACTATTTGAGTGAAATAAGTGACGGAATGTTTGGGTTTGCTTAGTTAAAGTACTTCCTAGAACTGCTTAAGTACAGGGAAGTCCTGACCTACGTATCTCTAAGTGCTTATTTTAGTGTACAATTAGCAGATAAGCACGTAATTAAGCAATCCCAATTAACCTCTGAAGAAGAAACTAAACACTGTTTATTCAAAACAAAAGCGACTACTCGTATTATTAACCAATCTCTACGCGATCACTATACTTTCACTACACAATGAACTTCTACATAACCTAACAAAAATCAAACACAACTATTGTCAACTTTACAGTCCTCAAGTATCAGCAGAGACGGAGCCACAGGGGGGTCAAGGTGGGCAAGTGCCCCCCCCCAACCCAAAAATTCGTAGTGCAACTTTTTTGATATTTTGAGTTATTTGTTGAATTTGCCCCTTTCGAAATTGTCTGACCTTAATCAAGTTTCAGAAGTGCAGGTTTTATTTTCTGAAATATTATAAAAGATGAACTCAAAATGCCATTGTAGAACAGTGTGTAAAGATGTTGCACGGAAAACGAAAAAGAAAGAGTAAAGCTTTTTTTGTTTCATTTGTCTTTTAGTGGAATCACATGCGTGTCGTTTATTACTGTATTTCTTTTGTTTTAAACTTACTTAATGTTTTACAGTATATATTATCAACGGATTGAGATCCTTTAATGTTCAATTCAACATGATTAGTAATGTTGTGTTTGTTGTAATTGTACATTGCCATTATTGCAAAGCATTTACTTTATTTTAATACAAATGTACAATTACAACAAGCATAATATTACCAATCATGTTGAATTGAACATTAGAGGATCTCAATCCATTATAAACATTGTATGTTAATATAGTCATTGGCACAACAGATATAGCATTCAATTTGAAAAGGAAATTTAAAGTCCAAGTAATATTATTGCACAAGTGCTTTTTAGTTTTTTCAAGAGCAATGATACATTTAAAAGGAGTTTATAAAACTATATTTACTTGACAAGTTACAAGATGTCATGAGTTCAAACCAGTAATACCTTACCTTAATCATGTCGTGTACATTTGAGTTAAAGACTTGCTCTCCTCGAATAAAACCTCATCCATTATCGCGGTTAATTATTTGAGTTAGACATGCTTATGTTTTGCCAACGACACACTTACTTTTTTGCATTTTGTTTTCGGTATAACATAATTTTTTTTTGCCCCCCCTTCAAATATTTTTTGGCTCCGCCCCTGAGTATCAGACAAACAATGTTTCATATTTGCTTATCCAAACCGCTTATCTATGTTTTACTTAACAGAATAAGTTGTGCATTCAAAACAAAAGCTACTTTTAGTAACCAATCCCAACACGGTCCCTATACATTTACACGATTAACCTCTACAGTTAACCTATACAGAATCTAACATGCTTACTAACGCATAACACAAAAATTCACACTCCACTAAGAATCATACTATTTAACTATACCTAGCTCACAAATCAGACGTAGCGTACGCTTTTAATTCACTATCACTACACATTTACAGGAAACTGAATTCTACATTACACAATGAACTTTTACATAAGCAAATTTAACGACACAACTTCATTACATGTTTTCTACCTCACTCATCTAAACTAGAAGCTAATTTTAATTCTACATCACTACACATTTACGCGAAACAAACTTCTACATTACGCAATGAACCCTTACGTAAGCGAATTTAAAAAACATAACTTCATTACAAGTTTTCTACCTGGCTCACAAAACAAACGATATATTTTATTCCCGATCACTACACATTTACACGAAACAAACTTCTACATTACCTGTCCTATAGAAACCAAACACGCCTACTTGCAACTTAACAGTCCTCTAAATATTAGACAAACAGTGTTTCATATTTGCTTATCCAAACTACTTATCTGCTTATTCGTGAGACTCTCAATCATAATGCATCATCCCCACACACCACCCACAAATAAAATAATCCATGTTAACAAAAAAATAAGGTTACATATCACCTTTGTATTAATATTAGTATAAAAGATGAAATAGGTAGGGTTTTACCTGATATATGATATACACACTCTCAGAATTCAGTAAAGAATTGTTAAGAGGCAACATACAAGTTTGGATACTCAATGAATTGGAATGAGAATCGGAATGCTTGATGTTATTAATGGTGGTAAGTAGTTGAAACAGTTACAACAGTTTAACTACAAAGATGGTTGTTACAGTGAAGATTGAGAGAGAAAGTTTACAAATTCAAGCTAACTAAGAATGAGAATCTTACAGCTATTTAAAGGGGAAAATGGCGCCAAAAGTGGTTATGTGAGTTGTGTGGAAAGACTCACGTGCACCTCATGTGTAGTTAAAAACACACACATGCACCTCACGTGCCAACACTTTCACACTAGCACTTTGACTACTATCAATCCCTTCCCCTCAAATTGTTCTTGTCCTCAAGAACTAAGATCAAAGGTTGGAAATATCCTCACAAGATCTTCCAACAGCTCCCATGTTGCATCTTCTTTATTACCATTTGCCCACTGAATCAGTCCATACACTGCAACAACATTGCTCCTTTTTACTATCTTCATGTCAAGGACTGCAATGGGAGGGATCACTAACACTCCACTTTGGTCATAGTGTGGCAAAGTGACTGGTTGGTTCACTGGTCTTGTACCTCTGTACTCCTTGATTTGTAAAACATGGAAAACATCATGAATTTGAGATTGCTCAGGTAAGGACATTCTATAAGCCACTGCACCAATCTTCTCAATCACCTCAAATGGGCTATAATACTTGGGAGAGAACTTGTTTTGTTTCCCTTGCCTAATTGTGACCTGCCTGTGTGGTTGTAATTTTAGGCGGACCAAATCACCCACCTTAAAATTTCTCTGAGTCCTCTTTTTGTCTGCTTGTTGCTTCATTCTGTGTTAGGACCTTTGTAGGTGGAATTTTAGTACCTTAACAGCTTCTTCTCTAGCCCTTAAGGATCAATCAACAGCTTCCACCCTACTCTCACCACCTAAGTAAGGAACCTGTATAGGTGGTGGTTGCCCATAAAGTATTTCAAATGGAGTAGTGTTTATGGAAGAATGGTAGTTGGTGTTGTACCACAGTTCTGCTAAACTGATTCATTTTGACCATTCTTTAGGCTGCTCCCCCACCATACACCTCAAATACCCTTCCAGACATCTGTTGACCACCTCTGTTTGGCCATCAGTTTGTGGGTGGTAAGAAGTAGACATCAACAATTTCACTTACAGTAGTTTGAAGAGTTCCTTCCAAAACCTACTCATGAATATTTTGTCCCTATCAGACACAATACTTTTAGGGAGTCCATGAAGTTTGTAGACTCTATCCAAGAAGGATTGAGCTACTTGTGTTGCTGTGAATGGGTGAGATAAGGGAATAAAAAGGGCCTATTTACTCAATCTGTCCACTACCACCAATATTGTGTCTTTGCCCTTTGACTTGGGAAGAGCTTCAATGAAGTCCATGGAAATACTTTTCCACACTCCTTGTGGTATAGGAAGTGGTTGTAACAATCCAGGGTAACTTGCTAAATCTGGTTTGTTTCTTTGACATACCAAACACTCCTTAATCAATTGCTAGCTGGTTCTCTCCTCATTCCCTTCCAATAAAACAAGGAAGCCAATTTCTGCACAGTTAGTTGGATTCCTGAATGACCACCAATCACTCCTTCATGAATGTGTATGACTAACTCAGTCCTGAGTTCGTTGTCATTGCCAACCACCAACTTATTCTTTCTAAGAAACTGTTCATTCACCCAAGTATAGTGTTTCTTTGCAGGCTTACCTTGTTTTAAGTTGGTAATGACTTGTTTGATCTGCTCATCTGCATCCCAACTTTGCTTAATCTTCCCATAGAGATCAGTAGTGATGGTTGAGACAGCAATTGTGAACAATTCTGCACTACCTTCTACTCTGATGCACTACATTTTCACTCCCTTTCTTGTATACCACCTCATAATCAAAGCCCATCAACTTGGGAAGCAATTTCATTTGTGTGGGAGTGGTGATCCTTTGGTCAAGTAGATATTTCAGGCTGAAATGATTAGTCTAGATCACAAAGAGTCTGTCTAAGAGATATCCTCTCCACTTTTCCAAAGCCAATAGAACTAGGGCTTTACTAAGTAAGCTATGGGATGACCCTGTTGCATTAACACTGCACCAATACCTACCCCTGAAGCATCTGTTTCTACCACAAAGGCCTTAGTAAAGTCTGGAAAACCCAATACGGGTGCTTTAATCATTGCTTGTTTAAGTGTTTCAAATGCCTGTTGAGCCTCTGCACTCCATTTGTACCCATTCTTTTTTAACAACTGGATCAAAGGTCTACTCAAGATAGCATAATTTCTAATGAACTTCCTATAATAGCCTATCAATCCCAAAAATCCTCTTAACTGTTTGATGTTCTTTGGTTGTGGCCAATCTGCCATAGCTTGGATCTTATTTGCATTAGTAGCTACTACTTGAGCTGAGATGACATGGCCTAAGTACTCCACTTGACTTGTACCAAACACACACTTACTCATTTTAGCAAATAAGCTGTGGGTTCTCATAGTTTGTAAAATTTGAGTCAAGTGTTGGATATGATCTTCCATGCTTTTGCTATAAATCAGTATGTCATCAAAAAATACCAAAGTAAACTTCCTCAAGAATGGCTTGAAAACTTCATTCATCAAATCTTGGAAGGTTGAAGGAGCATTAGTTAAGCCAAATGGCATGACCAAAAATTCATAATGTCCCTCATGAGTTTTGAAAGCTGTCTTTGCCACATCATCCTCATACGTTCTAACCAGATATCAAATCCAGTTTAGAAAAAATAGTTGATCCATGTAATTCATCTATCAACTCTTTCATGATAGGAATAGGAAACTTATCTTTGATGGTGTGCTTGTTGACCTTTCTATAATCCATACACATTCTCCAAGTATTGTCCTTCTTTTTGACCATAACCACAGGTGAGGCAAATGGACTTTGACTGTGTTTAATCGCTCCAGCTTCAAGTAACTCCTTCACCATTGCCTCAATGGCGTCTTTCTGTGTAGGAGGATGCCTATATGGCCTAATGTTGACTGGAGCAGCTCCATCCATCAAAGGAATTTTTTGATCATGAGTTCTGTATGGAGGTAATGTTTTAGGTATTTCAAACACATCTGTGAAGGCATCTGATAATATCAAATTAGCCTGATCTTTTATATATCAAGTTCCCGTGTTTATGGCCTCATTTGTATTAATATGGTACTTAATTCGTTCATAATTGCATTTCAGGATAAATGAGGCGTTGGAGCGGAAAAGATGTGATAAAAGGCCAAGATATATGTTCTGAAGATTGATTTACAAAGGCCTATGAATTAGTTGTGAAGGTTACGCCGTAACTGCCTAATAATGTTACGACGTAAATATGATGCTTTGAAGGATACGGCGTAACCAACTCTGAAGGTTACGTCATAATTATTTTTATGAAGGTTACGGCGTAACATGGTAAATTAGTTACGTTGTAGAGATAATTTCGGAGTGGATAATCATGAGCATACGAAGGATTACGGCGTAACTTGGATAATTAGTTACGTCATAATTATTTACTTGGGCGCAAAGTTTTGAAGTCCAGAGACTGGAAGCGGCAAGTTAATATTTATTTTATTCACTTCATGGACCAAGTATAAATATATCAAGAACGAAGAAGGGCTGAAACCGTTAATATCTTATAAGTATTATTAAGGCTTTTGGACTTAATTTGAATCCACGCGCTACTTCAGGGGCCAAAAGCGTCAACTAGTGCTATAAAGTTTCAAGTAAATTTGAGGATGAGAAAAAGTACGTAATTCAATATTATGGCGTAACTACATTGTTTAGTTACGGCGTAACTTAGTTAAGACGTAACTAAATAATTTAGTTACGACGTAATTTTTCGAGATTCGGATGTCGTTGCGCCGTCATTAGTTACGGCGTAATTTGCCCTTAAGGTTACGCCGTAACCATGCCGAGGCCTATAAATACAACCCTGAATCTGTATTTTTAAGTATCTCTCTTCACCCCTCTCCTAGGGGTCGATTAGGGCACCACTCCAGGGCATTTTCCAGCAGTCCGAAGCTAGTTTTTAAGGAAGAATTCACTCGCAATCATCATTATTATTAGCTCTACATCAAGTAATTTGTATCAAACATTAAGTTCAATTCAATTCATGATTTATTCATTTTTGTTGGTATGATTTACTATATGTTTGGCTAAGCACCTCTTGGTGTTTGGCCTAGTTATGATTCTTTAATTGTTTTGTTTGCGTTTACATTACTTCTGCATAATTATTTCTAAGTGTATGCATGCATAGTTTATTGGTAGCTACCTTTGGTTCGGTAGTTTTGAATGGCGGTAGAGGCCAATTGCCTAGGAAATATGACCAACTGACCCTAGGTAAGCGGACTGAGACGGGAAGGGTAAGATATGACCAACTGACGACCCCTTCTACTTGTGCGATTTGAGTAAGTGATCACCTATCATTTGGATGAACTTAAGAATTAGGGGGTGAGTGTCTAAGTTCCTAATGGCCGGGAACTCACTATTATAAATCTAACATGTAGCGGTACTTAATGACTTGGCTTAGGGGACCAGGAACAACAGGACTTATGAGGGGACACCTGACTTCTCCTGTGGTGGCATCTTTGCTGATAGGTTAGGGCGAATTGACCAAATGTTGTCCTCTCAACTTTGACCCTACCTGAAGTAATTGGAAGTAAGTAGACGTAGACATAACTTGCTAGGAGGAATAACTAGATTAGCACCACCCTCCTTCATTGATCACAACTCTTGCCTTTTTCTATTTTCTTGTCTTATTAGTTAATTTATTATTTCAATCTTAAAAGCAATTAAAATCGTGAAATAGACTTAAGTCAATTTCCGATCCAAGTAGCTCTTGGGACGACCTCGGTTTTACCGAATACTACACTACACACGACCGGGTACACTGCCCGTTAGTGCATTAGGGTAGACCATAGGTATAACGAGACTTTATAAATATTAAAACCTGGTCGGTAAAACCTACATCAAGTTTTTGGCGTCGCTGCCAGGGAGCTATTTAGGATTTTAATTTAAGTTTTTGTTTTATAGTTTTAGTTTCTTTTATTTTTGTTTTTAGTTTTCTTTTTCTCTTCTTTTCTGTTTTTGTTTGTTTGTGATATTTCAGGATATGGAAAATTCATATTTTGACATGCTCACTATGGAAGAATATATTGCTTTGACTCAAGATAACCAAAGATCGGGCGTGGTATGCCCCGAATTGAGTGATAACATCAGTTTTGAGATCAGCTGCCAGTTCATGAGGAACTTAGACAAAAGCTCTTTGCGGAAACTAATGATGATGATGCCCACATGCATGTGCGAAGAGTATTAGAGATCACAGATCTTTTCCACACTTCAGGAGTCACTCAAGATGCATTAATGCTTAGAGTGTTCCCAATTACACTCACTGGTGCAGCCAGAAGATGGATGAAGATGCTTCCTGCTGGGTCGATCAATACATGGATTCTTTTAAAGAAAGCATTCATTCGGAGATATTGTCCGCCTTCAAAGATTGCCAAGAAGATGGAAGAAATAAGGAGTTTCAGACAGAAGATGGATGAAACACTAGATGAAGCTTGGGAAAGATATAATGACCTTCTTTACAGATGCCCAACCCATGATATCAGCAACCATCAGATGGTCCTTATTTTCTACAAAGGTTTAAACATCCCGTCCCGCCAAATGCTCGACTCTCAAGGACCTATCCCTACAATGCCACCTGCACAAGCCCTTAGATCAATTGAAACGATGGCTGACCATTCACGAAATTGGTATGATGGAGCAACCACTTGGGTGGCAAGTAGCAAAGGCGTGGATGACAATGGTGACATCACAAAGAAACTTGATAAGATTGGATGTGATATGAAGATGGTTAAGGAAAATATTCATGCTATACAAGAGCATTCTCTCCATGAAGAATGCAAAGCATATGAGCAGGTCAAGTATGTTGAATCATTGGAGGAAGCCGTCAAGAAATTCTCGGATAATTTAAAAAGGATGCACGACTCGAATGACGAATGGATTAGGAATTTCAAGGAGGGTGTGGACTTAAATTTAAAAAATCTTGACGCTAAGAGGAAAAGTTTGGAAGCTAACCTTGAAGAATTAAATCAAAAAGTCCTAAAAAAGAATACGGTTGGAACTATCAAAGCCACTGTGGGAAAGATGACGGAAGTCAACGAGGAGCCAGTTCCTCATATAAGACCTTATGTACCACCTATCCCATTTCCAGGACGTTTAAAGGTTGTGAGAAATGAAGAAACAGGCAATGATCAATTGAAGAAAATGGAAGCAAAGAGCTTACAGGGTGATGAAGCAATTCCACAAGCTAATGAGGAATCAACCATAACACAAAACGATATGACTTCTAACTCTTCTTTTATTCCTAACAATCCTGCTCGTTTTTCTATTCATGATGCCGAAATTATGGATGAAATCGTGCAACCCATCACATCACCCGATAATGGTAATGAAGCTTCGGCTACTGAACCAATTCTAGTTGATCTTTCAAAGGAATTAGAAGACAAAATCTTGGACACCTCAGTGATTAACAAGGAGACATATGAGCCGATTAATCAGCCACATCACGAGGTGAACCAATCATCAATGCCATCGACTAAAATGGGTAAGGAATGGAGGGAAATGACATCTCCTTTAAGGTATGGTCATAATTCATCATTTCTCCATCTCTTAGCAAATTCACACCCTCATGGTGTTTATTACTATTTTCACCCACACTTGATTTCAAGTGAGGGGATGAACACCCTTTTACGTAGTAAATAAGGGTGGAGTCAAGCTCGTGACTCGAACAAAAACAAGCGCTTCGTGGGAGGCACCCCATGCCTATCTTTTCTTTTTCATTTTGGGTTTTGTGTTTTTAACCATTTTGTAGGAATCGAAGAAGATTGCATCAGTAACATAAACGGGGACCTGACCTGTCCATCAGTTACGGCGTAACTCATCTCAATGATTACGCCGTAACATATCACAAGTGGCGATTCTCTCCAGAGCATTACCGATTACGGCGTAATCCCATGCTATGGTTAGCCGTAGCTACCCTCCAGTAGCGACTGCCAGGTTTTGCCATAATTACGGCGTAACTCCTTCAATGAGTTACGATGTAACTTTCATCAGTTTCAATTCTTTCTATAATAACACAATAATCTTGTATTAGTTTTAAATGAACTTTGTGGGTGTGTTCCCTGTAAACCCTCACGAGACTACACTCGTCCATTTGGGACACCAAGTGGTTTAAAAGGCTTGTTGCATATGCTAAATGCAACCGTGATTCCTACGAAAGTGAGTTAGGTTTTTCATTTTCTTTTTATACTTGTTGTTTTTCTAGTATGATGCGTTTGGTTGTCTTATGTGAATTCAGGTTATTAAAGTTTGATCATAAATCTCAAAGCGGTACACGTTTACTCTTGTGTCTTCGATCATGCCGAGCAAATCCAGGGGAGTTTTCTATTCCAATTCTAACCCTTCTTATCTTTCATTTATATGCTTAAGTATGACCCAAGTGGGGGGAAGGGATTAGACATAGACACCCGCTTGATTTTACTTGCCCTTATTTTTCTAGTTTTTGATGAAAAGTGTTTCATTAATTTTGACATGTTTTTCATTACTTAACTGGATTAATCTAGACTGAGCACACCTACCCTATATTTCCATTGTGTGAGGATAAGCCTTTCCGTTTTCCCCTTATACATAATTCCATAAAAATGAGTGTGCCGGTGGTTGTAGTAGACTTTAGAACTTGGCCTTGTATATCTTTTTGAGACCATTATCATGAGCATTACACTGAGGTAACTTGGTGTGATCGGTGCAGCTAGGATATAAGGAAATTTTAGGATTAAACCCTAATAGCCCATATATGTATTGTGTATATTGACTCTTCACATTGATCAGTCAATCCCCCTGTAAAACCCTTTTTGTTGCACTCACCATTAGTGTAAGATACCCCTAGATACACCCTTCAGAGCCACCCCTTTCATTTTGTTCACCCAATATATGTTGTTTCGTTACACCTATCGCCTAGCCTACCCTGTCGTTTCCTTATGTCCATGGTCCGGGCGCTGTTGGTTAATTTTGGCACCACTAGTGAAAGTTGCGGGTTTTGAATAAAGGGTATTGGAAGAAAATCGGGTTTAGATGATAGTTGATCTCAAGTGGAGGGATACATTTTATGTTCGTATCGTTTATATTCTTGTATACCTTGTCTTGCATCCAAAAAAAAAACATGCAAGCAAGTGTTTATGATTAGTATTCTCGCCTTTTTCAACTGGCGCAAATTTTTACAAATCCGTTTTGTCTTACGAATCCCATAGAATTGACTAATGAATCACTTGGAATTCATGTTGAATCACATGTGATTCATTATGAATCCCATGGGGTTCAGGATGAAATTTAATTCTTTAATTCTTGTGTTTTACATGTGATTCATTAGTCAATCCCATGGGATTCATGCTGAATCACATGGGATTCATAATGAATCCCAAGTGATTCATCTAGAATCACATGTGATTTTGTATAAATCACAAAGGATTCGTCAAAGAATCACCTGGGATTCTGTATGAATCACTTTACAACAGAAAAAGTGAAATACTAACAAGAACTTCACATGCTTTTTTTACAAGAACTTCAATTGATCTTTTCAACTTGAGTATATGTTAAAAAGTAGTATGTTGTTAGATGATGAGTGTTGTGTAGAATGTTCTAACATAGTGATTTTCTACTTCCAGATTATATAGAATTTCATGTGATTCATACAGAATCCTATGTGATTCATATAGAATCCCATGGGATTCTTTGATGAATCACTTGTAATTCATCCCTAATCGCATGTGATTCATACAGATTACCATGTGATCAAACAGGTTGAGTCTTGTAAAAAATTGTTGTAACTATGAAATTACATTCCATTGATCTCCTCAACTTCAGTATAAGTTAAAAAGTACTATGTTGTTAGATGATGAGTGTTGTGTAGTATGTTGTAACATAGTGATTTTCTACTTCCAGTTTATATAGAATCCCATGTGATTCATATAGAATCCCATGTGGTCCATAAACATACTAGACGAGTATCTTTTATGTGATTCATATAGAATCCCATGGGATTCTTTGATGAATCACTTGTAATTCGTCCCTAATCGCGTGTAATTCATACAGATTACCCATGTGATCAAACAAAATATAAGTAACAAACATGATATTTCAAAGTAAACAAGATATATTTAAAGTGAAGAATAATTTTTCTCATAACATTACACAACTAAAACTGAATCTCAAGTGATTAATCCTTAATCTCATGTGATTCTATCTGATCCCTTGTGATTCATATAGAATCCCATGAGATCCATAAAGATACTTGACGAGTATCTTTTATGTAAAAAAAAAATAAATAAAAAAATAAATAAAAAAATAAAAAAAATCTTTTATCTTTTATAACCCGTGGAAGACGAGTATCTTTTAACCTCCCCCATACACCGGAAACGGTATTGGGTACCCATAACCCGTGGAAGACGGCATTGGGCGTTACTTTTATCTTTTATGTGATTCATAAAAAATCTCATAGGATTTCACATGGAACCCCATGGGATTTTATTGATCAAGTTATTGATATTATGTCTTTTTTATATAGATGCTGATGAATTTGAAGATACTTTGATCCTTAATCCCTTGTGATTCTCTCTGATCCCTTGTGATTCATATAGAATCCCATGTGATCTATAAAGATACTTGAAGAGTATCTTTTATGTGATTTATAAAAAATCCTATGGGATTTCACATGGAATCCCATGGGATTTCATATTGAATCCCATGGGATTTTATTGATCAAGTTATTGTTATCATGTCTTTGATGAATCACTATTATTTCATCCCTAATCCCATGTGATTCATATAACATGTGAATCTCAACAAACAATATAACATAACATAACATTACACAACTAAAAACTCATTTCCTCTTTCTAGATCAAAGGAATATAACATATGAATCTCAACAAACCACCAACAACAACCATAACATCTTTATTATTTACAGTAAAAAAAAAAGAAAAAAAAAAATCTGAATCTCAACAACCACAAAACTCTCCAAGTCAACAATGACGAAGACGATGACGTCACATCTCGAAAACAAAAACAAATCGCTACAGTCGCAGTTTTTAGGCGCCGCTTCCTTCCTCGCTCCTCCGCCAGAGCAATCTTACATATTCTGATGACGGACGACGAACTCACACTAATAACCAATATCACCCTGATCCACCCTCTGTCAACCCGTCGCCACCCCCGCCCCACGTATGGCGGATCGACGAACTCGCCGCCACAGATGCCGTCAACCCCCGCCCCGCACCTCCATTCCGATCAATTTCACTCCATTCCAAAACCCCCAATTCCAAAACCCTAATTTATGTGATTAGATGCGATTGGTTAGAGATAGAGAGAAAGAGAGAAGAGAGTGAGTGAGTGAGTGAGTGTGTGTGTAAAATGATAAGCTGAGAGTGAGTGGGTGAGATGTTAGGTAGAAATTACAAAATTACAAAACAGCCCTTGTATTAATTCATATTGAGTGTTGATGTTTAATCAGGACCATAGGATGAAAGATAGATCAATGATTAAGATGGGGTGATTTGTTTTTTAGATATTTTTTGTTTCGTACTGAACTTTTGTCATTAGATATATCATTATCAAAGGTTAGACATGTCTGATACAGTGTATATCATATGCAACAAAAGTAACAAACCAAAAATTATATTTCAAACAATTTGTTAGTTATATAAAAAAAATATGGACATTTGTTACTGAGTTTGATGTCTGATCTAATGGTTACGTCTGCACCTTTTACACTATTGGTCGCAAGTTCGATACCCATTAGAGCAAAGATTCCGACTCATTTTTAAGTTTTTATACTATAAGCTTATTAGCCTAAACGGAATTGGCTTTTTTTTTTCTTTTTTTTTTGGGGTATACATGGGTTTCCGACTCAACATTGCGAGCCGACTAATCTCAAGACGACTATCCTTTTGGATAGCCCCGAGTCGGCGCAGGTGAACCTCCGTGGGTAATGGGGGGCCTAAAGGGAATCGTTTGGTTTATATATTTGGATACCCGACACTACTACAAAACAGGGCAAATGCTACGGAAATTTGTAACGGAAATTTTCCGTAGCAAATATGCAACGGGTTTGCAACATATTTGCAACAGATTAGCAAGGGCACAGAAACCAGTAGCAAATCCGTTGCAAAAATTAACGTAATTTCTTTTATACTTACTTTTAAATATTCCGTTGCTAATCCGTCATGTTTATTTGAAATTTGTAATGTGTTTGCAACAGTGTATTAAATAAAAAATAAAAAAGAAGCTATTATTAGCTTCCGTTGCAAAATCATTGCAAAATTATAAATAATTGTTACGGATTTGCAACGGAATAACAATAATAATTTAATTTCACTTTATTTTTAATAATCCGTTGCAAATCTATTGCAAAATCCTTAAGGACTTGAAACAAAATTTTCAAAGTAAATATAAAAGAAAATAATATTTGTTTCCGTTGCAAAATCGTTGCAAATTTTTTGTATAATTGTTATTGTTTTGCAACGAAACATGATCTTAATTTAATTTCTATTTATTTTTTAAAATTTTATTACAATCTGCTTGCAATTTACAAAATAATTGCTACGGATTTGCAACGGTAACCGATAAAATTTTGTTTTCTATTTGTTTCAATATTTTGTTGGTATTTATGTTGTAAATTTTGAAACAATTGCTACGGTTATGTAACATATACTATTATTAGTTTCTTTTAGGGGTGACAATTTTTGACCCGATACGAAACCCGATCTGAGACTGACACGAAAATTAACAGGTTCGGGTTGAGTCTAAATAGGTTTCGGGCCGTGTTCAGATCGACCCATCTAACCCGTTTATTAAACAGGTCTGGTGCGGGTTAGGTGTATGTTAAACGGGTCGACCGGCAAACCCGTTTAATATTTTTTTTCAAAAATTAAAATATTATATATACTTTGTTATACATGTTAAATTGGTCGACCCACGAACCCGTTTAACCTGAGTAATGTGCCAACTTGTATAGATAAATGGGTTGAATGAGTCAACCCGAAACCCTTTTAACCTACTCAAACCATGTAACCTATTTAATCCACCAACCTATATAAATATACGGGTTAAATAGGTCTTGTTCGGGTTATGTGTAAACATGTTAGGATTGACAAGTGTGACCCGTATAGTATTGTATTATGTTGCAGTTAGTTGTATTGGTTTTTTTATGTGTTGCAATGAGTTTGTATTATGTATTATTTGCTTGTTAAGTTATATGTTGTTCTAAGAAGCTATATTATAGGTAGTGTATTGGGTTGTATCGAGTCCGCATCGGTTGAATATGGGTTGTACTATGTTACTTGACGTAATGTGATTCGGATTGGTTATATTTAGTCTCTAGTTGTTGAAATTGGGTGTACTGATCCTAATTGTCTAATCGAATTAATAATGAATATGGCAAGTCGACTTGTGTTTTGAATACATCATAGTGTGATAAACATTATCGAACATACCAATACACGTTGGAAGCCATATTATGAACCAATTGATTGTGTACATCCCAACACTTGTTCCCCAGTTGTGATAAGTATCGCTTAGGAAATTTGGAAATTATCAAATAAGACGTATTTTAAACATAAAGAATAGAAACCGGAAAGAATATTGGAGGTGCTGACGCTATTTAGTAGATGGTAATGGTAGATTATAGGGTTTAAGGGTTATGAAAGTATAAATACCCCTCAAATGTGTCATTTGAGGGGTGTGTGAAAGAGGGTGCTTAAGAGTGTATTGAGCGTTTGGTTATAATAAAAGTTCCATTTATATTTCCCTCTTTCTCTACTTCACACCGCACCTCATCACCACCCGAACTTCATTATTTACGTGTATTAGTTGATATATCTGAGGTCTTACACGAAAATGTCCGAATATGATCACATTTGTTCACGAAGCCGTTGGACAGTCGTACATGTTGCTACTAACACGTATGAAATAAACAATATTGAACATACCAATACACGTTGGAAGCCATATTATGAACCAATTGATTGTGTACATCCCAAAACTTGTTCCTCGGTTGTGATAAGTATCGCATAGGAGATTTGGAAATTATCATAAAAGACGTATTTTAAACATAAAGACTATAAACCGAAAAGAATATTGGAGGTGCTGACGCTATTCAACAGATGGTAATGGTAGGTTATAGGGTTTAAGGGTTATGAAAGTAAAGTAAACGTTCACTAAGTAGTTAACTATAATAGGTTAAATAATTGCACAAGATAAGTCATATAGGTTAGCTGGGGCACTTAATGAATTGAATATAACTATAATCATACACGATAGTCGAGATAAATAGGTTTATGAAATATGTGTAGGGACTACTGACCATTACTAGACATGCATTACATCCGACCTACTGAATTAGGAGATGGTTAGTTTTTACGTATGGTATGTAAATCGGTATTAGGAGTGGATTGGGATAGTTGTGTAATGACCCGAATATATGATAAAGATCAAGAAGCTCGAGTAACACTTAAACAAACCATGTGTGTGTTACCGTGTGAGAAACAATATTTTGCCTAAGTGTGTGAACTTATAAAAGGTGTGTGATGCATTCTATTCATAGAAAGACATGTAGGGGTTAAAGATAAACCCTTGATGGATGATCAACAGTTGTGGGGAGGCCACGCGTTAACCCGATAACCAGTTCAGTAAGAAACCCGTTAACCCAACTATCCCAATCCACTCCTATTCATAGAAAGACATGTAGGGGTTAAAGATAAATCATGAATATTAACTGACTGGATCTAAGAAACCCGATAACCCAACTAAACGACATAGGGCTGAGCAAAATCAACCGAAAACAGACCCGACCCAACAAGCCGAGCCGAACCAGGCCTAACCGAACAAACCGACCTTATTCGGTTTGGTTTTCGGTTTTGTATAATTATTTCGGTTTTATTTGGTTCAGGTCAAAACACAACTATTCGGTTCGAACTAGCTAAACCGACCCGACGTTATTCGGTTCGATTTCAGTTTCGTTATGTTTTACTCAGTTCAGTTATCGGTTTACGTTTTACCCTTAATCGGTTTTCGGGTCGGGCCATGTTTGGTCGGTTCGGATCAGGTTTGACCCGTTGCTCAACCCTAACACAACATGATATAACCCAACTCGAATCAACTTGAACCCGATAACCAAAAATCTTTAGAAGAAAAAAATATGTATCTTCACTTCCCGCTTCTTTTTTACCTCCTATTTTCATTTTCCCTCTTGCATTTAATCCTAAGTCGTAGTTTTGCATTTAGCGCCTAAATGCCACTTTCATTTCCCACTTAGCTTTTGTCCACACTATCCTAAGAATAATAGATCTGGATCTTTTTGCTCAAAAATAAAAATAGATCTGGATCTCACACAAACACTTTCCATCCAACCTCACCTCTCATCTCTCACAACCTCTCAACGCCACCACCAATATTCTAACAACTACCACACGAAGCAACCACCAAGACCACCGTAAGCATTGTAAGGATAAGGAAAACAAAACTGTTGGTATGAAAAAAGTCAAGGTGGATTACTCTTGGAAACCTCCAGTCTGTAAGCATTGTAAGGTTTTTGGGCATGATGAGGTTAATTGTAAGATAACACCAGTTAATGTGAAGGAATTTATTGAAAGAGAGAGGCAATTGAATCATAAGAAAATCCAGAATGATGGGTTTAATGTGGTTCAAAGGAAGAACAAGGAGAATGTTAAACATAGCAATCAACCTGCTAAGATGGCATATCAACCAAAACAAAAGCCTAGTGTTACTGTCAATGCCAAGAAGCTGGATAGTGATAAAAGAAAGGAAAGCAATGGTACTACTTCTGATAAAGGTGGCAAGGACACTAGTAAGAATAAGTATTCAGTGCTATCAGATAATGAAGTGATTAGTGCTGATGTAGCTTCAACTTCAAAGGAAATAGAGGGTGGTAAGTCTGTGGATGGAAAAAGGGAAGGGAAGGCCAGTAAAGTAACTATGGAAGGTGTGAGAACTAGCAACAAATTCCCTAGTTTGCAAGAAGAATATAATGTTGAATTCCCTCCCATTCCTACTTCACAAAACCAATATGATGTGTTGATAGAAGAGTATAAGAGAATGCCTGATATATTTTGTACTTTGGCAGAAGGAGGAAGATCTTGTTGATAAGCTTGTTAACAATAAAAAGATACCTACTATTGAGGAAACAAAGATATGGCCATTCAGAATGTTTGAGAGCTACAAGGAAGGATGGGAAGCTAAATGGAAAAGTGAGTGCCCTTTTATAGGGAATTTTCAAAGATGAATGTTGAAAGTGATTTAGTAAATTGGTCACTGTTGTTGTTTGTATTTGATGCTTGTATGTTGGTCTTTGAGTAGCTTGTTGTATGTTTGTTAAGCTCCATTTTCAGTTGTTGTGGTATGTCACGCAATGATTTGGATGCTTATCTTGTATCTTGTTTTTGATATTATATATTTTTCACCGTTGCACCAAAAAAAAAAGACCACCGTAAGCATCTTCTCCAACACGAAACAAAGATACCACTTAACCCGTTGCTGGGTAAATTTCTTATCTATTTGTTCTTATGTGTATAATTTGTATATATTTATCTAAAAATATATTCGAATATAAGTATTTGTTTTTAATTTTAAGCTATTATGATTTGTGATGAAAATATATGTGGCTAATTTTGATTATGTATAAATGATTGGCTGATTTTTGATGTTTTTAGTTTTAATTTTGAAGTATTTTGATTTAGGGTTAATATAAGTTTACCTACATTGTGGCTGAAATTGATTATACATAGATGATTTTGGTGGTTGTTGTTGTTGGCAGGGGCAAACGGGTCAGCAGGAACAAATGGGTCAGCAGGTGAAAACGGATCAGCTGGGGCAAACGGGTTGGCAGGGGCAAACGGGTCGGTCGGGTCAGAAGCGTCAATGTCAACTGGGCTTGGAGAGTCGAATGAGGTAGGAGAGTCAAGCGGTTGAGCCAAGATGGGTTAATAACAAGTCACGTGATCATATGGCAAGTATCCAAACCTTTTTCGATTAGCTACTTTTAGTAGATCGCTATTAAACTTTAAAACAATTAATCGTTATTGTGGGACTGTTTTATAGGAAAAATATCGAGAAGGTATGATTGAGAGTCATGGGGAGAACGTTGATACACACCCACATAATGAGGAACTATGGAACAAAGTCACTCCGCCTAACAGGGGAAATACATTTGGGGCATACAATGCATCTGATCCCATACTTTTGTTAACGGGAACGCCTTCTACTCGTAATTCCAGTACCTCACATCCACCAATGAGATTTTAGAAGGTTAGCTTATTATTTTTCATTTTTATATCATATCTAATCTAGTTATACGAAAACACAATATGTACTACATTACGGGTATAATAATAGGCCGATTATGTTAATATGGGGTTGTTTTTTGTGTAAAATAGTCGTAAGAATGAGTTCTTTTTAACTGGGCAGTAACTAAAGAGTTAAACTGCTAATGCAATCTTGTTGGTTAAAATTGCTCTAAAAATGTCCGTGTTACTTGGAAAATTGCTGCTGTCACAGTGAGTTAACGGGTCAAAACCGTTTTTTTTTTTTTTTTTTTTTATTGAAGTTAAAAAAGATCAAGAAGCTTATTAGAATAGGATTGTACTGATATAACTGATTGTACAAGATTACTGATTTAGTGGTTTGAGTAATTTATTAGCAGATTTAGTTCACAATTTAATGTTGTTGTGATTGGAGTTAATATGTATGAAGTAAGAGCATCCACTATGATAAACCTTTTACAAAGGTTTATAAAATAAAATATCATTAATTTTTAGACCTTTTGATATTATAAACCTACATTCACTATGGTATAAACCTTTACAATTTTATAAAATGTCTTATAGACCAAAATGCATTAAATGTATTGAATTTATAAAGAGGTTCAAGAATTAGGACCTCTTCATGCCACATAGACATGAAATGAGTTTCCACTATAGTTGAAATGAAACATAAACCTTTTCATGTTTTTAGACCTTTTCATAAACCCACCATAGTGGATGCCCTAACTGTTTGTTCCAGAAAAATTGAACATTGACCAACTGAATTGAGTCTATAAAACATGATGGTTTCATGGGACCTAGATAGTAAATATATTAATGTGGTTATAACTGTGCCGACGTAGAAACATTTAGTGCAATATAGGTAGTTATGGCAAATTGTGTTTTGAGTTTCAATATTGGATAGGCCATCCAAGTAATAATCTGAATATGGTTCTCTATGCATCTAATAATTTAAAGAACATACCAATTTGTTGAACTTGCAGCGTAGTTTGTAGAATATAATGATATGAGTATATTTGAGCACCTAAGTAGAATTGCCTTTGAATTCATGTGTAGTCTTGGTCTCTTGGACATCTTGTGATTCTTTATGCAAAACCATTTGAAATTGGTATTTACTACCCCACTGAAACACACCAGTTAATTTAAAGGAATTATACTCATATCTTTATTATGATAAGTTATTGCTTTTGTGTGCTACAATAGGTATTTATAAATTCAAATGAGTTGTAATTGGATTGTTTTTTTTTAGGTTGAAGTGCTAGAAAAATCGTTGAAGGACTTGGAGCAAGCGAGAGAGAAAGACAAGGAGCTTTTTGATGAAGCTATAGAACAAGAAAGAAAGCTTAGCAAAGAAAAACTTGAGGCATTAAAGGAAGAAATGAAGAAAGAAACAAATGAGAGGCTCGCCGAGGCGTTGGCACAATTGAAGGAACAACCTTCTACTCCTCATTCCGCATAAACATTTGTTGATTAAGGTACACTTCGTGTTTCATACACATTTTGTTTTGAAGTAGTACGGTGGATTTGGTAAACTTGGTGGATTATACACATTTTGTTATGAATTGAAGTAGTGCATCCGGTAGGATTTGGTTTGTTACACTTCGTGTAATTCACTTTTGGTTTAGAAGTAGTACGTTAGGTAGGATTTGATAAACTATGTAATATGATATTTGAATGTTTGTCTAATTATTAATTTGGGTTTCAATTGTGCGTTTGGAATTATTTAGTTTTAGATATTTGTATATTATGGATAAAATAGCTAAATGCATTTTTATATATATATATGCAATTAGTTTTGTAACGGAATTATTTTGGTGACACTCCGTTGAAAACTCGTCACAATTTAACCCCGTTTCATATCCATTACAATTGCATACCGTTGCAAAATCCATTGCTACTTTATGCCATTTGCAAAGTTATACCGTTGCAATTTCGTAGCAAACTTATTCCGTTGCAATCTCGTACCAAATATTATCCGTTGCAATTTCCTTGCGATATCTACCGTATATATGATCCATTGCAAAACCGGTTGCTAATTTAGAACGGATTTTTCTTTGTTGGAAAGCTGTTCAATATTTTTAACCCCGTTAGAAATCCGTTGCAATTAAAATTTCCATGGAGCATTAACGCTACGGTAGGAATCCGTTGCAAATGGCCATTTGCAACGGAATTGCAACGGATTCCTGCTGTAGCATTAGCCCAGTTGTGTTGTAGTGCGATTACTCGCTTACAAAATTTCTCAAGCAAGTACTTTTACCACCATCGTACTATTTATGAGTTTTTATTATGAATGATACGGTCAATATTTGGGTACTTTTTTACGAGCTGTCAAGTGGGGCTTTTGCTATTCCGTTTTCACATGAGTCAATGAGTGTAGGAAAAGAGGTTCCTCCATATATATAGTTAAGATAAATCATTGAAAGCAGTTCAAGTTTTGTTTTGTTTATATATACTTGGATACCCGACTACCCGCTAAGGGAGGAGGGAGTGGGCACGGGTAGTGCCTACGAGTTCATGAACCCGAGCGGGTACACCGCCCTGACCTCGTCGGGTAGCCAAATCGGGTAGAGCCTGCGGCTTGTGAGCTCGAGCGAGTATCATGCATTATTTTGAAAAAGTCGACCGTTTGGAGGTCCAACAGCTATATGCAAGACATAAAAAAATCCCTTTAAAACCAAATAACATACACTCATTATTTTTAAAAAAAACACACACTAATCTCTCAAAAAAAATTACCCCACCTTTCAAAAAACACACACTAATCTCTCCAAAAAATGTCTTCGATTCTTCCGAATCGTTATTCCGTCTTCGTCCGACGAGGTATCCACGGGTAGCTCGTTGCAACATATGCTTCAACTAGCGCTCAGATATCTTGAAGACACGGCAAGCTCTAGCGAACTAGCGAAATCGCCATCGGGAAATAGGTCTTCAAACTTTAGAGAATGATTGGTTCGTTGAAACACCAAAGACATTTGAGAGGGCAATATACGAGAGGTGACTATGGTGTTCCCACTATTATGCTTGAAGTCACCGCGTCACAGGATATGTGGATTTGGCATGCTTTTGGTCCCAGGGTCAAACAACGATATCAACGTATTGAATCGGTCGACTTGTATCTTACAGGTCGAAATGGAGCGGCGATGAATAGTTCATTCCACGTGAATGGGCGCTTTACAAAGCGACTACTTGTTTGGCGGATGGAATCTATCCTAAGTTGTCCACATTTGTTAAAGCATACCCGTATCCAACCGAACCAAAGGAAAAGAGATTTAAGAAATTACAAGAGAGGCTTAGAAAGGATGTCGGCGAGCTTTGGTGCTCTCAAAGGAAAATGGAAAATTCTCGATCGAACTCTCCGAGTTATGACCAAAGCGAAGATTGCCAATCAGGTTCATGCGTGTGTTATTTTGCACAATATGGTTATAAAGCGAAGGGAGGCAATCTCCGGTTCATATAATGGATGACTCCCGGTGTTCGACGGCGTGTGATAGCGGAGTTACTAGGCGAAATTCTCCATGACCGTCTTCGATATGATCTCACGGAACGCGTGGCAGTCAATACTTGCCGCATCTTGATGATTAGTGGGTTTTTTATTTTAATCTAGTTATTTTTAAGTATTATGTTATGTTTCTTTTTTTTAAGTATTATGTAATGTTTATATTTTTAATGAAATGGTATGTTTTTATTTTAAATATTGTATGTGATTTTATGTATTTAAAAAAAAATGAAATTCGGGTACTAGGGTACCACTCCCTCCACTTAGGGTAGTGTTAGGGTAGAATTGGGTAGTTTTGAGTTGGAGGGTTTTTATTGGATAGAGGTGATGCGGCACCCAGGGTATTAGGGTACCACTCCCTCCTCCCTTAGAGCATGGGGTATGGTCACATGCCAAATTCCATTTTTCAGTGTCACCTTAGGGCCACTTCATCATCTTCATTTTTAACACTCACACACCAAAAAACCTTTTCACTAAGAACATGCTATTTGGCCCACCCACCCGTTATTTATTATATTTTACAATTTTTAAACAGACTAAAAAAATAAGGAATACAAAAATAAATAAATAATAATAATGTAAACTTTTGTTTTAAAAAAATACAAAATATATTAATTAATGAGGTAAGTAAAGTTGAACGCCACAAAATATATTAATTATTGCTCATTGGTGGGTCATCAATGAGCAATATATTTTATGTTTAAAATTCTTATGTGTATGAGTTTTTTAATACATTTCAAAGAGGGGTTAACATACACAAAAGTTACTAAAGTTTACGGAAAATTTGTCCTAAGTCACTAAAGTTTTTTTGTTGTTATTCAGGTTACTTAAGGGATTAAACGTGGTGGTGGTGGTGGTGGGGCATTTTGAAGATGGGTATACTAGGTTTTAAATCACTTAAGGGATTAAACGTGTGACTGTGTGAGTAAAATGGTCAATGGATGCAATTTACCTTTTTGGACAATGGATGCAATTTTTAAAAACTCAAGGGTAAAATGGTCATCACAATTTTGTATTTTATCTTTATTACTCAATTGAAGACAACAATGTCAAGTTTAATGTCTAAAAGGGGTATTTTTTTTGTTCCCTACGTCGAACTGACATTTGTGACAAGTATGATGCTTTAATAGGTTATTAGCCCTTGATATAAGTATACAAGAGATTTAAAAATAAAATAAGCAATGAAAGTGTAGAAATTTAGAAATATCAGTTTATACCTTATGTGCATCTGAGATGATAGTTAATCCAGTTCCTTGTTGCAGGTTCAAGTCATCATGTTACAAGGACAAAAACCAACACCAATTCAAGTTGTTCTCTACCTTCACAACTGCCCAAGCAGTAGGGTACATCTGATTATTTGCATCCTGTTTAGTTATCTTGCATTGCCTAAGGCTGACATTTATGTGAAATTTTTCTCTAATTTCATATTCCATTTGCAACAAAGGAATGAAAGGGTTTGAAATTATCTTTTTTGAAAAATGGTGTGCTATCCATTTGTATGTGACTAAAGACCCAAGCTTTTAGTTTCTAGAGCACTTATGTTGAAGTTTTAGTGACTTAATTTGGAATGAGTTTTCAAGTTTCATCCAAGATGCCCATAATCTAAAACCACAAATAGGTCTTTTCCTTTCACCAAATATCTTAGATTTAGTCCATTTAGGTGACTGTGGATTCTCATATTTGCTAGTACCTTCACCTGGTGTGCTAGTACCTTCACCTTCTTTGGTACCTTCACCCTTTTTTCGTTGGCTACTTCTGGTTACAACCTTATTCATCTTAAAAGTTAGATTACCCTTCCTTTTAATTGACTTTTTCCTACCTTTTTTGGGTTGTTTTACATCCACATATGGCTTAGCTTGGTTTTCATCAACAGATGGCTTAGGTTGTTTTACATCTACATTTTCTTTTAATAACTTTTTCTGGCCTTATTTTTCATGCTAATATAACCTGCACATTTGCCTGCATCAACATCCCTACCACAGAAAACTAACAACTGCCTCCAATCATTTCTTTGAAATCACAATTGATAACCATTTGTCACCCCATAATAGGCTAAACAAAGCTTCAACTGTTTTGGATGGTCAAATCTCATGCCTAATATAGGTTGCATTTGATTCCAAGTAATTGGTCATGTTTTGGATAAAGAACCGTCTGAACTTTGTGACATTGTCTTCCATATGTGGGTCTTCATTAGAATTGACAGGAACATGTTCATTTAAGAAACTAGTAAAATGGCCACTATTATTACAAAGTTTATTCAAAAAAGGGTCATTTGTAGTTTTGTGCTTAATCACCACATTGTCTTCTCCTTCATTAAAAAAGTCTACATTATCTATATCATCATCATCACTAGAACAATATCCATCAGTAGACCCATCAGATTCATGACTAACGGGGCGTTTCTTTTTCTTTCCAGATTAAGAGCCATATAAATATATGTAGGTCCCATGTGGGCCCATGTCTGTTAATGCATCTAGATGTGGAGAGGATCTCCTTTTATGGCTTGTGGATATAGAGGGATTAGTGGAAATATGTATGCTCCACATTAAAAAAGAACGATATTAAATACTTGTTTGGACTCATGTGGACCCAATCTCTTAGCTAAAGAGAAAAAGAAACACAACCTAAGTACCTTTGTGGCAGCCTTTGAAAAATCAATTGCATTATAACCAAAATGCTTTGTCTACAAACCCATTTGCTTTCATAACCAACCTTTAAAAAATCTTGAACATCCCCATCATGTTTTAGTTTAGTTATACCTTCTATTAATGGTTTGCCTAATTTGCAATAATACATCTTATACAATGGGCCATGCACTAAACGTGTAACTACTTGACGTAAATCTTCATAAGACATACCTTTAAAGTTCAAATCAGTTATTTGCTTTTCATCACCTTGGACATAGCCAAAAGGATCGCATACAAAAACCTCGTCATGTTTAAGGTTGACAGTAAAAACACGACGTTTATCCACTTTTAGGGATTATAATGTTATTATACAATTACAGAAGAAAACACTGAGAACAAACAAGAACCAAGTAATGATTACGCTAACCTTTAGTCATGATGAACGATAATTGAACCAATTACATTGATTTGAACTTAGGGTTCATATGTTAATTTTGGGGGAAAACGGACGGGAAAATTTAGTGCAAAATTAGGGTAAGTGTTTGGGTTTTATATTGTGAAAATTTAGAGAAAACACTACGTGGACAAAAGAAAATGAGGTGGAAATGTTAATTAATGAAATGGAAAAGCTTATTTAATGAAATATCAAAATGACCGGCTATTACTATGACGTGATTGGATTTTGTGTTTGGCAACCGGCTATAGCCGGTCACCTTTGAAAAAGTTTATGATTTTTGAAAAAAGTGTAAAGTTTGGATGGTGATAATGATGTTTTAAAGAGTATGTTGCCCAATTTTAAAAATTTTGTAAAGTATGTAGGTAATTTATGTCTTTCAACCCTTTATCTATACTACTTATAATAGAAGAATGAATCTCTCCTCAGATCTTAAAATTAAGATTTACAAAATACAAAGCACTATATGTACAATACATAATGCGTTATTAATGATATTTCTCATCAATCTTAATTTTAAGGCTAACAAGTCTTAAAGCTTAATGTGCAAAATACAAAGCACTATTAATGTGGTCAAGATATATTTAATGTAGATAATTAATTAACTTGCGTCAATAAAATACAATTAATGCAGCTTATTAAAACTCCCTTTACACAAGAAATACAAATTATCAAGCATCTTTATGCATGGCCAACTAAAGCATAATTCCTGCATTAAAATGTCACTAATACAAATAATAAAAAACATTATACAAATATTCATGCGAAGCGAACGGCCCGGTCCAATGGGCAGGCGTGGTCACGATCCAAAAGGGCACGCTTAAGCGAGTCTAGCAAGTGGGCGCGGGTACGCAGTAAAGCGGACTCGAGCAGAATAGCACGTATGACTAAACGAAATTTTGAAGTCGAGTAAATTTATTATCAAAAGAATTTAATAAACTAAAATACATGATTCAGGAAATTTTTATTTCAAGGTATCCACGCCTTAGCGGGAACCTCGCATTAAATGTCACTAATACAAATAATAAAGCACATTATACACATATTGAGCGAGCGGTCGTCAATCGGACAAAATGGGGTTAAGCAGAACTAGTGCAGGGCCAAATGTTCACTCGAGCCGACGGCGCTAAAATAGAAATTCTTGATATCCGTAAATTTATTGTCAAAAAGAACATAATAAACTAAAATATATGATTTACCGGAAAAATTTATTTCAAAGTACCCGCCGCCGCAATACGCGAGTACCCTGCTAGTTTAAATACAAAACAATTTCACCATTTTGTTGCGGAAAAACAGCATAACAAAGAAAGCGCAAATAAAAGAAAGAAAACATCGCCAATTTCTTTCCAAATTATGTTCTAGCTCCATTCGTCTTTTCCAAAATATGCTTTCACAAAATTTAATAATCGAGCTAGGATCCTATCAAAAGTTTCAACTTACTAAAAAGGTCTAGAATGTAAGGACCAACCCCAAGCAATTAACTGTTTTTTATTGCATATCGAAGAGAGTTGAGATTTAGTAATAGTAAAGTACGAAAACTAAAATAAAAAGTTATTTATGGCAGGTCAAAAGGGGGTAAAACTAAAAGTTAAAGTACATGTATAACAACACCCAAATAAATACAACTCTGTAAATATTCAGATTTCAAAGTATTTTGATCTTGTTAACATCTTTTTGGGCTTTAATTCAAGTATTGTTTATTTGTTTTGCTTCGTGCTGTAAATATTTCAATACTGTTTTCGTATATTTTGTGTTGTTAAAACATTTGCTATGACAATATGTTTATTTACTGACATAATAAGAAGTTAATCGACATCAGAATAACAAATTTAGAGAGGCGAGAATCCAATAGTAAGTGTTTGGCCCGGAGCTCTGCGGTTGAACCTTGATGAAAGAAACCACGCAACGGTTTGATCCATCAACTTTGGGTTGAAAGAAACCGCGCAACGGTTTGATCCATAAACTTTGGATGAACTGAAAAAATGTTAAAACCCCCTTGATAAATGCAAAAACAATTTCAACAGTAGCATAAAACAGAATCTTCATCCTAAAAGCAAGAAAACATGACCACTTCTTTTCCAAATGATAAATTCGAGCTCAACAAAAAGCATCATCTTTACGATATTACACAATATCATATCAAAATCCAAAAATACTAAAAACTTTCCGACTTAAAGTTTCATATTCTTTAAAAACTTGGAGCAAAAGAAGAGTGGTACTGCTATCTCCACCAATAATCTGTCCAACATCCATCTAGGCTTCAACAGAGGCAATGTGGCAGATTAAGTCAACAACACGTGAGCTGCAAATACAAAGTAAAAAAGAAAAAAAAAACAAGTGTCACAAGACGATATGGCAACAACTGGTTGTTATAACTTATACGTGTGTCCACTGACAATACGATGAGTCCAATTGTAAATTGTATCATCTGCCGCTTCTTCAACCTTAGCTAGAAGATCAAAATCCTACAAATTGTATATTAATATTCCAGAAAGTGTAAAAATATTTCCTAGTATATGCAAAAGCTTATCATGACATCAAACCTGCAGCCCAGAGACAATACGTAGAGTGTGAGTACATTGGAGGTAGCATGATGGCCATCACACGAATGGCAATGCAAGGCACAAACGAAACAATGGCATATGCCATGGTCTTTTATCATGTTAATTAATGGGTCAATTCCATATATATCCAATTTAAACCTTTAAATGTCACATTTATCCAACCAAAAACCATAATGCCATAGATACCCAATTTAAACACAACAATTGTCATATCAACCCATTTTACAAATTTATTCATTTTAAAAATCTTAATAATTCTAATTTAAAAATATAGACTATTTCACCCTTGTCTTCTCAATTGGCGTCAAATATCCCACCTTTTTAGTCTATTTTTGGTTTGCAAACTGCAATTTCTTTGAGATAAATAAAGTAACCAATTTCATAAATTATGCGAATGGTTTGTAGAGGATAAAATAAATACTGTTACAGTTAATTGCCAAACTATTGCGAGTTCAATCACTAGATTACAATACATTAACATCCTTTACTAGAGAGGTTTGGTGTGGAGTGCTTCGGTTGGCTCTAACAGGTATAGTGTTTTTTTACGTATTAGTTTGTTGTTTGATTATTGTTGTCACTTGGAGATGTGTTTCTAAGAAGGGTATAATGAGTATTTAATAATGTATATTGAATTTTAATTGATTTAATAATAAAATGGGTAAATATGAGAAATTTGTTGTTTAAATTGGGTATATACGACTTTTTAAGTGTTTTGTTTGGAGAAATATGTCATTTTAATGTTTAAATTGGGTATATATGGAATTAACCCATTAATTAACTATATAGATTCAGATGCAAGTACCTGTATCCCCATTCGTTGTCGTACCACGAGACAAGTTTCACGAAGTTGTCGTTCAAAGCAATTCCAGCCTTGGCATCGAAGATGCTTGACCTGAATACAAACAAACATGTCAATAAAATATACATAAAGAGGGAGAAGTAGTGACTGATGTATTTGATTATGAAATTTTTGAAACTTTGACAAGACGTTTACCTGCTGTCACCAACAAAGTCGGCGGATACAAGATCCTCGTCAACGTATCCCAAGATACCCTTGAGCTTGCCTTCTGATTCCTCCCTGTTTTCATGTTAAAAACGACCATTAGCAATTGAGAACACATTAATGAAAAGAGCATTTATAGCCGAGGACACGCATTTGAAAAATCTTACTTGATAGCAGCCTTGATCTGCTCATAGGTAGCCTTCTTCTCGAGCCTGACGGTCAAGTCAACAACTGAAACATCAGCGGTTGGAACATGGAACGCCATACCAGTCAACTTCCCGTTCAGGGCTGGCAACACTTTGCCGACAGCCTACACAGATAAAAACACACAACATACGAAATTAAACATTTATGTAACTACTATTACAAAAACAAAAAAAAATATTCTTATAACACGCTTATACCTTAGCAGCTCCAGTGCTGCTGGGAATGATGTTGAAAGAAGCAGCTCTTCCACCTCTCAAGTCCTTCATTGATGGTCCATCAACAGTCTTTTGGGTAGCTAAAACATGATTCACACAATGTTAAAATCGTTTTACCACCAACTATAAGTAACGGGCTGAAATACTTTAATGATTAACTGGTTGCAATGCTACATACCAGTCATGGCATGCACTGTTGTCATAAGACCCTCAACAATGCCAAATTTGTCATTGATAACCTTGGCCAAAGGAGCAAGGCAGTTGGTTGTGCAACTAGCATTTGAAACAATGTTAAGCTCAGGCTTGTATTCCTTCTCGTTGACACCCATAACAAACATAGGTGCATCAGCACTTGGAGCAGAGATGATAACCTTCTTGGCACCACCCTGAAAATACAAAATCACATTCAGTCCAATGTTGGCCAACTATAAAGTAAACATGAAACAAACAAAGATTTAATCAGACCTTCAAATGGGCAACAGCCTTGTCCTTGGCGGTGAAAACACCAGTGGACTCAACAACAAAGTCAGCTCCAGCCTCACCCCATGGGATGTCTTCTGGGTTCCTATATTCCACAAAACAAAATATATATAAACATCGTACTATTTGTTACATGTATTAAATCTCCATTATGATGGTTTTAGATGTTACCTGATGCCAAAGACAGTGACTGTCTTCTCGCCAAAGAGAAGGGTCTTCTCATCCTTAACCTTAAGCTCGTGGTCCTTCCATTGGCCGTGGACGCTGTCATACTTGAACATGTATGCCTGCCAAGTACCATAAACAGTATATAATTGTAGTTAAATAAAACAAATCTCACAAGCCCATATCCATATTCAAAAACCGAACCATTAATAAAATTCATACACACAATCAGATCATAAAAACTACTTTGACTTTAACAAAATGAAAAGTATACCATGTAGTCAACAGTGATGAAGGGGTCATTAACAGCAACAAGCTCAACATCATCTCTCTGAAGAGCAACTCTCGCAACCAGCCTTCCAATCCTTCCGAAACCTAAATCACAAAATAATATTCTGTCAATCAAAACCACAAACTGACATTAATCAAAACTCAGGAAACAATATGAGTACCGTTGATTCCGATCTTAATCTTCATGTCAATCTTTTTGTCAGATTCTAACATCCCTTCACCTTCGAGTTTCCCACCATTGCCACTGTCATTCTCACAGTGCGGAGATACAAAGCTCTTTACGAACACAGGGCAATGAAAATTATAATTACACTCACAGTTTGTAATCAACTTAATGTGATCAGTTCGAAAGGGATGTAAAGGACGTTTAAGGCTATGCACCAATTTAGGAGCACCCGAACCTTCCTCTAATATCCAAATGTTATAATGAAAAGGGAATTTATCCTTGAACATTTTGCAAGTCATCCTTGGTATCATTGTCTTATAACCCGGTGGTGGTGACCACTGACTCCAAGATTCACTTACATTGTAGTTTTTCATCACCCATATTTCAGTATACACTTCGATTGAATCCATGCCAATTCTAGAAGTGATGCATAAGCACAAACAACCTTTTACAGTACCCAATGCATACTTGTTGTCTTTAAACAAGTACAGTTCACAGCATATGGACTTCCTTAAGAGCCTCATTGGACAAATGAAAAGAAACAATCATTATCCTATGACTTTCATCATAGAAGAGCCAATGAATCGCTCCATTACATAGAGTACCAGCAGCAGGCCCACAAACGGTGATAAACGCCCAGTACTTTATCAAGAGCAACTGATGTCCACACATTTGATTTCAACGTTAACACTTTGAAAACATACTCCCTAGAAGAGAACCGATAGAATCCTATAACAAGCTTGTAACGCCTGTCGTCATGGTCGAATCATAGGCGTCAAAAAGCATACCATATTTGTCAACCCACCTTGAGGAGGAGTTAGTTCTTTGATGTGTTGGGATTCAAACAAAAATTCACCATCGCATCCATCGGAGAACAAATGATGCATACCGGACCATTGGAAGGCAGAACAAGATAATGAGATGAATCAAGTTCGTGTAGTAATAAGTCCCCTAGAGGAATACTCTTGAACAAGGCGGTCCCGTCGAGATCAATCAGTAAAATACCAACCCGCTTTGCTTTCTCTAGGCGAATGAAGTCGAGAGAATTTGGCAAACTGAGTACTTGATATCAACGAATTCCATGATTTGCAGACACTTTTGCATCGGAGGACATCCTCAACTTGCGCTCTTGCTAGTATCTGTTCAAGAATATCTTGCTAGACGAATATTTTTGCTAGTATCAAAGATATTCTTGAACAGATACTAGCAAGAGCGCAAGTTGAGGATGTCCTCCGATGCAAAAGTGTCTGCAAATCATGGAATTCGTTGATATCAAGTACTAGCTTGCCAAATTCTCTGACTTCATTACCCCAGAAAGAAGCTGGTTGGTATTTTACTTGATTGACCAGATGCCTTGTTCAAGAGTATTCCCAGAGACTTAACTGCGGGGATTCATCTCATTATCTTGTCGGGTCTTCCAATGGTCTGGTATGCATCATTTGTTCTCCCGATGGATGTGATGGTGAATTTTTTGTTTTGAATCCCGACACATCGTGAAAGAACTACTACCAAGGTATTGGGTTGACAAATATGGTGGCGGTTTGGCTATGATTCATGGCCATAGACGCATGCAAGCTTGTTATAGGATTCATCGATTCTCTTCTAGTATGTTTTCAAAGTGTTAACATTGAAATCAAATGTGTGGACATCAGTTGCTCTTGATAAAGTACTTCGGCGTTTATCACGGTTTTGTGGCCCAAACGCGGTACTCTATGTAATGGATCGATTCATGGCTCTTTATGATGAAAGTCATAGGATAATGATTGTTTCTTTTCATTTGTCCAATGAGGCTCTTAAGGAAGTCCATATGCCAGGTGAACTGGACTTGTTTCTTTTCTATGATGAAAGTCATAGGACCTTTGATATCCTAAAACAAAACAGAAAAAAGCACAGAAATAAGTTTCGTCTTAAGTTATTTTTATATTAAAAAGAATCTTTACATATTTACTAGAGTACATAACTGATCCGCAAGTGCAAGTACAACTATATTTTATTCAAAACAGTCAGATACAGAATCCAATAAGTACAAGTTAAAGCAATTATATCATCTAAACATCTCTATAAACATGTATCACTAAAATCAACAATTAAACCATTTTATTTAAGGTAAAATAAACATATATGCATACAAAACAGCAAATCACATAAAATAGCAATACGGTAACATAATAACAAACAAGAATCATGAACGTAAAAATCAAAACAGCATCAACAAATATACAAACACATTCGGTAAAGCGCATACATCAATCACTCTAAATTAAAACATGGCAGTCAATTTAAATAGATGTGAACATATCGCTCAAACTCATTAGCCACAATGTGACGACATGTAAACGATATCATACAAAAACACCATACCGAATAATTAAAACTTGGATGCATAAAAACAAACAAGCCTAGACAGAAAACTCAAAACATTACATACACAATCAACTTAACATATCAACCAATGCATAAGGGGGTGTTTGTTTCGGCGTATATAGCGGGCTTATGGCTTATGTGGTTTTCGGTTTATGTTTAATAAGCTCACTTATGTGGCTTATTTTGGAAACTTGTAAGATTATATAAACTTATCATGACATGATAAGCTTATATAAGCCAGAAAATCTCAAAATAAGCCACAAAAAGTGAGCTTATGAAACATAAGGCGAAAAACAAATAAGCCATAAGCCGGCTATATAAGCCAAAACAAACACCCCCTTAAACCTATAAAATGTACTATATTATACTATCAAGAAACACAGCTTGAAACTCAAACAACAACCTAGTACCAATTTAAACATACTAAAACATTCAAACTCATAAATAAACAACCATATTTAAGTAAAAATGTGAAACTTCTATAATCACATGTAATAACAACACATATGTAGTAAAAATGGTAACAAAATAAACAGATATCTATATCTATACCACTTATAATACACAAAGCACTCTCTCTCTTCATTAAATTTCAGACTTTTTCAGACTTGTAAGTGGTTAAGCATGATGTACAAGACATTAAAGCCTAAAAATTCAGAACCACATTAATGCATCCAAAGTATGATGTAAGTTGTTGCGTATGTTTTTTCCAGCCCCACACAGAAAAAACATTTGGTTCCGACCATGTGGTTCGCAAAAAAAGATCGAAAATTCCAAAGGTTACAAAAAAAACCCGATCGGTAAATGGTTTCGACCCCGAAACTACCCGATCTGTAAATGGTTCCAAACCCGAAACTTCTCGATCGAAAACGCACAGATAGATATATTTTTGTGGTTCGGTTGAGATAAGAAAGAAAGATAGATAGAGGGTTTGTTTGTAGAGATAGATCTTGGTATTTTTTTTTCTTTGTAGAGATAGATCTGTTTTTATTTTTTTGTAAAGATGAAATGTGAGAGATTTTCATGAATGGTGGAGGATATATGCTTGTTATTTTGTGAGGCTGAAAAGAGAAGTGAGAAAGTGAATGCAAAATGTTAGGTGTTATGAGTGGATAGAGTGAATGATGGTTTCAGCAGAAAAATATAGCATATACCAATTACCAATTATACCTTTTTAATTTACTTATTAGTTTTTATTTTTCTTAAAAAAAGATTGCCAATGTGTTATGTTATTATTGGTGTCTATTGTTCACCACTTTAAAGTGTTCATCACGAAACATAAATTTATATCTGTTCTATATTATTTATAATGTGAAGAAGACTCCTCTTCTTAATTTTAAGACGTCAAGAAATTAAGCATGATTTACAACACTTTAATGCACCCATTTTCAGAATTACAACAAAGTAAGCATATTGTACAACAAAATAAAGCGTGGTGTCATTTTAAAACCAAAATTCTATCAAACAACATTGATCTATTAAAACACCCCACCAAAAAATTACAACCATTTAAGCACAATGTCTGTACAATAGCGCAACCAATTTTCAGATTCAACAAAATAGCATAGTGTACAACAGAATAAGCATGATGTAATTTTCAGACTTACAACATTAATGCTATTAAAGTGGTCAATGTTATTAATAACTATAATGACTACTACTTACAAGAAAAGAAAAATAGTGTACAACACTTTAATGCACATAATTTGCTGACATACAAGACAAGAAGCATAGTGTACAACAAAACACCACATTAATGCTATTTAATGTAGTCAATTATTTAACTGGTCAATAGATACAATTAATACAATTATTAAAAGCGCTTTATATAATAAATACAAATTATCAAGTATATTGTAGCCAAATTAAACACAATTTCTGCATTAAATTTCACTAATACAAATAATAAAGCATATTATACAAATATTCAGCGGTCGAGCAGACGCCCAAATGGGCTTGAGCCCAAACGGTAGCGCGGACCAACGCAACTTAAGCCCGAGAACAGCGGAGACACGACGGCCAATCGGGTTCGAGCCCGAACGGGCACGGGCTATGCGAAATTCTTGATATCCGTAAATTTATTGTTAAAAAGAACACAATAAACTAAAATACATTATTCATGGAAAATTTTTATTTCCGGGTACCCGCCGCTGCAACGCGCGGGTACCCTGCTATTTATACAAAGAAACAGCATATTTAAGTAAAAATGAAAGGCTAATAAATAGTTATATTTAATACCTAGGTGATGAATCTGAATGAAAGCGTGAGAGTCGCCGTTAAATTTGCAAATGAGACTTTAAATATTATAAGTATTTATTTGGTCATTCGGGGTTTAGGGGTTTTTATCAGCCGTTGGATTGTTTGATCTGACGGGTGTGGGTTGATGTCCTTTTTCAATTTCGGATTTTTTTTTTCATCATCATCTTAAATTTAAATATTAATATATATACTAATAATTATGAAATTTCCTTTTTTGATGTGTTAAAATAGGTATTCATTTTTAATTTGACCTGTTGAAATTTATTGTGGTCTTATTTTTATTAAAATTATTTATCTTGAGTTCTTGACAATAATTTTGAGACGGATAAAGTAATAAATTTAGTTTATGTGATAAATATTTAAATTAAAAATTCAATTAAGCCTATTTTTTTATAATTTAGATATATAATGAATTGTTTATTGTTAAATAAGGTAAATTATACCGTTACGACGAGTACTTTTTAATTATTTTTTTATACACGGACACTTTGATATATTTTCGACAAACTTTTACTTTATCTCTGGTATTGAAAATAATATGACATATCACATGTGATTTAACACTAATATCGAAGTTCGAACAATAAACATTTGTACTAAAATTGATATAAGTATTTGTCTATAAATCAAAAACTTTTCTCGTTTTTTGCAATGAAAAACACACATTCATTGCTATCCAACCATATATCACACACTATATTTCATTTATATATTATAGCAATTTATTTGTGAAAGTTCTATAATCACATGTGATAACAACACATGTAGTAAAAATCACATGTGAATGAGATCACGTGTAATTAAATCACATGTGATTTTATGTGTCTAATCCAAGTTTGATGAATTAACTGTACTAATCTATAATTTGAAATATAATGTGTTATATATGGTTAGAAAGCTACGAATGTATAGTTTCCAAGAAAAAAAACGGTGAAACTTTTAAAATATTCGGGAGACTTTATCTTATAACTGTTGTCATTCCACAGGAGTATATGACAATGTCGCGGGCCCCTCTTTTGAAACTCAATCGTATATAATAGTATGTCACCCACCAAGAGCTTGTTTGATGTTGGCTCTAGAAGGATTTCCATCTTCATTGTGAATACTTTACGTATCACTCGGGTGTTCTGGCAATACCACAAGGATAATGCGTAGGACTCTTAATATATATTTTCTTACTATCCACGATGTATGAAACAACAATCATATTGAAAGTGTGTCCTAATGAGATTTATGGATAATCTCTTGGCTCTAGACTCAATAGTGCATTTTAGTAGTCAGAGACTAGAGCGGTGTCTCTTGTTTCAATATCAACATGACTCGTAATGAGCGGTCGATAGATCATGCAGGGTTCCCCGTGAGAATGAAACAAGTCCTTTTAAGAAAACTTGAGTGGTTAGAAGGTTTAGTGCAGTGCGTCACTAGGTCCATGACGTCTTGTCTTCAATACCGATAATATCTTCGTAACAGCCAGTAGCATATGAATGGAACCCGGTATCTGCCCTAAGGTTGAATATTTTGAGGGCTATTTCTTTTCACCCTTTATCTTTATATTTCTTTTTCATTCTTCAACCCCTTCAGCGCTTACCGAGACTTCATTACTAGAACCTCGTTGGGTATGTTCCAGTGCTAGCTCCATCTCAGTCGGCACCTTTCCTTTATTCTCACTTTTCTCCTTTTTTTAATCGTTCCTAAGGACTTCTATTCTAACTAGAGGATTGTCCCTAGGAAGATCCCTCCGGCTCTGGCGGGATCGTAGGAACGAATACCTAACCTTACCATCCTTATAACTCCAATAAAGTGAATGCAAGGTCGGTCATGTGATACTGTTCTCTCCGCCTTAAAACTAATTGAAAATCAATCAAGTTACTTGTGATAAAATATCAAAGCCATTGTACCTCGATAGTTTTGAAGATTTTGAAACGTTCCCCCTCAACATGTGCATCGATTTTCGAAAACTTTTTAGCACACGGAGGAAGGAGTACCATATTGAGACTTAAAATCACACTTTTAGCATAGTGTCCCAGTGACTCCTCGTGTTCTTTCCTACTTATTTCCAGGGTCTTTTGAAGGTCATCATCCTTTTCATCTTGCAAAGTTGGCTCAGTGAAGGGAACACCTTCATCCACAAACTGATCCACCAACCTTCGTGTTCTTTTAGATCCACTTTTCTTTCCCTCGTCACCCATTTTGGTTTTCTTAGCATGAACAAGAACATCGTTAGCAGTGGATGCCCCCTTACGCTTCTTGGGTAGAGTGTCATAAGTAGGTTTGGTGGTCTTGGATTTTGGCTTTCTTTATGCGGTTGGCTTTTGTTGTTTGGTAAACTTAGTCGGTTTGGGAGCGGGAGGTTCAACATCACCAACTTGTTCACCAGCTAGATACCTTTGATGCGAAGCCATTTTATCCAAAGATTCCTGATAGTATGGTGCATTAAGTATATCACTTGTGATGAGAGCTCCTGGTATAGCCTTCCCAAAGAATTCTTGTTTGGTTCCCTTTGCCATGAATTTAAGATTCCCAAGGACATGCTCTTCATATGGCAAGTGGAGTGGAGAATCTAATCTTGGGTGGAACTCGTGCTTGCTTTAAAAATGATGGATTATCAACTTAGTGAATCTGACACTTGGAATCATAAGAGGATTGTTCTTCTTCTTTCCTGCTTTATGTTGTACCAGAATCATCTTGTCTTCAAAGTAAAAGTGGATGAATTGAGTGAATTCTTCCCAAATCCTTTCAGCAAAATCAATGTTAGCACAATTAACGATCCCCCAAAGAATCTGCAGCACCAAAGCTCTTGGTCTCTCAAAACCTGAAGTCTTCCTGTGAGACATAATTTGATGATTGCCCTCCATGGCTGATACATTTCATTTGTTACAAGCGCAAATAATTTTTTGACATCTTTAGGGTAGCCCAGATCGTTGACAAAGTTGATAATACCTTCTGGTGTTGGTGGGGGAGTGAACGGATTGTTTTCAACGACTGGTGTGATCTGAAGTGCGTCTCTGACTGTGTGTTTGTCATATCGTACTATATCCCATAACTGTTGAATGTAGATGGCTGGAATAGTGGAGCAAGTCGTGAACGCACTAAAGAAATTGGTTTGCTTCAGTATGTCCACAACAATCTTGTAGATAGGATTGCTTTGAGTCTTTTCTACATCCAAATAACAGTTGCTCTTTCCAATAGGACCCAACTATCATGAGATAGGGTTTGTTCATCTGTACGAGTAGGTGGTAGAATAGCAGGTGCTTGGTCAGCAGGAGCATTAATGTCAGCCATTGTAACTGCACAATCACATCCACAAAGAAGTATACATACAGAAAGGTGATGTTAGATGTGAGTTACAACTTGAGATTAAGACATACATGTACTCAATCCGAGGCAAAGGGACACATAGATCTTGTTGATGTGATGGTTAATAGGGATGGTCAACTCTAGAGTCAACAAAAGTAAACTCATCCATGAGAAGACATAACCCCATGACCAAGGCACAATGATCAAAATGTAATCAGACAAAGCATAGTTAAGACAAACCGCAATGTACAAACCGCAATAGTCAAAGGCAGTCTGACAAATCGCAGCTAGACAAACCGCAATGCCCAAAACGCAGAGACTATTTAATTGTGAGATAATCAAAACGTAAGGGGCAAACCGCAACAAGCAAAACGCAAGAATATTATATACACAAATAGTCAAACCGCAAGATTTTGAAAATTTTGGCAGAGTGGGTCATACATTTTACTAATTAAATAATCTTCATTTACAAAATGCATTAATTGCGATTTTTCCTGATTTATTAATATTGTTATCAAAACGCAAATGAGAACTGAACATACAAAATGCATTATGGCATATTATAAGCAAAACGCAATCAAGAGTATTTAGGTAAAAAGCAATCAGGAAACTTTATCCAAAACGCAATCAAGAAGCACTCAGCAAATCGCAACCAAGAATGATTCTATACGCAGATATATAACATACATAACAGGATAGAACAAAGCAACATTAACACTATATACACACCCTCACCAATCCAAATTAATGGAAGTTAACACCACTCAAGCCACAACATCGATTGGCCAAGACAATCGCAAAAAAACACTCGACAAATCATAAAGGAGAAAAATCTAGGATAGGGGAAATAATTATGTAGAAAACTAGAAGGGGGTTGAATAGTTTATCAATTAAAAAATTTGTTTTGAAACTTATTGAAAGATCAATTGATATTGATCTTTGATATGTAAATGAAATATGTAAGCAATAAGTAAAGTGTAAATAAGGAAAGAAATGATCAAACCACAACAAGTTGTTTATAGTGGTTCGGTCTACAAGGACTCTTTTTCCTTGCCCTACTCCACTCCTCGAGTCTCACACTCGAGAGTTTAACTTCACTAGTCAACAAGCTCCTTTCACAGGTGGAGAAACCTTTACCAAACACACTATTTCGACACTAAGCTAAATGTCGAGTTCTTTCCAAGGGTATAACCACTCCCACACACAATGTATTTTGAGGACTAAAATACTAACCACTCACACTCACAAGTTGATAGTTTAGCAAACAATGAAGTATGAATCAACACTAGATCATACAACACTAAACAAACAAGACTTCCAACTTCGTGTTTGAAGCTTGAATGTGACTTGATCTTCTTTGCTACAAAAGAGATCACTAATATGATATGAAACTGAGTTAGAAAGGTTAGAGAAAAGATATGTATGAGATTATGATAGAAAGGGTCGAAAAACTACTTGGTTTGGCTTTGCTATTTATAGCCAAAACCATCCAACCTCCAGCGGACACGGACCCTTAAAAGGGTTAGTTATAACTTTGGTGCGAGAGTCACGACGACAAGATATCAAAATCTTTTCTAAAGTCAACCATATCTATGCAAGATTGTGTAAGATATGAAGAGTCCAAATCTACACAAAATATCTAATGAAATCTTCTAATGATTTCCATGATGCATCACATGATGTCATGTGTTGTTTTTCTATTTTTAGAAATATGCAAGTACATATGTAATTTTTAGTTTTTAAGAAACTAAAACATTCTAAAAGCTACTATCATACATTATGGTTAGAGACATATCAATATATGATTAATCACAATGTAAATGCTTGAGTGATGAAGATATTGTTTGAAAAAAGCTTGTTTTAATATCTATTAAACTTGACAAGCTTTAAGCTTTAAAAAAATTAAATTTACTTTTGTCGTAAACAAAATTTAGGTAAAGATCAAAAATCTAAATAACGTTTAATGACGATATTTGTATTAACAATCTCTCCCTTTTTGTTGAGGATAAAACATAAATTTTATTTTTATAAAAGATGTAAAGATTGTACAAGAGTTATAAAAATATTAGTTTTAGAACTTGAAAAAGAAATGATAATGCAAGTATATAATGTTTGACCTTTTTTAGAAAAGTCAATGTATGCAACCAATGAAGCATGATGTTAACTTTTTTTCAGAAAGTCAAAGTATGCAGTTTGACTTTTTCAGAAAGTCAAATATTACCAATGAAGCATGATGTTGACTTTTTCAGAAAGTCAAAGTATGCAGTTTGACTTTTTCAGAAAAGTCAAATATAGTCAAGTTATATATAATTAAAGTCATAGTATGCAGTTTGACTTTTTCAGAAAAGTCAAATATAGTCAAGTTCTATATAATTCTCCCCATTTTTGTCTCAACAAAAAGAAGATGCGAGGCGGAATGTGTAATGAGCCCGAGCCATTATCTCTCCCTTGATCCAAGCTCCCCCTAAATTGGGTGCCAATGGGAAGATACATGGATTGTGAAAAGCTACAAAAAGATTTGTTAGTAATAATCATCATTAATAAGCATTTCCAAACACTATGTAATAAGCACCAACAATATAGAAAACACCATTCATTAGTTAAAATTTTTCATGATTTAAAAACCATGAAAAGAGAACACAATGAAGTGTTTGAGTACAATAAACAAAAAAAATAATCCTAGAAAAGTAAAAAAAAATGCTTAGAAAAGCTAATGTAGGACTATTCTAATGAGATGGTGGATGAGAAAGAGCGTTGAGTCGCTCAAGGATGTGATTGAGGATGAACCTCATTTCCTCTTGGAAGTCATGGACCATTACCCGGGTCCGATCAATGGTTTGGGCGGTTTGCTCACAAGTTGAGCAACCATGCCTAGGGGGTAGTATGATTGATGAGGTTGTGGTGGTGGAATGGTAGATGTGTTGGTGTTGTTGTTGGTGTTTGGAGTGGTGATTATGGAGGCTAGCAAAGCACTTTGCATTTGCATAGTCTCACTTAGGTGAGAATCCACCATATTTGAGAATTGGGTGTTGGGAGGAGTTCGGCATGAATTTCCTCTCTTGTGGGATGATCTTCCCACATGGACTCCTCAATGTCCTCTATGTGAGGGGACATTGATGTAGGGAGTGGTTAATCCCTATACAAAGGACCATGGATGTCTTTGTGGATGGGGTGGAAGAGAGAGGTATTGGTAAGGGGCGTTTGGGTCAAAGCATGGTCTAGGAGATTCATGAGCAATCCGCTCAATAGTGCCAAATGATGGCAATGGTGGTGGATGACTAGGCCTAGGAGGCAAATCTTCCAAGTCCTCCAAGAAGGGATTTGGAGAGGTGGGAGGTGTGCAAAAATAACTCCAAAGGAATGAGGGTTGGAGACTTTGGTGGTGATGGTGTTTTTGATGTTTGGAGGGGTGCCGGTGGTGGTGAGGTTGGTGTTTTTGTGGGTGGTGAAGTGGTGATTACAATGGGTGATTGAGTAGGAGTAGCCAAGGTTAGGCTTGTGGCATCCCTTATGGGAGATGAGATTGTGAGTGGAGATGACTCGGATGAGGAGCTCAAGTTGATGAAACAACAAGGCCTTACGCTAATCCTATACGTTTTCTTTCAAGGTTTGGTTGAAGGTGAAGTTTTTGTCATTTTGACTTAAGCTTTTGCTAGGTGATGGTAAGAATGGAGAAGGTGTGAGGATGATCATGGTAAAACCTCTTAATTTATAGAAGTGAAAAATTATGGAGAAATGTGTTTGATTTGATGTTAAACCATAGAAGAGATGAGGTTCCTAATGATTTGGAAGTGGGTTAAATGCTAGTCATATCACCCAAGTCAAACCATACAAGAGGGATGGAGTGAAGAAGCAAAGATTTGCAATAAATGTGTTCTAATGATTGGAAGATCTTAACAATCAGATTACTCACGGATTGCAAGGTACCAAAAATTTGGTTCCTTCCTTTATGCAAAAAGGCTCCTTGGGTGAATTTTTCAAATTTTTGAATTTTGGTGGGAAGTGGATTTCTCATATGCCTAAGTATGTTATACTAGTCATAATATGTATAAAAACTAGTCAAGATTAACTTACAAGCAATATATGGTAATTTGGAATGTTGAAATAACCGAAATTCAGAAAATTACCTAGAGGATCCACGACATCAAATTTTTATACAGGCGGAACCCTTAAAAGGGTGTCGTCCGTCCGCCTCACTTCTGGCGGTACCATTTCTCAATACAGACGGAACCAAAAAATTGGTGCCGTCTGATCCGTGGAAGCCCAAAAAACAGACATAACGTATTTTCAAGTGTCGGGGACATTTCCGAAACCTGAAATTTTGCTCAAAACATGTGACACTAAGTACTTCTAGTTAGGAAAAGTAAATAACACATACACAAACATAGTGGAGCATAGATTTTGAGCAAGGCCTAGCGATTTTCACATTATAGTGAAAATGGGTAAAATTTGATAGCATATGTGTGCTATCCCCCTGCATAAGATTGTTAGCATACATTATTGTTTTCAGTTATATCATCATCCTACAAAATAAAAACAACCAAATTGTATCATACACCAAAGTTATTGTCTTGTTCCGAACACTCCCTTAAATGGACCTTCACTTGTCCAACTTCTTGTAAATCTTACTCATCATCCTACCAAGGCACTTGAACATTCTCATGGTTTGCTTGAACTCCGTTGATTCATTCTCAATCTCGGGAAGCGATGCATAATACTCATGAGGTGGAAGGCGAGAATTTGGAAGACCATCCTCAGAGCTATTTGATGATGATGATGATGATGGAGTTGGAGGTTTTTCTCTTTTGCCTTTTGTCTTAGCAACTCGCTCGTCACTCAAGGGCACAAAAATGTGAGGGATGAGCTCATAGTGAATGTGCATCCCTTTTGGGCTTGGTGGTATTGGGGCATAGGCTCTATAGAGACTGGTGAGAAGCATCCCGTATGGAAGAGCAACCGATCCTTGAGTTGGGATATCAATCATTCTCCTAGCGATGTAGTAGGCTAAGTTGAATCGTTGACGAGTGGACAAGTTATAGAGCATGTGGCAAAGGCAAGCATTGATGTGATCCCTATTCCCTACGGTGCTAATGACATTGGCTCTAAGTAATTCTTCCCATTTCTTAAATTCGGGCTTAAGTTCACTTGGCTCCATTCCATATGGATCTCGGTTTACTTTTCCTTTTAGGGACTCTCAGGGTTGTATCTCCCCTTGGGATAAATAGGTGCTCACAGATGACATCCTTATTTACTAAAGGTGTTTGGTAGGGACGAGAGCGGTCATTGATTGCATCAAGGATGGTGAGTGACCACTTATCCGAGTAGACACATGTCCCTCGGTTGGGAATTCCAAGCACTTGAGCAAAGTTGGTTAAAGAAATGGTGTAGTCGTTTTGATTGATCTTAAACCTAAGGCTAAACTCATCATCTTCGTCAATAAAACCGGTGACACTAGCATAAAACTCTAAACACAAACCTAGGACAAATAGGTTCATCGATGTCAAGGAGACAATCGAATTGAATAACGGCTAGCTCTTCACGGAGATTGGTATTTTCGATAAAAGAGGAGTGAATGGTTCTACCCTTATGGAAGTACCTAGTTTCTAAACTCTTAAAGATTTCGACTTGTTCTTTGGTGAGTCCCTTGGTTTTGTGAGTTTGGGAATGTAGCTAAGGGTATCCTTGTGATCATAGAATCTTGCGGCTACCATGGTTATTCCTAGGAGTAAGAATTAACATGTTAAAAATGAGAATGAACTTTAACGTTTTGGTTCTAGTGTGTGCCTATCTGAAAACAATTTGGAGTTGCGGTTATCTCGACTCATTTTATGCAAAAAAAAAAATGGTTTTAGTGGGGTGTTTGGCAAATACCATGAGATAACCTAAATGCTCCTAATTCAATGTGGCTTCATTTGAATATACACGGGAATGCATATTAGTTATGCAATACCTTTAGTATTCAAGAGTATGCAAGTGATAAAAATTTAACGTTTCTATTTGTATTAACAATGAAAAATTGTTTTCCTACAAGTGAGAAGCTTTTCAAATTTTTTGACATGGGGTGTTTGGTTATTTGAATAAGGCCTTATAGTCATTATCTATTGATTAGTGAGAAGCATGATTTGTTTGTGCAATATGATAATGTAGTGCCTAATTTCAATGACTAGTATGCAATTTGCCAATTGAATCCATGTTTTGTATAAGAAGATACACAAACCTCATGTAATGATTTTGTGCGCAAATTAGAATTCTAGACTCATATTAAAGCGATAAAATGTAGTTAGAATACTTACAATGATGTTATCTCTGGTGATTAGTGGATGAGAAGATGTCAACAATGAGATAGGTTTAATGTTTACACGTTTTAGTAAAGTGGGTTGTGAGGAAGAAGATGTTTTGTAGGCTTTATTTTTCCAGCTGCTGTCACCACGGACCGGACGGCACCATATTTTTGGTTCCGTCCGTGTTATCGTTTGGTGTCGTGGCTACAGTAGCAGGTTTAAAACAAAATTGTTTTGTTTTGTTTGTACTAAGGTTTAGGCTATGTTTATCCTACATGTTTGGTTCCATTAACCCTAAACCAAGTCTAAGAAGATTAAATGGTTCTCGTTTGAGAGGTTTAGTTAGAGTGTCGGCGATGTTGTCTTCGGAGGATACTTTTTCGATTGAGATGTTTCCTTTTTGAACATTGTCACGAAGAAAGTAATGACGGATTTCAATATGCTTTGTACGAGCGTGTTGGACGGGATTTTTGCTGAGATCGATGGCTCCTTTGTTGTCGCAAAGTATAACAGTATCGTTGAGATGAATTCCGTAATCTACAAGAGCTTGCTTCATCCAAAGAGCTTGTTGACATGCTTTTTCGGCTGAGACGTACTCGGCTTCAGTAGTTGAGATAGCTAAAGCCATTTGCTTCTTTGCAAACCATGAGGTGAGACAATGTCCAATAAAAGTGCAAATACCACTTGTACTTTTTCTGTCGACATAGTCACCGGCGTGATCCGAGTCGGCATACACTATGGTTTCTACACCCGTTCCTTTGGGATACCATAATCCTAAACACGTTGTTCCCTTAATGTAAGGTCCTTCCCAAGTTGGTCCCAGCTTTCCCTGGTATTCAACTTTGCTTGCACTGTTGAGGCGTAGCACATATTCCCCAGGCTTGAAAGTGGAAGGTCTAACCCTTTTGTTGTAGTAGCCTTCGATTTTATGTTTGTGTATCGCTTCTCGGATGGAAGCTATTTCCCTTCTTTCTTCCAGCAGATCAAGGTTTGCCCTGATCCTTTCGTCATTTTGGGAGGCATCATACGTTGCCACACGCTCCGTGTATACAGATTAGCTCACGAAGGAATGACTACTTCCGTTATGTTAGGCTGAAGGGGGTTTCACCGTTGGTGGACTTGGGATGCGTCCTGTGAGCCCATAGAACTTGGGGGAGTTCGTCTACCCATCCATGATGAGTTCATCCTAGCCTTTTCTCGATCCCTTTGACAATGTCTCTGTTCGTAACCTCTACCATTCCATTTCCTTTTGGATGGTAGACGGATGTCCAAGACTGCTTTATGTTGAGCCCTTGACAGAAGTCGTAGAAGACTCCTTCGGCAAATTGTTTTCCGTTGTCGGATATGATTATGTGGGGCACTCCAAATCGGCATACAATGTGCTCCTATACGAATTTCTCAATCTGTCTCCCTGTCACGGAGGCCAAGGGTTTAGCTTCTACCCATTTAGTAAAGTAATCAATCGCTACCAACAGAAATTTGACTCCTCCAGGAGCTATGGGCATAGGGCCTACGATATCGATGCCCCACTGAGAGAAGGGCCATGCCGATGTCACACTTGTCATGTCTGTTTCGGCATCTTTGAAACGTTTGAGTGGATTTGACAAGCTTCACATTTGAGAATGATTTCGGCCGCATCCCTGTGCATTGAAGGCCAATAATAGCCCAATTTCATTATCTTCGAGACAACGGATCGTGGTCCTGCATGGAGGCCGCAGGATCCTTCGTGAATTTCAGAGATGATGCTCGAAGCCTGCTTGGGGCCTACACACCGTAACCACGGTGACAAAAATGATCTCCTATATAGGGTTTCCCTATTAGCTGTATTGCGGTGACTTGACCGAATCTTCCTTGCCGACTTGGATCTTCAGGGAGAAGCCGCTTATCAAATATTCCCTGATGGGGGTCATCCATGTCTCTCCTTCCTCGTGAACCACATCTGTAACTTCCTTGCGAATGATGGACCTTTCAGGTAAGACTTCGACAAGTACCTCTTTGGTGAGATGAGTGAAGGCCATGGAAGCTAATTTGCTCAGCGCGTCTGCTTTCTTGTTCTGATTTTCTACGAACGTGTTAGATGGTGTAGGAATCGAAACCTTCCAGCATCTCCTTTGTCTTTTCCAAGTATTGTTTGATGACGGGCTGCCTTGCTTCATAGGAACCTGTCACTTGGTTTGCAACTAATTGGGAGTCTACAAAAATAGCGAGAGCTTTGACCTGCATATCTTTAGCCAATCAGAGGCCTGCTAATAATGCCTCGTATTCCGCTTCGTTGTTTGTGGCTTCGAACTCAAACCGAAGAGCATATGTATGCTCCTTCCCTTCAGGGCTGACCAACATTAAACCTGCTCCAGAACCGTCGGAGCTGGATGCTCCGTCTGTATAAAGTTTCCATTCAGCCTGTACTTAAGTGGGATTGGTTTTGGGCCCTTCCTTTCCTTCGTCAGGCTCTGAAGGTGTTTCTGCCAAAAAGTCTGCGAGAATTTGCCCTTTAATAGAGTTTCGTCCTTTGAACTCTATTTCATGTTCTCCAAGCTCAATAGCCCATTTAGCCACCCTACCAGACTTTTCGGGTTTCGACAAGATCTGTTTGAGTGGCTTGTCGGTTAAGACTGTGATTGGATGGGCCTGGAAATAGCGTCGGAGCCTCCTTACTGCGTAGATTAAGGCGAGTATTAACTTCTCCAATGTTGGATAATTGATCTCTGCTCCCTGTAGGACAATGCTAACAAAGTAAATGGGGATCTGTTGCTTGTCTCGTTCTGCCATAAGGACTGCGCTAATACTCTCCGCGGAGGATGCTAAATACATAAATAACACTTCGCCTTTGATTGGGGCTGTAAGTGTTGGAAGGATTTCAATGAACTCCTTCATCTTCTGAAAGGCAGCTTCAGCATCCGGGCTCCATTGGAAAGTTTTCTTGTCCCCGCATCCCTTGAGCGTTTTGAAGAATGGTAGGGACACATCGACCCTCGATAAAAACCGGCTTAAGGCTGCTAGCTTCCCATTCAGGCTCTGTACATCTTTTAGACACTTGGGGGCTTGGAGGTCGGAAATTGCCTTGACCTTGGAAGGATTAGCCTTTATCCCCTGCTTGGTGATCAAATGCCCTAGGAATTGTCCCTCTCCGACACCGAGGGAACATTTCTTAGGGTTTAGCTTCATGTTAATTGCTCGAAGATGGTCAAATGTTTCTTGTACATCGAGGAGTAAGTCCTCTTCCGTCTTGCTCTTGATAACCATGTCATCAACATAGGCTTCGAGATTTCTGCCTATCTGCTTGTTGAAGGCTTTATCTCTACGAGGCGATAAGTTGCTCCTGCGTTCTTCAATCACGAAGGGCATCTTTACGTAACGATGTAACACCTTTGCTTGTGAAGAAGGCTGTCTTTTCCTCGTCCTCCTTTGCCATCTGGATCTGATGATACCCTTTATAGGCATCTAAGAAGCATTTTAACCGAAAACCTGCCAAGGATTCTACCTTCGTCAATTTCGGTAGGGTAGCAATCCTTGGGGCATGCTTTGTTGATGTCGGTGAAGTCAACACACATCGCCACCCTCCGGTCGCTCTTTTTGACCAGCACTGGGTTAGCCACCCAATCTTGGTACTTGACCTCCCTCAGAATGCCTGCTTGTGTGAGTTCGTCAACTTCTTTGCAGGCTGCAGCGTTTCGTTCGGGGGCTAGGCTTCATCTTTTCTGTTTTATTGGCTCAATGTGTTTGTACTCATTGAGTTTATGCTCCGTTCCGAAGGAATGTCCGTCTATCAGCAATGTTCTTGGTACCCCTGTCATGTTAGAATATTTCCAAGCAAAAATATCAAGGTTAGTTCGCAACAGTTCCGTGAGCTTCGCCTTGAAATTTTCCGGGAGCTGCTTTCCTACTACCACCGTTTGTTCAGGGTAGCTAGGGTTGACTACAATTCGCTCCTCCGCATCTGTACAGCTTAGAATTGCCATCGGAGACTCCTCCGATTCTTCTTTGATCTTTTTGACACCATATACACCTTTATCCGCAACATAACTAGAATGAACAGTTCCTACTCGAGAAGGGTGCGGAACTTAATAGCGGCATGTATGGTGGAAACAACAATTCCCATTTTGCATAGCTTGTTCTCCATATTAATAAATTATAAGGAGAATCGACGACTATGATGAAGGTGAGTGTTTCCGTGGGGGATAAGGGGCCTTCGCCTATGGTGACTTCCAGTGGTACTTCTCCCAGGGGCCACTAGTGTTCGCCGGAGAACCCTACCAGTGGTGCTTTCGAGTCCACCCTTCGTGAGCATATGGATGACTTGAGTTTTAGGAAACAATGCTCATAGATGATCTCGCAGGAGCTTCCACAATCCATATATGCTCTGTTTACCTCTCTGTTAGAGATTCGTACCTTGATGATCACGGGATCAGTCAAAGGTGTTTGCCCCAAGATGTAAGGGAAGATTATTTCCCCTATGCTTCCGAGCTCCCCATCTGCTTCCTTTCTTTTCAAAGTTGTATCGTGCTTGTGCACCATCAGTATCGGAGCTTCGGTGGGCGTGTTTTCCTTCTTGTTCCCCTTCCATTCACCCAGTTGGGTGTCGGAGAACTTGTCCTTTCCCTTTTTGATGCCTTTGACCAGATGTGCTAACTGTCCGGATCGTACGGCTTCCTCGATCTGCTTCTTTAGTTCCCTGCAGTTGTTCATGTCGTGTCCATGATCTTCATGGAAATGACAATACTTGGACATGTCTCTGGCTTTGCTTCGTGCTGTCATCCGAGGTGGCAGATCGAAGGACTTTGCGGCTTTCTCGGTAGCCAGAATCTCTCGGGGAGATTTGACCAAGTTTGCCAGGAGTCTATGGTTCGAACCTTTGTTGTATGGGGTGAAGCGGTCTCTATTCTTCTTCTTGTTCTTGGATCCTTCCCAGGAGGACCCTCTAGAGAATTTGTTAGACGCTTCCTTTTGCTCTATCGGAGCCCCATTAGCTGCTACCTCCTTGGACTCAATCCAGGTGTAAGCCTTCTCGATCAAGGCCTTATAAGTGTTAGGAAGATCGGTGGATATAAATTTCACCAAGCTTCGATTCCGAAGGCCGTGTATGAAACCAGAGATCCTCTGATCTTCGAGCAACCCTAGAATTTGCAAAGTTTCATCAGTATACCTGGTAACGAAGGCCCTTGTACTTTCGTTGTCTCCGCTTGATGGTATGCACGGTTAAGTGAGTCTTGGTGTACTTCTTCTGGCTGACAAAGTGTAACCGAATTTAGCCTTGAGATCATCTAGACTTATAATGCTCCCACACGTCCGTTCCACCATATTCATGCGGAGTCTCTGAGCGTGTAAGTGAACATGTGGCATGCTACAGGCATGACCCACTTTTGCATCTTGATAGCGCCTTAGAATAGATGGAGTAAGTTATCGGGATAAGCGCCTTTCCATCGTAGGTGCCTATATGAGTAGGCATCTTTACACCGTCAGGTAGGGGATAGTCTTCGATCCACTTCACGAAGGGTGTGCAAGCTCCAGAGGCCTCGGTGTAGCAAGGGTTGTAAGGAGGTGGGTAAACAGGAGTAGGGTTATACGGGTTAGGAAATGGCTGTGTGTAGGTAGGGTAAGAAGTAGCGGGTTGGTACGAAGGGTTTACACCCATCGATTGCATAGGAAACTATCCATAGGGTATTTGCTGGTAGTTCTGGTTGGGGAATGAACCATTCGGAGGGTAAGTATTGTAGGTTTGAGTAGGAAGGTAGGGGTTCATTTCCGGAGGGGGTAATTGATTCATGCTAGAGTATGGAGGTAGGCCTCCGACACTCGAAACATAAGAGGGGGGGGGGGGGGGGGGGGGGGGGGGGGGGGGGGGGGGGGGGGGGTACTAGAGCCCCTGTCCCCTCTCTTCCTAAATGGGCAGCTAGAAGAGGGGGTAGGTTTTACTCCTCCGATTCCTACCGGGTTGCTTCCTCCGTTGGAGTTTTCGCTCCTCCTTTCACCAGGCATTCTTTCCCTTCGTCCCGGATTTCCTCCGAGTCCTTCTTCAAAACCCACTGTCCTTCCATTTAGCCTTCTGATGGAAGGAGAACCATTTCGCAGGGTCGAGCGCCCCCTGCTAATAGGTTGAGGCCTATCCTCTATTTCAATCTCCTCGTCATACTCCTCACTGGAGTATTCCAACTCCCTCCGCATTTCAGTGTTGCGAACCTGTCTCTTGTGAGCCCTTAGCAAAGAAACTAAGGCCTCAAAGTTTTCCTCCACGAAGGCGGGACTAATATCTGGAATAGGGTTAGCGGATGTTGAGGCGTGATGCATGGGAGTAGTTTCCAAACGAGATCGTGTGGTAAAGGTTGAGGTATTATGGGGCAAGGTTATCGGTGTTAGTTGTGGTGAGTGGGACGAGTAGAAACACGGTGAAGGTGAGTCTTCTCTTCTGTTTCCATGCCTGGGAAAAGTAGTGTAGTTGGTTAGGGTATTAGGGGTGGGTGATTCACGGGACTAATAGTTGTGGTCCCACGGATGGCGTCACTGATTGTGCAAAAGATTGCACTACCAGGCTTCGATGAGGATCAAAGTAATGAAGGGTGTATGTTCCGCCAAGACTTGCACTAACACGAGAATAAGAAATATGAAACACTACTTTAAGTGATTCTTGAGGGGTTGGACCTGCGAACCACCTCCGGCGTGAGAGTAAGTATGAGTTATGGTTGTATAAGTGTGTGTAAGTAAAGATATGAGTGTGAAATGAGCATACCATAATCCTTTGCCCGTCCATCCTATTTATAGTGGAAGAAATACGGTTGGAGGCACTCTTGCATGAATGTCGGAGATCATGGGGGCGTCCCATGATTGTGGGTAACCGCTAGGGCTTAGTGACCCACGTTCTCAAACTTGACGGGAGAGCCAAAAGAGAGAGGGAGATCATGGGTTTGACCAAGTTAGGAGGTTTCCTTATCCATTATTCCTTCGTCAGCCATAACTCGGGATTCGAATGGCGAATTCCCCTTAGGTAACCTTCGTGCCAACAAATGGTTTGACGCCTATGGATATTTTGGAATCCTAACTTGGGCTTCGAGCTACTCGGAGGGTACATCATCAATGACATCTTCTCTTCAGCAAGTTTTTTGGCATAGGAGCTTGCCGCCTCTGCTTCAGCCTGAGCACTAGCCAAACGTGCCTCCAGCAACGCAATCTGTTTGTCCTTCTGTGCGCTCTGGCTACTCTCCCCAGCATACCTTGACTTTAGCTGCGTGACCAATGTAGCCTGGTGCGCAGCAACCAAACTAAGCTCTTCAATAAGTTGGTCCATGGGCACATCCCCAGATGCCAATAGATCGGCGCCTTGGTTCTCTGGCGCAGGAGGGTCAGTTCGAATGGGACTCGCCTTGGGGGGCGACTCCCCAAAATGTCCAGAAGTAACACCAACAGTTTCAACACTGCAGGCAAACAAATAGAATTCATGATTATTTCATAACATACACAAAGGATGTACTAAGTGCTTCGGTGACAATACTTACTTGGGAGGAGCAGTTTCAGATGCATGGGAAGGCGACACATCATCTGATGATGACTCCACATCAAGAATGACGGGACGTTTTTTCTTGGATGAGCTGGCGCCATCACCACCAGGCGCTCTCTTGCGCTTTACCCATTGCTCTGTCTCCTTTGGCTCTACCTGGAGGTTCTCCATGCTCTCCACTACATCTGCGTGTGCAAGTTCCACTACAGGAGAGTGAACCCTGGGGCTGGGCACGCTGCGCAGAGGGGTTGCCTCTAGCAAAACGGTGGAATCAACCCCTGGTTCCTCCAGCTCCATCTCCATGGTGCGCCCCGCAGTAGCTTCCAGAATAGGGACTTCCCCCTCTCTCAAAGGGCGCACCCCCACGGTAACCTGTCGAGGTTTCACCAATTGCACAACGCTGAACAAATCCATCTATGTGCAGCAAGCAACAAACAAAAACAAGTTATATAAAGTACAAAGGTGAAAAGAAAGGCTCACATTAATAAAGCAAAGTCGAAGGGCGAGCACCCACCCGGTCATCGGCGTCTAAGAAGGTTGGCACCTCATCAGGCCTATCGAAATAGGTACGACTGATGCCCATGTGCACCAAAAATTCCTCGGGGTAGGAATTGATGGGAATACGATTGGCGTTTATCGTTTCCGCATCATCCGTGCTGTATGTTCCAGGGAGGCTCATCCTTGTAGCGAACTTTGGGTATAGAAAAAGCGCCAAGGGAACACCGCCTCATCAACCCGAAGAATTTTTCCCTCCGGTTCCTAAGCGGCGTCTAGTTTCTCCGGTATGGCATTGCGGTGCCCTGCGGCGCTTAGCAAACGAAACCCACCTGTTTGACCACGCCGTATGGTAAAACGCGCGGAAGAGATATATAGTGGGATTAATCGCCAACAAACGGCAATTAACCTCGAAGTTGGTTATTTTTGCTGCACCTATACAGTGCAGTTGGGATATGTGTAGGCGATAGTAATTTAATACGTCGCACAAGAATAAAGAGATGGGCACACGTTGATTCGCGAATTCGAAAAAACGTGAGTATACACCCACTTTCCCTTCAGGGGAATCTGCTATCGATGCCCGCGCAGCCGGAACTACCGGATGTAGCGCGAGCGGGATATAATAATCCGATGTGAATTCACGGAGTTCGTCCTTGGTTATATCAGATGAGAAATCACTTAATCCAAGAACCATGATGAGGTTATGAATGCGCACGCGCTGTTACCTTTAGAGGTTTCTGGGTATCTTGGTTGATAGTTCGAGTTTCTAACAATGGCATAAATGATTTTTACTCACGATAATCACGTAAAAGTGGTAGGAAGTTTATATAGGGTTTTACATCCACGCGATGATCGACACGTGGACCCCACTACCTCTAAATGTGTGGATATGATATGTTGACATGACACACCTCTACCCACTTTTTCACATTTTACGAGGTACATATTTGACTTCATTGGACTGGATACACCGTATCTTTTCTTAGGCGGGAAACCTTTGAAGCTTCTCCGCTACGCCTCGAGAAAAATATTTTCTATAGTTATTAGTCTAGCATCCGCGGGTTCCACCCTGCGCATACTAGACTGGGGGGACATGATGACGTATAGTCCGCACTTGAGTCATGAACCCGACCAATTAACGCTACTAGCAATCGAACCCAGTACGAATGGGCTAACTCGGTAACGGTTTGGGCTTACGAAGGCCCAAACCCTAAGTTATTTATGGGTTTGGATATCGGATATCTATTATTGATGAGATACGTATTGATTGACCGACTTAGGCGGGATACGCCGAAGGTTGGGGAGCACGAAACCAATGAGGATTTCGTGTGTATATAAGGGGCATCCCGACCCTCATTAAAGGTACGATCTAAAACCCTAACTCTCCACTAAACCCTAAAAACCGATTACTTACTCTCACGCCGGAGGATAATCTTGGGAGACAATCCCACGATAAGCCTAACGGTGTTTTCTGTTTACTTAGTGCGCAGGTCTCAAGCATCAAGGTCTAATTGATACGAGAACCGGAGTCCAAATAAGGAAAACCCAACTTTTGTATCAACAGTTTTGTTATGACCTTTAGAATGATAGTTGTTGCAAGTCATTTTTCTTCCCACCCTACTAACCCGAGTTGTTTTTAGATTGTGCCTTCACTCTTTTTTTCCTTGGTCTTCCTGTCATCCTCTTAAGTATAGGTGGCTAAATCGGTGGTAAGTATGTTGTTTTCCACATGTTACTACCATGCACAGGCTTTGTAGTAAATTGGTAAGCCTAAAACCACCTCTCTTAGTTGTACCAATGATCAACACCTTCTTCTGGGTCTCTATTCAAATGCATATAACCTGCCACAGAGTGGACACAAGGAACACCAGACAACTGCCACATCCTACACATACATTGTTTCAGATTGATATTGACACCATAACTTTCATCACCTCTCCTAACTTCTAGTTCTTGAAAACCACTTGGAACCACCATCCAATGCCTAAGTAGGTGAAACATTTGTTACAACACATTAACTTAAAGTATTTGGAAAAATGATCAACTGTTAACATAAAATAGTAGTACCTTTGTTCATTTTGAAGAAATTGTAATCTCTTCCTGATTGAGGGTGTGATTTTGTCTTCCAATTTCCTTGCTTGTCTGTTCTTTGCAACAAGTCTTTGCATCAAATAAAGTCTTATGTCTTCCAGCATTGTGATGACTGGCTTTGTTCTTTGAACAAGTATTGCCCTGTTGACAGGGGCGGAGCCATCTTGTAATTAGTGGGGAAAGGCCCCCAACAAAGCTTCAATATAATGGCTAAACTAGTAGAAAAAATGGTTAGATTGGGTGTAAAAATTGGCAGTGCCCTCAACATAGGAAGCAGAGTGCCATCTTTAAAAAGCAAAAATCATAAATCTGAATCTTCACAAAACATTTTTTTCTTCTGCAATGGTCGATTGATAGATATGGAAAAGAAAGAAGAGATTGGAAGGGATGATGGAAAGGGAGACTAAAAAAAAGATAATTACCTAAATAATCCCTTTAGACAGTGGGTTTACGAGAGTGAACTTTTTTCATATGTTTTGAAAATGATCAAAATATGCCACAATCATACTTTTCATTCGCCTACTACTCGCGCAACTAAACATACACGCCCATATATACTCGCCCTGATATATGTACTCGCCTCTTATATACTCGCCCCTATAATGTCATCATGAATTTGCTATGTTGTATTACAACAAAAACTTTTACTATTAACTCATGAACCAATTATCACATCAACCTTTTTCATTCTCAAGCTAGAAAGCATCCATTGTATATAATCTATGGCTATGCGTGTTGCCACACCAGTTATTTAGTATCTAAACACCACTAATCATCATTTACATCTTAAGGGTATACTTTTTCTGAAATTTACTCAGCTTTACTTTTTCTGAAACTTATGTAGTGTCCACATTAGTGTTTCTCTTCTTTTTCTTTTAACACTCAAATAAATATTTCATACATGTTTTCTCTCTCACACAATCTTATCATCTCTCACACATAAGCTGAAATCTCTTTCTCTTTCTAAAAAACCAAAACACAACCCGAAAAAAACATGACTCTCGCAAAAACCAAACGACCCCTTATCCCCTACCAATTACACAGCCACTGTTCCTCCGCCATGGCCGCAAATCACAGCCACCACGACCACAAATCACAGTCACTGCTCCTCCACCAAATGCCGCCACTGTTCTACCACCAAACACCGCTACCTTCTTAGGATCCGAACACCACCTAGATTAAGTCATCTTTGCTTACTTGTACAGATCTTAAAACTTCATATACCCATAAAACCATTTTTGGGGCATGGTGGTGATAAAAGTTTGAAAGAAATTAAAAAAAGGAAAGGAAAACTGAGAAAAGAAGTATACTGGAAAAAGAAATGGCAGCTATCAGTTTTTGTTTTCAAAAAAAATTTAGTAATAAAAAAATAAAAATTAAAATGATGGTATACCAAGCATGTGGCCCCCACTTAGGTAGTAGAAATGAAAAAAGAAAAGGTGATGGAGATGTTTTGTCAGTGGTGTGTAAAGCTTACCACCCTAATCTATTAATCTAATACATTATTTAATTATTTTAGTTCAACTTTCAATAACTTTTCATAGTGTTGTATAATAAAGTAATTGCATAAAGTTGACTTTTTGAATATAACAATGCCGATTCGCCTGAATTTCAACCATGACTCGCCTAGGAATGTCAATTCGCCTGAATTTTTACTCACGCCTAGCCTCTCGCCCAGACACCAATCTCGCCTAGCCTCTGCTTGACCCAGCCCACGCCCAGAACTATTTGTACACGCCTTGACTTGTTACTAGTCTGTACCACGCCCAAAGTTCTCCCCTAGACACTCATTCGCCTAGGTTCTCGCCTCGCCCACGCCCAGGAATTCGTTATACACGTGTACGGTTTAAAAACTATTATGGTGGGAATCTAACGTATAATATTGAAAAGTTCATTTTAGAAAATGTATAGGCGAGGTTTATATTTGTAAAGTATGAGTAGAAAGAGTTCGTTTAAGAAATTTTCTCACTAAAAAATATACATAACATGAAATATTGTTATATATCTACCTAGTACTTTATATTAGTTTTTTATTTTAAAGGACATAATTCTCTTATAGTTTCTTTAGAGCATGAGGTATGGTGAAGAAGCCAAAACTTTTCACTTGGGCTCCACGAATACCACATCATTTCAACACACTCACTTAAATATATAAACATTTGTATATGTTTATCATAGTGAACGCCCTTATAATGTCTTATTTTTACTTCTTCCGTGTTTATTTTTTGTGTTTCTTTTAAAGGTGAGAACACAATACAAGCCGAGTTGATTTTATTTAAGATGAATATGATGGGTCTGTATTATAAAATGGTTCTCATTGTACATACATTGCATATTTAGTTACTGTTAATTGCCTAAGATAATTCTTTTTGCGTTTAAATAAATTGACCCGACCCGGCCCGATTCATTTTTTATTTTATTTTAAAAAAATTAACCCGTTATCGAATCATTCATCTCGTCCGTTGCCCCCTTCGATTAGATTTCTTGGCTCCGCCACTGCGTGTTGAAGCTTTCTGCAATACCATTTTCAAAAGATGGACTTTTTGATTCCAACCTAAAAAAAGCTCTTCACCAAGAGTTTGGATTCCTTTGCACAAGATAGTCATGTTCCTTTGGATTAATGGTCTTTAGTTGTTCCATCTTGGTGTAAAAGTGTTGTTCCACTGTGGTTGAAGCTGCACCCCAAAATAGCCTTTGTAAGTGCACACCACTAAATTTCCTCTTAAAATTAGCATATACATGCCTTGTAAATTTCCTGTGTGCGTCCAATCAGACACAACCTCTAATAGACCCTATAACATGCAAACTTTGATATAAGTATACAAGAGATTTAAAAATAAAATAATCAATGAAAGTGTAGAAATTTAGAAATATCAGTTTATACCTTATGTGCATCTGAGCAGAGACGGAGCCAGTGGGGGGGGCTGGCGGGTGCTCGGCCCCCCCTAGCCGACCCAACTAGAGCAGCTTGCAGCTTTGTTTCCGACCTACGGTTAGTGAACGACAATGTTATGGTTTGTGAAAGTCTTTGATCTAGCCCCCTCCAATCATCCATATCTATCCATACATACTTTCATGATGCTCGTTGTATGATAACTGTGTATTGCAATCACTCAATTAAGCGGCCTTTAAATGGCAGAGAATGGGTTTACGAAGTAAAGGAGTGAATGAACATAGAGTGTGAAAGGGAAAGTGAAGATGAAGATAAGAAAGAGAGTGTTTTTTGACTTTTTATTTTTTCTTGTCCCCTTATTTTATACAGTTGTAGTATTTAAAGGATAACTCTTTTATTGTTTCAACTCTTTATATTGTTTTTATTAAACGTTTTTTTTAGTTGTATTGAATAACTTGCTCAAAAAAAGTTTTATTGAATAATATATATATATCAGTAAGAATAATTTTTTGTGTGCATATCTTTTATATCATTTGAAGGGAAAAAAACTTAGTTATTTTGTTTTTACGCTATTCGCACATTGTTAGTATCGTTTGCTTGTTTTCTTCATTGTCTCAACTTTTCGAGTAATTAGTATTTCAAATGTTTACGTATATTTATGAACATTCCATGTTATGGTTCACATTATTAAGAAATAGATTTGAGTATTTGAGGAAGAATTGTTTAAAAATAATTGAAAGAGTGATTAAGAATGTAGCAAATCCGGATGCCTAGTTAGTTTAGAGTGTTTGTGTAAAATTTGTTGATTTGATAACAATCGACTATTTTTATTGATGATTGAAAGTCTTATACATGTTAAAGAACTAATTGTAATTTCATATGCGTTATAAATTGATCGGGATAGTTGAACCATTGAACCGGTGTTATTGTAAAATTTATTTACGGCCCCCCTTAACAAAAATTCCTGGCTCCGTCCCTGCATCTGAGATGATAGTTAATCCAGTTCCTTGTTGCAGGTTCAAGTCATCATGTTACAAGGACAAAAACCAACATCAATTCAAGTTGTTCTCTACCTTCACAACTGCCCAAGCAGTAGGGTACATCTGATTATTTGCATCCTTCTCGATTAATGTGAGCAACTCACCCCTACAAGTGTGTTTGAGAAAACAACCATCTAGTCCAATCACATTTCCACATCCTGCCAACCACCCATCTTTGACCCCTCTAAAGCATATATACATTTTCCTAAAATAGTTATTACCACTTTCTGTTTCTTCATCATCTAATATGCAAGTAGATCTTGGATTTCAGTCTAAGATAGGCTACCTATACTCCCACAACCTACTATAATGCTCAATCAAACCTCCTTCAAAATCAAAAATAGCCCTCTGTTTAGTTATCTTGCATTGCCCAAGGCTGACATTTATGTGAAAATTTTCTCTAATTTCATATTCCATTTGCAACAAAGGAATGAAAGGGTTTGAAATTATCTTTTTTGAAAAATGGTGTGCTATCCATTTGTATGTGACTAAAGACCCAAGCTTTTAGTTTCTAGAGCACTTATGGTGAGGTTTTAGTGACTTAATTTGGAATGAGTTTTCAAGTTTCATCCAAGATGCCCATAATCTAAAACCACAAACATGTCTTTCCTTTCACCAAATATCTTAGATTTAGTCCATTTAGGTGACTGTGGATTCTCATCTTTGCTAGTACTTTCACCCTTTTTTTGTTGGCTACTTCTGGTTACAACCTTATTCATCTTAAAAGTTAGATTACCCTTCCTTTTAATTGACTTTTTCCTACCTTTTTTGGGTTGTTTTACATCCACATATGGCTTAGCTTGGTTTTCATCAACAGGTGGCTTAGGTTGTTTTACATCTACATTTTCTTTGAATAACTTTTGTTGGCCTTATTTTTCATGCTACTATAACCTGCACATTTGCCTGCATCAACATCCCTACCACAGAAAACTAACAACTGCCTCCAATCATTTCTTTGAAACCACAATTGATAACCATTTGTCACCCCATAATTGGCTAAACAAAGCTTCAACTGTTCTGGATGGTCAAATTTCATGCCTAATATAGGTTGCATTTGATTCCAAGGAAGTAATTAGTCATGTTTTGGATAAATAACACCCGTCTGTACTAGAATCAGGGTCTTTCATATGTGGGCCTTCATTTGAATTGACAGGAACAAGTTCATTTAAGAAACTAGTAAAATGGCCACTATTATTACAAAGTTTATTCAAAAAAAGGTCATTTGTAGTTTTGTGCTTAATCACCACATTGTCTTCTCCTTCATTAAAAAAGTCTACATTATCTATATCATCATCATCACTAGAACAATATCCATCAGTAGACCCATCAGATTCATGACGGGGCGTTTCTTTTTCTTTCCAGATTAAGAGCCATATAAATATATGTAGGTCCTATGTGGGCTCATGTTTGTTAATGCCTCTAGATGTGGAGAGGATCTCATTTTATGGCTTGTGGATATAGAGGGATTAGTGGAAATATCTGGGCTCCACATTAAAAAAAAACAATATTAAATACTTGTGTGGACTCATGTAGACCCAATCTCTTACGCTATGTTCTTGAGTAACTTCATAAAAGAAAAGAAGAGAAGTGAAGAGAAAGAGAATCACTTCTCTTCTTTCCTTTTCTTCCCAAATCTGGGCGGAACCATTTACACCCAAAAAAACACTACAAGTTCTTTCCGGATCTTTTCCTTTCTTCCCTTTCCAAATCTTGAGAACAGGAATTTTTTTGAGTTTCTTTCCAAATCTTTTCTTTTCTTCCCTTTTTAGATCTCAAGAACACATCGTTAGCTAAAAAGAAAAAGAAACACGGCCTTAAGTACCTTTGTGGCAGCCTTTGCAAAATCAATTGCATCATAACCAAAATGCTTTGTCTACAAACCCATTTGCTTTCATAACCAACCTTTAAAAAATCTTGAACATCCCCATCATTTTTTAGTTTTGTTATACCTTCTATTAATGGTTTGCTTAATTTGCAATAATACATCTTATACAATGGGCCATGCACTAAACGTGCAACTAAAAAAGTAACTCCCAATGCCGTCTTCCACGGGTTATGGGTACCCAATACCGTTTCCGGTGTTTTGAGGAGGTTAAGATGTAGACAGCCTTACCCCTACCTAAGGTAGAGAGGCTGCTTACAGTTCTACCAAAGGTAGAAAGGACCTCCGGCTTTTTGTAGGGATTGAGGATCGAACCCCTGACCTCTCGGTTGAGAGGCAAGGGGTTTTCCAACTGATCCAACCCTTGGACATAGCCAAAAGGATCGCATACAAAAACCTCGTCATGTTTAAGGTTGACATTAAAAACACGACGTTTATCCACCTTTAGGGATTATAATGTTATTATACAATTCTGAGAAGAAAACACTAAGAACAAACAAGAACCAAGTAATGATTACGCTAACCTTTAGTCATGATGAACGATAATTGAATTACATTGAATTGGACTTAGGGTTCATATGTTAATTTTGGGGAAAAACGGACGGGTAAATTTAGTGCAAAATTAGGGTAAGTGTTTGGGTTTTATATTGTGAAAATTTAGGGAAAACACTACGTGGACAAAAGAAAATGAGGTGGAAACGTTATTTAATGACATGGAAAAGCTTATTTTATGAAATATCAAAATGACCGGCTATTACTATGACCTTTGAAAAAGTTTCTGATTTTTGAAAAAAAGTGTAAAGTTTGGATGGTAATGGTGTTTTAAAGAGTATATTACCCAAATTTGAAAATTTTATAAAGTACGTTGGTAATTTATGTCTTTTAATCCTTTATTTGAATACAAAACAATTTCACCATTTTGTTGTGGAAAAACAGCATAACAAAGAAAGCGCAAATAAAAGAAAGAAAACATCGCTAATTTCTTTCCAAAATATGTTCTAGCTCCATTCATCTTTTCCAAAATATGCTTTCACAAAATTTAATAATCGAGCTAGGATCCTATCAAAAGTTTCAAATTAATAAAAGGTCTAGAATGTAAGGACCAACCCCAAGCAATTAACTGTTTTTTATTGCATATCGAAGAGAGTTGAGATTTAGTAATAGTAAAAGTACGAAAACTAAAATAAAAAGTTATTTATGGCAGGTCAAAAGGGGGTAAAACTAAAAGTTAAAGTACATGTATAACAACAACCAAATAAATACTACAATTCTGTAAATATTCAGATTTCAAAGAATTTTGATCTTGTTTAAATCTTTTTGGGCTTTAATTCAAGTATCGTTTCTTTGTTTTGCTTCGTACTGTAAATATTTCAATACTGTTTTCGTATATTTTGTGTTGTTAAAACATTTGCTATGACAATATGTTTATTCTTGACATAATAAGAAGTTAATAGACATCAGTAACAAATAAACGAGATAGACAAGTATAGGCTAATTTAGTAGAGGCGGCGAGAATCCAATAGTAAGCGTTTGGCCCGGAGCTCTGCGGTTGAACCTTGATGAAAGAAACCAAGCAACGGTTTGATCCATAAACTTTGGGTAGAAAGTTGATGAAAGAAACCGCTTAACGGTTTGATCCATAAACTTTGGATGAACTGAAAAAATGTTAAAACCCCCTTGATAAATGCAAAAACAATTTCAACAGTAGCATAAAACAGAATCTTCATCCTAAAAGCAAGAAAACATGACCACTTCTTTTCCAAATGATAAATTCGAGCTCAACAAAAAGCATCATCTTTACGATATTACACAATATCATATCAAAATCCGAAAATACAAAAAAATTTCCTGACTTAAAATTTCATATTCTTTAAAAACTCGGAGCAAAAGAAGAGTGGTACTGCTATCTCCACCAATAATCTGTCCAACATCCATCTAGGCTTCAACAGAGGCAATGTGGCAGATTAAGTCAACAACACGTGAGCTGCAAATACAAAGTAAAAAAGAAAAAAAAAACAAGTGTCACAAGACGATATGGCAACAACTGGTTGTTATAACTTATACGTGTGTCCACTGACAATACGATGAGTCCAATTGTAAATTGTATCATCTGCCGCTTCTTCAACCTTAGCTAGAAGATCAAAATCCTACAAATTGTATATTAATATTCCAGAAAGTGTAAAAATATTTCCTAGTATATGCAAAAGCTTATCATGACATCAAACCTGCAGCCCAGAGACAATACGTAGAGTGTGAGTACATTGGAGGTAGCATGATGGCCATCACACGAATGGCAATGCAAGGCACAAACGGAACAATGGCATATGCCATGGTCTTTTATCATGTTAATTAATGGGTCAATTCCATATATATCCAATTTAAACCTTTAAATGTCACATTTATCCAACCAAAAACCATAATGCCATAGATACCCAATTTAAACACAACAATTGTCATATCAACCCATTTTACAAATTTATTCATTTTAAAAATCTTAATAATTCTAATTTAAAAATATATAGACTATTTCACCATTGTCTTCTCAATTGGCGTCAAATATCCCACCTTTTTAGTCTATTTTTGGTTAAGGAAAAGCCCCCTATCAAATAAAGAACATTGTGATCATTGGTTTGCAAACTGCAATTTCTTTGAGATAAATAAGGTAACCAAATTTCATAAATTATACGAATAGTTTGTAGAGGATAAAATGAATACTGTTACAGTTAATTGCCAAACTATTGCGAGTTCAATCACTAGATTACAATACATTAACATCCTTTACTAGAGAGGTTTGGTGTGGAGTGCTTAGGTTGGCTCTAACAGGTATAGTGTTTTTTTACGTATTAGTTTGTTGTTTGATTATTGTTGTCACTTGGAGATGTGTTTCTAAGAAGGGTATAATGAGTATTTAATAATGTATATTTAATTTTAATTGATTTAATAATAAAATGGGTAAATATGACAAATTTGTTGTTTAAATTGGGTATATACGACTTTTTAAGTGTTTTGGTTGAGGAAATATGTCATTTTAATGTTTAAATTGGGTATATATGGAATTAACCCGTTAATTAACTATATAGATTCAGATGCAAAGTACCTGTATCCCCATTCGTTGTCGTACCACGAGACAAGTTTCACGAAGTTGTCGTTCAAAGCAATTCCAGCCTTGGCATCGAAGATGCTTGACCTGAATATAAACAAACATGTCAATAAAATATACCTAAAGAGGAGAAGTAGTGACTGATGTATTTGATTCGAAATTTTTGAAACTTTGACAAGACGTTTACTGCTTGTCACCAACAAAGTCGGCGGATACAAGATCCTCGTCAACGTATCCCAAGATACCCTTGAGCTTGCCTTCTGATTCCTCCCTGTTTTCATGTTAAAGACGACCATTAGCAATTGAGAACACATTAATGAAAAGAGCATTTATAGCCGAGGACACGCATTTGAAAAATCTTACTTGATAGCAGCATTGATCTGCTCATAGGTAGCCTTCTTCTCGAGCCTGACGGTCAAGTCAACATCTGAAACATCAGCAGTTGGAACATGGAACGCCATACCAGTCAACTTCCCGTTCAGGGCTGGCAACACTTTGTCGACAGCCTACACAGATAAAAACACACAACATACGAAATAAAACATTTATGTAACTACTATTACAAAAAAAAAAATCTTATAACACGCTTATTCCTTAGCAGCTCTAGTGCTGCTGGGAATGATGTTGAAAGAAGCAACTCTTCCACCTCTCAAGTCCTTCATAAATAAACTTGGTAAAATATTGTGTATATTGTATTATGATTGATAGGGTACATAGGATATATATAGAACACATATTTACACTTTAATCATTCTAATACTAAACTATATTATATTTGTCTAATATTCCCCCACAAGCTAAGGCCGGGTAACGACTGCTGACACTGCGGGGTAACTCTCGAACAAACCGTTGAGATGACAAAGGCTTCGTTAAGATGTCGCAATCGATCATGTGTGGAAATAAATTGTACAGAAGTTTTCATGCGACAACGTTTTCTCTAACAAAATGAAAGTCAACTTCAACATGTTTCGTGCGAGCATGAAAAGCGAGGATTTCTGATAAATATGTTGCACCCAAGTTATCACACCAGAAAACTGGAACAGAAGTCATAGGAACTTTAAGTTCTGTAAGAAGAGATTCTATCCATGTAAGTTCACTCTGATTAAACTAAAGCTTTGTACTCGACTCTGTTGATGACCGAGAGACGATTCGTTGTTTTCTTGCTGACCAAGAGATTAGATTGTTTCCAAGATAGATGACATATCCCCCTGTGGATCGACGGTCATCTGGGCAACCAGCCCAGTCCGCATCCGAAAAAGCACTCAAAGAGGAATCTTGAGAATCGGTGTAAGCATGAAGAACAGACCCCGAAGCATGTTTGATAAGAAGCCCGTAATCACATGTACCTCGAAGATAACGAAGAATTCTTTTGACAGCAGACTAATGATTGGTAGTTGGAGATTGCATGAATTGGCAAACTTTGTTCACAGCATAAGTGATGTCTGGACGAGACAAAGTGGCATACTGAAGGGCACCAACAAGTTGGCGATATTTAACCGGATCATCGAACAAGCGGTACATCCGAGATGCAAATTGGCGGTGGTAGCACTTCGGAGATAACGGCAGCTTTGCTTTTGAAAGATTCGCCCGCTGAAGCAATTCTAAGATATATTTCTTTTGTGACAAGATGACATCGAGTTTCGTGAACCACTTCAATGCCCAAGAAGTATGAAAGAGTACCCAAATCTTGAATGGCAAAGGTTTAGCTTAAATTCGAATCACCGATCAATAGCATTAGAGTTGTTTCGGTGAGAATGATATCATCTACATAGACCAGCATGTATAAAATCGTGTCCTTAGATGAAGAAATGAACAGAGAGGGATCGGTTGTGGATCCTCTGAATCCAAGAGCCTGTAAGGTCTTGGTTAGCCGATGAAACCATGCACAAGGCGCCTTTTTTAACCCATAGAGAGATTTGTGAAGTAAACATAGATGATCAGGTTTTGTTGGATCAACGAAACTGAGTGGCTGACGTAAGTAAACTATCTCATGGAGTTCTCCATGCAAGAAAGCATTTTGAACAACTAACGTCGAAGTGTCCATCTCCGTGTAACAACAAGAGAAAGAACCGTGCGAATAGTAGTAGATTTCACAACTGGGCTGAAAGTTTCATAATAGTCAATACCTTGTTGTTGGTTAAACCCTTTTGCTACCATTCGTGCTTTGTAACGAGTGATGGCACCTGTTTGATCTCGTTTGAGTTTGTACACCCATTTACAGTCAACCACATTTTCATTAGGAATTGGTGGAACAAGAGACCATGTAGCATTGCGCATGAGGGCATCATATTCTTCAACCATGGCAGCTCGCCATTTTGGTGATTTGTTGGCACTGGCAAAGGTTGTGGGTTCAATTTCAGTAGATGTTGTGGTGGTAGTATGGGCGGAAGGGTCAAAGAGAACCCGTTGTTTGAGATTTTGTCGAAGATTGGATGGTCTAAGACGAGTCGGAGGACGTATATTATGCACAGGAGCATTAATAGAGGGCTGAACTGGAGAAGGTGATGTATTTGGAGTTTGGACAGCGGGATCGGTGGTAGTAGTGGTAGTGGTGGGTAAGGGGCTGTTTGGTGGGCTGTTGGTTAAGGTTGGGCTATGTGGTGAGCTGTCTTATGGTGTGTTGATGACGGGCAGGCTGTTTGGTGGGTTTTTTTTCAGGTAGAGTAGTTGCTGGTGTGGTAGGATTAGGATAGCTTGAGATGTATGGGTTTAAAGGAGGAGGTGAAGGAGGTATGGAAGATGTTTGTAGAGAAGGAAATTGGTGCTTAATAAAGCGGACATGACGAGCTATGTACATATCCGATGTTGGATCGAGACACCTGTACCCATGATGAGAAGGACTATATCCGAGAAAAACACAGGGAATTGAGCGAAAGTCCATTTTGTGTTTATTGTATGGTCGAAGGTGTGGATAACATAAGCAACCAAAAACAAGCAAAAAGAAAAATCGGTTTGTGAGAAAAGGCGTGTTCAAGGGTGAAACGTTTGGCGATGCGGGATGGCATGCGATTGATGAGGTAAACAGCCGTGTCATAGGCAAAATGCCAAAAATGAGATGGCACACCAGATTGAGCAAGTAAAGTAAGTCCTGTTTCCACAACATGTCGATGACGGTGTTCAACAAATCCGTTCTGTCCACTTGTGTGTGGACATGATCGACGATGAATGATGCCAAGTGGAGAAAACAAATTGGGAAGATTTCGGAATTCTCCACCCCAATATGTTTGAACGGATTTGAGTTTGGTGTTAAATTGTCGTTCAACCATAGCAATAAAGTGTTTGAAATTTGCAAAAACATTAGATTTATATTTTAAAGGGAAAAACCACATATAACGAGTAAAATGATCAACATAAAGTAGGAAATAGTTATGTCCATCAGTAGAAGTAACAGGAGTTGGGCCCCAAACATCACAAAAAACCAAATCTAAGACACAAGTACTTTTAAAATTTGATAATGGCAAAGATAGTTTGGATGATTTTCCTACATGACATGCATTACAAGGAGCAACTGAAGTCTTATGCAAAATAGGAAGAGAATACTTTGATAACATGGAATGTAAAAGCTGTGAATGAGGATGACCAAGCCGTTGATGCCACATATGGACCGGAGCACGAAAAACTGTGAAGACACTTCTTAGAACAGGTTGAAACGATGAAATATTAATGGAGTAGAGCCCGTGTTTACTTGGAACAGTGAGGAGGGTGGTGCCTAAAGTCTCGTCCTTCATCGCGTAAAAGGTATCATGAAATTCAAAGAAAACATTATTATCATGACAAAAGTTTTGAACAGAAAGAAGATGTTGTTTGATTTGTGGAACATGAAGAATATTAGTTAAGGAAAGATTTTTTTTGGAGAGTGAATTTGAGTGGTACCAATGTGTAAAATGGGTAAACCCTTACCATTGCCAACATGGAGAAAATCCTCACCATAGTATGGTTCAGTAGTGCCGATGCTATTAGAATCTGGTGCTACATGGCTATTGGAACCAGTGTCGAGAAGCCACGCTGAAGATTGTGAGCGATGGTCAGCATGATTAGCCGAAGGTTGTTGCCTGGTTCAGAAGGTAGTAGGGTCATGGTTGGGGCAATCTGATGGAATGTGACCAATGCCACATCGGTTGCATGTTCCATAAACTGTATTTTGATTTGATGCCCAATTGAACTGTCCTCTGTTGGGTCGATTGTTTTAACCACGACCACGCCCACGGTTGTTGGTGGTGCGACCACGGCCACGGTTGTTTTGGGAATAAGAAGTATTGAATGCTTGTGCCTGTTGGGTAAGTGGTTGTAGATTGAAGCCAAGTGTGAAGCAAGCTGAGTAAGAGCTTGCATGGGATCCTGTTGTGAAGATCCTGTTTCAAAAGGTGTTCCAGAAGTGTTAGTGGTAAAAGCCTGTGGTGAAGGAACAATAGGGACAGATTGTTTTATCATGTAATCATGATCTGAGAGAAGCCCTTGTAACTCGTAAAAGGCTGTAGGAGCTTGTCTAGCAAGAAGGGTAGATTTCAAACCATTATAGTCTTCACGAAGACCTGCAATCACAAGCATGACAAGATCTTTTTCTTTAAAAGCTTCACCAATATTGGCCAAGGCATCAGCATACTCTTTTGCTCGATTGAGATATGCATCTGATGTTTCATCTCCCTTCATCTGGATCTTCAACAATTGGGTTTTAAGAGTATATTCCCTAGACGACGTGTGTGGGGCATATGCACGTTCTAAGGAAAGCCATACCTCGCGAGATGTAGTAGTACCTTGGACATGTGGAAAAGCAGCCTCTGAGATTATAGAGATGATCAACATCCTAACATGAGCATCATTGGTGATCCAAATCTGATAGTTAGGGATTGGTTGAGATGTGGAGGTCTCTTTGTCTGAGGTAGTTGCTTGTGCGATTGTTGTTGCTGGACATGGTATGGTACAATCAACATAACCAATGAGATTGTTTGTAACAAGAAAGGGATGGATCATTGTTTTCCAAAACCCATAGTTTCTTGGAGAAAGGGTAAAACCAAACTTGTGAGAGTTGTGGGAAGTTTTCTCAGCTGTGGTGAAGGCAGCTATTAAGGCCATTGTTTAGCCGGGAAAAAAAAGAGGGTGGGGTGGGGCAGGTTAGGGTTGGCGGCAATTAGGGTTTGAGGGGTAGGCCGAATTTGGCTCTGACATCAAAATAAACTTGGTAAAATATTGTGTATATTGTATTATGATTGATAGGGTACGTAGGATATATATAGAACACATATTTACACTTTGATCCTTCTAATACTAAACTATATTATATTTGTCTAATATTCATTGATGGTCCATCAACAGTCTTTTGGGTAGCTAAAACATGATTCACACAATGTTAAAATCGTTTTACTACCAACTATAAGTAACGTGCTGAAATAATTTAATGATTAACCGGTTGCAATGCTACATACCGGTCATGGCATGCACTGTTGTCATAAGACCCTCAACAATGCCAAATTTGTCATTGATAACCTTGGCCAAAGGAGTAAGGCAGTTGGTTATGCAACTAGTGTTTGAAACAATGTTAAGCTCAGGCTTGTATTCCTTCTTATTGACACCCATAACAAACATAGGTGCATCAGCACTTGGAGCAGAGATGATAACCTTCTTGGCACCACCCTGAAAATACAAAATCACATTCAGTCCAATGTTGGCCAACTATAAAGTAAACATGAAACAAACAAAGATTTAATCAGACCTTCAAATGGGCATGACCTTGTCCTTGGCGGTGAAAACACCAGTGGACTCAACAACAAAGTCAGCTCCAGCCTCACCCCATGGGATGTCTTCAGGGTTCCTATATTCCACAAAATAGAATATATATAAACATCGTATTATTTGTTACATGTATTAAATCTCCATTATGATGGCTTTAGATGTTACCTGATGCCAAAGACAGTGACTGTCTTCTCGCCAAAGAGATGGGCCTTCTCATCCTTAACCTTAAGCTCGTGGTGCTTCCATTGGTCGTGGACGTTGTTATACTTGAACATGTATGCCTGCCAAGTACCATAAACAGTATATAATTGTAGTTAAATAAAACAAATCTCACAAGCCCATATCCATATTCAAAAACCGAACCATTAATAAAATTCATACACACAATCAGATCATAAAAACTACTTTGACTTGGAACAAAATGAAAATTATACCATGTAGTCAACAGTGATGAAGGGGTCATTAACGACAACAAGCTCAACATCATCTCTCTGAAGAGCAACTCTCGCAACCAGCCTTCCAATCCTTCCGAAACCTAAATCACAAAATAATATTCTGTCAATCAAAACCACAAACTGACATAATCAAAACTCAGGAAACAATATGAGTACCGTTAATTCCGATCTTAATCTTCTTGTCAATATTTTTGTCAGATTCTAACATCCCTTCACCTTCGAGTTTCCCACCATTGCCACTGTCATTCTCACAGTGTGGAGATACAAGGCTCTTTACGAACACAGGGCAATGAAAATTATAATTACACTCACAGTTTGTAATTAACTTAACGTGATCAGTTTGAAAGGGATGTAAGGGACGTTTAAGGCTATGCACCAATTTAGGAGCACCTGAACCTTCCTCTAATATCCAAAAGTTATAATGAAAGGGAGTTTATCCTTGAACATTTTGTAAGTCATCCTTGGTATCATTGTCTTATAACCCGGTGGTGGTGACCACTGTCCCTAAGATTCTCTTACATTGTAGTTTTTCGTCACCCATATTTCAGTATACACTTCGATTGAATCCATGCCAATTCTAGGAGTGATGCATAAGCACAAACAACCTTTTATAGTACCCAATGCATACTTGTTGTCTTTAAACAATCATTATCCTATGACTTTCATCATAGAAGAGCCAATGAATCGCTCCATTACATAGAGTACCATGCTTGGGCCCACACAAACGGTGATAAACACCGAGTACTTTATCAAGAGCAACTGATGTCCACACATTTGATTTCAATGTTAACACTTAGAAAACATACTTCCTAGAAGAGAACTGATAGAATCCTATAACAAGCTTGTAATCATCGATGGCTGAATCATAGCCAAAACCTGCCACCATATTTGTCAACCCAATACCTTGAGGAGTAGTTAGTTCTTTCACCTGATGTGTTGCGGGATTCAAAACAAAAAATTCACCATCACATCTATCGGGAGAACAAATGATGCATACCAGACCATTGGAAGACCCGACAAGATAATGAGATGAATCAAGTTCAGTAGTAATAAGTCCCCTAGAGGAATACTCTTGAATAAGACGGTCCCCTGTCAAATCAATCCATAAAATACCAACTTCACTTTTTGCTTTCTTTAGACAAATGAAGTTAGAGAATTTGGCAAACTGACTACTTGATATCAACGAATTCCATGATTTGCAGACACTTTTGCATCGGAGGACATCCTCAACTTGCGCTCTTGCTAGTATCTGTTCAAGAATATCAAAGCGATGCTCTTCCATCTGGTATTTATAAAACCTTTGATATCCTAAAACAAAACAGAAAAAGCACAGAAATAAGTTTCATCTTCAGTTATTTTTATATTAAAAAGAATCTTTACATATTCACTAGAGTACATAACTGATCAGCAAGTGCAAGTACAACTATATTTTATTTAAAACAGTCGATACAGAATCCAATAAGTACAAGTTAAAGCAATTATATCATCTAAACATCTCTATAAACTCAATCATATATAGAAGTATGTCACCCACCAAGAGCTTGTTTGATGTTGGCTCTAGAAGGATTTCCATCTTCATTGTGAATACTTTACGTATCACTCGGGTGTTCTGGCAATACCACAAGGATAATGCATAGGACTCTTAATATACATTTTTTTACTTTTCACGGTGTATGAAACAACAACCATATTGAAAGTGTGTCCTAATGAGATTTATGGATAATCTCTTGGCTCTATATTCAATAGTGTATTTTAGTAGTCGGAGACTGGAGTGGTGTCTCTTGACTCAATATCAAGATGACTCGTAATGAGCGGTCAATAGATTATGCAAGGTTCCCCGTGAGAATGAAACAAGTCCTTTTAAGAAAACTTGAGTGGTTAGAAGGTTTAGTGCAGTGCGTCACTGGGTCCATGACGTCTTTTCTTCAATACCGATGTTATCTTCGTAACAACCAGTAGCATATGAATGGAACGCGATTTCTGCCCTAAGGTTGAATATTTGGAGGGCTATTTCTTTTCACCCTTTATCTTTATATTTCTTTTTCATTCTCCAACCCCTCAGCACTTACCGAGACTTCATTACTAAAACCTTGTTGGGTTTGTTCTATTGCTAGCTCCATCTCAGTCCGCACTCTTCCATTGTTCTCACTTTTCTCCTTTTTTAATCGTTCATAAGGACTTCTATTCTAACTAGAGGATTGTCCCTGGGAAGATCCCTCCAGCTCTAGCGGGATCGTGAGAACGAATACCTAACCTTACCATCCTTATAACTGCAATAAAGTAAATGCAAGGTCGGTCATGTGGTACTGTTCTCTCCGCCTTAAAACCAATTGAAAATCAATCAAGGTACTTGTGATAAAATATCAAAGCCATTGTACCTCGATAGTTTTGAAGATTTTGAAAAAGCTCTCCCTCAACATGTGCATCGATCTTCGAAAACGTTTTAGCACACAGAGGAAGGAGTACCGTATTGAGACTTGAAATCACACTTTTAATCAGAATTATATATTTAAATCACATTCTCTCCCCCATCAAAAAATTCAAATCTTTTGAGATTTAAGATCCCAAGTGATTTAAATAGTTTACAAACAAATTTGGGGAAGAAAAAAAATGTGATCAGATTAGATATTATCCTATTACGGAACCTTATAATGCTCCCCCTCTCAAATAGTGAGGGAGGTTATTTTCCACATACATATCACTACTTAATCATTAAAAAGTTTTCAACATATTACAATAACACCACAAAAGAGTTTTTATTATTACATAGTTAATATTCTCATTCGGTTCTCTGCAGAAGTCTGTAATTACCCTCTCGAACTCTTCCACCAACAAAGCTTTCCAAGTTGCGGAAGATCCTCCTTGTCTTAAGTCTCTTCTGAATAGCAAATATAAACGCTTTGCTCATTTCCACATCTTTCTCTGTCCAAAATCTAGTGTTCAACCCCGGATTCATCCTGTTGATCGTGAATTCTTTTACCCGATAGTCCGATGCCTTATCAATATGACGTCATCGTTGAACTTGTGGATCTCACTGAACCACATGATCATTTGAACCTCATATTTGTCTCTAAATGTGACAAATCTTGGAGACTCGATGATAGAGTAGTCATGTTTGATCTCTAATTCTTTTGCTTCCCAACGAAGCTTTGTGAGGTTGAGCTGAGTCTGGTAGCTCTCAATTCCAAGCTGAAAGTCTCCTACTCATTGTCTGATAACTAAGCCTCTAGTCCATATGCTTACTGTAGTAGCCAAAGTCTTCTTTTCGTGTGGTGGTAGATGGTTCAAGCGACCTTGAAGATTTAACAAGTATAGATCCTCAAAGTCACTAGGGTACAAGTGCTTGAAGTCATTTTTCGCAATGATGAGTTCTTTAAGATCAGCTCTGCGAAGGACTATCTTCTTCAAGTAATCATATCTATACATGGGGAAGATTTCAACTCTGACAACGCTTAAGATTCGCATATGTGTTCGTAAAACCCTACGATTACCATCAGTTGCGTGTTTTTCCATGTAAAATCGTTATTTGTTGAACCACCAGTGAGATATACCATATGAGGCAGCAATGTCGTACTTGAAATCCTCTTCAATCCACATCTGATCGAGCACCATTTGCTCAAACCCAACATCACAATAATATGCAGCTTTCATCTTTGTGATTGACAATGCATGTCTGGTACCCTTGTTGTCGAAACGTAGGTATTCCAGATCTTTGTTGAAGAAGAAGTCTGATTGGATGGTGACTTGACCTGGTGGACTGATACGCGTACAACGCGCGTTAGGGGTCAAAGGAACTTCCTTTTCGTCGAGCAAGTTTTTCAACACCCTAGGCAGTGAACCTAATCGTTGTAGTGTAGTATTAGGGTAAGCCTCGGAAATTGATATCGTTCTCTAGGGGAATAGGAATGCTAGTGAGAAATTACTACGCTAAGTTCGGGGTTGAGGAAGATTATTTTTTATCTTTTTTATATTTTTTAGAAAATTGAAATGTACGAATCTCGGGGTATTGGATTTGGGGGGTTGGTATTTCTACCGATTACTCTACTACTCTAATTATCTAATTAACTAAGCTAAGGCGAGTGTAGTCTATGTCTATTGTTGTGTGCTCGTATAATGATTTAAAGATGTGTTTACCTAGATGCTATTACTCCTTAGTTATCTCCTATTGATGGTTGAATTGTCACGTCCTTATTCTTAACGCGTTGTGTCTTCTAAGGTCGTAGGGTATGCGTTTATCCCTAAATCTTTGAGACTACCTTAAGGTTATTGCCTACGAAATCTCTAGGATTCATAAACTAACTCTAAGGTTACCTTTGGATGTTTAGCCTACAATAACTCTAGGTGATTATAAACTAATGTTCACAAAGGTTACTCAAGTATTAAAAACACAACGAATGACCTATCACAATACTAGGTCAATCACAATTAAGATAAGAGACAACCAATCAATATTCAATACCTAGGTTTCATAGATCTAAGCAAACACACAAATAAATGAGCCGGACATGGAAAACATTCAAGCATACACACAAACAATTGAAGACATAACTGAATTAATGAAGTAAATCACTTATCTTGTTGTAAAATAGGGTATGGAACCCTAAGATACTGCCCCAAGACAGCCAAAGTTTGGTTTACGTTTTACTTTACAAAACTACCTCCCTTGAATTCTGAAAATTCGAATTCTATATATAGAGTTACAATATGCGACGACGTCACTCTTTATTTGTGATGCCTTCGGGTCGCCGCCATTAGGTTTTCGTCTTGGCCACGTCAACTTTGTGACGGCGTCACCTTATGGTTGTGATGCCGTCGGCTTCATCTTCTGACGCCGTCGGGATCCAAATCTAGGCCGTCTGAGTTGTGACGCCCTACTATTTAAAACCTAATGCCGTCAAGTGCAAAATAGCAATTTGGCTTCTGAGTCATCTCAAAACGTGTTGCGACGGCGTCGCCATTTGGCTGTGACGCCGTCACCTTCTGTTCTAGCAGCTTAAGTGTCTTGATTCTTGACTTTTGCCATTTTCTTCATATATTCGCGACTTTTCGTCAGAATAAGTGTCATTCCAGCAATTTGCCTTCAAGAGACCTAAAAAGTGAAAAGGAACGAAATTAAGTAGTAACGGATATAAAAGTGATCGATTAAGGGCTTAAATGACCCCTCAAAAGTGTACCTTTTAAATCCTTAACAAATATCCCTACACTTGGTATTCGCTTGTCCTCAAGCAAATGTGCTTTTAGCTAATTAATTTTTAAGTTAGGGGTCATGAAGCATTAGTTTAGAACAATTCATAACACTTATAAGCCACACAAAAGTCATAACAAGCACGGAAATTACATACTAGCACCTCACAAGTGGCGTTTGGATACTCTCATCTCGCGGGTGTATATGAAATATATCAAGTTGGAAATGGAAGATAAACACTCATTAACCGGTCCTAGTACATAGATTACCATAGGCTTGAGACTAGATCAAACCTCCATCGCTTTGGCGTAAACACCTAGGAAAAACTATCCAAGAGGTGTTTTAAAGGGTTGTAACGTTAGGCTTACGGTAGGGAAACAAAGGGTTTGGTGGGATAGGCGATTTAGTGGTGGCAAGTCAAAAAATTTTATGTTACAAGCATGAGAAGAATGGCGTTGCTAAGCCAAGACTCGACACTCTAAACTGTAGATAAATTGAAACAAACAAACATAAATTTAAAGATAGATGTAGGATGGTAGCCCGTATGTTTTTTCATTTTTTTTCTACACTCTATTTTTTTTTCTTTTTCTTTTTTTTCTATTTTTTTCCATACACTTTTACTCTACCATCCTCTATGATAACATCAAAATAATAGGGATTTATAGGCACATCCCTACACTTGAGTTTTTATTACTCTAACACTAATTTGACCCGAATTGAAAAGATCAAAACACTTGGAGTATATTATTACGTAAATAAAAGGAATTTGAATTTAACGTTCCTTCCCGTCACTTCATAAAATTTTACTTTTCCCATGAGTCCCAATCGTCCCAAAACCGTTTACAAAGGATATGACTCGACTTAGCAACTTATGCAAGCAACTAGATAATTGAACTAAGGGTTTAGTATGATAACAATAATTCACTAAAAGTGGCATACAAGGTAGGCTAAGGCAATTTGGGTGTACATTTGGGGGTGGATTGTAAACAATGCTCTTCATTGATATTCCGGAAAACCGAAACATTACGAGAACCGCGAAAAGGATAGGCTCTGAGGGGTTAACTAGGGGTATCGTGTACTAAAGATGATTACAACGCAAGGGTGTGGGGGAATTACTCAACCGATTTGGAAGAAGTAATTATAATACGGGTATCAAACAAGGGTTATCCGAATGCCTCTTACCATTTAGTTATTCCTAACTACACAAGTGTAGTCTCACTAGAGATCTCGGAATGCATCACAAAACAAGTTCTAGAATCTATTATACTACCGGTACACACTTGAAGTATTAAAGTGGAATGCTTTAATTCCTACAAATCTAAGGGCGATCTTTACATTTTGGGTGGAATTTAAGTGATAAAGGGTTTTGTGCTACTCATATAACTTCCTATCCATTAGACACTTTATTAAGACTAATGGCCCACTCCTACATGTCATGAAAATTTTTAAATTTGGTGCCAAAATTACCCTAACCGATATTTCTCATGGTTTATTACACAAATGAAATTGGACAAGGCTAATAGTCAAGGATAAGCAAAGTTTCAAAGTTCCCATTTTATTTTCCCTCCCTACACTTAAACTGAACATTGTCCCCAATGTTCCCCGAAAGTATCAAAGTTATGATAATGGAAGGTAATTAAAAATGAAAGAAACTAATACTCCCCTGATTAGCTCGGTAGGATCCGTGTGAAGTAGTGGTTAAATTCTTCTTCAAGAAGAATGTATGCGTGAAAAGCTCCTTCCAATCTTATGTATTTTCTTCTTGATAAATAAAACCTGCACACTTGAAGAAAATAAACGAAACCTTCGCGTAAAATCAGCGGTAACGATATATATATGACTCTACTAAACTAGGATATAATGCTTGTGGAATGGATGTTTACAGGTTCTCTGGAAAATTAAGGCCTAGAAAATTCCCAAAATTTATAAGTAGCACAGAAAACGAGAAAAAGTTAGACGCTGTTTCTACTCATCCTGACGCCGTCAGGTTGTGATCCTGACCGAAACTGGTCTGCGATTTTCTGGAAAAAATTCTGGAAAATTAATATCTTTAGAATCTGGAAAACTTTCCTGCAAAACATCCATTATGACTCGATACAAGCATTTGACTCAAACAAGCACACATGTATAGCTTTTTAATAATTGTAATTCTCATGTTCACGTTCTTTTTGAAAACTTATGTAATCCTCCCTACACTTATCCCTTTTGTAAAATACTTTTATATGTAATTTAAACGAGGTTAAAGACAAAATAAAACATTTTTACAAATTCAAACATGAGAATAAACAATCAATAAATGATATACGACACACAAACAAGCAAACAATTAAGCATGGGTTGCCTCCCACAAAACGCTTTTCTTTATTTAAGAGTCTTGTAGCTAGACTCGAAGTCGTGCCCCTACGTTCCCCTAATCTTAGAGGCCTATTCGATTTCCTAACTCTTCTCTCATCACGAATATATTCAGGGCCCAACTCTAGACAAGCGGTGTAGTAAACTTTGTTCTTACAATCTACTTCAAAGGCCGAAATGTTGTCTACATCTAAATCATCAATACCCTCAAACTTCTTATTTTTGTAGGGCATTATATATTTAACACACTCGGCCCCGTTTGAAACCTTGGCTATTCCTTCCTCTTGATCATAAACCATCTTAGATTCCTCAATAAATGGTTTCCCAAGTATCACATCTCCTAAAAACCCGTCAATGATGTCCTTAACATTTTCCAAGATCATGAAATCACACCTATATATGAAGTTACCTACGAAGACATGCAATCCTTTAACCCTCCTAACATAGTTACTCACTTTCCTAGGGTAAAAGAGGTCCCTCATAGGTCCTAACTTTTCGCTCGTGATCCAGTTGTAATAGAGTCTAGACATTATGTTCATGGGTGTCGCATAGTCTATGTAAGTGTGATCCCTATATGAGTACCCAATCATGCACGGTATCTTAATGTTTTTAGGGTCACCACTTTTTATGCGAGGCTCGATGATAACATCAAATAGTTCTGAATATTAAGTGTCAATTTCCCCCGATAATGCTTGTAATTTATATCATTTATATGTATTTACGCTTGTTTTCCATTGTTTTCCACTTTCAGGTAAATTACGAGCATTAGAGCTAAAGAGACGCGGAATTGAAGAATTATCTAAAAGATTTATCATAGTATGCGGATTTTGGAGAAGTTACGGCGGAACTCATCTCTCACATTACGCCGTAACTATTGCATGACTCAGAAAAGCAACTCATCAGAAGGTTACGGCGTAACTCTCCCCAGAGGTTACGACGTAACTCTATTAGGTCAAATGAGGATCCACACAGCTGATAATTACGCCGTAACTACTCCATCAACTACGGCGTAACCAAGTTTTATTGAAGACTATGGCGTAACCAATCCTTAGGTTACGCCGTAATCAGCAGATCTAGTGCAAAATACGAAGAAATAGAAGGTTACGGCGTAACTCCTATATTAGTTACGCCGTAACCCAGATCTGGCTTATAAATACCCCACGAATTCCAGCATTTCTAATCATCCCATTCCACACACAACTATCAGAGAACGTGGGAAAAAGCTAAAGGAAGGTCCAAAGGAGCATATGGAGCTGTCTTCAAGGGAGAAATCACTCCCCTACGATAAGCATTAGCGTTTTATATTTTCTTTACTTTCAATTCATGTATTTCATACCTTTGAATATTTAATTGGTTTGTATGATTAATATGAGCGGCTAAGCACCTCTTGGTGCTAGCCTAGTTATGATTCCTTAATTGTTTTGTTTGCGTTTACTTTACTTCCGCATAATTATTTCTAAGTGTATGCATGCATAGTTTATTGGTAGCCACCCTTGGTTCGGTAGTTTTGAATGGCGGTAAAGGCCAATTGCCTAGGAGATATAACCAACTGTCCCTAGGTGAGCGGACGGAGACGGGAAGGGTAAGATATGACCAACTGACGACCCTTTCTACTTGTGCGATTTGACCAACTGATCACCTACCGTTTCGATGAACTTAAGAATTAGGGGGTGAGTGTCTAAGTTCCTAATGGTCGGGCACTCACTATTATAAGTCTAGCATGTAGCGGTACTTAATGACTTGGCTTAGGGGACCAGGAACAATAGGACTTATGAGGGGACACCTGACTTCTCCTGTGGTGGCATCTTTGCTGATAGTTTATGGCGAATTAACCAAATGTTGTCCTCTCGACTTTGACCCCACCTGAAGTAATTTGAAGTAAGTAGACGTAGACATTACTAGCTAGGAGGATTGACTAGGTTAGCACCACTCTCCTTTATTGATTTCCCTTTATCCTTCATTTGCTTTAGTAGTTAAACCAATAATTCCTTATCGAAACCATTATTAATAATCTGTGACACTTTGACTTAGTATTAATCCAACACACATAGCTCTTGGGACGACCTCGTCTTTACCAATTACTACACTACACACGACCGGGTACACTGCTCGTTAGTGCATTAGGGTAGACCATAGGTATAACGAGTAACTATTAATCCAACACACATAGCTTAAGTTTTTGGCCGGGGAGATATTTTAGGATTTCATATTAAGTCTATTTTTTATTTTCTTTCTTCTCTTAAATGTCAGGATACAAGACTCGTGATAAGGTTTTAAAATGTAACTTTTTGAGGGGTCGTTTAAGCCCATATTTGATCACTTTTGTATCCGTTATTACTTAATATCGTTCCTTTTCACTTTTTAGGTATCTTGAAGAAAATGGCCAAAGTCAAGAATCGAGACACTCAGGCTGCTGGACGGCGTCATAGGCATAAGGTGACGCCGTCGCAAGACTAACGTGGCCAAGACGAAACCCTAATAACGGCGAATTCGACGACGCCACAAATCAGGTGACACACATATGTAATCTTATATATAGAATCCAAATTTTTAGTTTTCAGTGCGTAGTCTTTGGAGTAAAAACCTAAACCGAACAAAGGCTGTCTTGTACAGTATTTTAGGGTTCCATACCCTATCTTACACCAAGATAAGTGTTTTACTTCATTAATTCAATTATGTCTTCAATTATTTGTGTGTATGCTTGCATGTTTTCCATGTCCGGCTAATTTACTTGTGTGTTTGCTTAGGGAATATGAAACTTAATTATTGAATATTGATTGGTTGTCTCTTATCTTAATTGTTAATGATCTAGTATTGCGATAGGTCATCCGTTGTGTAGTTAATGCTTGATTAATCTTTGTGAACCTTAGCTTATAGTTACCTAGAGTCATTATAGGCTAAACCATCCGAAGAGTATCTTAGTGTTAAGTTTATGAATCCTAGAGATTTTGTAGGCAATAACCTTTGGTAGTTTCAAAGAGTTAGGGATAAACGCATACCCTACGACCTTAGACACACAACGCGATTAAGAATAAGGACGTGACAATTCGACAACCAATAGGAGATAATTAAGGAGTAATAGAACCTAAGTAACCACATCTTTAAATCATCATACGACCACACATTAATTAGACATAGACTACATACACCTTAGTTTAGATAATTAGATAAGTAGAGTAATCGGTAGAAATACCAACCCCCAAATCCAAACCCCGAGATTCGTACCTTTCCATTTTCTAAAAAACATAAAAAGATAAAAAATAATCTTCCTCTACCCCAAACCTTAGCGTAGTAACTTCTTACTAGCATTCCTATTCCCCTAGAGAACGATATCAATTCCCGTGGCTTACCCTAATACTACACTACAACGATTAGGTTCACTGCCTAGGGTGTTGAAAAACTTGCTCGACGAAAAGGAAGTTCCTTTGACCCCGAATGACGCGTGTAGCGTTATCAAGTTTTGCCACGTGGGAATAGAATAGCTAGTTAGGAGTCCACCTCGTTTAGATTTCTTTGCTTGATTCCTATCAAGTAAACTTTTTTTCTCATTTTTAGATTCCTCGTAGTCTATCCCCCTTCGTCGTGACCTTTGTTCGTAATCCCATCACTTTTCATCATGGAAGGTGATAATCAACCACCATTCATCAACCTACCACCAAATGACCCACCAAGAGGCCGTACTCTTGGTGAATACTCCAGACCAAGCCACCTAGGCTATAGAAACACCATTGAGCTTCCCTACCAAGCCCAAACTACGGCCCTGCGATCCGACACCATCCGGTTTGTTAATACAAATAAGCCGTAAAAACATTTATTTATATTTTACGATCTTCTAATGTTTTGTCGATAACAAACGTAAAATTATTTTAACCAAAAAAATAGAATACGTAAATAGTTTGAGTCAATAGTTTCCTAACACACTTACGTTTTCACATAAAACACTAAAAAATATAAGTGATTTTATGATTTAGATATATATGTACAACAACTAGTGTTACATATTGGGTTAGCATATACTTAAACTAAGTATACTAAAATGGGTAAAAACAAGTATATACTAAAATGGGTAAAAACAAGTATATACTAAATGGGTAAAAACTAGCAAATGGTATTGACCCATAACCCATGGTTTTATATATACCACTTAACCAAGTTCATTGTATCCTTAAGATACATTTTATCTAGAAAAAAAACCATGGATCAACCCATAACCCATGACCCATGACCCATGACCCATAACGGCTTTGTGCTAGCCGGATCCCTTGTGGGAGGGATCCGTGGGATCCGGGGAACAGTAGAGAATTTCCTGTATAAATAGAGAGCCATTTCATCCTTTCTACTCACCACTTTACACACATACTTCCTCAAGTATTATAACCCTCTAAACTCAGATCCAAGTGATCTATGTAGTTTGTCTTTTATTTTTGTGTGATCTTCTAGGTTTCTCTTAAAGGCAAGATCAGCACTTCTTGAAGACGAGCAAGCTCAAGTCCATGAGTTGCCATGCTTCGTCATCATCAAGACAACTAAGGTTCTCTTGTTGATAGTTCTTTATTCCACCGTAGATGTTGGGTTGAAGGCATTAGTGAAGGATGCCGAAAGTGTCAAGATGAAAGCACTAGTGAAAGGTGCTTATCGTCCGTGTCAAAGTATTAGTGAAGAATGCTAAAGGTGTCAAAACAAAGGCATTAGTGAAGGGTGCCAAGGGTTGTGTCAAAGGCATTAGTGAAGGATGCCAAAAAATCAAATCAAGTAGCATTTGGGAAGAATGCCTAGGTTGTATAATCGATGAGGTGCATCGTTATACATATAAGTATTTGTTTATTTCCAAGGATGGTGATATCCTTGATGGTGTTGTAACAAGGAGTGGATCTCCTTGATATTAGGTGTTGTGTTGTGAAGGGTAGTAGTTCCTCCATAGTAATGGAACTAGGTGCTTAGCCTAGTACCTAATAAAGGGTAGGCGACGTTGTGATAGGATTAGTTCTCCTTGGTGTAAAAGAACTCAGTGCTAGCCTAGCATCCAGTATAAAGGGTAGGCTTACATTGTGTTAGGTGTGGTTCGCCTTGGTGTGAAGGAACTCGGTATTTAGCTTTGTACCTGAAAAGGGTTAAGCGACGCTGAAGGCTTCTCCGCCATATGAGTTGGTGTAGTGTTTACTTAACCTCGAAGTAGGTGACTCGGGGAATGGAGTAGGGCAAGGAAGGTGTCCTTGTAGCCGAATCACTATAAATACTTGTGTCGTGGTGATGTGCTTCTTACTCTTTATCTTTCATTACACGTTTATATATCTATCTATCAACGTCCAACATAAACAACCAAATAGATTGACATAAGTCGATCTAAATATTTAAAAGGAAGTTTTAAATTGGCAAAACTATTCAACCCCCCTTCTAGTTTTCCACAATTGGTATCAGAGCTACGTTACCAAGTTTCTTAGAGTATGTTGTAATTTAAAAACTTGATACGATCCATGTATGTTTGAAAACTACAAAGAAGGATTATTTTTGTCATATTTAAAAAAAATCATTATATTGTTTATTGTTGGACAATGATAGAATGCTCTAACATTTTTTTTGTTAAGCATTATCCACACTTGGATTTGGAGTTACCAAGAAGATCATAAAGAATCTATCTAAATATTTCTTTTCGCAAAAAGAATGTTTAGTATTCTCACAACATAAATCTGGAGATTCCAAGAAGATCACAAAACATCTAAATACTTCTTTTCTTAAAAAGAATATTTAGCAACGGTATGATCGTTAAATACTTACTTTTATTTTTATTATTAAAATCTTAGTTGCATGATTTATTAGTAATTGTTCAAGTAGTTATCCATGTTATAGTCATCATCAAAATAGTATTCTTCGACTAATTTGTATAGACTACATTACCAACTCGTAATAATGATATCTTGGTTATTGATGTGCCCGGTTGTAACAAGTTTTAAATTTATAAAAGGTGAATTACCAATTTTACCGATAACACATACGAGCAAGTATACTCATCCGTTATAGCAAGATTATGAAGGTAAGTCGAGATCGTTCGCAGGGATCTGAGTGAATCTAAACACAAGTTTGAATTAACGGAGTCTATCCAAAACATATAATAAAGCAAATAGATATAATGAAATTCAGATGATTAAAAACTACACTTGCTTAAACTAGTTTCATATCATAGATTAATGTGATTGTGTTAACCTCTTAACATGTTGGTTGTGATAATTAGTTGAAAACTAATCTATTGTTCTTACAAGTTAAACCTTCGTCAAGATTTTAGTTCATAAAAACAAGCATTAAGTTTAACCAATCAATTCAAGATCAATTCAAGTTTCATAAGTCTACATACATAAACTTAAACACAAAAACATCCACTTGTTCATCAAATTGCTTAAGAAATGGTCAATACAAAAGGTAACCGATCATAGACAAAAGGCTACAATTGATTCTCAACAACTAATCTTGCGACCATTTAGATGTTTCCAACCAATCCAATTTGATAATCAAAAAGCATTTCTATTACAATCACACCTTAGTTCCTTTGTGTAATCAAGAATAATGGGTAAAAACAATCATCTATAGACAAAATGATTATGACTAGTTGAATAACAATAAGTTCTTTCGACCCCAACGATTATTATCAATTAGCCAAACTTGATTAAAAAATGTCACTATGAAACTTTAGCACAATTGGATCTTAGAATCAACTTGAAATTGAATTAAAACATGTTAACACAATCACTAACTAATCATATGATAATCAACATCATTTAAGCAAGTGCATAAAGAAACTAGCCACTCATAGCAAACATGAACATAAACTCAGAACTTTGAACATTAGAAAACATGATTGAAAGTCTTACAATGCTTGGAATAAGATTACAAATGGTGTAGTAATGATTATCAAAGTATTGGGGTAGACTTCTTGGTGATTTGGCCTCCAAATGGTGAACTTCTGGATCTCCAAACTTCTCTAGACTTCTAAGGACGAATTTTGAGAGCTTAAGGCTTTGTTTGATGAGTAGAGAGATTTGTATTTGAGGTGTATGTCATATGCTCACAATTAGCCTCTATTTATACTAGTTCCAAGGCCTAGGGTATTAATTGCTGAACTTGGCCTCCAAGGAGTAAGGAAGGGACTAGAATACACCAAGAGAAGGTCCTAGAATCATTTGGATGCAAAGGGGAAGCTTAGTGATGAAGATTTGGCAACTGCAGCTTCTCTAACCGGATCGGTCATACGACCAACCGATCCGGTTGGTCTTCTACAAAAACTGGCCAACCGATCCGGTTACGGGTTGCGACCGATCGGTTGGTGATGGTCATAGTGTTGTTTCTGGTCGTATTCCAGCCGATCCGGCTGCATGAGCAACCGATCCGGTTGGATTCTCTGAGATACGAAAACTTGATCTTTTCTTCGCTTTGCTTTGTAGAACTTTGTTCTTCAATCACTATGGTCTTCAAAGGTCCTTGAGATAATCGATTCAGACTTACTGAGATGGGAATCTTTGTTTTGCTGAACATTTCTTAATTTTCCATTTGTTTCCCTGCACTTGGTTATAAACACTAGACAAACATCTTTTGATGCGTTTAAGCACTATAATCACGCAAATATAACCAAATAACAGATATAAAAGCACACATAACGCTACTAAAAACATGCACAATCTGAGCGTTATCAAATTCCCCCACACTTAAACTTTGCTTGCCCTCAAGCAAATCTAGGAAAAACATCCACTGGTACGAGATCGTGATTATGAAAAATGTGATGCAAATCAACCAAGTAAAAATACGAGAGAAGATTCATCAATTATGCTTTATAAAGGTGAAACATCAAGATGTTTGACAATATCCAATGATTTTCTCGCATGATTAACATTTCAGAACACCTCACAAAAAAGGAACGAAATATAATTCACTCAATCACTCATTTTTAGTGGAGTAACAAGATAAATCACACTCATTGCTCAGTCATGATTAGATTATTACCATAAGCTTGTACAATAAACAAAACTCCACCGACGTGGCGTGAGCACCAAGCAAAAACATCTAAAGAGGGCTTTTATTCGGGTTATAATGATATGGCTAAGGGTTAAGGGTATGGATAAGGCATGGGAATGTTTATGAAATTGGTGTTAAAATAAAAATGAAATCAAGTCTAATACCCGTTTTGCTAGCTACCAAACATTCCTCGAACCAAATAAATGATTATAGCTTTGCTTTCTTCTTTTCCGCTTTCCACAGCTTTTCGCTTTTCATGACAATTGTTCCACGATCATAGCTCATTGGCTTTTTTTTTGAACATAAACTCAACATAAACTCATGGCACAATCAATCTCATAAGATGTGGTACTCATAATCATTTGAACAATCTTTACTTTCCAGGCGACTAGCAACCAACCATTTAGACATTGATACGGGGTAGGCTAAGGTTTAAAGTGTAAAATATTTTTGTATTTTTCTGGATGCAACAAAAAGAAAGGGATGGCTCAGAGGGTGTACTAAGGGTATCTAGTGCTAAAAATGAGCACTACAAATGGGTCCATGTGGGTGGTTAACTAACCAAAGTGGCTAGCTAATATAACATTAGATGCAAAATGGAAGGCCATTTGGGTTAAATCCTAAGGTGCCTCTTTATCACACGAATTCAATTATATCACACGAATGCAATCTCACTGCGGTCTGGTAATGATTTACAAGCACAAGTTCTAGAATAAATAAAATCACCGGCACACTCATAGCAAAAGATCCAAGCATAAAAGATGTATGCTGTATATGAAATAGTCTCAAATCCTCACAATTTTAGTGGAAGGGCTATAATATGTGTTAGCAAATGTTTATCGATCCCAGAATGGATTGCAATAGTAATCGGAACACATCTTGAAGTTTCAAATATTACCAATTTTACCAGTGGTTTGATCCAGTTATTCTAATAGATAATCCTAAAAGTGTGAAAACAACTAGATCACAAGGGCAAACAAAATTTAAAATTTAAGCATGAAAACTCTAATTTTTCCTATTTACCCCCCCACACTTAAGTTAGACATTGTCCTCAATAAAAAATGAACTTCAAAGTATAGTAATAGGGAAAATAGAGATGAAACCAGATAAGTCAAATGAGTTTATCAGCTTAAAATTCTACTTCATTCCTAGCCCATGGAGAAATCATCACCTGCACACAATCTTATAAACAAACAAAAGGTTTTATTAAAAGGATGGCACCCCCCCACACTTAAGTTCAACCAAAGGTTAAGACTTTGGGGAGTGACCACATAAAAGCAAAACACACACGGGTTGCCTCCCGAGAAGCGCTTGTTTTATTACCGAGTCATCAGCCTGACCCGAATCTTCCCAAATTTATTTAGCTGCAAGGGCAGCTTTGAACATTTTGTAAAGTTCGGGGATGTACATGAATTCTTCACCAGTAGCTTCGGTGTCGTCCCAGACGAACTCAACAGATGGTTTCCATGGAACAATTTGTGCGATTCTTCCTGGAAAGGGTGCTACAAAGGTGATAGTTTCGAATTCATTCTCATGGGAAAATGTGGCAACTGAAACTTCATTCGTTTGCTCTTTGTCGTAATATAACTTGATTCGGTGTCCATTAACAATGAAACTTCCACCTTGTTTGTCAAAGAGTTCGACATACCCTGATGGATATCCATGTTTAACGACATATGGTCCAAACCATTTTGGTTGTAATTTAGGAGCTTTGAATTTGAATTTCATGTTAAAAAGCAGAACTTTATCTCCGGCTTTGAATTCTTTTCGAACTCGTAGCTTTTTATCGTGATAAGCTTTTGTTCTAGCTTTGTACAGTTTGGAATTTTCATAAGCTTGGAGTCTTAATTCATCGAGTTCGTGCAATTGCAAAAATCTTTTTTCTCCAGCTATTTTGAGATCGGTGTTGCAATTTCTGAGGGCCCAATAAGCACGATGTTCAACTTCGAACGGAAAATGACAAGTCTTTCCATACAAAAGTCTGTAAGGAGTTGTGCCAATTGGAGTTTTATAAGCCGTACGAAATGCCCACAGAGCATCGTCAAGTTTCTTTGCCCATACTGAAGGATTGTCCTTCACTGTTTTTTCTAGTATTCTTTTGAGAGCTCTGTTGGTATTTTCAACTTGACCACTGGTTTGTGGATGATAGGCTGTCGCAAATCGATGATGAACTCCATATCTTTTCATGTTTTTCTCCATTTGTTGGTTACAGAAATGGGTTCCTCGATCGCTTATTAGTGCCTTGGGAATTCCATAACGAGCGAAAAGCTTTTTGAGAAAATTAACGACGACACGAGCATCGTTTGTTGGTAAGCTTCGCTTCCATTTGGACACGTAATCTATAGCAACGAGAATGTATTCGAATTTGTGGTATTTAGGGAAGGGTCCCATGAAATCTATTCCTCAAATATCGAATATTTCACACACTTGGATGTTTGTTAATGGCATTTCATCTCTCCGAGAGAGATTGGTGGTTCTTTGGCAAGCATCACAGATCTGAACAAGTGTGTGTGCTTCTTTGAATATTGTTGGCCAATAGAATCCAGCATCAAAAACTTTCTTAGCTGTGGTGGAAGGACCATAATGTCCCCTAGTTTGGCCATGATGACATTCGTCAAGAATTTTTCGGGTTTCGGAACCAGAAACACATCTTCGGATCATCCCATCGGGACACATTTTGAAAAGATATGGCTCTTCCCAAAAATAGTATTTAAGTTCCGAAAAGAATTTGCTTCTTTGAGCATGAGTTAGACCTTTTTTGAGAATTCCTCCCACGAGGTAGTTCGCAAAGTCAGCAAACCAGGGATCGTCAGATTCATCGATGGTCATGAGAGTTTCATCGGGAAAATAATCATCGATTTCCTCTTCTTTTAACTCCTCAAGGTCGAGGTTTTCAAGACGCAATAGGTGATCAGCACCAAGATTCTCTGCTCCTTTCTTGTCTTTGATTTCGATGTCAAATTTTTGGAGTAGCAAGATCCATCGAATAAGACGTGGCTTAGCATCTTGCTTGGTGAACAGATACTTGAGCGCTGAATGATCGGTAAAAACGACTGTTTTTGAGAGCACGAGGTATGATCGGAATTTGTCAAATGCGAAAACGACGGCCAACAATTCTTTTTCGGTGACGGTATAATTTTGCTGAGCACTATTTAGTGTCTTTCTAGCAAAATATATAGGCCGAAAGTGTTTTCCTTCGCGTTGTCCTAAGACAGCTCCAACAAAAAAATCGCTTAAGGCCGCACATAAGTTCGAAAAGTAGTGACCAATTAGGTGAAACCATGATCGGAGCACTAGTAAGTTGAGATTTCAGAGTTTCGAAAGCTTTTATGCAATCAGCATTGAAGTCAAAGATAGATTCTTTCTCAAGAAGTTTTGTCATCAGACGAGATATTTTGGAAAAATCTTTGATGAATCGGCGGTAAAAACCAACATGTCCTAAAAAACTTCTAACGGCTTTGACGTTAGTTGGTGGTGGAAGTTTTGAGATGACATCGACCTTTGCCTTGTCTACTTCCATTCCGGCACTAGAGATTTTGTGGCCAAGCACAATTCCTTCGGTTACCATGAAGCGGCATTTTTACCAGTTAAGGACAAGATGTACAGCTTCGCATCTTTCGAGCATTTTATCGAGATTAGAAAGACAAGCTTCAAATGAGTCTCCAAAGACTGAAAAGTCATCCATGAAAACTTCCATGGAGGTTTCTAGCATGTCTTGGAATATGGCAATCATACACCTTTGAAAAGTCGCAGGTGCATTGCAAAGACCAAAAGGCATACGCCGATATGCGTAGGTTCCAAAAGGACAAGTGAAAGTGGTATTTTCTTGATCGTTAGGATCGATGGGAATTTGAAAATATCCTAAAAATCCGTCGAGGAAACAAAAGAATTTATTTCCTGCCAGTCTTTCAAGCATTTGATCCATGAATGGGAGCGGAAAGTGATCCTTTCTGGTGGCTTTGTTTAACTTACGATAGTCAATACAAACACGCCAGCCAGTGACAGTTCTAGTTGGAACTAGTTCATTTCGCTCATTAGTCACAACCGTCATTCCTCCTTTCTTGGGACACAAAGGAATGGCTTACCCAAGGGCTGTCCTCAATTGGGTAAATGATTCCAGCATCGAGAAGTTTTATGATTTCCTTTTTAACAACTTCTTTCATGTTGGGATTGAGTCGACGTTGACGTTCTACCACAGGTTTAATCCCTTCTTCGAAATTGATTTTGTGTTTGCAGAAATTGGGACTAATTCCTGGGATGTCGGATGTTTTCCAAGCAAAAGCTTGTTTGTGATTTTGAGGACGAAACTAAACTTTCTTTCTCACTATTCTCGAGCAACGAAGATATGACTACTGGAAGAAGAGAGTTTTCCTCCAAATAAGCATATTCAAGATGATCTGGAAGAGGTTTGAGTTCGAGATCTGTGGGTGGTTCTTCGATAGAGGATTTAATTCGCATCTCATCATTGAAAGTTATTTCTTCAAAATTTTCTTCCTCTTCCTCTATTTCTTCTTCTTCTGAGTTATCTCCTTCGAATTCTACTTTCATGAAATCATCAAACTCTTTATCAAAGTCTGTTTCATTGATCTTTTCAGAAGTAGTCATGAATGGGTCGGATTCGTTAAGTAATGCGTCCAATTCTTCTTCAGTGACTTCATCAATAATATCGATGTTAAAACAAGTGTCATCACTGGAATGTGGGTAGCGCATTGCTTTATCGATTAGAAAAGTGATTCGATCTTCCCCAACTCCAAGGTTGAGTTCTTTTCCTTTCACTTTGATGATTGCATCGGCAGTATTTAGGAAAGGTCTTCCTAGAATGAGTGGAACTTTACTATCTTCTTCCATTTCCAAGATCACAAAGTCCACGGGAAAAATGAATTTACCGACTTGAACAAGCATATTCTCGGCGATTCCCACAGGATATTGGTAGGAATGATTTGCCAATCGAATGCTCATTTTTGTTGGTTTCAGGCTGTTGTTGCACAACTTGGAATATAGCGAATAAGGCATCAAATTGATACTTGCGCCAAGATTGGCCAAAGCATCACATTTAACATTATTCCCGAAAGTACATGGAATAAGAAAGATCCCAGGATCTTCGAGCTTTGGTGGGATCTTGTTTTGGACAATAGCTGAGCATTCTTCGTTAAGAAAAGCTGCTGATATTTGCTCAAGATTGCTTTTGTTATTAAGAAGTTCTTTCAAAAATTTCCCGTAATTGGGCATTCCGGCTATAACATCAACGAGTGGAACATTGAATCTAACCTCTTTGATTATTTCAATATACTTCTTATAATGCTCTTCCATCTTTTCTTTCTTTAGGCGTTGAGGATAAGGAATTTTTGGTGTATACGCCTTAACGGATGGAATGTTTTTCTTTTTGGTGGTTTGAGTTGTGTTTGGTTCCTCGGCTTCATCCTCACTATCAATGGTGACAGGAGTATTAGGATTAGGTGGTGGATCATACGAGAGACCACTTCTTGTGAAGACAACATTGATATGCTCATTTCTTGTTTGTGGTGGACGGTACGTTTTATCATTTGATGGTTTTGGGTTAGATTGGGTGTTACTTGGCAATGAACCAGATGGTCTAGAGGAATGTTGGTCAGAAAACCTGCCAAACTTGTTTTCAAGATTTTGGATAGATGCTTGATGATTTTTCTGTCCTTGCTCAACTTTGGCTTTGAGATTGAAAAATTGATTTTTGATAAAATCATTTGAAGATTTTTGAGCAGCCACGAATTCTCACATGGTTTTCTCGAATTCGGTTTCTTCCATCTTTTTGTCGGGATTTTGTGGTGGTGGATCGTCAGTTCGTGGTTGAGAATCACGGTTGTCATCCCTTGGTCGGCGATCTTGCCAATTTCAAGAATTTCAACCGTAATAATTACTACGATACCCTCCTCCACGATATCCTCCTTGAGCGTAACTTGCTTCTCCTTCTTTTGGTCCACCCATTGGTTTATCGTCACACTCGGACGATGGATGATTTCCTCCACAATTGTTACACCCGTCTCGCATTTCCTTCATTTCCTCTTTGATATCTTTGTATTGCGAGTCGATTTTTGAGGTTAATGCTTCCATCTTCTCCATGAGTTTTGAAGCATCGGTGTTTTTGACAAAAGCAACGGTTTTTCGGAGAGGTTTGGTTTTGGAATCTTTGGACCAATCAAGTTTGAGAAGTACTCGATCTTCGAGCAATTGATGTGCATCGTTGAGAGTCTTATAGAGAAAAATTCCTTCAGCATCAAGGATGCCTTGAGAGATTTCATCTAGTCCTTGGTAAAAGATTTGGATAATGGTTCCTTTTGATAATCCATGTCCATGACAACTACGAAGCAAATCTTTCATTCGAAGCCAAGCTTCGACTAGTGATTCGTTTGGGTTTTGGTTGAAAGCACGAATTTCTCCCATTAATCGATCAAACATGGCAGGTGGAAAGAATCGGCTTACAAAAGCTTGCCTCATCTCCTCCCAAGTATTGATGATTCCGGGGGTTAATTCATTGTACCATACTTTAGCATCTCCGGCGAGTGATGATGGGAAAAGTTTGAGTTTGATGGCATTGACATCGGTGTCGCCATAACGGAACATGCCGCAAATTTCGATGAATTTGGCAATGTGCTTATGCGGATCGGCCCGCGCACGGCCATCGAATTGACGGTATTTGATCATAGAAAGGTGATGTCCCTTCACGGTGAAGTTGTCACCAAGATTGATAGCAATAATAGCACTTCCGGGAGTTGGTGTTACGGCTCGGTTGGTTCCCCACATGGGTTGATCGTCCGCCATGGGAAAAGGTAAATTGGTGAAAGGGTTGTAAACAACTTTGGCTTCTACGAGGTTATCAAATGGTGGGTTTGGTACTCTTGGTACACGATTTTCCAATGGTATGAAAAGTGTTCTTCTTCTTCTTCTTCTTCGAATCAAACGTTCGGGGTTGGTAAGAGGTGTAATTGGTTCTATTCCTGCTGATCGAGTGTTCATACAATGTCCTAGAGAATCCAGGCAATATCTAAACACACGGACAAACAACGAAAACAGTTTTTATGGGTCAGAGTGGGTAACCGGATCGGTTGCGGGATGCGACCGATCGGTTGGACCAGCTGAGTAATGGAAAAATCGTAACCGATTCGGTTGAGGTACAACCGGATCCGGTTAAGGTTTATGAGAAAAATTTTTGGGCTGAATCAACTGAGGGAAATTCAAAAACTTGTTGAAACACAATCAAATCCCCGGCAGCGGCGCCAAAAACTTGATGTGCCCCGGTTGGAGCAAGTTTTAAATTTATAAAAGGTGAATTACCAATTTTACCGATAACACATACGAGCAAGTATACTCGTCCGTTATAGCAAGATTATGAAGGTAAGTCGAGATCGTTCGCAGGGATTTGAGTGAATCTAAACACAAGTTTGAATTAACGGAGTCTATCTAAAACATATAATAAAGAAAAGAGATATAATGAAATTCAGATGATTAAAAACTACACTTGCTTAAACTAGTTTCATATCATAGATTAATGTGATTGTGTTAACCTCTTAACATGTTGGTTGTGATAATTAGTTGAAAACTAATCTATTGTTCTTACAAGTTAAACCTTCGTCAAGATTTTAGTTCATAAAAACAAGCATTAAGTTTAACCAATCAATTCAAGATCAATTCAAGTTTCATAAGTCTACATACATAAACTTAAACAAAAAAACATCCACTTGTTCATCAAATTGCTTAAGAAATGGTCAATACAAAAGGTAACCGATCATAGACAAAAGGCTACAATTGATTCTTAACAACTAATCTTGCGACCATTTAGATGTTTCCAACCAATCCAATTTGATAATCAAAAAGCGTTTCTATTACAATCACACCTTAGTTCCTTTGTGTAATCAAGAATAATGGGTAAAAACAATCATCCATAGACAAAATGATTATGACTAGTTGAATAACAATAAGTTCTTTCGACCCCAATGATTATTATCAATTAGCCAAACTTGATTAACAAATGTCACTATGAAACTTTAGCATAATTGGATCTTAGAATCAACTTGAAATTGAATTAAAACATGTTAACACAATCACTAACTAATCATATGATAATCAACATCATTTAAGCAAGTGCATAAAGAAACTAGCCACTCATAGCAAACATGAACATAAACTCAAAACTTTGAACATTAGAAAACATGATTAAAAGTCTTACAATGCTTGGAATAAGATTACAAATGGTGTAGTAATGATTCTCAAAGTATTGGGGTAGACTTCTTGGTGATTTGGCCTCCAAATGGTGAACTTCTGGATCTCTAAACTTCTCTGGACTTCTAAGGACGAATTTTGAGAGCTTAAGGCTTTGTTTGATGAGTAGAGAGATTTGTATTTGAGGTGTATGTCATATGCTCACAATTAGCCTCTATTTATACTAGTTCCAAGGCCTAGGGTATTAATTGCTGAACTTGGCCTCCAAGGAGTAAGGAAGGGACTAGAATACACCAAGAGAAGGTCCTAGAATCGTTTGGATGCAAAGGGGAAGCTTAGTGATGAAGATTTGGTAACTGTAGCTTCTCTAACCGGATTGGTCATACGACCAACCGATCCGGTTACGAGTTGCGACCGATCGGTTGGTGATGGTCATAGTGTTGTTTCTGGTCGTATTCCAGCCGATCCGGCTGCATGAGCAACCGATCCGGTTGGATTCTCTGAGATACGAAAACTTGATCTTTTCTTCGCTTTGCTTTATAGAACTTGGTTCTTCAATCACTATGGTCTTCAAAGGTCCTTGAGATACTGATTTAGACTTACTGAGATGGGAATCTTCGTTTTGCTGAACATTTCTTAATTTTCCATTCGTTTCCCTGCACTTGGTTATAAACACTAGACAAACATCTTTTGATGCGTTTAAGCACTATAATCACGCACATATAACCAAATAACAGATATAAAAGCACACATAACGCTACTAAAAACATGCACAATCTGAGAGTTATCAGTTATTCGATAACCTCAATCATTATTCATCACAAAGGATTTATTGATACTTCATCTATGTCAATAAATATCCATGTGAAACTTCTTATATTATGATAAAATGGGATTTTATTATAATGTTTGAAAAGCTTCCCAAGAATTATGACTAATTCTTAAAAAAGGAATCTCGTCTAATAGGAATAGTATTAAATCGTCAAAACCTCAAACCATAAGTTTTAGAGCCTTAACATCAAAACACTATGCATTTTAGAACTCCCAAACCAAAGTTATCAAGGAATGTTTGAACTGACTTTTGCTGTCATGCCGGATCCCTTCGTTTATACTAGCCGGATCCCAAATGAGAGGGATCCGCCGGATCTGTGCAATAGAAGACAATATATGCTCAAGAATGATCACTGTGGATGTTCCACAATTATACTCACCTCAAAGACTCACGAGCTCAGGTATTGTTCATAGGAGCAATTTGATCATTCCTCTCAAGTTTAACAATCACTTGTGTAAGTACAATCTTCACTACATTGTTAATTTAATTCCTTGATTTCTAAGATTACAATTTCTTCATCTTTAAGAATTAGGTTCAAATGGGTTTACCAAAATTTGTCACCATATTGTTTTCTAAGATAATCTAAATCAAAGAATTAACGTTGTTAATATAAATTAAACACATTTCTTGAACTCAACAAAGATGATAAGAGCAAAGTTGTGATCAAACCCTCTAGGTTACTATTCACAATTAACACCACATTGTGGTTATATTGTATAGGAACATCATGTCAAGCAACAAGATTACCAAGACACCGCTCACTACATACCCATGTACCATAGGAAAGATGGATTAAGTCCGGACGATAGGAAAGCCTTTAAGTTGCTTGAAAGGAGACTCTTTCATGAAGGTAGAGTTGTTGATCCATCATTTATTGCAAATACCGACATAAGGGAAGTATTTGGAACTATTGGGTTTGATTGTTTATTGGATATAAACGAGCAAGTTTGCCCGGTCTTTGTGCTTGAGTTCTACAAGACTATGGGTATAATTAGAAATGATGATGGGTCCATCTCAATTGAATTCACCATAAATGGACATGAGTACACTCTTTCACTTGAGGAGTTTGGAAGAATAATAGGGGTTCCATATGATGGTGTTTGCATGTATTATAATGAGTGGTCGTTGGAGGAGATACACTCTATGGCATTTATCACGCAACAATCCCGGAAGCAACCACGGTAAGGGACACCGTGTTCATGCCAAGAGCATCCCCATCAAGGGTTACTAGGTAGTCAAAAGTGATCTATAGGGATCCTTTCCAAATGGAGCTCTCGGAGATGTACCCGTTGTATAGAAAATGGGAAGATGTGATAAGGGAGAATGTGGTGTGTCTAGTAGGAAACAAGGATCACCCCAACGCATGTCTAAGCTTCATGATCTATTGTCTAGTGACCGAGACTCGCTTCAACATTGCCTACTACATGGTCAAGAGAATGACAAGTGTAAGAAGCATGGACAAGATGGTGCTCCCGTATGCAATGCTCCTAACCCGTCTTGCTAAATTCATCTTTGCATTAGATCCTTCTCCACAAACCTATGACCATAGCTTTTGCAACAAGGTTATGGTACCATTGACCGAGGGAAGAACCATGAGGTTTATGGTAGATGGCAAGAGGCCTCACCCACCCACAGATTCCTCGGAAGAAAGGTAGAGACCAAGAGAATGTGAAGGAAGTAGCAACCCACTCGGAAATACCGAACTCGACCCCTTGGAGTATATCAACCAATTGCCGGATGTTCCTGGTGCATCACCCGAATGGCAACAAACCAAGGGAATCTTCAAGTGCTTTGCCAACTTCTTAAAGAAAAAGAGGTAGAGTGGAGGACGGGTGAAGACAAGATGGGAAGGAGAAGAGATGTAAGGTCTTAGGACCCAAGTGTTTGATGAACAATTTCAAACAATGGTTTGTAACACTTTAAACTATGCTCGTAGTATGTAGGTATCGCCATATCTTGGCACTAAACAACTCTAACTTAGGTATTTGAAAAATGAGATTTTACGACCCCTTGAGTGGTCGTCGTCACTCATTCTAGGAATTTTAGCTCTTCCTACTTTGCTATACATTATAGTAGTTGTGTTATTGCATTTAGTCCGCATAGAAACAACTAGGAGAAGCATTTACTAAGAAGTGCAAAGTTGCACATTTGCTGAAAGCCTTCTGATCTGCAGTAGGCGGATCCCAGCATTTGAACTAGCCGGATCCCTCCAAGAAGGGAACCGTGGGATCCGTGGCATCTGATAAGCAATACAGATTTGACTACATCAAAATAGTCTACTAGATCACCTCACACGAGTCAAATATAAGATACTAGAGCCAACTAAGTCTTCCTCAAATAGTTGAAAACCTCACTCTCATCTATGACTTATCTAGGATATATTTTCGAAATATTTTTGATTTATCAACTAGTCAAAACTCACCATAATTCCGCTCCAACACTCACACATTATCTATCACGGATGATAGCACTTAGTTTGGTCTATCCTTCAATTTTAACAAATTGATCTCAATCATCTTTGACTCAAAATTAGGCTCAAAAATAGTTTTTCATTTCTTTTTATTTTTAAAGATTTTAGTAAATTCCTCTTAGGACATCATCTGACTTCTAGGACTTGTTACCACCATTTCTCCATATCAAATTAAAAGGTATCCTTGTCAAACATATAGTTAGACTACCCAAAGTCAATTTTCTTGCCCAAAACCATCATTAAGCACCATCACTTATTATGGTTGAGGATTTGAGATATCCAACAGCTAAAGACTTCAAAATTAAGTCAAAACCTCGAAATTCATTGATAATAAACCTTACAAAAGCATAATCATATCACCTAAAACCTATCTGATAGCCGGATCCCTGGTCTTTAATGAGGCGGATCCCTGCTAAGAGGGATCCACGGGATCCTTAGCTACAGAAAGCCTCAATCAGCTTCCATATTCAATTTTAAATCACCTTTTGGTTCTCTAACCACTTTTAGCATTCATTTATTATCCTCCTAGAGCGGATCAAAACCTTAAGAACATGCTTAGTCCTCTAAGTGGTCAAGAATTTAATTTCCTAATTCAAATTATCCTTTATAAAACAAACAACCTTAGGTTTAAGGCACCATCCTCACTCACCTTTCAAAAATCAGCAATTAGAAGCTCACATTAGCATAATCATCACCATGACTAAGGCTCTTAGCAACAACTCCTCAACCTTAGGATCATCCAAAAGAAAGGGTCAAATGATCCATGAAATCTCTTCCACCGAAACATCCCCCATTAGAGATAACGATACTAGAACCCCATCTCATCAAACTCATCCAACAAAGGCTAAGAAAACCGCAAGGATTAGCATCAAACCTTTCGGACTAGAAAAAGGATCATCTAGTTCAAAACCAAACTTGACTAGTTCTAACAAGCCATCACACCCCTCATTCATTAAGCATGGACTACACTCCTTGAATGAGCCTCTCCCTCACCCAAACATCTACTCATTGGATCATTCACCACCAAGAACCTCCCATTCACCAACATTTTCATTGAATAAGGAACGACCAACAACACCAACTAGCCCATCATGGGAGACAAGGAACAACCTTGATCATATGGAAGAAGTTCCATTACCACCCTCATTTTTAGAACCTCTTCCTACTTCTCAAAATGAAGACCCACAATCACACATAGAGCCTCCTCAAAATATCCATTTCCCTCCGGGTCCAAACCAAGACAATAATTGTCCAAATTGTCTAAACACTCAAGGACTTGTTCAAGAAGCACGAAATGAGATACATTTCATGTTTAATCATCTTCTTGAAAAGTTAGATCAAATCAACAAGTCCACTCATCCCTAGACTCAAGCACGTTGTAGCATTTTAAGTCTAGTAACTAGTTAGTATTTAGTGGTACTTGTATGTCCTTGTTCATTCTCTTAGTTTTAGAGATTTGTTTGGTTATCTCTTGTTTTATTAAATGAACATTTATATGCTATGATTATTTTGTGCGTTGTGCTTGTTATTGCACACATATATTATCTCCTCATTAGCATTGTTTGACACATCTTCACTGCTGAAGAAACTGTCACCAGATAGCCGGATCCCTCCAAAATGCCTAGCCGGATCCCTCCAAGAAGGGAACCGTGGGATCCGTGGAAGAGAGGGACAAATTTCTACTAACTTGAGCTCTATTTGCAGGAAATTATGCACTATACTCTTGTTTTCTAACCTTTACTTTGTAGATTTTCAAAATACATATGAAGATTTTGAAACCATAAAGCTAGGGGGAGCTTTGTGTCAAACGATATCACAAAAACATTTGCAACTTAATCCGATTTTGGATTATACTTCATGACACCCCGCAACTTTATAATCTTCAAGGGGGAGCACGTTTTCGTCACTTAGACGAACCATTTGCAAACTTATTTGCAAACACAATTAGCTTACATTACGTTATGTCCTTTACGCCCTCTCAAAGGGATGGACTCGTCAAGGGGGAGTTAAGACGAGTACCATTCCCGTCACTTGCTCTCTTTACATTTTCTTTTACATATTTTTCTTATAAAAATTGTGTTAGTCTCTTTTTACACTTTTTGTTTCGACAAAAGGGGGAGAAGAAAGTAAAAACTACTAATTCAAACTTGCTACGAATTTGAGTTTTTCTTAAAATAATTTTATGTTTTGTCATCAACAAAAAGGGGGAGATTGTTACAACAAATAAGCCGTAAAAACGTTTATTTATATTTTACGATCTTCTAATGTTTTGTCGATAACAAACGTAAAATTATTTTAACGAAACAAATAGAATACGTAAATAGTTTGAGTCAATAGTTTCCTAACACACTTATGTTTTCACATAAAACACTAAAATAAATATAAGTGATTTTATGATTTAGATATATATGTACAACAACTAGTGTTTACATATTGGGTTAGCATATACTTAAACTAAGTATACTAAAATGGGTAAAAACAAGTATATACTAAAATGGGTAAAAACAAGTATATACTAAATGGGTAAGAACTAGCAAATGGTATTGACCCATAACCCATGGTTTTATATATACCACTTAACCAAGTTCATTGTATCCTTAAGATACATTGTATCTAGAAAGAAAACCATGGATCAACCCATAACCCATGACCCATGACCCATAACTAAAAATACCCATGGGCAAAGAGGAGCGTTCCACGGATCCCTGGCTTTGTGCTAGCCGGATTCCTTGTGGGAGGGATCCGCGGGATCCGGGGAGCAGTAGAGAATTTCCTCTATGAATAGAGAGCCATTTCTTCCTTTCTACTCACCACTTTACACACATACTTCCCCAAGTATTATAACCCTCTAACCTCAGATCCAAGTGATCTATGTAGTTTTTCTTTTGTTTTTGTGTGATCTTCTAGGTTCCTCTTAAAGGCAAGATCACCACTTCTTGAAGACAAGCAAGCTCAAGTCCATGAGTTGCCATGCTTCGTCATCATCAAGACAACTAAGGTTCTCTTGTTGATAGTTCTTTCTTCCACCGTAGATGTTGGGTTGAAGGCATTAGTGAAGGATGCCAAAAGTGTCAAGATGAAAGCACTAGTGAAAGGTGCTTATCGTCCGTGTCAAAGCATTAGTGAAGAATGCTAAAGGTGTCAAGATGAAGGCATTAGTGAAGGGTACCAAGCGTTATGTCAAAGGCATTAGTGAAGGATGCCGAAGAATCAAATCAAGTAGCATTTTGGAAGAATGCCTAGGTTGTATAATCGATGAGGTGCATCGTTATACATATAAGTATTTATTTATTTCCAAGGATGGTGATATCCTTGATGGTGTTGTAACAAGGAGTGGATCTCCTTGATATTAGGTGTTGTGTTGTGAAGGGTAGTAGTTCCTCCATAGTAATGGAACTAGGTGCTTAGCCTAGTACCTAATAAAGGGTAGGCGACATTGTGATAGGATTAGTTCTCCTTGGTGTGAAAGAACTCGGTGGTTAGCCTAACACCGTTTAAAGGGTAGGCGACGTTGTGTTAGGTGTGGTTCGCCTTGGTGTGAAGGAACTCGGTATTTAGCTTTGTACCGGAAAAAGGTTAAGCGACGTTGTGAAGGCTTCTCCGCCATAAGGAGTTGGTGTAGTGTTTACGAACTCTCGAGTAGGTGACTCGGGGAGTGGAGTAGGGCAAGGAAGGTGTCCTTGTAGCCGAACCACTATAAATACTTGTGTTGTGGTGATGTGCTTCTTACTATTTATCTTTCATTACACGTTTATATATCTATCTATCAACGTCCAACATAAACAACCAAATAGATTGACATAAGTCGATCTAAATATTTAAAAGGAAGTTTTAAATTGGTAAAACTATTCAACCCCCCCTTCTAGTTTTCCACACGGTTGGTGCAAAATGGATGTGCATTCCATGGACTTCGTTCCGAAGATCCTAATCAGCATCTTAAGGATTTCCTTAAAATTGTCGATTCCATCGACCTCGATGCTACTACTCGGAGACCACGCATCTGCGTCTCTTCCAATTCTCTGTACGGGACCAAGCTAGTAATTGGCTTGAGCGACTTCCCCGCCCGTCTCAAGTTGGGATGATCTCACCTCTCGCTTCCTTGCTCAATTTCTCCCACGGGGATAACCACTAAACTTAGACGAGACATCTTGACGTTTCAACAACTTCAAGGCGAGTCTCTCTACAAAGCATGGACTCGATTCAAGGACCTACTCCGTAAAATCCCTCATCATGGCATTGATCTTTGGCTTCAAATCCAAATCTTCTATAACCATACCGATTTCATCACTCGACGATCCATTGATCAAGCCGCCGGTGGGAGGCTCAGCGGCTTCAACGCAGAGGAATCTTGGGATATTATAGAAGTGCTTTCCGATCGAAGCTTCGAAGATTGGAATGAATCCCCTGAAACCCCCGTTAAAGTAGTTAATGCCATATCAACTCCTCTTGAATCTTCCGACGTCACCGATGAGCAAATGATTGCTCTTGAAAGAAGGATTGATTATCTGATAGAAAGGCATAAGAGAGCTCCCGTATAAATCCCTCGGGAAACAGTCAATTCCGCTAATTCCACCAACCACCCAACACCTTTCTCTGAATCCCCAAGTCGTGAGCAAAATCTTAATTCCGAACGACGTTTCCGTTCTACTTCCCCAATACCACTCTCACCGAGCTTTAAGGAACAAATGAGGGAGTACATGGCAGCTCATACGGAGAGATTAGCCAAATTTGAAGAAGAGGTTTATAGGCAGAGGGAGGAGATGCAGGAAAAAATGACGGAGATGATGAATTTGGTAAAGGAGTATACCAAGACAAAAACTCCCGAAAAAGTGCTAGTAAGAAATGATTACCCTCCCACTTCGTTTGTCAACGCTATTTCCATTATGCCCGATGAAAATGGAAAAGCTAAGGAGAAGGAAACTGAGGAAAGCAATAGGGAGGAGGCTGAGACTAATGATGAGCCTGAGACCATTGAGTACTACCTTAAGCACGAAATTAATAAGAAAACCATTGTTAATCAAGTTAACAAATTTAGGTACAATGAGGTTCTTAGGAAAGCCCTTAAAGGAAAAATAACAGAAAAAGAGTATGATACCATGCCTATGGGACCTCTGTATGAGCTGGTTCTAAAAAAACCAGTAACTAGGAAGCGAGAAACCACGGGGAATTTTGTGATACCGTGTAGCATAGGTGACATTGATAATATAAATGCCTTAGCTGATCAAGGGTCTGATGTAAACATAATGCCATTATCAATTTATAATAAGTTGACTAGGGAGAGGCCAACCGAGACCAATCTTAGACTTTCCTTAGCAAACCACAAATATGATTACCCTATAGGAATAGCAGTAGATGTTTTTAATAGAAGTGGCTAACATTGTCTACCCGGTGGACTTCGTGATTATAGACATTGAGGAAGATAGAAACGTGCCACTCATTCTTGGAACACCTTTTTTTGCTACTGCTAAAGCTACTATCAAATGCGGTGAGGGCATCATGATACTTAAAAGCGGCAAAGGGTACGCTAGGATACCTATTGTTCCCAGGTATCCTCTTAAGATCATGGATAAGATTACATATGAGAACCCACAAATCCCTAATAATGTGGTTAAAAAGAAATTGAACGATTGGGAAAGAGGGCTTAGAGATTTCATGGTTCAAGGACTACATGCAACACTGTGGAAGCGCGACAAAAAGTTAGGAAATAATCCTACCTCAATACTACAAACACAAAAGAACCCTAAGGAATTTTTAAAGGGAGAGAAAGTACTCTTATACAAATCACGAATAAGAGCTTTACGAGGTAGAAACAAACCAAGATGGTTTGGGCCTTATACGATGAAGGAAACTAATCTAAAGGACAAAACCATTACCATAATAGACGACGTTGGCAAAGAATCCACGGTAAGCATACAACGTCTACGTCCTTTTGATGAAGGAAGAGCAAAAAAAAGAAGATGACGGTAATGAAGTCACGTAGGGGCACGACTACGAGTCTAGCTACAAGACTCATAAATAAAGAAAAGTGCTTCGTGGGTGGCAACCCATGCTTAATTGTTTGCTTGTTTGTGTCATATATCTTTTATTGATTATTTATTCTCATGTTTAAATTTGTAAAAATGCTTTATTTTGTTTTTAATCTCGTCTTAATTACATATAAAGGTATTTTACATAAGGGATAAGTGTAGGGAGGATTACACACGTTTTCAAAAGAAACGTAAACATGAGAATTTCAATTAATTAAAAGATATATATGTGTGTTTGTTCGAGTCAAATGCTTGTATCGAGTCATAATGGATGGTTTGGTGAAATTTTTCCCAGATTCTAAAGATGTAAATTTTCCAGAATATCGCACCGCTTTTGTCAGATTGCAACCGACGGCGTCAGAAGGAGCAAAAACAACTTATTACCTTTTCTCGTTTTCTGAGCTACTTAAAAATTTTTGGAATTTTCCAGGTCTTAATTTTCCAGAAATTCTGTAAACATCCATTCCACAAGCATTATATCCTAGTTTAGTAGAGTCCTATATATATTATTATCGCCGATTTTTTGCGAAGGTTTCGTTTGTTTTATTCAAGTGTTCAGGTTTAATTTACCAAGAAGAAGATACATAAGATGAGAATGAGCTTTCCACGGGAACGTTCTTTTTGAAGAAAGATGTAACCACCACTTTACACGGATCCTACCGAGCTAATCAGGGGAGTACTAGTTTCTTTCATCTTTTATTACCTTCCATTATCATAACTTTGATACTTTCGGAGAACATTGGGGACAATGTTCAGTTTAAGTGTAGGGAGGGAGAATAAAACGGGAACTTTGAAACTATGCTTATCCTTGATTATTTGCTTTGTCCAATTGCATTTGTGTAATAAACCATGAGAAAATGTCGGTTAGGGTAATTTTGGCACCAAATTTAAATTTTTTCATGACATATAGGAGTGAGCCATTAGTCTTAACAAAAGCGTCTCACGGATAGGAAGTTACATGACTAGCACAAAAACCCTTTACCACCTAAATTCCACCCAAAATGTGAGGATCGCCCTTAGATTAGTAGAAATTAAAGCGTTCATCTTTAATGCTTAGTGTGTGAACCGGTAGTATAATAGATTCTAGAACTTGTTTTGTGATGCATCCCGAGATCGCTAGTAAGACTACACTTGTGTAGTTAGGAATAACTAAATGATAAGAGGCATTAGGATAACCCTTGTTTGATACCCCTAATATAATTACTCCTTCCACATCGGTTGAGTAATTCCCCCACACCCTTGCGTTGTACTCATCTTTAGTACGTAATACCCCTAGTTACTCCTCAGAGCCTATCCTTTTAGCGGTTCTCGTGATGTTTCGGTTTTCCAGAATATCAGTGAAGTGCATTGTTTACACCCCACCCCCAATTGTACACCCAAATCGCCTTAGCCTACCTTGTATGCACTCACTTTTAGTGCATTCTTGTTATCACCCTAAACCGTTAGTTCAATTATCTAGTTGCTTGCATAAGTTGCTAAGTCGAGTCATATCCTTTGTACATAGATTTGGGACGATTGGGACTAATGGGAAAAGTTAAATTTTATGAAATGACTGGAAGGGAACGTTAAATTCAAATTCCATTTATTTGCATAATAATGTACTCCAAGTGTTTTGATCTTTTCAATTCGGGTGATATTAGTGTTAGAGTAATAAAAACTCAAGTGTAGGGATGTGCCTATAAATTCCTATCATTTTGATGTTATCGTAGAAGATGGTAGAGTAAAAGTGTATGAAAAAAAAATCGAAAAAAATAGAAAAAGAGAAAAAGAAAAAAAAAGTGTTGAAAAAAAAAAAACAATACGGGCTACCATCCCACATCTATCTTTAAATTTGTGTTTGTTTGTTTCAGTTATCTAGAGTCTAGAGTGTCGAGTCTTGGCTTAGCAACGCCATTCTTCGCATGCTTGTAACATAAAGATTTTTGACTTGCCACCACTAAATAGCCTATCCCACCAAACCCTTTGTTTCCCTACCGTAAGCCTAACATTACAACCCTTTAAAAGACCTCTTTGATAGTCTTTCCTAGGTGCTTACGCCAAAGAGATGGAGGTTTGATCTAGTCTCAAGCCTATGCTAATCTATGTACTAGGACCGGTTAATGAGTGTTTATCTTCCATTTCCAACTTGCTATATTACTTATACACCCGAGAGATGTGAGTATCCAAACACCCCATGTGAGGTGCTAATATGTAATTTTTGTGCTTGTTATGAATTTTGCGGGTCTTATATGTGTTGTGGATTGTTCTAAACCAATTATTCATGACCCCTAACTTATAAATTAATTAGCTAAAAGCACATTTGCTTGAGGACAAGCAAATACCAAGTGTAGGGATATTTGATAAGGTTTTAAAATGTACCTTTTTGAGGGGTCGTTTAAGCCCTTATTTGATCACTTTTGTATCCGTTATTACTTAATATCTTTCCTTTTCACTTTTTAGGTCTCTTGAAGGCAAATTGATGGAATGACACTTATTTGGACGAAAAGGCGCGAATATACGAAAAAATGGCCAAAGTCAAGAATCTTGTAGAAACTGTAGACCTTGATAGATCTTGAGCACTCGCAGATCGTTAGTATTACTTATGTAATCACAAGCAAACTAATAGACAATCTCTACGACTTATATTCTTTAGCGGAAATCAAATGTAAGCACAAACACAATAACTAAGAAGACGTTGATCCTCTATGGATCTTTATATTACTAAAACTTTGTTTTTCAACTCGTTACATCAATCATACTATGGTGTTCCTTTTATAGGCAAGGAACCCTAACTTGTTTCCTAAGAAACGTATAATCATAAAACTAAATAAGATATACATTATCACTTCCTAATAAAGCTCATGCATATCCTAACTAACTATAGAAAACACGGAATAACTATTTCCGCAGAAACTATCTACGCACTATACTACTTCAACAGATTCTCTTCTTCAGCAGAATCCTTAGGTAGTAACATCAGCAGAATTCTAACTTAGCAGAATTCCCAACAATCCTCCCCTAAACTGGAATTTGACTTGGTTAAGGTCCAGTTTCTTGATAGATCTTCAACGCGTCAGAGGATTGTACTCGAACATTAGCAACAAAAACACAAAACATTGACACCTCGATGATGACAAATCTTTAAAGTTCCGTGTCTTTGCAAAGAACAAATGACATAATGTACATCAAAACATTTTAGTTTCATACTATTCTCATCACATCCAGGTGTGTTAACTCGTGTGAGAGGTGAATCATTGAAAATAATGGATTTGATGTCTCTTTACCAATAGCCATCACTACTGGAGTAGTCAAATGTTGAAGTTCGAAAACTATGGTACACTAATAACCATCTGATTTATTAGCAAATCAGCAACCATATAACGGATTTGAAATGTCTTTACCAGAATGCCGTTTGCTCAGGACTAGTCAATTCTTAGGATTGGTGAACTGATTACCAAATATGGTATTCCATTGCCTTTACCACAAGCCATATACAAGTGGTCTAGTCAATTCTTGGATTCCAAAAAGGAATAAACCATGGTGAATTGATGACCATACAACACTCAGCAATGAAGCATGGGTGGTTGCATACCCTATGATTTTGAGCAAACCATTACAGCTATCAACAGATTTGATGTGTCTTTACCAAAGCTGTACCCTTTGGACTAGCCAACTCTTTGACATACAGAAGGTACATCTGGTGAGTTAATAACCATGAAAGATATACAACAAACCTGCAATAAAAGTTAGACAAACAAAGAATATACATAGATTTTTTTTTTAACTAAGAAACAAACAAAGAAACAAAGATAACAAATATTACAAAACATACAAATTAACACAATCAAGATGAGGCTCTATGTTGCAGAAGCTGAGTCTTAATAATTCCAACACATTGTTCAGCATGCAACTTATCATTTGCAATTGGATCCGAGGAACTTCCAACTTCGGCTAAGCATTCTTTCCATCACCTCATAGACAAGGGATAAATCTTAGCAAAAACATACAAACAAGTAATTCCACCCTTTGTTTCCACCACATGCACACAAGGCAAAGGATAAAATCTCCAAGTCTCAACCTTCCACTGATGTGAATTCTTCCAAATATGATACCCTTTACCATTTGGATATTGAGAATCAAACAACACTTGAAGATCACCCAACAAAAATAAACCAGAACCCTGTGGTGAATGAATAGCATAATACTTAGTAACCAGATCATACTGAGTGTTCAAATCCTGCCTATCCACCAAATGAAATATTTCCTTTAAGAAGTTGAACTTTATAGTAGAATTATCTAGACGATGAATAGTGTTAAGATCCCCATCAGTCAATGTCCAATTAATCAACACATCATGAGATCCTTCAGGAAAAACAACAACAGATCCTTCTTTAATAAAAGTTGATTCAGCAGCTTTTAGATCCAAAGAAGTATCCTGAGTAGTTTTCTTAACCTTAGATGTTTGAGACCCAGATGATCTCATAGATCTCCATAAGGAAGAAGGTTTCCTTTTAGACATTCTCTTCTTCCTCCTACCTGGTATATAAATACCCATACATGGTGCCTCCTCATAATCATCATGAACATCTATAGCAGGAGTAGAAGATGAAGACTTATTTTGAGCAATACGCTAAACTCGATGCATTCTCTCAAGTATTTTTCTAGCCTCCTTAGATTTAGCAGCTTTTTGTTCAGCTTCCCTACCCAACTTGTCGTCTATTGTATCAATAGATACCACCTGTAATGTTTCAGAGAAACACCATGAGACTCAGCAGAGTGAACCCTTTCATTGAATGGGTAGATTCAGAGTGTCTTCGAAGGAACACCAAGAGGGTCAGAAATTGAACCTTTTCAAATTTGAATGGATGACTTCAAAAGATGATTCAGAAGCAATGACAGGAGAACTCTTCTTTAGTGACATATCATCAAAGTTATCAACAATTTCAATCGTCTTTTATTTCTTTGCTTTAGGAGCATCGAAGTACCAAAGAATCCTCTTCAAAGTGGATGATGATGTAGAGACAGACGAAGTAAAATTCATAATCCGATTATACCTCTTGACCAACTCGTAATCGAAAAAGCCAAAACTTGTTTCATTGTTAGACCAGAGTTAGTACAACTCGATTTTTCACTCTGTCCTTATATATGCTTTCTTCGAGCTTCAAGAGGTGGTTTTTCCATTTTGCTTTATTATTTTGAGCACCAAGAGCTTTCCTTTTGTCACCGCCTCTTGCTTTCTGTCCAAGAGCTACCATTCGTGCAACATAATTCTCACTGTCAAAGTCTGCACCTAAGATACTCTGAGCAAGTGTAGGATTTGAAGCGCTTTTGCCGAGTTTAAACATCCCATTGTGCATCGGGGATCCGAGTAGCCAAATCATCCAGTTCTTTTCGTCTCTCATGAGGCAAAGTAGAAGTAGACTCAACTGCAATCTGTTTAGCCAATTCATCACTTTTCTTCAAATTTGCACACTCAGTTAACATTCTTTCTTGTGCTATCCTTTCATGTTCACTAACCAGATCTGGACCAAGCTCATCTTCAATCATTACTCCTTTCCCTTGATCAACAGATTTATGATCAACATCAACTGGTGAAGTATCACTCATAGGTACTTCAGAAGAAACATTCAGATTAGCTTCAGAAGAAACAGGTTGAGACAAAACTTCAACAGGTGTTGAAAATACATCACCTATGGATTTAAATCAAAAGTTCTTCCAGCAAGAAAAACTTCAAAAACATCTGCTGAAAGTGTAGAAGCAGGTTGTGCTTGCACAGATGAAGCTTGACCAACTTCAATCGCAATATCCATCATAGGAGTATTAGCAACAACATGTTCTTCAGTAGTTGAAACATCCTCACTTTGCATTGTATCCTTGCTCAAAGATTGCTTTCTCCTCCTTCTAGTAAACAAAATTGGCTCCTTTTGCTTTAGATTTAGCGACCATTGGAGTAGAAGCATCAGATTGTTGAGCCACATTAGCCAAAATATCAAGTGACTCAAATTGAGTATCCACATCCTCCCATCAAGAAACATCCAATCTCCTTTTTCCACTGTGACCCAATTGTACTTCCAAATCCTGAACCTTCCTTTTCAATTCTACAATCTCACCACCAAGTGAAGATTTAGTCTCTACAAGCTCCTTCTTGAGATCAGCAACTTCACCACATACCCATTCACTAGAGCATATACAAATGTAAGTGTAATAGGGTCCTCAGCCCACAAGCAGATTGCTCTATGGTAATGGGAGCATCATTGGGCTGTTCAGAAGAAATATCAACATGCTCAAAGAATGGAACACCATCATCAACAGAATCCCTAACAGGACTAGGAGTGGTCAGTCTATTAATCTCAGTCTCAAACTCATTATGAGTAACCTATGTAGGTGATGGACTAGAACTAGGTCTAGGTGAAGGTGTGGGTGAAGGTTGGTCAGGAGAAACATGAGGTGCTTCAAGAAGATTAGAAGGGCCTTCATCCATTACAACTGATGGATTACCATCAGCAGCAAGAGTAGAAGGTGGAGAACCGACAACATTCCCCTCATCAGCAGCCTCATTGCCTTGAGGCAACATAGCTGCTAGCAAAGGATGATGTTCCCCCTCATATTTAGTTCTCATTGAAGCAAATAGTTTTGAAGTTAAAGCTCCTATGGGACAAAATGCTTGGGCTTGGGTAGTAATATCCAAAATCATTTGTAAGAACCTAGGGTACATCAAAAACTTATGCTTTTTCCTATGTATATTTTCAACCATATTATCAAAAATAAACCTAGAAAAGTTATAAGTTAAACCCTAAGAAAGACATACAATACCACATCCCAATTGAGTAGAAAATCGGTCCCATCCTCCCGATTTATTGCTTATGCATTGAAGCAATGTGTGAACCAAAACCTCCACATAGGACATAAGCGATTCTTGAACCATATATCAGTCCTTATTCCCTGATATCCAAAAGCTCTCAACCTAGCAAGAATATCCATAGCATAAGAATGATAAACCCCATTCTCATCGTCCAAACGAAGCTTTCTTCTAATCATCTCCTCTCACAACATACTCGTTGGTCAACCATAGCTACTATCTCAGATCACCTCTTTTCAGCGTTGCCGGAATTGTGTAACCAATTATTCATAAACAACTTCCGGAGAATGCGTTAAAGCATAATGAATCTTTGACCTCTTTAAGAACTCCACCATTGGCTTATACAAATCATCACCTTTTGCTTCTCCGGAAAAGCAACTTTGCTATGATCTTTTTTCAATTGAAGCGCCATGAGTGAAATTGTTAGTTAGGGTTATGATTCTTGCAAATGGAAGTGTTGTGAACTTAAGTGAAGAGGGAATCGTTTAATTTGAAGCAAAGATATACGTGTAATGGGTTGGTAGAAGTTACCCAAAATATAGTCAAAAATATCGGAACTTATGTTGACCATATCTTACGTGTATTTTAACTTTTAACCAAGAGATAACACTTAAGCAGAAACATATCAATCTGAAGTAATACGCTTCGCAGAAACAACCTAAGTTACAAGATATCCTCAAGAAATATCCGAGCGTTCGTGCCACCCAACTCATATTAAATTACATTAAACCTTGAATCCGTCTATATAACAATCCCAATGCACACTTCACATACATCATTTATCCCCAATTTTCATCACAAAACCCTAATTTCATCACAAACCACAATCAACCATAATCAACCATGAATACCAAACCAGAGGTTATAGATCCAACCTCTTCTCCATCATCATCATCCTCAAGTGATGATACTAACCTTTGGCGACTCTATATTCCACAAACATTACGACCAAGAAAATCTCCCTTTCTCCCTTCTTCTGAAGATGACAGTGTAGTGGATCCAAGTGAATCTTCTGATGATTCTGATGACTCCACTAAGGAGATAACTTCACACCCTCAACCTCCACCACCTCTAGCCAAACAGTGGTGTTCTCTTCCCGCCATGGTCCGGTGCTTCATCTCATTTTTAAGGGAAGGGCAAAAGGAAGATGGATTGATTGCTTTTGGTGAAACCAAGTAGATGAAGCACAAAGGACATAGTCATATCACACATCCATCTATTCATCTTCATCATCTTTGGTTTCCCTAATCCATCCTTCCCATTTTGATCCTTAGCTCATCGTGTGTCATGCATATCATGGTCATGCATATCCAGCTTGGAATAGATGATATGAGCTAGTAGATTATAGGAACATAGTATTGGTTCAAGAGATCATGTAGTTTTGAATCTTGTATTTCCTTTTGAAGTTGATTGTATGCAATGTAGTCGTAGTCAGATCTTGAATGAATGAGCAATATAACTTCAAGATTTTATCTTCAAGGGAAACAATATGCTCTTTTCAAGACTTTGCTTTCGAGAAACAAGCTTTTAAGCTTACATGTCCATCTTCCAATGAACCAAACTTGATAAACTCCAACTTATATATGCAAAAAAAACGTATAAGAGAAACACACAAACCAAACCAAAACAAACTAACAGAACATTAGTGGGTTAGTGTTAGCAAATATATAAACTAATATACAAAGTTTACATCCAAAATCCTCCCCTGAGGCATATGCCTCCCCAGGCTTATACCTCCCCTTAAACTTTGCGTTAAGGGTTAAGATACCAATATGGACCACAAGTGCTGAAACCTTGGTCCATAAAGCCTTAGTTAATGTGATGCCACATTATCATCAGTGTGAATTTTAACCACTTTTATCAAATGTTTTCATATGCATCTCTTATAAAGTGGTGCCTCGTTTTCTATATGCTTAGTTCTATGTGAAAACTAGATTTTTAACAATGCATATGGTACTTCGATTATCAATAAAAATTGTTGTGTTCATGAAGTTATACCCATAATCCAACAATTGATTTTGTATCCAAAGAACTCGTCACACAATTTGCAGCAAACATACTCTGCTTCATTAGTTGAGGTAGCCACAATAGTTTGTTTCTTGCACTGCCAAGAAATCAATCTCTTTCCAAGGAATTGACAACTGATAAGATCGTTTATAAGCTCAGCTAGGGATCAATAAAAAAGATAATAAACATGTTACGCAGCGGAATAATCAAAACAATACTTTGTTATTGAACAAAGTTTTTAATCACTAACACTAACTAATCTTAGACGTTTATAGGAACACGTCTACTAACTAAACTAATAACCTAGGCATTTACAAGACTATACGCCTAGGACACACATACACCTTTAAGTCGACTACATCTTGGAAGACCTGTATTAAACCTACATCTATGTCCTCTTTATATACTAGAGGATAAGGACTAATAAATAAAACTTCTTTTGTAAGCAAGTCCTTCCAAATATGGTCTTGAGAGCAGCCCAGAGCTGCTTTGCATCTTTAGCATCATGAAATTTTAGAAGATGACCATCTGGAATGGCAGACAAGAGAATGTTGAGTGCCTTCTCCTGATTCCTTAAGGTTGCTGCTGGTAAGACTGCCTTAGGTGCTTTGGGTTGTCCAGAACATCAATAGGTTCAGGAACTTCTTCATTACCATTAACAATTACATTCCATAGAGCTTGGTCTATAATGGCAATGTACTGCCTCATCTTCATACACCATAGATCATATTCGCCTTTCTTGATGACTGAAATCCTCATTGAGGTGATGGAACGAATCACGACATCTTTAGATTTTGTTGTAGTAGGGTTTCTTCCTAGTCAGAGTTTCCACACAAGCTCAGATACCACTTGTTGGATCGATGTACTCTAACCAAACTAACTTAAATAGCTTGTTTAAGGTTTAACAACCTCGGATAAATCCCAAGTTATTAACAAAGAAACACTTAACAAACTCTATTAAGTATGCGGAATTTACTTAACAAAGCTAAGAAGAATAACTTTTATTATTAACTCTAAATCTGCTTATTATGCAGATACTTTAACAACTCTAAGATTATCGAAATTCTCTAAAACTCTAAATAATAACTTGTAAGCAATCGTTCTCTAAGACTTATGAACTCGTACGTCTAATGCCAATCTAGGGGTCCTTTTATAGGCTCAAGGATAACCCTAGTCGGTTTACAAATTGTATCCTTGTACGACAAGTAATCTAATACAGAATATTCTAGAGTTACAATACTTTCTATAAACAAATATAACCGTTCTTTGTTCTTGCAGTACTTTGACTTTCATGTGCAGTACTTTGACTTTATCTTTAGCGATTACTGACTCTTTGACTTTCTCCAGTACTTTATCAATCTTCAGTACTTTGTCAATCTTCCACACTTTCATGAATAACTTTTATTATTAACTCTAAATCTGCTTATTATGCAGATACTTTAACAACTCTAAGATTATCGAACTTCTCTAAAACTCTAAATAATAACTTGTAAGCAATCATTCTCTAAGACTTATGAACTCGTACGTCTAATGCCAATCTAGGGGTCCTTTTATAGGCTCAAGGATAACCCTAGTCGGTTTACTATTTGTATCCTTGTACGACAAGTAATCTAATACAGAATATTCTAGAGTTACAATACTTTCTATAAACAAATATAACAGTTCTTTGTTCTTTGCATACTTTGAATTTCATGTGCAAGACTTTGACTTTATCTTTAGCGCATTTTGACTCTTTTTTGACTTTTTCCAAGATTTTATCAATCTTCAAGACTTTTGTCAATCTTCAAAGACTTTCATATCCCAACAATCCTCCCCTAACTTGAATTCTACTAGCTTGACTTCAAGTTCCTTTGTGAATTTATCTTTTAACAGCTTCATCTTTAAGGACAAATTGTTTCTTAGTCTTTGGATTGTATCTCTCAGTAGTGTCTCGTGACTTGTCAAAGTATCTCTAGAATTATTCTTTTACAAAGATCATCCAAAGCAAGTTCCATCTTTTCAAAGAACAACAAACAACATATGACAATTTGTACATCAATTCAGTTTAAGTTGCATACTATTCTCATCACTTCCAAGTGTGTTAACTCCTGTGAGAGGTGAATCATTGAAAATTTAATGGATTTAGATCTCTTTACCAAAGCCATCAACTCTGGAGTAGCCAAATGTTTTGGTGTGTAAGACCATGGTACATTGATAACCATATGATTTTTAGCAAATCATCGGCTATCAACAGATTTGAGTTGTCTTTACCAAAAGTACCCTTCGGACTAGTTAGTTCTTATATCTAATGGTGAACTAATTACCAATAATGGTTTTTCCACAGCCTTTACCACAAGCCATTCTCTTGTGGGCTAGCTAACTCTTCACATTAACTGATATGGTGAGTTGATTACCATACAACTTATTAGCAAGTTGTCAACTAAAAACGGATTTGAAATATCTTTACCAGAGCCGTTTGCTCATGGATTAGCCAATCCTTTTGTAACCATGGTGGATTGATGACCTATTGATGTTGCCATCTTAAAAACCATTAATTTTATTCAACCTTTGTCTCAAAAGATTTGTTACTTAACAAAAAGTTTCTTCCAAAAATCACTTAACTGGTTAAAAAGCTGCAAGCAGTACTTTGATGAAAGTACGTTTGATCGCCAGGCATACTTTGAATAAAGTATCGATTTATCAAAATAATTTATTCAAATAAGATTCATACCAGTCAATCATCCTCATCAGCAATAGTAGTCTAGTTGATAACCATGCAAGCAATTTCATTATCCTCTTCTACTTCCATTCCATGTTGTAGCATCCTTCTCATAAGCTCAACTGTAAGAGGGTATCTTCTATTTGCAAACATGTGTATCATTGTTTCATTTTCCAGCTCTAAAACATGAACACCAGACTCTTTAAAGAATCTCCAGCAGACAAATTCCCAATTCTCTTGATTCTTCCTCTTCGCCTCTTCATAAACTCTTCTTTGTTCATCAGTGTAAGAATGTGCTAAAACATCTTGAAGAAGCATCTGATTAAGTTCCTCTTGAATAGATTGATCCTCAGCAGATAATGAGGATTGTGGTGCATCAGTACTTTGCTTAGGAGCATCAGTACTTTGCTTTGGAACATTAGTACTTTGCTTTGGACTAACATGATCTTCATCAAGAGAGCAAAGATCGTCTAAGATGAACTCCATTAACAACATATTGTAAGTATTCTCCATTATGCACATGTTGATTTTCTTCTCTAACAGGTACATAGTTCATGGAAGGAGTTAAAACTTCAAGATCAAACATCCAATCTGGACCTTTACCTTTCTCATTAACTTGATCTTCTAAAAACTCAACATGAAGACAATCTTGAACCTTCTTAGTGACTCTATTGTACACTCTAAATCCCTTACTGTTGGTACAATAACCCAATAGATATCCTTCTTCTGACTTGCCATCAAACTTTCCCAAATTATCAATTGTATTTAAAATAGTAAAGAGGCATCCAAAAGGCTTCATAAAACAAATGTTGGGTTTGTTGCCCATCGCCAACTCATAAGGTGTCTTCATCGTGCTTGGTGACTGAGACTTCATAGTACATAGCAGCAAGCATTCCTACGCTTCACCCAAAATTGAATAGGTAGATGAGAATCGCAAGCATTGTTCGCTGCTTCAATCAAAGTCCTATTCTTCCTTTCTCAAGAACACCATTCTCTGTGGTGTTCTTGCAATCCTGAACTCCCTCTTGATGCCTTTGTTTGCACAAAATTCATCCATAAGCTTGTTCTTGAATTCAATCCCATTATCACATCTAATACCTCTAACCTTGAGTCTCAGTTGGTTTTCAAGTGCTATTATGAGTGTCTGAATAGCATCAAAGTATCATCCTTAAAACCCAAGAAAATACCCAACTGATCTAATGCAATCATCTCTGTTACAACTAAGCAGACTTTTTCGTTTAAACTTACCATAGAGACAGTCCAAACAAATCCATATGTAACAGCCCAAAGGTTCTCTAATAGTCCTCTCCTGCTTCTTGCATGAAGCTGTGTTTACCCTTCTTGCATGCCAAGCATGAATGTTCATTCTTGTAAGTCTTTGAAGGTAAACCTCTAACTAAATTTCCTTTGACCAGTTTGTTGATATTCTTGAAATTAACATGGCCCAATCTTCTATGCCATTGATGTGCCTCTCTTCGTTGTTGTTTTAGCCACCAAACATGCTCTCCCCATAAGAGTGTAGACTCTGCATGTCTAAACTATACACATCATTTGTTCTTGGTACTCTAAGAACTACCAAGTTATCATCAACAAGCTCAAAGTCGGGGAAAGGATGACATTCCTTGCAGTGAATAACACAGTTGCTTTTTATCACAGATTTGAGATACTGACAATAAGTTGAACTTAAGCTCCTTCACATATCTAACATTTTCAAAATCAATACTCGCTTGATAGTTCCTTTTCAAGTAATCCTTCCTCCATTGGGATCATTCCCAAATGCAACTCTTCCTCCACTAATATTTCTAAAATCGCACAAAATCTCTTTGTCTCCCTCATACTTCTAGAGCAACCACTATCTACAATCGATGATCTTTAAGCTCCTCTTCAAGGCTATGCACAAAAAGAAAAGAGTTAGTGATCTTTAGAAACCCAAGCCACATCAACTTGTGTTCTTGTGGAGTTACAAACTTAAATTCTTTGAGTATGTAATTTCCACTATTTTTCAAAACATGATCCAGAATTATCTTTTGATTTTTAGCATGTGGATTTTCAAAACTTCGTTTTTCAACCAACTCTCTTTTACAAGTTCATTCTTCTTTCTTGTATCACAAAACATCGATTCATTTTTTGTGAAAGTACTGTTTGTCTCTAGCATTTCCCTCTTAACCCATTCTGGTTTAACACGTGGTTCCCGTGACTGGATCCCTTATGTGAATTATAATACCTTCTAGGTTGATAGATGAGATCTACTAGGTTCCTATTCCAATGAGAGTGATCAGACCTGTTTTGTCTGAGCAAAGACTTTGAGAAAGTATCAAGAACAATAAAGATTTTGGAAAAGTACTGTGAGATACTGAAGGTTTTGAAAAAGGTCTCTTCCCCTTTTTGTTATCAACAAATAGAGAACATATGCAAATAATGATCTTGACCACCACGAACCAATATCATACTTCCAATCTAAGACTTCCAATGCTTCAAATCGCCCACCATTATGCATCATAAAAAAAATGGATTCAAAACAGTAAAAAACTTCAACTAGGAGTAGTAATAATGATCAACAATAGTAAAAATCAAACACTTCCCCTTGAGTGATGCATGTACATCAATGATTCTTCAAAATCTGTAGGCTTTATGTAATGATTACTTGTGAAGAAAACCGAGTATAATGAATTTGATGAAGAAGTAGAATTTCTCAAACTTGTATCTTAAATCTTTTACTATCCATGGAACTAAATACTCATACGCTTCAAATATAAGTAGACCGCAATCTCTTGACAAGAATCCTCAACTAGTATGAGACACTGAGCACTACAATGTAACTCCTTTAAGTGATAGCCAATGTGTGCATAGAGCATCATAAGAAAAATCACACATTGCTAGATTCATCAAGCTATATGATAAGAACACAAACTAAGTAATTCCACTTCACCTTCAAATAAGTGATAAATAATCCTCTTCGTAATCAATTCTTCAATAAATCTCCAAAACGAGCTTTTAAATCCTTTCAAGAACAAATCACCAAACTCCTTGTGTGTGTTAACAATAACTTGTGTGTGTGTCATCCAAAAACCATAACAATATGCTCGACTTCCCCTTAATTCCAAATCAGTCCTATTAGCAACACTTTTTTTCTCACAAGAACTGTCGCATTATGTCACTATCATGATTTAGCACACAAATTCTGTTGCTGAATTGTTGCTAAACCGTTCAAATAAAAAGAGCAGTACTTTGCGCCAAGCAAGCATCTTCGTGGTCAAAAGTACTTTAACCAAAACGCGTCACGGCGGCAGTTACTTTTAAACCAAACAAGATTTCATATAAACTTTGCAAAGAAGACTTTGAATAATAATGAACAGTACCCATGAAATCATAAGCAGTACTTTAAATAACTCACGAACACAAATAATAACCATGTGACGTCAGACAATCATCCCACGTGAACTTCGTGGGTCCCAGCAGCAAACAAATATCACGTGACCATAAACAACAAACGACAACTTCACTGTCCCATGTTCTATAATCTTTTACCGAATAAATTAGAAGACCAATATTAAAATTTTCGTTTGATCTCATACACGTGAACCAATAAAAAGAACCAATCAAATATGAAACAATAGAAACCCACGTGATCTCTTCTAATGTATGATCAATCAGTATCACTCGTCCCTTTATTTTAATTATGACATCCACGTGATCAATTGAAACAGCCAATTCTTCTTCATCGTGGGTCCCAACGGATATCAATATATATGATCAGTACTTTCATTATTAACGCTTGACCTCCACCGTCCTTTATGCGCAACATATCATGGAAAAACAAAAACGAATAAAATAATATAACCAATCTAAAATACTTGGGACCTTCCTTCAATCACGTGCATTTGACCAGTAAATATCCTCAAACATTATTATCAATAAAACCGAGTGGGGACCAGTACACAACTCCACGTGAGACCAGTTATTCTTCAAGTTGTATTAATATCAACACCCAAAAAATAATTCGTACCTTCAAGTTGTAAGAAACCTTTTACTAAATCACATCTCATGCATAATAAAACCTTGAACACCGAATCATAGTACTTTCACCAACTGATATTCTTCGACAACAAACCTTGTAATCCTAGATATCATGAGCCCCAGGCTCTGATACCACTTGTTGAAGATCGTTGTAAGCTCTTAGACGAGGTCTAATATTATATCTAGGAACACATAATAATGAAAGCAGAATATTCAAACATAGAATCAACATCATTATGAACAAGGTTTTTCATTATCATAAACTAACTAACTAACTATAATAAAGATCAAAGACTTGATCTAACACTAACTAACTAAACCCTAGGTGTTTTCCCAAATCCCTACGCCTAGGTTCCCACACACATACCCCTTTTAGGTTTACATCTTGTACATACAATGAAACTAATGACCCTATTTCTTTATATACTAGAGACATCTCGGTTTACAAGAGGAATCATAATACAATTAGGAAACTAAATATTCTTTTAAGCATATCTTCTAGAATCTTCCAAATCCTCCATCTTTTTGTAGTTTCCCTTCTTGTCACTTTTAGTCCTTCGTGTTTCATTCTTCTTGTTTTGTATCATCAAATCTATAATAGACCCAACAGCAACCTCCAGTTGTGGATCTCCTATCCAGATTTGCACCAGCATAATCACTATCACTATATGCTTCCAGCTTAAAAGGAGACTCTCTTGGGTACCAAAGGCCTAAATGAGGTTGACCTTTCAAATACTTAAAAATATTCTTCACTTTGCATTGATGGGAAGCAAGTGGAGTGACTTGATGTCTAGAGCAAGCACTCACAAAGAAAAGTGATGTCGGCCTAGAAGTGTTAGATACATTAATGAACCAATCATTGATTGTATAAATGAACATTCACGGTAGATCTGTTCATTGTTTATCTTGACTTTGGAGCTTCATAAGGTGTTGTGGCGTCCGACACTCTCCATACCAAACTTTTCAAAATGTCCCTCACATATTTGTCCTGACCGATAAAGATACCATCATGTTTCGCTAACTTGAAGACCCAAAAAGAAAGTAAGCTCCCCCATAGTACTCATCTGAAACTCTCCCTTCATTAGCTCCTTAAACTCCCTGCACCAAGCTTCTTTAGTGGACCCAAATATGATATCATCCACATAAACTTGCACAAGAATAATGTCTGTGGAATTCTTCTTCAGGAAAAGTGTTTTATCAATGGCACCTCTTCTATAGCCATGCTTCATCAGAAATGATGAAAGCCTAGCATACCATGCTCTTGGTGCCTGATGTAGTCCATAGAGAGCTTTAACTACTTTGTAAACATGATGTGGATGATCGGGATCTTCAAATCCTTTAGGTTGAGTGACATAAACCTCCTCTTCTATTTCACCATACGAAAGGCACCTTTAACATCCTTTTCATATACCATGAAACCCATGTAAGATGCATAAGCCAAGAATATCCGTATGGCCTCTACTCTACAACAGTGCAAACACTTCATCATAATCAATCCCTTCCTCTTGTCTATACCCCTGAGCTACTAATCTTGCTTTGTTTTTAATGACAACACCTTGCATCTCTTATTCTTCAATATCCATTTTGTCCCAATAGCATACTTCATCGTAGTGGCACCAATATCCAAACTCTGATTTTGAAATGTTGCATCTCTTCTTGCATAGCTTCAAGCTAACTTGAATCTTCCAAGGCTTGAGTAACACTGGTTGGTTCCACTTGAGAGAGAAAAGTGCAAATAGACAATGATCTAAGTCTGTGTGATTGTCTCTTTGCTGGTTTGAGACATAAGAGATAAAAGCTACTTGACCATATTTAGAACTTGTTACAGTGCCTCTAGTTCGAACAGGTGCATGAGGATCACCAATAATATTTGACTGTGGATGAGAAATGTTGATCCTTTTAGTAGAAGTGGTGTTTACATCAATGGAGGTATTAAGATTAGTCATAGTAGGTTCAAAATCAGTGTCATAGGAAGGTGAGGTGAAGATGCCAGCTTTAGGTTGATGATGACCAAGATTTGAAGGACTTGGAAAATGTGTATAAGGTTCTCCTAAGTCGGTTGACACTTTAGTAGAAACAACACTATCGCCAGATTTGGTGATGATAGGGGAAACAGGATCACTTTCAGCAGAATGGTGATTGCCACTGATTGCTTCTCTTGCAATCTCCTCGCATCTCTTCTAGATTACCGCATACTCCCGCTTCTGAAGCCTAGCAAGGTCCTCTGCATAATTGGACTCTTCTTCACTCTCATCGAGTAATTTTGGAAGTGTCACCTGCAAAATTGTTAGGGGAGAAAGAAGGTACATTAATAGGATGCTCATCATCCTCAAACTCACTATCGTAATCGGATTCATGGTAGCAAAGTCAAGGGAAGACACTTGTGTACTTGCATTTTGGTTAGCCACATGTCTAGAATAACCCAAATAGTCAGTTAAGTAATCAAGGTCAAATGACCAAACATGACCTTGTCCTTGAATATTAGGCTTGTCTTCTAGATATCTCAGGTTCAAAGTCTCCTCAATCTTCTTAGCATTCAAATTGTATACCCTATATGCCTTACTATGAGCCGAGTAACCCACAATATATCCCTTATCAGCCTTCTCATCAAATTTACCCAGTAGATCACTAGTATTCAAAATAGTCACTTGGCAGCCAAAAGGTTTAAGGTAATGAATAACAGGAACTTTCCTATAGAGAAGTTCATAAGGTGTCTTAAAGTGAGGTCTAGTGATAGATACCCTGCTTAGAACATAACAAGTTGTGCCAAACCGCTCATCCAAAACATAGTGGGTAACTTAGAGTCTGCAAGCATAGATCTTGCTGCCTCTATATCGGGTCCTATTCTTTCTTTCAGCCACCCCGTTTTGTTGAGTTGTTCTTGGAGTGATATAGTCCCTTTTGATTCCTTTAGACTTACAGAGTTCTATCAAAACTGCATTCTTGAACTCTATCCCATTATCACACCGGATACCTTTAACCTTTTTGTTCAGCTGGTTTTCAACAAGAGTAATGTACTCTTTTAAAACTTGAGAGGTTTCATCTTTAGTCCTCAAGAAGAATATCCAACAAAACCTCGCTAAAGTCATCAAGAATAACCGCACAAAAATACTTGTGATCTATGCTTCTAACTTGAGTTGGACCAAAAAGATCCATGTGAAGCAACTGAAGAGGTTCTGAAATGAGGCTCACTGCATTAATTGCTTTGTATGAGGCTCTGTGTTGCTTTCCTTTGTTGCAGGCAACACAATTATGTTCATTGGTGAAAACTTTAGAAGGAAGTCCTTCAACAAGACCCAGTTTAGATAGCTTGTTAATGGTCTTGAAATTCACATGTGCCATCCTTCTATGCCATTTTGTAGACTCATCCAGGGATGCTTTAGCCACCAAACAAGTTAAGTCACCTTCGGGTTGAACATCATTTAAGTTGAATGTGTATAGATTGTGAGTACGAGGAACTCTCAACAAAATTGATGCATCTTCTGGAAGTTTGAAGTCTTTAGACAGCACAAGACATTCATCCTGTAGAAGAGTACTTTGTTCTTTGTATCACGATTTGTGAGACGAGAACAAGTTGAAGCATTGTAGTTCCTTGACATAGTACACATTCTCAAAGTCCAGTTGAGGTGTTTTGATGGTCCCTTTCCCAGTGATTCTACCATCACTTCCACCAAATGTCACATTGCCTCCTCCTTCAAGGGGCAAAATTATGCATCATATCTCTGTTTCCTGACATGCTTCTAGATCAACCACTATCAACAATGCCAACTTCCTTGTGCTTAAGAGGATGATCCTACAACAACAACAAAATATACAAAATATTAGTACACTATTGAGGCTCAAGTCACTACTGACTTGAACCTGCCTTGTGGATCTTTAGATTGATGCCATGCAGATTTATAAGATCCACCATTGTTCTTGGGTTTCCATTGAAATTTAGGTCCCCTTTGTGTCCAAGAACAACTCTTTGAGGGCTTCACAAGCCAGTATCCCTATAACCTTTCCCCATCATCAAAGAGTCAACATATCCGTGCCAATAACCATTTTTAGAGTATGAACTAGTTGGTTGCACATATGGTCTAGCTACAGATCTTCTCCAAGGAGAAGGTTTGTTATGAGTAGCTTGTGGAATATAAGGTGGTATACTATTAACATTAGTCCACAATGGTCTAGATTTCCAAAGACAAACACCCATTCTTTTCTCATGATAATCACAATCCTTAATTAAATGAAATTTACTTCCACACAAAAAACATGTCTTCTGTTTAGAAGATTTATTCAAACCAAAAGATGTTCTATTACAAGCGTAGTATTCAAAACCATGAAAAGAATTTTTTTTAACAGAATTATTATTCAAAGAATGAAAAGACAAGTCTTCAGAGGAAACTGTCTTGGAAGATGATTCTTTAGCGACAACTCTAATAGGCTTGTAAGTAGGCTTGGGAAAAGGCATGGGTGAGGTCTTGGGTAGGTTCGACTTATCACTTGAATCACAAATGGCATAAGAAGTAGACCCTGATCGAAGATTTGTCACGGCCTGAGCAAGAGACAAAATCATGAGATGAAGAATCGGGTCCGCGCAAGTCTTTTGACTTTTGCCATAAAGATGGTGTGATCCATCAAAGTCAACAAGAATGGAAAGGTCAACAGGCATAGGTATTCCTCTAATAGATCCACGTATAGCATGCAGGTCACCTTCTTTGACATAATTAGCTAAGCCTGCTGGTGTTGATTTACGTGTATCATCTCTAGCTTCTAATCCTACATATTTCTTAAAGCCTAAACCTATTGAAGTATTAGGAGTTTGACTAGAATAGAGCTCTTTAGCAAGATTTAGACCGACTTTTTGCCAATTGTTATGTCTAGCTATTTCGCATCTAATTTTTCTCTCAACACACTTGTTTTCCGACACCACATTAGCTTTCAATTCTCGTCCTTTTTAAGTCATTTTTAGTACATTCTAGATCACTTTCTAGCACCCTAATCTTTTCATCATAAGCTATTTGATTCTTCCGAAACCAAACCTTTTGTCTTTCTAATGTTTTTAAACTATGTTTATAAGCTTCAACTTCAACATAGCATTCATTATATTTAGGTTTCAAAATATCATATGCTTCCTTAAGTTCATTATAACGTTCACTACAACCAAACAAACAATTTTGTACCGGAGAGATGCCCATCAAGGCAATCGATCATGCCTATCTTCTCAAGTACAAACTTGCTAGCAACCCAATATTATCACCACCGTGACCATCATCATTCTCGCTCATGTGACTTCCAAATGACATTGGCATCCAAAGTGACCATAGAATCGAGGATCTAGGCTTCAAGTTCCAGATCCCTTTGATTCTCTGAGAGAAGAGTATCTCACCTCATCTCCGACCTTCCTATCCTTGCATTCTCGAGAAGTGACCCATTCATGACATGTAAAGCACTTGACCTTCTTCTTTTCAAACCTTGCTGGATCTCTTCCTGGAAACCAAACTTCCTCCCATCCTTACGCTCAAATTTCTTGATGTCCATAGAGAGCATAGCCACTTGCCACTTCAACTTCATCTCTTCCATCTCCAGTGGATCTACCTGATCAAAATCCTCATATGCAAGTTCCTGCTGAGGATCATAATCATCAAAGAAGGATCCAAGCACATCTTCCATTATACCATTAGTTGTAGATTGAGAACTTAATGGAGTGGTAGTGTAAGATGAAGATGAGTAAGTTGGACTTGGAGCATGGATCATCTTTGGAGTGGAGGCTCCAACAAAGGCTGTGTGACTAGTAGTAGATGATGAACGAAAGGGACTTCTGACATCATGCTCAAGAGCTTTAAGTTTGTTGTACATCTCATCAAAGGTAATCATATCAAGCCCACCTTTAGTTTTGAAGGCAATGCTTACTTGTAACTAGGATTGAGGTAAAGATCGCAAAAACTTGGAGTTGCAATCTTCATTATCCTGGCTTTGCCTTAACGATCAACTGACTTAAGATCTTGTGAACCTCGTTGTAGCCTTTGTGAATTCCTTCCTCTTCAGAGACTTGAAAATCTTTAAACTGTTGTCTTAGCATCGATTTTCTCATTCTCCTAGACTCTTCATTCCCTTCAAACTTGGCCTTGATTGCCAACCAAATATCCTTAGCATCATTCATGAAGTGAAAATCACTCAAGTGATCCTCATGAATAGCTTGAAGAAGAATTGTTTTAACTTTGGTTTTCTCTCAACCACCACAACAATTCTTCACAGATTGGGAGGTACATGAATAAGATTACCATCGATCTGTGGTAGTTCTCTTCAAGTCTGTTTCCCTTCCGACAATTTCCCACATATTCCAATCAATGTTGGAAATCCGCTTTGCATCTTCATTGCCAATAAATCGTATTCCTCCTTCTTTAGATATGGAAACTTAGCATTGCTATTTGTAAGACTTAGTTGTTGCAGATGAGTGGTGTTCGGGTTGGTGACTCGTTATCAATATCAGATCCGTGCATGGTGAAAATAGAGTTGGTTGTATGGGTGTTTAGAAAAGACTGTTCTTAGTATCGTAGAGACTCTCTCGAGGCTCGATACCACTTGTAGAAAATGTAGACCTTGATAGATCTTGAGCACTCGCAGATCGTTAGTATTACTTATGTAATCACAAGAAAACTAATAGACAATCTCTACGACTTATATTCTTTAGCGGAAATCAAATATAAGCACAAACACAATAACTAAGAACACTTGGATCCTCTATGGATCTTTATATTACTAAAACTTTGTTTTTCAACTCGTTATATCAATCATACTATTGTGTTCCTTTTATAGGCAAGGAACCCTAACTTGTTTCCTAAGAAACGTATAATCATAAAACTAAATAAGATATACATTATCACTTCCTAATAAAGCTCATGCATATCCTAACTAACTATAGAAAACACGAATAACTATTTCGCTAGAAACTATCTACGATACTATACTACTTCAGCATTCTCTTCTTCACAGTAAACATTGAACTTCAGTAGAATCCTTCGGTAGTAACATCAGCAGAATTCTAACTTAGCAGAATTCCTAACAATCGAGACACTCAAGCTGCTGAAATACAAAGGGACGGCGTCAGGTGTTACTTGTGATGCCGTCGGACAACTTTTGTGACGGCTCAGTAGCCAAATTGCTTATTTTCAAGTGACGGCTTCAGGTTTTAAAAGAGTAGGTCAGCGTTCTGCCTAATTCCTAGATTTGATCTTAAGACGTCCACCTAAAAGAGGCCAACGCCACAAGAATAAGGTGACGCCCGTCGCAAGACTAATGTGGCCAAGATTTAAAACCCTAATGAGCGGTGACCACTACAAATCATAAGGTGACGCTTCGTCGCACTGTAATCCTATATATAGAACGAATTTTTAGTTTTCGTGTGTAGTATTTTGAAGTAAAACCTAAATCCAACCAAGGTCAAGTTTTGTAAAGTATTTTAGGTTCCATAGCCTATCTTACATCAAGATAAGTGTTTTACTTCATTAATTCAATTATGTCTTCAATTATTTGTATGCTTGCATGTTTCCATGTCCCAGTTAATTTACTTGTGTGTATTTGCTTAGGGAATATGAAACTTAATTATTGAATATTGATTGGTTGTCTCTTATCTTAATTGTTAATGATCTAGTATTGCGATAGGTCATTCGTTGTGTAGTTAATGCTTGATTAATTTTTGTGAACATTAGCTTATAATACCTAGAGTCATTGTAGGCTAAAATATCCGAAGAGTACCTTAGAGTTAAGTTTATAAATCCTAGAGATTTTGTAGGCGATAACCTTTGGTAGTTTCAAAGAGTTAGGGATAAACGCATATACTACGACCTTAGACACACAACGCGATTAAGAATAAGGACGTGACAATTCAACCACCAATAGGAGATAATTAAGGAGTAATAAAACCTAAGTAAACACATCTTTAAATCATCATACGAGCACACAATAATTAGACATAGACTACATACACCTTAGTTTAGATAATTAGATAAGTAGAGTAATCGGTAGAAATACCAACCCCCAAATCCAAACCCCGAGATTCGTACCTCTGCATTTCCTAAAAAATATAAAAAGATAAAAAATAATCTTCCTCTACCCCAAACCCATGTAGTAACTTCTCACAAGCATTCCTATTCCCCTAGAGAACGATATCAATTCCCGTGGCTTACCCTAATACTACACTACAACGATTAGGTTCACTGCCTAGGGTGTTGAAAAACTTGCTCGGTTGAAAAGAAAGTTCCTTTGACCCCGAACGACGCGTGTAGTGTTAACAATCAACTACGGCGTAACCAAGTTTTATTGAAGACTACGGCGTAACCACTCCTTAGGTTACGCCATAACCAGCAGATCTAGTGCAAAATACGAAAAATAGAAGGTTACGGCGTAACTCCTATATTAGTTACGCCATAACCCGTGACCGGCCTATAAATACCCCAAAGATTTCTAATCATCCCATTCCACACACAACTATCTAGAACGGGAAAAAGCTAAAGGAAGGTCCGGAGGAGCATACAGAGCTGTCTTCAAGGGATAAATCACTCCCCTACGATAAGCATTAGCGTCTCATATTTTCTTTACTTTCAATTCATGTATTTCGTACCTTTGAATATTGAATTGGTTTGTATGATTAATATGAGTGGCTAAGCACCTCTTGGTGCTAGCCTAGTTATGATTCCTAATTGTTTTGTTGCTTTACTTTACTTCCGTACAATTATTTCTAAGTGTATGCATGCATAGTTTATTGGTAGCCACCCTTGGTTTGGTAGTTTTCATGAGCAGTAGAGGCCAATTGCCTAGGAGATATGACCAATTGACCCCAGGTGAGCGACCGAGATGGGAAGGCATGACTGATTAGATGAACTTAAGAATTGGGTGGGGCGCGCAGTTCGTTCCTAAAGACCGGCACTCACTATTATAAGTCTAGCATGTAGCGTACTTAATGACCTTGGCTTAGGGACCAGAACAACAGGACTTATAAGGGGACACCTGACTTCTCATGTGGTGGCATCTTTGCTGATAGGTTAGGGCGAATTGAGCAAATGTTGTCCTCTCGACTTTGACCTCACCTGAAGTAATTGGAAGTAAGTAGACATAGACATTACTAGCTAGGAGGATTGACTAGGTTAGCACCACTCTCCTCTATTGATTTCCCTTTATCCTTCATTTTCTTTAGTAGTTAAACCAGTAATTCCTTATCGATACCATTATTAATAATCTGTGACACTTAGACTTAGTATTAATCCAACACACATAGCTCTTAGGACGACCTCGGCTTTACCGATTACTACACTACACACGACCGGGTACACTACTCGTTAGTGCATTAGGGTAAACCATAGGTATAACGAGTAACTATAAATATTAAAACCTGGTCAGTAAAACCTGCATCACTCGAAAGGTGGTCGCGGGAAGTTAACTACTTTATAGTGATAGGAGGTTTCCTTCCCGTTAGGGTATGAATCAAAATATACTCCCAAGTTCCTCATCCTCCTTACTACCCTCCATAATTTCTAACACCTTATAATCTCCTTCTTCTAATTCATCCTCTGAATCACTTGAGGTCGAGTCACTATCTAAAGTACTAGTGGATTCATTAAGGACTTCCTCAAGTGCACTTTCAATTATCATATTAAATTTCTTAAGCTCTCCAATTTCACTAACAATACAAGCTCGAAGTTGGTTGACAAAGGTTGGATCAAGTGGTGGGTATTTGTTTGATGGAAAGTTGTTGTTTGGTTGGTTATTACCTTCCACGATGAAAAGTGATGAGGTTACAAACAAAGGTCACAAAGAAGGGAGATAGACTACGAGGAAGCTAAAAATTGAGAAAAAATATTACTTGATATGAATCAAGTAAGGGAACCTAAACGAGGTGGAAATCTAACTAGCTATTCTATTCAAGGCGCCAAAAACTTGATACGGCATAACGCAGCGCTCGTGGGTCAAAGGAACTTCCTTTTCGTCGAAAGTGTTTTTCAACACCCTGCAGAAAACTAATTGTTGTAGTGTAGTATTAGGGTAAGCCTCGAATTGATATCGCTTCTAGGGAATAGGAATGTTAGTGAGAAATTACTACGCTAAGGTTGGGGTTGAGGAAGATTATTTTTTATCTTTTTTATATTTTTAGAAAATTGAAATTACGAATCTCGGGGTATTGGATTTGGGGGGGTTGGTATTTCTACCGATTACTCTAGTATTCTAATTATCTAATTAACTAAGCTAAGGTAAGTGTAGTCTATGTCTATTGTTGTGTGCTCGTATAATGATTTAAAGATGTATTTAACTAGATGCTATTACTCCCTAGTTATCTCCTATTGATGGCTGAATTGTCACGTCCTTATTCTTAACGCGTTGTGTCTTCTAAGGTCGTAGGGTATGCGTTTTTTCCTAACTCTTTGAGACTAACTTAAGGTTATTGACTACGAAATCTCTAGGATTCATAAATAAACTCTAAGGTTACCTTTGGATGTTTAGCCTACAATAACTCTAGGTGATTATAAACTAATGTTCACAAAGATTACTCAAGCATTAAAAACGCAACAAATGACCTATCGCAATACTAGGTCAGTCACAATTAAGATAAGAGACATGTTGAAACCAAGATCCGGACTCATCTAGGGTATCCATAACATTGAATAAACACAACGGAAATGATAAGAAGATCAATGTTACTAATAAGGTTTTCTTTATTGAATTGAAATAAAAACTACTACAACTACTATTACTACTACACGCTCTATGTGTTAATTAGACTCTCATTGGAGATGTCTACTATGAAATGAATGAAAAGGATGAAAATAAACTAGATGCCTACCCTCTTTATATAGTAGAGGGAGGCTACAAAAACCCTAATTGTAGCTTACTAACAAAGCTACCTAATAATTATAAAATAGACCCTCATTGTTTCTTCTTTTTTCATTCTTGCTAGTGGTTTTGTAATCTTCAACTCAGCAATTCCCAACAATCTTCCCCTAAACTGGAATTTGACAATGTTAAGTTCCAGTTTCTTGATAGTACAAAACAACCTGTATGAAGAAACAATCCTAAAACATGTCATCACAAATAATCCGCTGCACAACTACTAATCTTTCTTCCCTTTTTGCTTAACGGGGTCTTGTGCAACTTGTAGACGCTTCCCCTCAAGTGATGCATGTAGATGGTAAGTAATAAGCTTCCCCTTAAAATATACTTACCATCTATATATATATATATATATATATATATATATATTTATCACTAAGAAAAAGAAATAATACGATTTTTTTAACTAAACAAAAGAAATAAAGTGTATAAAGTTAGAAAAATCATATCAGAAGAGATCAAAATAGCCTACCACCGTAGGAATGGAGAACCGTGAGAAACACCAATGTATGTGCTTCTATATCTTGTCTATCCACGTGACTCCAAACTCAGATGATGCCCTAGCAAATGTGAGCATTAAGCACCTTTTCTATAGATCTCACCTTCACTAACCCACGAGCACTACAACGTAACTCCTTAAAGTGATAGCAAGCGCGAGCATTAAGTACTTTCAGAGATCTCACCCCTTCACTAGAATCATCAAGTCTTTGTCACATCATTAACGCACAAACAAGTTATCTCAAAAGTGCCCTGACTCACTTTGAGATATGATAAGACACGCACTTATCAACCAAGTAGGAACTCCAAAACAACTAGTAGAAACCGATCGCAGGAATAATCGGCAGAAACGATCACAGAAACCCATCAAGAGGAACGAATCAAAATATGCAGCTAGTAGGAACACCAAATCAGGCCAAAAATATGTTAATTACTAGGGTTCATCATTGACTAAAAATTCAACTCACCAAGACTAGTAATACACTAGAAGCACAAACTGTCAAGACCAAAATTAACATATACAATAACCTGACAATAACAAGCATAAAATGTTATCCAACTGAATTAAGTTCCACGCTATTATAAACCATCGTCTACCAATAATCATAATATACGAACAAGACCACAAGAGGAAATCGGATATGCACGCAGATACCAAATTAATGAGAACAGTGTAAATGATAAATCCAGTACCTGACCCTTTAATCAATGCAGCAACAGTAGCATAATAAAAGATGTCATCAAAATAAATAATGCAACAAATCTTTTCGTCAAACCCAATGATACCACATTCATAATATTAAACGAGTGTGAGGTGGGGACCAAGATCAAACGAGTGACATCTGCACATGTGAAATCAAAATGTGCCCTTGTAAACCATCAGCAGCAATGTAGTCCCACGCGATATCAAGCGAGGGGTAGTCTAACGACCAGTAGATGTGGCCTTACATTATCAAACGATCAATACAAATGGATACTACCTACCAATTAAATACTGTTGACCAATTACATGCAGCCAACCACAACAGCAGCATATAAATTCTTGTGAATCCCAACAAGTCCACGTGATCTTGAAATTAGTACAAATATTATATCACTAATATTAAAAATTGACCAAACCGATCCCCACATTGAACATCAGCAGAAATGAACAAAAATCAGAAGTAACAATTGAGACCCCACGTGATACAAACATTCGTAGATCATGAACACAATATCATAATGACACCGAGCATTTAGCCAATCAAAATAAAGGGGAATGAGTCCAACATCACGTGAGAAAAGTCAATGAGACCCCATATTCATTTGAGATCAAATCATGAGTCAATTAAAACTAGCCCCCAAATCACGTGACAGCCAATACTTATCAATTCATGTATAGACACCAACAACAGATCCGACCCACGTGATAATGATCGATATTAAAATCAAAAAAAGAATATTTTACCACTCACGAACCAATTAGATCACTCAAACAATATACTGATTTAATTGACAACAATCTACAAATTAATTCGAGGTTACCTTGCTTTTGTCGACTACTTGATCACTACCAACAAAACTTCGCCTCTTTTCTTTCCGTGACTTTGATAAACCCTAATGACATGAAAACCTTATCAACCCTAGATCGAGAGCCATGAGGCTCTGATACCAATTGTTGAAACCAAGATCTGGACTCATCTAGGGTATCAATAACATTGAATAAACACAGCGGAAATGATAAGAAGATCAATGTTACTAATAAGGTTTTCGTTATTGAATTGAAATAAAAACTACTACAACTACTATTACTACTACACGCTCTATGCGTTAATTAGACTCTCATTGGAGATGCCTACTATGAAATGAATGAAAAGGATAAAAATAAACTAGATGCCTACCCTCTTTATATAGTAGAGGGAGGCTACAAAAACCCTAATTTTAGCTTACTAACAAAGCAACATAATAATTATAAAATAGACCCTCATTGTTTCTTCTTTCTTTATTCTTGCTCGTGGTTTTGTAATCTTCAACTCAGCAATTCCCAACAAGACAACCAACCAATATTCAATACCTAGGTTTCATAGATCTAAGCAAACACACAAGTAAATGAGCTAGACATGGAAAACATGCAAGCATACACACAAACAATTGAAGACATAATTGAATTAATAAAGTAAATCACTTATCTTGTTGTAAAATAATACTGCCCAAGACAGCTAAAGTTCGGTTTAGGTTTTACTCCACAAAACTACCTTTAAATTCTCAAAAATTCAAATTCAATATATAGAGTTACAGATGTTACGGCCATCGTCACTTTTTATTTGTGACGTACCATCGCCGCCATTAGGTTTTCGTTTTGGCCACGTCAACTTTGTGACGCGGCCAATTTTTATAAGGCGACGCCGCTATTTCATCTTCTAACCATCAAGATCCAAATCTAGGCCATCCGAAGTCGAGACACCATACTCTTTAAAACCTTGATGCCGTTAAGTGCAAAATAGCAATTTGGCCGAAGTCGTCTCAAAACGTTGCGACGCACGGCGCCATTTGGCTGTGATGCCATCACATTCTGTTCCAGCAGCTTGAGTGTCTTGATTCTTGACTTTGGTCATTTTCTTCATATATTCGCGCCTTTTCATCCGAATAAGTGTCATTCCAGAAATTTGCCTTCAAGAAACCTAAAAAGTAAAAAGGAACGAAGTTAAGCACTAACGGATATAAAAGTGATCGATTAAGGGCTTAAATGACCCCTCAAAAGTGTACCTTTTAAATCCTTATCATGGACCACCCAGTGGGAGGGGTTTGCTGACATCGTATCTGAGGATCCCATCGTCCACCTGATCCGTCAAAAGCTTGTGGCATTCCTCTATCTGGAATTGGAGATGAATCACATCATAATGGAAGACTTTGACTACTTCATATGTTGGACCTTCCAAGTCTTTTGGTGTAAGTGTCGTGATTCCTTTATGCTTGCAGTACCAGTCCATAAAAGTTCCCATGTTACCGGTTTGAGCAAGTAGAGAGTTTTTCGGTGGAGGCACATGGTTAGACGCAATAGCAGTTATCCAGTTGTGATTAGGAACTTGCATATCCAATGAAGGGATGGACCAGGTTGGTTCTGGTGTTGCAGGTCTGTCTTTCTCAATTAAGGGCTTCCACTAATATTTCATCATATAACATGTAGGGATGGACCAGGTTGAGTCTGGTGTTTCAGATTTGTCTTCCTATCAGAAGGACTTCCACCAATCTCTTCTCATGTTCACCTTTGGAATATGTATGTTCAAGATATCTTCATCATCAAAATAAGGTTCTGGTCGAGAGTCAATTCTTCATTCATGACAAGATCTTCAGAATTGATGACTGAGGGCTTGAATCTTATGTTAGTAGTCATCCAAGCTGCATATTCGGTTGAGGCAACGATCTTAGAAGATCTTGAAGCAATAAAGTCTCTTGGCTGATTGGATGATGAAGGAGGACGAGGTGGTGGATGTGCTTTGGATGATCCAGAAGTTATAGAAGATCCTGCAGCTCTGGATGGTCTTGATGGTGGTGGAGGAGGTGGTTGGGTGGAGACTCAGGGGGTGTCTTGGGTGAATCTTGTATCCTCTTTTTCTTTCTTCAGGTTTCAGCCATATCCTCCATGAGTTGATCAGAGTTGTCACGATCGATGTATTTTTCCAGAGCTTCATATAGTTGTCTGTGATCTTCATGCCCTCTGTGAAGGTTTGTCTCAAACATGCGTTGAAGCAGAATCTCCTTTATATCCGAGGTGGGAAGATCTCTGAAACATGCTCTCAGAGGTGCTTCCATTTCATAATTCATAGCCTCTGCAACATATCCGTCGATAGCAATCTTCACCTTATTGTCAGTGTTGAGATTCTTAAGTTTGGATGATCACGAACCGTGATGTTTGACAATATTAGGTAGAACATGACTTTATAGAACCGCAATGCGTTTGAGAGCTTCTTCAAGATTTGACTCTAAGCTTTCCTTGGTAGATGGAGGTGGTGGAAGTGCGGATGTAGTTGTGGTGATTGTCGTTGTAGTTGTTGCAGGTGAGGGATTTGATGTTGTTGATGTTGCCATTGGAGTTGGAATTGCCATTGTTGGGACTGCTGACGTGTCTTGTTCAATAGTGACAAATACCATTTACACAACTTCTTTTTCATCGTTTCTCTTCTCAGTTTCAGCATTAGTAGGCTTGTCCTTAAGAAATTGATCTCCAAAGGTGAGGTTATGGTCAAGGGTCTTGAAAGATGATAAGGTGCCCGTCGAGCTGTTGGGTTCCTCCAAGCAAATCTGATCATCAATTCGTAGCTTAAGGTTATCCTGAACATCTGGGTAAGCAGTTGACATGAACTCATCATGCATGGTATCATGTGGAGGATCCAAAGTGAAGACACTATCTGTTGGATCGATATACTTTAATCAAACTAACTTAACGCAGCTTGCAGGTTTAATAACTTATAAATCCTAAGTTATTAACAAAGAAAACATCGAGCAATCTTTATCAAGTATGCTGAATTTACTTAACAAAGCTAAGAAAAACTTTATTAACAAACTCTAAATCGCTTATTATGGATACTCTAATACAACTCTAAGATAATCAAACCTTTCTCTAAACTCTAATTGTAAACTCTAAAAACTTTTTCGAAATCGTATGTAATCGCATTCTAATGCCCAATCTAGGAGTCCTTTTATAGGCTCAAGGATATCTCTAGTCGGTTTACTGATAACCTTGTGCGACAAGTAATCTAAATAATGGAATACAATTCTTTCCATAAGCGAATATACGCTCTTTTTGTTCTAGCGGACTTTGACTTTATCTTGCAAGATTTGACTTTGCTTTAGCAGTATTTTGACTATTTGACTTCTTCCAGATTTCTGCGCCTTACAGATTTCATATCTTGAAGATTTGATATCTTCAAAGACTTCATATCCCAACAATCCTCCCTAACTTGAATTCTACTCTTGACTTCAAGTTCCTCGTGAATATATCTTTAATGACTTCATCTTTAAAAATGGATTGTTTCATAGTCTTTAGATTATATCATTGTAGCATCTCGTTTGTCAAAGTATCTCTTAGAATTGTTCTCTTTCAAGAGCATCCAAAGAAGCTCCATTTTTCAAAGAACACGTTAAACATATGACAATTTGTACATTAATCGCTTTAAGTTGCATATTATTCTCATCACTTTTAAGTGAATCATTGAAAACTTAATGGATTTAGATCTCTTTACCAAAGCCATTATTCTCTGGAGTAGCCAAATGTTTTGGTGTGTAAGACCATGGTACATTGATAACCATATGATTTTAGCAAAACCATCACCTATCAACAGATTTGATGTGTGTCTTTACCAAAACACTTTCCCGACTAGTTAGTTCTTTTATCTAATGGTGAACTAATTACCAATAATGGTTTTTCCACGGCCTTTACCACAAGCCATTTTCTTGTGGGCTAGCCAACTCTTCACATTCATTGATATGGTGAGTTGATTACCATACAACTTATTAGCAAGTTGTCAACTAAAAACGGTTTGATATATCTTTACCGAGTCGCGTTTGCTCATGGATTTGTCAATCCTTTTGTAACCATGGTGGATTGATAACCTATTGATGTTATCATCACAAAAACCATTTATCAAACCTTTATTTCAAAATATTTATTACTTTTAGCAAAAAGGTTTCTTCTAAAAATTATTTAACTGGTTTAGTTCAAGAACAAGACTTTGATGAAGTATCTTTGACGGCCAGTGACTTTGAATAAAAGTACTGATATATCAAAAAGTATTTATTCAAATAAAATTCATACCAGCTATTGATCATCCTCAGCAATGGTAGTCCAGTTTATAAATAGATTGATAACCATGCAAGCAGTTTCATTAGCCTCTTCTACTTCCAATCCATGCTCTAGCATTCTTCTCATGAGCTCAACCGTAGAGGGTATCTTCTTTCTCAAAACATGTGTATCATTTTACCATTATCTAGCTCCAAAACATGAACTCCAGATTCTTCAAAGAATCTCCAAGAACTATTTCCCAGTTTTCTTGATTCTCCATTTCATCGCTCTTCTTCGCTTCCACATAGTTATGAGATCACCATGTAAAACCAATCCAACTCTTCAAATGGATGATCTTCAAAATAAGCCTTCACAACATGATATAAGTAGAATAGGTCTACTCTATCAATAACATGCAGCAAATCCCATATCCTTTTGAAAACTTTAAAACTTTCATCTTCTTTATGAAAAACCATGTAATCTCCATTCTTAGATTTCTCAACTTTGAAAACACCGATCTTTGATCCGCATCTTCATATCATCATCTTCCTTGGTATAATCAAAATCTACCACTCTAAGATAATTCTTCAATTCATCACTAGTCTCGTGATCTTAATTCAACCTTTTCTTTCTTTGAAAATCAACATCTGTAACTCCAGCTTTTCTTTTTCTCTTGCTCTCTTCCTTTCTCTTTTCCAAGTCCAATAAGATTCTTCTCTGAAGTCTTTAATATCAAGAACACTCTTCTTATAAGCTTGTTTCAAAGATCATAAAGTCTTTTCATATCAAACATAGTTTAACTTTTGTAAGCCCTTATATCCTCTACCTTTCAATAAGCCATCATAGCATTCCTATCCTGGTAAATTTGGTCTTCTTGGCATATATCTAAAGGTGTAGGAGATTTGTAAAGGTTCAGCAGTTTCAAAGATCTAATTCTTCTTGAACTTTTCGAGTCTGTTTCTCTATCTTTAGCTTCTGAGCTTGCCGCTCTTCTCTATCTTTTAGCATCCAATTCTTCTTGAATTTTTCTAGCAGCAGCTTCATTCCTAGCAACTTCAATCGCTCTAAGTTACGCCAAAGTGAGTTTCTTTTTCTTAGTT